>OU015742.1:138237801-138269649 GCA_907169655.1 Acomys percivali | reverse complement strand
AATCCCTCTCTCCACTCAAGTGTGGAGAGGGATTTGACTTTCTCAAGTACTCTGGTGCCTCACATCTGACCATGTCCCCTGGCGGGGGAGACCTAGTGGCACTCAGAGGAAGGACTGTAGGTCACTGAGAAGAGACTTGATACCCTATGAGCATATACAGAGGGAGGTAATCCCTCTGAGGAACAGTCATAGGGGAGGGGAATAAGGGGAAAATGGGAGGGAGGGGAGAATGGGAGGATACAAGGGATGGGATAACCATAGAGATGTAACAAGAATAAATTAATTAAAAAATTTTAAAAAAAAAAGAAAGAAAGGAACAAACTCCCACTTAAATAAATCAGATTTCTTGTTAAAAAAAAAAATAAAATAAAATAAAATAAAATAAAATAAAATAAAATAAAATAAAATAAAGACTAGGATTCGAAGCAGGAAGACTGTCGGTTCGAGACCAGCCTTATCAGTTTACAACGGTGAAATGGTATGGAGGCTGTGCTGAGAGGCTCTGTAGTAGTATTGCAGATGATGAGCAGGGAGGGGCCTGGGTTTGACCACCAGCACCTCAGAAAAAGAAAAGACTATAAAAGGGATGACACTGATGCTTGACAACTTTAGATAGAGCCAAAATCCTGGGAGAAAATGAAGAAATAGCTGGGCATGGTGGCACACGCCTTTAATCCCAGCACTTGGGAGGCAGAGGCAGGCAGATACCTGTGAATTCTAGGCCAGCCTGGTCTACAAAGAGAGTTCCAGGACAGCCAAGGCTACACAGAGAAACCCTGTCTATGTGTGTGGATGTATGTATATATGTATATATGTGTGTGTGTGTTGTGCATTACATTGAATATGTTTCATACAGTTATATGCCTAATTAACAGTTTATGCCTAATTAACATGTAGATCTGTTAACGTCTATTCATTGCACAAAACCTTGAAAAGGTAAATATCAGAATATTAGAAGTGTGTGAGGCACAAGTTTTTCCTGTCATACTCCTAAAAGAGTTAACCCTAAATAGCTTTGTTTGAACCTTACCCTATTCTCATGTCAATAAAGACATGGGGTTAAATGTACAGAAACCCATGGCAGGCCTGCTTCAGTATTTACCCTCACAAGCTCATCACCCATGGCTGCCTCCTTTCCTGAAATTACGCTTTCTTACAGAGCAACTCAAAACCTTCCATCTAGTTATTGTGCCTACACAATGCACTCATGACACTGGAAAGTGACTGTAAAACAACCCTCTCTAGCTAGTCACCCCCCCCCCCCCGAGTTTATTTCTGACTCTACATAAAAAGTAGATGACAGCTCTGTCCCCACACAGGGCTGTGTGCCACTAACAGAAACGCAGAGGGAACTTCTCCCACACTTAGACATAATCACTCAAAACTTCCACAGAAACCTAGGAAAGGCCCATCCCCCAAAAAGGCCACCTCCAACAGTCTCCTTCTCCACCTCCTGTGTTATCAGGTTTGTTTATGGGATTTTGTTTGTTTTTGAGACCCGCTCTCACTGTGTAATCCTGGCTGGCCTGGGACTCCCTGTATAGACCAGGCTGGCCTCGAACTCAGAGATCTGTCTCTCTCTGTTGACACTGAAGGCAGGAGCCATCACCACCAGCTCTCCAGATTCCATTTTTACCATTGTTCATTCCACACATGATGAAAGGACATCAGAGATAGATCAGAGGCACTCATTAATGAACAACTGCGTCCTGGTTTTTTATGACGTATGCAAACATCCTCCTCTTAACAAGGAAGGCAGGTTCATATATGACATGTGCCAGGACAGCCACTGAGAGTAAGTCTAGCTGCCTTGTGGATGCAAACAGGCATGTGGGGTACTGTTCTTGCCTATAGCTAACCTGGATTTTAAGTAAAAGTTACCAGGGAGTGACAAGTGTAATTCTGGAGGGTTTCCAACCTGAAAGAAGCTGTGTTTCATATCATCACACAGAAACTAGAGAAGCAGTGTATTGCAGAGAGTAAATTCTCAGAAGAGCCAATGGAAAGTGATGAGATGACTGAAAAATCGCGGTAAACTTCCCAGGACTTGAATATAACTTTTCAGAAAAGCACCGGAATGCTTGAGAGAGGACCTCCCAAAATTCTTTCTTCTATATATCTTCACAGATCTCGAAAGAATTTTAACTACATGAAAATTGCTATTGCCTTTATGGATTCCTGTGTGCCCACACACACACACACACACCACCACCACCACCACCACCACCACCACTGGCGCAGCAGATTCTAAAATTTGAAGGTCCCTGGAGGGGTAATTGCCAAGCAAAGCCTAGATTGCCAAGACGCTACAGTGTCGGGAAGCTACCTAAGAGGGCAAGGGACCAGACAGGAACTACTATATAGCATCAATGTGCCAGGTTAAAGCGGTTCTGAAAGGAACTGAGTTTTCTGTGCGGGCACTAAAGATCTGTTAAACTTCTAGCCGACTCTTTGGACTTCAGAAACCTAAAGAGAGGCTTGAGCTTGGGACTAGTGACCTTTAAAGGTGGGTATCTAGTTCCTGATAAAAAGTGGAATTTGGACCCAAGTTCCCTAGAGCCGAGTTTCCCCTCTCAAAGAAGAGTCCTGACTCCTTCCGCCCCTAAGCGATACTTACTTACCCTTTCTCCCGCTCTTCCTCGGTGAGAAGGGGTAAGTGGTAATATTGTACCCTCGCCCAATTTGGCCAAAATCCTAAAAGTAAAAACGACAGAGACAGGTTCTTTAAAATGCCATGGCTCAAGCCTGAGCAGCTCCCACCAGCTACCCACCACTTGAGGAGCAGAGCTCCCTCCCAGCTGCTCTGTGGCCACCCTTGGGCGGGGAGGGGAGGTCAGCTACCCGCCAGAATCGGGGCTCGGGTACCCTAACACGGAGACATAGGGCGGACTGAGAGGGCAACCGCGCGGCCTCACTGAAAGACGCGCACGTACGCATGCTCGCCACCGCTGCGCGTGGAGCGGCCGAGCGGCTCCCCGCCTCCCAGTAACACCCACTTGTCGGAGGCCAAGCCCGGGGTAAGAGACCCCAAGAACACAGAGGGTCTGCCCAAACCCACCCGCGAGCCTCGCCGCCCCGACCCACCGCCCAACTCCCCGCGCACCAGTGGCACAGCTTAGCCCAGGGGAAGTCCCTGCGGCACGCCCCGCCTTCCGCCGCGGCACGCCCCGCCCACCCCCGCCGCTCCCCCACCCCCCCTCCGCGGCTGCAAGCCCAGACCCGACCCCCAGCCAGGCGGTAACGGGAGACTCCGCCCCCCTACGGAAATCCCGCCCCCGGAACGCCGCTCACGGTCCTCAGGCCGCCAGCTGTGGGTTGCATCAGATCAGCCGCAGTACTAAACTGGCAGGCAGTTTCAAGTATTAAAAGCTTTAGATCTAAGCCCGACATCATGTTTATGGTTAGGAGGACAAGGAAAAGCAGCAAGTCACCAGAAGCTGTCTTCAGCGACTCCCCTTACTTATAGGTCAGGGAGACTGGACAGCTCCTCGTGTTGTTGGGGGGAGGGGAGCCGGGGTGGTTGTGCCTGCACCGAGAAATTTTCCATTTTGCTTCCTCTAGCAAACCAGAAGAAGAAATCCAGAACATCAGTTTGCTTTAGAGAAACTAGGTACAAAAATCTTAACTATGTTATTACAACCAACAAATAGTGTAACAGAAAACTAAACAGACAACAAAATTAATTCTCCTTTTTTTACTCCTCCTGAATTGTATCTTTACCTTTTCTAGCTTTGTCCTTCTAGATAGTGCTGAACTATCATTCTCAAGTGTAAGTAGTGCACTAGTATAAGTACATAATGTTCTGACACTCAGCGGGCATGGAGCAGTAGTGGTGCACATCTTTAATCCCAGCACTCGGGAGGCAAAGGCAGGGGGATCTTTGTAAATTCAAAACAAGCCAGTTCTACAAAGAGAGTCCAAACCAGCCAAGGCTGTTACACAGAGAAACTCTGTCTGGGGGGCGCGGGGGGGGGGGGGCGGCGGGAGGGGGGGGCGGGACATGGTGGAGCACACCTTTAATCCCAGCACTCCCAGGCAGAGACAGATGGATTTCTGAGTTTGAGGACAGCCTGATATACAGAGCTTGTTGTAGGACAGGTAGGACGTCACAGAGAAACCCTGTCTCAAACAAAATTTTAAAAAGAGGGGAAGAAGGGAAAGAGAGGGAGAGACAGAGCAGAGAGAGATCTAAATGGACTGATAATTACAGAAGTCTGCCAACAAAAACAAGGTTGCTGTCCTGTCTGTACAGGATGTAGGTGCGGTCACTCTTAGAAATGGCTGAAATAATTACTGCAAGGGAAGTCTGTTCCTGCCGGTGCTTCAAGACTTAATTCCAAGAGCGTATCTTGAGGGCTGCTTCAGAGGACAGAGTCTATTTATAAACTGTATTGGTCCCTAGTAATAGAGAAGACTCCACATTAAACAGGTGGTTCATCCAGTGAGGAACTGACAAAATGGAATGCAGTGAACATGGATACACATTAAGAAGTAAAGAGCTTTTAAGCTGGGCGTAGTGGTGCACACCTTTAATCCCAGCATTCTGGAGGCAGAGGTAGGTGGATCTCTGTGAGTTCAAAGCCAGCTTGGTCTAGAAAAAGAGTTCCAGGACAGCCAAGGCTACACAGAGAAACCCTGTCTCGAAAAAAAAAAAGGAAAGGAAAGGAAAGAAGTATACAAAAAGAGTTGTTAAGTGGACCCGATTTTGTCACTAAAATTAATCAAAGATATTTAAGAAGCCAAAGTATGGGGAGTATGGAAATAAGCCTTTTGTAGGACCACAGAGAATATGGCGCCAGCAAATCCTAAGACACCTCGAACGGTCTTGATTTTCTGCACAGAGTGCTGATCTGCTAGGGATGCCTAGCACACTAGTGAAGTCTCAAAATGGATCTGAATGTAGGGTGGTAACTGCTTCCCCCTTCTTTATCAAAGTCTTCTGAGGTGGCCTTGCCCCAACCACTTTTCCTCATAGTTACAATAACCTGATTGGTTGTTATTGGTGCTTGGGCTAGCATGGGATAGCCTGATTGGCCCTTCAATCTTTTGACGGTTATACACTGAACAATAAAGTTAGAGCTGCACCTTTGAGTTTGGTTTCAGGAGACTGGTTCCCAGGATTCTCCGTGGACTCCATTGCCCTTTCCTGATCCCACATCTTTCTCCAACTGCTTGTCACTCTGGAAATAGCAAAACTCTAAAGTCAGAGCAAAAAGGACTTATAGGACAATGATGCTATTCTGTATACTATACTTGCAGTGTGTGTCTATATTTGTTAAACCCACAGATGTAGGACAAAGATAATGAGCCCTAATTTCTTACTTCAGGTGATAATGATTCAACACTGTGGGTTCATCAATTTTAACCAGTAATCGGCCTCAGGATGTTAATAGAAAGGTTGCACGTGCATGGGGTAAAATGTGGATGTACTGGAATATGTGGGAATTTTGTCCATTCTGTTCAGTTTTACTCTCAACCTAAAATTGCTCTTTAAAAATAAAAATAAAAATATATCCTGGTATATTTTTAAAAAGAAGCTAAGATAAGGCCTCTAAACATCATTTATTCCACAAGGTCATTAAACTTGAAGCTCATTAACTTTGGTATCAATGCCATCAGAGGAACCAAATCATTCCTCCCTAACTAAGATACAAATTTAAATTATGGTTGCACATCCTATAAATAAGTAATGGGATATTGAACCAAATTAACTTCATGTAATTAGGCTTGCAAATTCTGTGGATCTTTTCTGAGCCCACAAAGAAAAGTAGGGGTAAAAGCAGCTTTCCCTGCTTGGGGGTGTAGTAGATAACCATAAGGCTAGAGGAGTGAGGAACTGAGCCCAGGAAACAAGGAATCAGAGATGGCTCCTGAGACCAGAAGATCCTGAGACTGGTTGTCGATGTGCCGCGAGGGTTAGGATTAGCATTCACTTCATGCTGTCCTTCTGACCTCAGGAGGTCAGAGCCCGGAACGAAGTTAATGTCTGAATGGGACTGCAGAAAAGGAGGAAATTTCCTCCTTAGTTTCCAGGTTGATTTTTTTCCTTTTTTTCTTTATTAATATTTTATTAATTTATTCATATTACATCTCAATTGTTAGCCCATCCCTTGTATCCTCCCATTCCTCCCTCCTGCTTTCCCCCTACTCCCCTACTCTATGTCTGTGACTGAGGGGGACCTCCTCCCCCTGTATATGCTCATAGGGTATCAAGTCTCTTTTTGCTGGGCTGCTATCCTTCCTCTGAGTGCCACCAGGCCTACCCATCAAGGGGATATGGTCAAAAATGTGGCACAGAGTTCATGTGAAAGTCAGTCCCCAGTCTCCAATCAAAGGTGGAGAATGTCCTATCCATCGGCTAGATCTGGGTAGGGGTTCGAAGTTTACTACACGTATTGTCCTTGGCTGGTGTCATAGTTTGAGCAGGACCCCTGGGCCCAGATCCGCCCATCATAATAATTCTTTTTCCTGGTATCTTGGACTCTGACTCTCTTTCTCTCTCTCTCTCTCTCTCTCTCTCTCTCTCTCTCTCTCTCTCTCTCGTTCACATACACACACACACACACACACATATATATATATATATATATATAGAGAGAGAGAGAGAGAGAGAGAGAGAGAAAGAGAGAGATGTATGTTTTATATATACTTTAACAGCTCTGAGGAAATTGATATGATTATATGAACTAATATAAAAACACTCAAATTTTTATTAATTGTCTTTATTTAAAAATTTGAGAACTTATAATATGAAATTATACCATCTGAAAAATGAATTATTGGTATATGGTTATTAACCTAATTTTAGGATAATCAATGGTGTGCATTTCCATAAATAATATAAAAGTGAGCTTAAAATAATATCAAAAATTAGAGTTTCATTTATTATCCAAACTTTAGTTTCTAATGTTACTATGGAAAAAATAGATTGATAAACGTTATTATTACTATAAGTAATATCCTATAAGTCATCCATTTGGGTTTTTTCAAATGCTAACTTCGAATAATAGAAGCCAGGGCTGGGAAAAATAATGTCTCATTTCAAATCTGACAAAAGATGAATACGATATAAGCAGGGATCTATTCACAAGAACAAATAAAGGTAAAGAACATGGAAACATCCATTGGCCAAAGGTATAAAATTTTAAACATCAAAAAAAAGTAAATGAACACAGTTATTGGAAACCAAATATAGTAAAATTCTTTCTTTGGTTGGTTGGTTGGTTGGTTGTTGGTTGGTTGGTTGGTTAGATGGTTTTTTGAGGCAGGGTTTCTCTGTACAGTTCTGGCTATCCTGGAGCTCACTCTGTGGACCAGGCTGGCATCGAACTCACAGAGCCCTCCTCTGCCTTCCAGGTGCTGGGATTAAAGGTGTACACCACCACACCTGGCACTAAAATCCATTTCTTAATGATACTCCAGAGAAGAAAAACAGAAATGGATGGAGGGAAAGAAAGAGGACAAGAAGGAAGAAAAGAGAGAAGGATCACTAGTCACAAATTCATTCAGGCTTTGTCTCAGGGGAGAGAGAAAGCTATGATTTACATTGACTTGTTTTTCTGGATTAACTTGAATTCTTGGAATGCGTATAGTTGTTCAGGGAAAGTTGTTCTTACAATAAGCACAAAAGAAATAATACAACTGGGAACCCCCCATTCAGCAATCCTGCATGTAAAATAAAAGCAGTTTTAGAAAACAGTCATGAAAGTGTAAAACTATTAGGTGAATGGGTGGTGAGGGCTTTATAACTACAGTCAAGCTCTCACAGTCTAAGGACTGAGAAAAGTGGGATTCCAGGCATTGGCCTTCCTGATCTAATGCCGCATGAAGTAGGTCCAGACACCTGTAAAGTATTTTTGCTAAAACAAAAAGACAATGAAAACAGAATCTAATTCAGACTTAAAGCTGACTTCCCACCCATAGGCTTACAGGAAACAATGAGGCTAGAGGACCAAGTAAAATAACATTTTGAAAGAAAATGAATCCAGCTACAATGCTGGGCATTGTAGCCCCCTCAAGTCAGTAGAAGCTCCTAACTAAAACCTGATACGACTGGGTGACAATCAGGGATACTTGACAATGGACAGTATTAAACAGTATCCAAGAATTACTGCAATTTCATTAGGTGTAAAAATAGCTTTCTACTTGTATTTTAAGTCCATCATTTTTGGACAGATATTCTGAAATATGTTGAGGATAAAGGATATATTCTCTAGCATTAAAATGCTTCAAGAGAGATGGCTCAGTGGTTAGGGGCACTGACTGCTTGCTCTTCCAGAGGACCAAGGTTCAAATTCCAGCATCACATGGCAGCTCACAACTGTCTGTAACTCCAAGACCTGACTCTCTCACAGAGACATACATGCAGGCAAAACACTAGTTTAAAAAATAAAATAAAATTTGAAAAAAAAAAAAAAGGAAAGAGAAGAGAATAAATATATGGCATGAATATGACAATAAATAATTATGATGAAGGAGGTTTTCACCTTTCCTCTTGAATTTGTATGTTTGAAATTGTTAATGAACATTACAAAACAAATATATGCTTTATTACAGGATATTTGATCCCATTGTGATCCCTGAGATTGAACTGTAAATCCCTGTTTCTTGTGGTTGAGCCCTGACACACCTTTAATCCACGAGCTTTCTGTTTATTGTAAACAGGTGAGTGAGGTGTGGTTCAGCCAGCCTTACACACACCTTTACTCCAAGAGCTCTCTGTGCATAGGATTTAATACACAGGATTTAATAAAGTTAACCCTCGGTCAAGAGGCGGAGCAAGAAACCAGCTGACAGGGATTAAAGAGCAGAAGGGACTTTGAGTTGAGGGGCATTTTAGACAGCGTGTAGAAGTAGAAGGGGTCTTTGCTCTTTGGTACTTTGGGTCTTTAGCTTAGGATTTTAGCTTGAGTTCTCCAACTCCTTGGCCTTCTTTGGCTTTTGGGGACTTGAGCTAGCAAAGCCTTTGGCTTTGGATTTTTTTGGCCTTTTCCTCCTAGGCTGTCACTGAGCTAATGAGCGTTTTTGGGCCTTCTCCCTTGGGACATGAGCTGAGTAGGATGTTCGGCTGGGTGCTCTCTCTGTCTCTCTGAGGTAGCAGGCTTCTCAACACAACGTCTGGCTCCTGAGTCTTTATTGATAAAATAGAACCATCAGGGATTTTCAATTAAAACAACACTGGTTTAGCCCACATTTCCTAGAAAATTGTGCCTGAGACAGGTGTGCCAGCTAAAAGTTTGTTGCAGGGAGAGTGGTCTAGTCTCAGGAAACAATAATTCGGGGGAAGAGGACAGAGGAAAAAACAATTAAAAAGATACACAATGTGTGCTGGCAAAGCGGATCCTGCCTTCTTCCTGCATCTCACTTGTCAATATTTACTCCATAAAGAAAGGCAACCATGTGGAGAAAAGCACTGCGACCCATAGACTAGGAAGAGATAGTCTCACAAAGTGACTGAGATTTATTAATTCTTACCATATCATATTTTAACATTATTATTTTTATATTACATACAGTTATACCATTTCCACTTTTCCTTTCTACCCTCCAAGCCCTCCTCAATACCTCCACTTTCTCTCTTTCAAACTCATGGTCTCTTTCTCTTTAATTGTTGGTGTGTGTGTGTGTGTGTGTGTATGTGTGTGTATGCACATGTGTGCACCCATGTGCAGCCTGTTCAGGCAGTATACTATTATTTATATGTATGTTTTTAGGGCTGACCATTTAGTACTGGATCACCAGTCTGTAAGTTCTTCACTGAAGAAAGACCATTTCTCCCACTCTCAATAATTCTTAGGTGTGCACCATATTTTAATCAACCTGTTATTTTCAGGGTTAGTGAAGACATCTATTCATTTAATCTCCTTTGACTGAAATAATCACTCTGCTTGATCATGATCCCTATAGAATAATTCATTCACAATCATCACATTGTATTTTTATTTGTATCAAAATATAACACCACATCTGATAAATATTCACAGTTAGCATGTCAGTTAAGAATTTCAAACCATAAATAAATAAAAAATAAAAAGAGTTACAAACCATGGACATGGGTATATTGCTTACCTATCATTCGTGAAGTTCTAGGTTTGAGGCCCAGCAATGCGTATGTTGGGCATGGTGTCTCATATCTGTAATTCAGCAATTAGGAGCTGGAGGTAAGAGGATCAGAGTTTCAAAGGTCACCCTCTAACACATGATGCATTCAAGGCCAGCCTGGTATGCATAAGACTAACTCAAGGTTAAAAAAGAAAGAAAAAAAGGAGGAAGAAACGAAATGATTACATTTACTCAGGCTACAATAATTTATAATTAAAAAGTAAACTCACACCTATAAATGACTACAGAAACTAATTACAAAAGAATGACTTGCCTTTGGTACTTTGCACATCCCTACATAGACTATGCTTGCAAGGCTGGGCTGCTGTTAACAAGTATTTGTAGGGAGGCCATTGATCTTCCTAGATCATGGGATCATAGGAAGTTTATAAGGAACTTCTACCAGGCCATTTCTTATTTACTTTCTTAGATATCAAGGCAGTGGTCACAAAGATCTCCTATTGCCTCCTTCAGCCTCTTCAAGAAACAACTGTGGGTAAAAACACTGAGCTGTGGCATGCCACTGACTCCTTAGCAACAGAGTGTCCTGCTGCCCCTGGTAGCAGTCATCCAGCCCCTTTGGTTTTAGTATCACCCTGTTCAAGGGACACCAGAACTGGCAGCTTTGGCTACTATCACTTTGTCTATAGAGCAAAATAATGTTTCTTCTAAATCTCAGAACTGGCAGCTCATTATCCCTTGTGGGCTAATCCATGTGTCTTGTCTTGCCTTGGAAAATTCTGGCAAGAAGTTTTAGCTTTGTTTCACCCTACTTTTTCTTCATTTTCTTGGTGCCCTGTGTACACCGTCTGCAGTATGAATGGTTAGGATCCAATACACAAACTTCTCAAGAGATATGAAAGACTTGGATTCACAGTTTAGAAACAGAAGTGCTGTAGAATAATTTTGGATGACAATACAGAAGTCTTTTTTGGACTGTCTCACCTTCAAAATAATTGTTAGATTCTCAACAACCAGGACAAAGCCGAACATGACGGTGCAGGCCTATGAGCTCAGTGCTTGGGTGACAGAGGGCTAGGGCAGGAAGATACCAAATTCCAGGCCAGCTTGGGCTACATGGTAAGACTCTACCCATCCCCTTCATTAAATCAGTTCAGTATTCAAAGTCTAAACCTGGGCAAGAAAAGAAAGGGTAGGAGACAATGGAGTTATGAGAATATGCTCAGTGTACAAAATGTACTTGTATAAAAATTTCATTTTGTAACACAGTGCTATGTACAATGAATATACGAACTGAAAATTAGTACAAATAATTTAAAAATAAAACCATTCAAAACTCCTAAAAGAAAAAGAGCAACCTGCAACTAGACCTTTTTAGATAATTTATCAGGTGCTTTTTCCTACCTCTCTACATCACCCCTATCCCTTCCAACCCCCTCAACATTAGGTAGGAGATAAAAGGAGGTTATAGGGGAAAGAGGGTGTCAATATTGTTGGACTACTTTGTCCTGGTTAGTGGTGTCATGTTCCTTGGGAGAAATTTGATCTTTGTCATCAGGATATCTCCAACCAGAAACCGGGAAACAGCAATCCTGCAATCCGGCAACCAGCAGCAGGAGCAACAACAGGAGCAGCAGCAACTGACCTCTTAGGGATGGCCACTGCATGCCCTCTGAAGAGTCCCCAGAATTCTAACCGTAAACTATTCTCAGCTGACAAAGCCACATCCCTGCCAGAGCACAATACAAATCATAGTTAGCTATTGCGGAAAGTCTGAAGTGGCCCCATATCCCACACCTGGGATTAAAACAGAAACATACTTCCCTAACATTTCTGTGCTGGCATACTTTTAAAAACTATTTTTGAGTTTCTTAAATCTCTTTCTCCCTTCTTCACCCCAATCCCTTCCAACACCCCAACACCAGGTAGGGGGGAAAAGGTTAATGGGGAGAGGGGGGCGTAGTTTTCCTTGGCTACTTCCGGCCGTTCAGGGTCATCAGGGCAAGCCAATCCTCATTTCAGGAGATCTACAACTCTTTTTGTCCAACTGCATTAACAGCAACCAGGAGCAGCAGAGCGGAGCGCCAACAGCGTTCTT
Source organism: Acomys percivali (assembly GCA_907169655.1). Classification (NCBI taxonomy): domain Eukaryota; kingdom Metazoa; phylum Chordata; class Mammalia; order Rodentia; family Muridae; genus Acomys; species Acomys percivali. Next base: position 138,257,489 of record OU015742.1, on the reverse strand, counting down.
TCTCGGGGCCCCCAGAGTCTCTCCGGGTCTGGCTTTTATCCCCACTGATAAAGACTGCGTCCCTCGCACAAGACACTTCACAGCGCACAGACATCACGTGCCCCCTCTCAGGAGGCAACTCTCAGCTGTGGACAAACTGGAGCATTCCCCATATTCCACATCTGGGATTAACACAAAAACAGGTTTACATATAAACCAAAACTTCCACAACATTTCTATGTTTTTAAAGAAACCAATACTTCTCACGACATCAACCAAAGGATTTTTGGCCTCAGAATCCGTGAGAGTTTCACTTAGGTGTCAAGAGCTACAGGCACACACTACTGACCTTAATTTTGTTCATCTGTCTTTTGGGTCTTTTTTGTTAGTGGTTTCTTTTCGGGGGGGGGGGATTTTTGTATATATAAATACTTAAAATATATAAAATAATTTCTTTTATTTTATGTGCTTTGGTGTTTTGTCTGCATGTATGCCTGTGTGATGGTGTCAGATCCCCTAGAAATGGAGTTACAGACAGATGTGAGCTGCCATGTGGGTGCTGGGAACTGAGCCAGGATCTCAGGAAGAACCACCGGTGCTCTTAACTGCTGAGCCCACAGACTCCAGGAAGGAAACCACTGACCAAATCATATGGCCAAGTTAGTAAAGCAAACACTTACTTAGAGAAAGTTGTCATTTTTTATTTTCTTTTTAATTCATGTACTTGGGGGTTGTCTCTCCTTAAAGGCAGGGTTCAAGAGATCATCATGTCATGGGGTGCAGTGGTGCTTGCCTGTAATCCTAGCGCTCTGGGAGGTAAAGACAGACAGATCTATGTGAGTTTGAGGACAGTCTGGTCTACAAAGCAAGTTCAGGACAGCCAAGGATGCACAGAAAACCCCTTTCTCAGAAAACCAAACCTACCAAACAAACAAACAAACAAACAAAAAATACCCAACAATAACAAAAAGAGATCATTACATCTAACATGTGTAGAGGAATGTTAATTCAGAACATGGTTGCTCTGGCAAGAGATCACATCCAAAAGCCTTCTAGGTCTGTGTAATCTGGCTAAAAGACAGGGTTCAGGCGGTAAAATTTAAACCCCTACCCTGATCTAGCCCATGGACAGGACAGTCTCCACACTTGAGTGGAGAGAGGGATTTGACTTTCTCATGTACTCTGGTGCCTCACATTTGACTATGTCCCCTGGCGGGGGAGACCTAGTGGCACTCAGAGGAAGGACAGCAGGTCACCAAGAAGAGACTTGATACCCTATGAGCATATACAGAGGGAGGTAATCCCTCTGAGGAACAGTCATAGGGGAGGGGAATAAGGGGAAAATGGGAGGGAGGGGAGAATGGGAGGATACAAGGGATGGGATAACCATAGAGATGTAACAAGAATAAATTAATAAAAAAAATTAAAAAATAAAAAATAAATAAAAAATAAAAAAATAAAGTCAGACGCACTTTTAATCCTAGGAGACAGAGGCAAGTGGATCTCTGAGTTCAAGGCTGCTTGATATAGAGCAAGTTTCAGGTAAAGAAAAGATTAGGTCCAGGCATGGTGGCATATACCTTTAATTCCAGCATTCATTTAGGAGACAGAGGCATTCGGATTTCTGAGTATAGTTCACGCACTTCGGTTGAGTGAGTTGAGAAGCGGTGAATTGAGAGGCAGTGCACAGGAGTTGAGTTTGTAACAGTTCAGTTAGTGGAATTCAGAGGCAATTTTGTTTTGCTTTATTGTGTTTTGTTTGGGGCTTTTTGTTTGATTTTTTTGCTTTTTGTTTTTGTTTTGGTCTTGGTTTTTGTTTTTTCAAGACAGGATTTCTGTGTGTACCCTTGACTATCTTGGACTCACTTGTTAGACCAGGTTAGCCTCGAGAATGGCCTGCCTCTGCCTCCGGAGTGCTGGGATTAAAGGCATGTGCCACAACCACCCAGTTCAGAGGCAGTTTTTACCAGGAGAGTTTTACAGAGACAGATTGAAGAGAGAATAAGCTAGACACAAGTGAAGACAGAGAATGAGTAGGAGCCAATCTATTAGAACATATTGCTAGAGTTAATTTGAGGCCAAGCAGAGCAAGAAGCCAGATGGAATCAGTCAGCTTGGAGAGGCGTTTAAGCCAGAACAGCTGAGTTGAACCAGCCAGCCAGAGTTCAGTCAGAACTAGAAAGGGTGAGCTTATTCAGCAGTAAGTCTCAGAGACTGAAAGCATTCTAGGCCTAGATTAGATCGTATCGTGGCTAGAAGCTTCCAAGTCTAGGTCTAGGTTAGCAGACCAAGGCAGTAAGCCTCCGAGATGACAATTCAGGCGAATAAAAGGTATAATTACAAACATGGGTAAGATAAGCATTTTTATAGCTCAGGAGTAGGGGTTTTCAAAAATGGGGGATTTTGTAGGCAAACAGGCAGGGCTAAAGAAGCATAATAAATTGGTCATATGATACGGTTGCAAGGTAGTCGATACAAGGTGGTCATCAAAACCTTTGAAACAATGGCATGGTTATTGTTTCCTGGATTAGGCAGTACAGAACCATTTGTACTTAAGAAGAAACAGTTCACATGTACATCAACAAAATAAGCAAAGTGGGAAACAAAGTGTGGGATGCAAATTTATATTGAGAATATTATTGAGAAGAATGGAAACTAGTCGAGAAATAAGAAATGTTCTTTGCCCCGTCCTGCTGGAGGCTAAGAAGGGTGCTCTGGTTCCTTCCCTGGTTTACTATAATCTTTCCTCTTTTTACACAGCTCAAATGAGCACCACTGCCCACAGGAGAATGTAATGGAAACTGAGAGGCACCTGAACACCTCATGGCGGGTCAACTAGACTGACTGACTGGCCCACCCCCTCATACTTCAACTTAAAAATATCTTACCAACCCACTTATGTGGCCTCCTCGGTCCTAGCGCATCCAAGGGGCCCACTCTTACTATACAGTAGCCTCACTTGTTATATTTCTGTTATGGTCTCACCTATGAACCTAGAATAAATAATTTTCTAAAAAGTCAAAAACTCTGTGGTTCATAAAATTCATCCTTCAGATTCAAGAGAGACAAGAACCTGGAGCCACTAATTCAGTGGAAGGCTTGTGTGACCCTGAGCATCTTGCACCCTAACTCCCTAGATAAGCCCAGTGGAGAAGATTCTCAAAGGGCCCCCATCCCCACCCCACCACCATTGACTCGCTTCATTCTCAATCCTTTAAAAATAATGCGGTTCTTCTGGGAGTGGTGGCACATGCCTTTAGTCCCAGAACTGGGGGAGCAGAGGCAGGTGAATCTCTGTGAGTTCTAGGCCAGCCAAGCCTACGTAGTAAGACCCTGTCTCAAAAACAAACAAAAACAAAAAACAAGTTTTAGTTTAGGTTAGGGAGATCTCTTGGCACCCCAAACCACCAAGTTCATAGAGACCAAAAATAAAAAGGCTTCAAGGGGAGTTCTGATGGACCCAGTGTTTTTGTTTTGGTAATGATAGGTTATAAAAGTGGACAAAAGAATATTGTACAACCATATGAATATATGAGTGACTCTAAGTCTCACACTTAACACAACTTAAAATGGCAAGTTTTTTGTCATGTATATTTTACTACAAATTTTAAATCTCAATAGTTGGGAGTAAAATCAAATGTGACGTTCTTTCACAGATATAGATACTTGAAATTGGTTCTCATAAAATTCTCTCACCTGGCAGTGAAAGTGCACACCTTGACACAAAGAGAGGTGGATCTCTATGAGTTCAAGGCTAGTCTGGTCCACAGAGTGAGTTCCAGGACAGCCTGGACTGCACAAAGAAACCCTGCCACAAAAATAAATAAAAATAAATAAATAAATAAATAAATAAATAAATAAATAAATAAAGGTCAGGCTTGGTGGCACACGCCTTCAATCCCAGCACTCAGGGAGTAAGAGGCAGGCAGAAGGATGTGAGTTCAAGGTTAGCCTGGTCAACAAAGTGAGTCCAGAAAAGCCAGGGCAATTACACAGAGAAATCCTATCTTGAAAACCTAAATAAATAAATAAATAAATAAATAAATAAATAAATAAATAATAAAATTCCCTCATTAGATCAATTAATTAACTGAACTTTTGGTTTTCCTACTGAAGTCAAATGCAAGCATAGCAGAAAATTCAAAATAAGAAGGCAATTTCCCCCAAATCTTTCATTTAGTCTTTCCTAATGTGATATAAAAGGAAAATGGTTTATATTTTCTATGGTTTTATTTTCTTTTGTGGGGAAGAAGTTGTTAATAGATGTGGGGGGGATGATTCTTCCTCATTACAAATAAATGCATGTTTTATCTTTGAACAAAGTTAATTTTTTTTTTAAACTATGGGACTTTTCATAGTCTTTAATATGCAAATGTGTATTTTGAATAGCCACAACAGGATTTAGTAAGCGACATTCCTAAGCTTATTTGATCAGGAATTCTTTGTTCTCTTGGAGCCCAATTAATTAACATTTGCCTTTGTACTGAGCCCACAGAAGTTGTGCCACAAACCTACAAGCTGTGTAGGCACTCTCTTTATATAGGCTAATCTTACTATGCAAGCAGTAATTATGGTTTATTTTATCATGAACTCTTCTAGAATATCTACATGTTTTTAAAAAACATTTTAAAATTTGAAATAATGTAGATTAAGCAAATAAGGACAAAAGAAGCAAGTTTGAAAGTATTTTCTCCTCAATTTACAGTTTTTTTAAAAAGCTTCGAAAACATTTAATATTCTGTAACAAAACACTTGTTAGTAGAAATCACGCAGAAACCTGTGATGTTGACCTTGTGATACATAATGTTGAAACACTTTTTTCCCTGTTTTTTGTTTGTTTGTTTGTTTGTTTGTTTTTAGTTTTTTGAGACAGGATTTTTCTGTGTAGTAGTTGCTGTCCTGGACCTCCCTTTGTAGACCAGGCTGGCCTTGAACTGAGAGATCCATCAATGGATGGGTTTAATGGGCGAGTCAGCTCATCTTCTTATATCTTACTACAGTTTTTTCTTAAGTCCTACAAAAAATGGCCCTAGACTCCGGGCGTGGTGGCGCACGCTTTTAATCCTAGTATTCAGGAGGCAGAGGCAGACTGTGAGTTCCAGGCCAGCCTGGTCTTCAAAGAGAGTTCCAGGACAGCCAGGGCTATTACACAAAGAAACCCTGTCTTGAAAAAAGAAAAAACAAAACAAAACAAAACAAAACAAAATGGCCCTAGACTAGCAAACTGATGGCACTCATTTTCTGGGATCTGTCTGCTTTGTAAACTTATCCTCCCATGAGTGGCTCTACTTGCCCAATCTAGGCTAAATTCTCCCTTCCATTGTCTATGAAATTCATTCTTCAAGATTTCGAGCCAAAGGACACAGAATGTACTAGTTTAGAATAGCTGTGGCCCTTGGGTGCAAAGTGTGTGCACCCAAGTTGAGGGAGCTCCACTGTACCCAAGGACTCTCTTTTCTCCCATTTCATAATTTTGTAGTACAAAGAACAAAATACATGAGGGACATAAAAGTAAATGAGACTAGAAAAGATAGATTGAGGCCAGCTCATTAGTACTAACAAGTTTAGACTTTATTCTCTGAGTAATTGGGAACTGAGGGAAACTGTTGAGCAGAGGGCATGAACTGTGTTCCAGAACAATTACTCTGGTGTGCCCATAGGGAATAGATGAGGCTAGGATGCAGCAGAGAGGCTAATTAGAATGTTTTAATTGTCTGGTGAGAGATGATGGATACTTGATCGAACGGAAAGAAGCCATAAATAGGAAATGCATTTTTAAAAAGTGAAAAAGGTAACTGAACTTGGTGAGTGTATCGATTGGAGAAGCGTTTGGATGCAGAAAGGAGAATTTCTGCAGAATGGGCCGTAACACACAGATGCTCAGGGCCCGTGTCTGTTCAGAAGCTTCTCATTAGCAGCCGCAGAGTCCCTAGGTTCTCTTGGCTTTTCTTCTTACTGGAGACTGACCTCAGTGCCTACTGTAGGTGTAATTGAAAGGAACTGGAACACACGGCAGCCTTTTGTTGCAGTGGAGGCTGCTAAGGAGGGCAAGAGGCTTGGCTCTGAGGCAGGCCAGCCTAGGGGAAAGTCTAGTGCCCTGAGGATCTATCTGCATTGGGTTATACCCATCTCCCTTTTGTAATAATGCACCTGGCAGCTGAACGTAATTCCCTGCAGGCACTATGCACCCCTTATCAAATAACACACCTAGCGACCTCAGAACTTCCCCAAACCTCCACCTGCTACAAGTACCATACTCCCAATTCTTGAGAAACAGTGTCAATTTCGACAGCCCTAGTAACAACAAAACATAGACAGTTTCCACTCAAGTGTATCCCCAATGTATCTGGGTATAAAGAATACAAGGCTTGATCAGGCCTAAACTGGTTTTGGATACAGTAGGGCAAAATTATATTCACAATTTTTAGAGAGATTTACCTTTACAATGGTGCAAAATTGGGCATGCAAATGATTAAAATCAAATGCATTATAGAAAAGGATATGAGGAGTAGAAAAACGATTCTATGATATACTCTATCCATTAAAATAGAGAACTTCCTACTCTATACTACAAACTCCTCTTCCTCCTGAACCACGTAAAAGGAAGCCTCACCAATCCCCGAAACCCTTCAGTATTCCCTCTCCTGTGGTTCACTGGCAACCTTGACAGCGTATCCCTCTCTGATTTGTACTACCACTTTCTCCAAATAAACTAATCTTGCTACCTGTGCAAATCTGTGTGAGCCCCTATCTTCACTTCTTTGGATTTAGAAACTAAGAACCAAGAGACACCCAGCCCAGACTCCCTCTGACAGCTAGTAACATTCCCATTACCTTAGACTCATCATGGCGCACAACCAGGGAGGTCATTCTGTTGTCCTACTGGGAAAATAATAATTATCAAGAAATGTATAGACACCTGTCATTCCGTGGATAATTAAAAAGAGCTTGCCATAGCAACCAATTGGATAATGATTGCAGTGGGTTGAATGGTGCGCTTGGAAATACCCTGTCTGTTCAAGAACTCACAGGGTTCATTTCCCTCTGCCTCCCAAGTGCTAGGATTAAAGGTATGTACCACCACATATGAGAGAACAGGTCTCTGAGTTTAGAATGGAGGGTTTTCTGATTTTACAACATTAGGAGAGGGAGTAGATAAGCTATAAGGCCTTAATGTATGAAGGCTAATCCTTTTGCTCCACCCTACCATGTGGTCGCTGCATGCTAGATGTTAAGCAGTTTAGGGTAGATACATAAGATATAAGTCATGGCTGACCCTTTCTAGAAAGTCAGGTTCTGTGATATAGATATGCAGAATTTTAGAAACAGGGTCCAGGCTGAGGCTATGGCTCAATGAGTTAAGTGCTCACTGCATAAGAATGGACACTTGAGTTTGGATGCCCAACACACAGGTAAAAGCTGGGCACAGTGGCACACATCTGCAACCAAAGCATTGTTGGGAAAGAAGGCAGATACAGGCTGGTCCTAGGGACTTTGGAGACAGAAGATTAGATGAAATTATGTGCTTCAAGTTCAATGAGAGACCCTGTCTAAAGAAACACAAGATGGAAAATGATTTAAAAAAAAAAAAAAAAAAAAAAAAGAAGGCACTCTGGCTTCTGACTTTTGCCCTCACATGTGCAAGCACAAGCAAGACTCCTACACACTTGTGCATGACCTCCCACCCCTGTGCCCTAAAACTGAAATAGTGTCCATCAGAATCTTGGTGGAAGAACAGGTCAAGAGCAAATTGGAAATATATAAGGTGGGTGAAAAAATGTTTTGACACATAGATCATTAACTGCATTTTTGTGATCAATAGTGTTGTGGTAAAAACATACCTACTGATACCCTAAAAATGAATACATTTTCATCTGACTAGGTCTCCACTGTTCTGTTTTGGGTGCTGATAGTTGAACTTAAACACATGCTAAACACATACTCTACCTCAGAGTTACACTCTAGCCCGGCTGACGCTTTTTGACAAGAAAGATTTGATGGGGATACAGTTAAGTTTTAGCCTGTTTCATTGGCAAGCAGTGTCCCTTGTGAAATGGAGCAAATGGATTGAGTTCAAGTATTAGAAAGGAAAGACAGTGTGTGAAGATAAATAAGGATTGTGATTGTTATCAGGGTTAAACAGATAACAATTCAGCCCTGCCATCTTCAAGACTGGCAAAGAGACTGACTGAAGTCTTCACCAGGCTGAGACCTGCAGCTCCTGAGACTCAGCTGGTATTTGTTCAGTCTTTTAAAGAGGGGAGGGGAGAGGGGAGAGAGACAATCGTCATCTGGTGTCTCTATAGAACAAGTTTGAAACTCAGCTCTGAAGAAGGCTTACAGAAGCCTAATTGAAATTTGGGCAAGGAAAGAGTCTTTGCACATAAACCAGATGGGGTGGCACAAACCTTAATCGCATCACTCTGGGAGGCAGAGGCAGGTGTGAGTTCAAGTCCAGCCTGGGCTGGTCTATAAAGAGAATCTAGGACTGCCAAAGCAACACAGAGAAACTCTGTCTCAAAAAAAACAAAAACAAAAAAAACAAAAAAAAAAAGAAAATCACAGAGAGCGAGGGAGGAGAAAGGAGGGAGGGAGAGAGAGAGAAAGAGAGGGAGAGAGAGAGAGAGAGAGAGAGAGAGAGAGAGAGAGAGAGAGAGAGTGTTAAAAGGCCCTATCCAGCCTGGCGTGGTGGCACATGCCTTTAATCAAAGCACTCAGGAAGCAGAGAGGCAGAGGCAGGTGGATCACTGTGAGTTTGAGGCTAGCCTCATTGACAAAGCTAGTCCAAGATAGCCAAGGCTACACAGAGAAACCCTGTGTCAAAAAACAAAAAGCAAACAAACAAACAAACAAAAAAAGGGGCCTATCCACATTGAGATGGAGATTAAGAACAAGGAATTAGCTGAAAGACCCAAGGAAGAAGCTCCCATGAAAACAGGAATGAGCATAGCTCTTCCAACTCTGATGTCAATTTTTTTCATTACATTTGTTTGTTTGGTTTGTTTTTGTTTTTGTTTTAGAGACTGTCCTGGAGCTCACTCTGTAGACCAGGTTGGCCTCGAACTCACAGAGATCTTCCTGCCTCTTCCTCCTGAGTGCTGGAACTAAAGGCATGCACCACCACCTCAATCTTTCATTACATTTCTATTTACTGTGTGTTTGTCTGTACATGTGTATATTGCACACATTAGCTTTCAAGTGTTGTGCACACATGGGGGTCAAAGGACAATTTGTGGGAGTTGGTTCTGGCTTCTACACCCTGGGTTTGGAGGATTGAACTCAGCTCACCCGGCTTGGCAGTAGGCAGTCACCTTTACCCTCTGATCCGTTTCACAAGGTCACAATTTCTTTTACTTTCACTTTTTGCCCTGCTGGTGTGACCTGAGAAATCAATTAACATATGAAAGAAGCCACTTGGCATAGAAACTCTGGAAACCCCTTCCACCAGAGGTATGTGTTTCAGCTAAAGAGGTAGATGCTGTGTAAATGACCTTAAAAGGTCAAGATTCTGTCCCTCACCCTGCCCCACAGAATGGCTTTGGAGTGTCCCAGATCTCAAGCCTGTTACCGTTCTTGGGAATGTTTTTCTCTTATTTAATAAATTACCTCTATTTCTATCACAATTCCTGTGTCCCTGGTCCAATTCTTGGTTCTTCTCATATCCAGGAGGAAGCTATAGACCTACACAGAGAGACCAAGAAGAGTCTGATTTTCCTCCAATTTCTTTCCATTTAATTATACATTCATCTGGCCACATTTCTACATATTCTTCAACAAACCTAAACATCAAACCAGTTTTCCCTGGGCCTTTATGTTGTCACGTCTTAAAGTTCCTATATTGTTATATACATCTGTTATACTTTTTTCTTGCTAACCTGTCATTCCTTACAGGAATGTCAGCTACAGTCCTTTTGGTGGGTGAGCAAAAATATCACATTTTCCCATGATAATGACACCATGGGTTGACTATGAAACAAGAGCCTGGGGATGCTTAGCAAGGATAAGGATAAAGAATTTAGAGTTGAGAAACAGAAGGAAGAATAAGGACATTTAAGGGAGGGGGAAGCTGACTTTATCAGTAACTAATAACAGAGTGTAATTATAGGTTTAGTTGAGCAAACGCAACATATTTGTTTCTTTTATAAAACCCCAGCTCAAACAAACAAACAAACAATGCTCATGTGGAAACAATAGAAGAAAAGGTAACATCATTGAGGGCTAGTGAATTTAGTCTATAAGGGCCAATGAATATCCAAAGACTAAATTTGGAAAGAGTCATTAGCAGCACTTTGATTTCCCATTTGCCTCAGTAGCAAATTTAGTAACACTTTCTAAGCAGCACTGTGGATTACTGTCTCTATTAGTGCTTTGTTTTTAATAAGGAAACAATGAGTGCTAAGGACAGTGTTGCTGCTTTCTCGGTGCTTCTGAGATAATTTGTTCCTATTGGTCTCACATTTGTCCCACAGCACTGTCATTACCATTTGCTCTCCCCCTCCAAATGGTGAGCTTCTTTGTGATGCTTTCATGTAACTGCTTAGCGTGACAGTCAGCAGTTAATTAATTTATATAATAGCTATCTGATGAAGTGCAGTAGCAGTAGTGGCTAAGAGTATACCCTCTAGTGCTAGGCTACCCTGGAGACATCCCAACTCTACTCTTTATGAGCTTTGTGACCAGAAACAAATTGGTGAACTCATCTGTGACTGTGAGTCTGTTCCATGATCATAATGTTGGATTGTAATCCTCTTGTCTTGGTCAAGTCAGGATAATATTGTATGGATGGCTAAGAAAACAAACATGTATTTCACATAGCTCTGAAGACTGTGAAGTCTGAGGTCAAGGTGATAGCAGAGTCCCTGTAATTCAGTTTATGCTTGTCAGCCTCCTTTACCTGCAGGAATCCTTTCTTTCTGGTATCTTCTGTTATGAAGGAACCTATCTCCCTCATGTGGGCTCCACCCTCATAATACATGCCTTTAATCCCATTATTCAGGAGGCAGAAGCAGGTAGCTATCTGTGAGTTAGAGGCCTGCCTGGTCTACATAGTGACTCCAGGACAGCCAGGACTATAGAGACACCCTGTCTCAAAACACAAACAAACAAATAAAATTACTTGCTCATAAGCAAACAAATCCCCTAAGAGTAAGAGCCTTGCTCATTGAGTTCTCCTCCATCCCATGCTTTGCACAGACCTATACCCGATAGACAAGTGGCAGGTTTTTAAAGGGATAAGTTGGTGAGTGATCTATTTTACCTGTGTAAAGTCCAGCTGAAGTCTTTTCTCATGCACCTAGTATTGAATTTTCTGGTTCAGAATTAAAGAAAGCTAAGGTGTAGTAATGATAGATATTTTTTCAGGCAAACCCAAATGCCTGACTCTCTGACATTCCTGGGGCTAAATACTGAGCAGAAGCTAATGATTCTGAGGCCTATAACCTTCTGTTTCTATAGTGTCTGAGGGAGCAATTGCAACTGCACACCTTCTGCTCTGACTTTGATTTCCTAGACTACCTGCTTGCCAGGGCAATTGCAACACAGGAATAACTAATAGCAATATATCCTTAGAGAAAGATGGATCTACTCACTGGCATAAGGTGAAGATTATTTCAGATGAATTTGTCTTGTGTGCACTTCGTAGAGCTGAGGAATCAGTGTTGGAGACCTGACTATTTTGAAATCAATCACCTTATTGGGATAACATAACACAAGGATTTATGGGGCTTCATAACATTAAGTTTCAAACTCGGGCTAAAGATATGGCTCAGTGCTTAAAAGTGCGCACTGCTCTTACACAGGCTCTGAGTTTGATTCCCAGCACCTTCGTCAAGCACCTCAAAACTGCCTGAAACTCTAGTTGTAAGGAGTCCAGTACCTTCTGGATTCCTTGGGCACATGCAACTATATATATTCTTATAAGCAAAATAAATCTTATGGAAAAAGTTTCAAAACAAAACTGCAAATCTCTGTGTTTAACATAAACATAACATATAGCATGCTTTTGTTCCACCATCTTTCTATATATTTGCCCCAAAAGGACAAAATTCTGGGAAATGTAGGTAAATATTTTAATCATTTCTAAGCCAGCATCTGCACATTTGATGGTGCTGCACTCAGAAAGGATGGGATTGCTTTTCTGTCTCCTTTAGGTCACCAAGGACAGACAAGCTCACAGGACATATTGTTTTTGTCAGAACCAAAAAAAGGATGACTAGTGTGGTGGCAGTGACAAATCTGCTCCCGGCTCAGCTCATTTTACTGAAGAATGTATGTCCCGTTCTGACATTTATCAAAAGAAATTCAATTTCATAAAAAGAAGGATGTCAAATGATAGTCTATTGCTTACACTCATTCTGCTGCTGGTGAAAGGCTTGTGGGGGCAAAGAAGGGAGAAGGGAGGATGGAAGAGAATATGTTTCTGGCAGGAGACAAGGTGTAAGGTCACGTTAGTACACAGAGAGTTGAATACATTCATGATTAAATCACCTGGCTTTTGAGACTCATTTGAGTGGTCTGTCTTTTGGAATACCTGTTTCCATGGTCTTCAGATGCAAGGAAAGACAGAGCGAGCTTGTGTTGCCGCTTGCTGCACTTTGACTGAATCAGGGAGGAAAGTTAATGGAACCTGGCCAAACCCCAAAGCACCAGGAACAATGACATGTACCCTGCAGGCCTGCAATCGATACTTCTTATAGTGATGATGAGATTTTTCTCTGGCAGAAAAGGGCATTCTGGATCAAAAAAAAGCAAACAAATAAAACCAAGGTTATAAAAGAAACATTATAAAAATAGAAGTCAGATAAAATCAAAGGAGGAATTCTAAAAACAAAACAAAACAAAAAACTAACGAAGCTGACAAAATACTGTGTGGCAAGTGATGGTATTTGACCAGACTGCATAAAAACATGGGATTAAGGAACAAATTAAATTCCTCTCTCAGTGAGGGGGGTTTCTGCAGAACATAAGCAATTAGGCTGCAATCTAGGAAAGACAGGAAACCTGATTAACAGATCCAAAAAGACAGAGTAAGGAAGCTAGGTCTGACGCTAGGAGGTGAGACACCGACTGCTATGTAAATTGACTTTTCCCAGAATGTTGGATAATTTCAATCAAGAACTGAAATGGGCTTTAATTTTTTTCATATGATGTTCTCTGCCTGTGGCACCCCCATAGCCCAGCTTTACCAATAAGAGCCAGAGGAAGTTCTTATTGCAGAAATTCCATCCACGTTGGTGTTCTAACATCCTCTGCGGAGGAAGTCTGGAGATGCTACGCAAAATGTAGAGTGAAACGTGTTTTGCTTCCTTGCTAAACATTTTCAGGTATATGAAATTGTGATTGATCGGCAGCTTGTGAGATTGAAAAAGAATGTAGGAGAAGGAGAGAGGGTGGGACCAAGAGGAAAGGAGAGAGGGGGCTATGATTGGGATATAAAGTGAATAAATAATAAATAAATAAATTTAGAAGTACAGGAAATACCTACCACTATGTTGGCATTTGATCGCTACTCAATCCTGTAGTCTACAGTTAAAAAGCAGCTCATTTAAGAATAGGCAGAATCTGCTAAAAGGCAGATTTCTGTGTTATAGACCAGTACCAGCAGCAATGACAAAACTGTCCTGAATCAGCTTTAAAAAAAAAAAAAAAATCCAGTGCATTTCCTCACAAAGACTTCACTGTGCTAAGTTCAAAGAGAAGAAACCAAGCTTCTGACTAAAGTCTTATTTTAAGAATCCAGGTGGCCTGAACTCAGCCATGTTAACCTTATCAGCATTGTAGGCTGATAGCAAGAACAAACAAGTTAGCATTGTTAGCCGAGCAGAGTCCTCCACCTCACTCTGCCTGCTGGGAATTTACTGCCACTACCTCACCCTGCTCGGAATTTATCGGCCTCCAAGAAAAGGCCACATCCACATCACATATCTTACCTTAAACATCTGCCAGAATCAACTGCTCCCAAACCCCAAAAGGTCACCTTTGTTAGCTGATCAGTTGTTAATTAACCACTGTTGCTGAGTTCTGCTTCTGTAAAGGGTATTGAAACCCTCGGCTTTTGCAGGATGGGGTCCTCAACTCTTCTGAGCTTGATGGACCCCTGATGCAACCGCTCAATAAAATTCCTTTGCTTTTGCATCGACTCTGGACTCTGACTCTCATTTGGCTTCCAGGAATAGACTCTGACGGTCTGAGACTAACATCATCATTAAATTCGACACCCGTTCTGAGTTTTTCACACTCTGCAGATTGTCCAGACCCTTGTGTTATCCAGGTCACCATCTTGGCCTTGCTTCAAGTTTGTCTCCAAAATTGTGTAGTGGTCTTATTTTTGACCTGTGGGAGTAACAAGATCGTCCACTGAATAAATCAAACAGCCCCACTCACATGTGAGAACTTTGGGCCCCTTGGGAAATGCTAAGAATTGTTATCTTATCAGCTGTCTGGATGGCGTTCCTGAGTTGTCTTCACAAGACTCAGCCAAGCTTTGAAAATCTGCATTAGGCTGCCCAGAAACATTTGCATAAATTCTTTTGAATACGGTATCTGAAATAAATAATAAGAGGAAAAGAAAAAAAAATGGGCAAATATGCAAGTTTTTAACACTTTAAATGAGATGAGAGCCAGATGGTAAGTTGAACTTTATGTTTCGCTAACTTTTTTTAAATTTAATTTAATTTTTTGTTTTTGCTCTTGTTTTTCTTTTTTGTTTTTCAAGACAGGGTTTCTCTGTGTAGCCTTGGCTGTCCTAGACACACTTTGTAGACCAGGGGGTCCTTAAACTCACAGTGATCCGCCTGCCTCTGCCTCCGGAGTGCGGGGATTAAAGGCGTGCCCCACCACTCCTGGCTCATTTCGCTAACTCTTAAAAGTTCTAAAGCACAAATGCAGTTGTAGACAGGATGTAGACGCTTAGGGTTGGGGGTGGGCCATTAGCACTTCCTTTATAAGCAATATCAACCTTTAGCGTCCAGGTCACGTGCTGCCCACACTGATCCACGAATCTCCCTGCTTCTTTTCCTTATATCCGCCCCTTTCCCGAGGAGCTCCAGCATTACTCCAGCACAGCAAAGCTGTGGCTGCAGCACCACATACAAAGACTACAGGGAACTTGAGAGCCAGAAGTCTGTGCTAGCTCATCAGTGAAATAACATTGGGAAGCCTTGAAATCAACAATCTGTTCCACAGTTGAATATTTGATCATGAAATCCTCTAGCTTAAAATGTTTCACTAAGTCCTAAAACCCAGGCTTCTAGACCTTACAACAATGGGCTCATCGATGACACTGTTTTCCTGATTTTTTTACAAGTTTTATTTTTATTTAATTATTTTATTCAGATTACATCTCAATTGGTATCCCCTCCCATTGCTCCCTCCCTCCCACTTTCACCTACTCCCCTCCCCTATGTCAGTGACCTGGGGGACCTCTTCCCCCACTATATGATCATATGGTATTAAATCTCATCTTGGTAGCCTGTCTTTCTTTTCTCTGAATGTCACCAGGCCTCACCACCAAGGAGAAGTAGTCAAATATGGGGCACCAGACTTTGTGTCAGAGTCAGTTCCCACTCTCCAGTCAAGTGTGGAGAATGTCCTGTCCATAGGCTAGATCTGAGTAGGGGTTCGCTGTTTACTGCATGTATTGTTCATTGTTGGTGCAGTAGTTTGAGCAGAACCCCAGGGCCCAGTTCTGTCCCTCCTGATGTGCTTCCTGTAGGTTTCTAGGAACCCTGGATCCTTCTATTTCTCCATTGTCCCACACTTCTCTCATCTAGAGTCACAGTAGGATTTACTAACATCTATACCCATCTCCTGGTAGGTGAAGACTTTCATGGGACATGCCTCTTGGGCTGGTGTCCAATTATAAGTGAGTATATACCCAGCGAGTCTTTCTGCTTCTGGGTTAACTCACTCAGTATGATGATTTCTAGTTCAATCCATTTGTCCACAAATTTCGGGATTTCCTTGTTTTTAATGGCTGAGTAGTATTCCATACTGTAAATGTACCACAGTTTCTTTATCCATTCTTTGACTGAGGGACATTTAGGTTGTTTCCAGGTTCTGGCTATTATGAATAAGGCTGCTATGAACATGGTTGAGCGTATGTCCTTGTTGTGCGCTGGAGAGTTTTCTGGGTACATTCCAAGGAATGGAATAGCTGGGTCTTGGGGAAGCCTTATTCCCAGTTTTCTGAGATAGCGCCAGATAGATTTCCAAAGTGGTTGTACTAGTTTGCATTCCCACCAGAAATAAAGGAGTGTTCCTCTTTCTCCATATCCTCTCCAGCATGTGGTGTCACTTGAGTTTTTGATCTTAGCCATTCTGATGGGTGTAAGATGGAATCTCAGAGACATTTTGATTTGCATTTCTCTGATGACTAAAGAAAGACATTGAGCATTTCTTTAAATGTTTCTCAGACATTTGATATTCCTCTGTTGAGAATTCTCTGTTTAGTTCTGAGCCCCATTTCCTTCTAGTAACTTTTTGTAAAGCTAGATTTGTGGATAGGTACTGTTTGAATTTGGTTTTGTCATGAAATATCTTGTTTTCTCCATCAATGATTACTGAGAGTTTTGCTGGGTATAGTAGTCTGGCCTGGCATCTGTGGTCTCTTAGGGTTTGTAGGATCTCTGTCTAGGCCCTTCTGGCTTTTATGGTTTTTGCTGATAAGTCACGTGTAATTCTCATATGTTTGTCATTAAATGTTACTTGGCCCATTTCTCTTGCCGCTTTTAATATTTTTTCTTTCTTCTGTATATTTTGTGCTTTGGTTATTATGTGATGAGAAGTTTTTCTTTTCTGGTCTATTCTATTTGGTGTTCTGTAGGTCTCTTGTATGTTTATAAACATCTCCTTCTTTAAATTGGGGAAATTTTCATCTATGATTTTGTTGAAAATATTTTCTGGGCCATGGAGTTGGGCATCTTCTCTTTCCTCAATGCCTATTATCCTCAAGTTTCGTCTTTTCATAGTGTCCTTGATTTCCTGGATGGTTTGTGTCTGGTATTTTTTCAGATTTAGCATTTTCTTTGGTGGTGCTTCAAGATTTATGACTGTATCTTCTAGACCCGAGATTCATTCCTCCATCTCTTGGATTCTATTAGAGAAACTCACTCTGTGTTATTTGCTTTATTCTCTAAGCTTGCTCTTTCCTGTTTTTCTTCTATCTGGGTTATTATCATTGTTTCCATTTTCATCTTCAGATCGTCAACTGTTTTTTTTTTTCCCTCTGTATTTTTTTTATTTAATTAATTTATTCTTGTTACATCTCAATGGTTATCCCATCCCTTGTATCCTCCCATTCTTCCCTCCCTCCCATTTTCCCCTTATTCCCCTCCCCTATGACTGTTCCTGAGATGGATTACCTCCTCCTGTATATGCTCATAGGGTATCAAGTCTCTTCTCGGTGATCTGCTGTCCTTCATTCTATGAGGCCATAGTCACGTTGATACCTAAACCTCACAAAGATTCAACAAAGAAAGAGAATTTCAGACCAATTTCTCTTATGAACATCGATGCAAAAATACTAAATAAAATTCTTGTAAAACGAATACAAGAACACATAAAGGATATCATTCATCATGACCAAGTAGGCTTCATTCCAGGCATGCAGGGATGGTTTAATATACGGAAATCCATCAATGTAATCCACCATATAAACAAACTGAAAATAAAAAACCACATGATCATCTCTTTAGATGCAGAGAAAGCATTTGATAAAATCCAACACCCATTCATGTTTAAAGTTTTAGAGAGATCGGGGAAACAAGGCACTTTCCTCAATATAATAAAGGCTATATACAGCAAGCCAATAGCCAAAATCAAAGTAAATGGTGAGATACTCAAGGAAATTCCTCTAAAATCGGGAACAAGGCAAGGCTGCCTACTCTCTCCATATCTCTTCAATATAGTACTCGAAGTTCTAGCCAGAGCAATAAGACAACAAAAGGAGATCAAGGGTATCCAAATGGGAAAGGAGGAAGTCAAACTATCTCTATTTGCAGATGATATGATAGTGTACATAAGTGACCCTCAAAATTCCACCAGAGAACTCCTACAGCTGATAAATACTTTCAGCAATTTGGATGGATACAAAATTAACTCAAAAAAGTCTGTAGCCTTCCTATACACAAATGACAAGCTTGCAGAGGAAGAAATTAGGAAAGCCACACCCTTCACATTAGCCACAAGCAATATAAAATATCTAGGAGTTACTTTAACTAAGCAAGTGAAGGACTTGTTTGAAAAAAATTTCAAAACTCTGAAGAAGGAGATTGAAGATGACATGAGAAGATGGAAGGATCTTCCTTGCTCATGGATAGGGAGAATTAACATAGTAAAAATGGCCATCCTACCAAAAGCAATCTACAGAATCAATGCAATCCCTATCAAAATACCTACACAATTTTTTAAAGACATTGAAAGTTCAATTCTGAACTTCATATGGAAAAACAAAAAACCCAGAATAGCAAAAACAATCTTGTACAATAAAAGGTGCTGTGGAGGAATCTCCATACCTGATTTCAAATTGTACTATAAAGCAATTGTAATTAAAACAGCAACAGGCTGGTTGATCAGTGGAATCAAATTGAAGACCCAGATATGAATCCACACACATATGGTCACTTGATTTTTGACAAAGAAGCCAAATCCATTCAATGGAAAAAGGATAGCATCTTCAACAAATGGTGCTGGTCTAATTGGATGTCTATGTGTAAAAAAATGCAACTGGACCCATATTTGTCACCTTGCACAAAACTCAAATCCAAGTGGATTAAAGACCTCAACATAAAACCAGAGACACTAAGTCAGTTAGAAGAAAAAGTGGGGAAGAGCCTGGAACATATTGGCACAGGAGACAACTTCCTGAACAGAACACCAACAGCCCAGGCCTTAAGGTCAACAATTAATAAATGGGACCTCATGAGGCTGAGAAGCTTCTGTAAGGCTAGAGACACTGTCAAGAGAACAAAGCGACAGCCTACAGACTGGGAAAAGATCTTCATCAACCCTTCATCTGACAAAGGTCTAATATCCAAAATATATAAAGAACTCAAGAAATTAAACACCACCAAACCAAATAACCCAATTGAGAAATGGGGCTTGGAACTAAACAGAGAGTTCTCAACAGAAGAATATCAAATGGCTGAGAAACACTTAAAGAAATGCTCAACCTCCTTAGTCATCAGGGAAATGCAAATCAAAACAGCTCTGAGATTCCATCTTACACCCATCAGAATGGCTAAGATCAAAAACTCAAGCAACACCACATGCTGGAGAGGATGTGGGAAGAGAGGAACACTCCTTCATTGCTGGTGGGAATGCAAACTAGTACAACCACTTTGGAAATCTATCTGGTGCTATCTCAGAAAACTGGGAATAGGGCTTCCTCAAGACCCAGCTATTCCACTCCTTGGAATATACCTAGAAGATGCACCAGCACACAATAAGAAAATTTGCTCAACCATGTTCATAGCAGCCTTATTCATAATAGCCAGATCATGGAAACAGCCTAAATGTTCCTCAGTAGAAGAATGGATAAAGAAACTGTGGTACATATACACTATGGAATACTACTCAGCTATTAAAAACAAGGAATTCCCGAAATTTGTGGATAAATGGATTGAGCTAGAAATGATCATAATGAGTGAGTTAACCCAGAAGCAGAAAGACTCAAATGGTATATACTCACTTATATCTGCATACTAGCCCAA
>OU015742.1:138222455-138232801 GCA_907169655.1 Acomys percivali | reverse complement strand
ATTCATTCATATTACATCTCAATTGTTATACCATCCCTTGCATCCTCCCATTCCTCCCTCCCTCCCACTTTCACCCTATTCCCCTCCCCTATAACTGTGACTGAGGTGGACCTCCTCCCCCTGTATATGATCATATAGTATAAAGTCTCTTCTTGGTAGCCTGCTATCCTTCCCCTTTTTAAAAATTTTAAGTTAGTACAAAGTAATGGGTTTCATGTAACAGTTCAAACACACATGTGACATACTTTGATCATATTTGTCCAGTCAGGACCCCCCACTATCTATGATCTCTGTCTTCCCCTATGATACCCCACCCTTTTAAAAAAAGATTTTAGATATGAGAGAAGACTATATGACATTTTCCCCTGCAATGACATGATTTCATTCTTCATCCTGACTGACTAGTCCTCTGCACTCTTTGGGGAACCGGCATTCTGATTCCCACAGAGGTACACTAGCATTCCCACCAGTGCCACAGCCCTCCTTATCTCTTGCCCTCACTTCACATATTTATGACCCAAACAGAGAGAGGACTTGAAATTTCCAAACGCTCATCCTGGCCTTTCAACACATCTGCTTGTTACTCGGTGCCTGAAACACTCTCTAGCAATCTAGGGCTGAAGTTGGCTGTTTTATGTGACTTCACTTCCCACATCAAGACTTTGAGGTGCTCTCTGTGTACCTGCTCTCTCCCTGGGATCTACGAGTGAGTATTGCTTAAGATAAATAGAACATTCTTAAAAGTCGAAACTGCATTTCTTTTAATCATAGTTCCTGACATGTTAGAAATAATCCATGTATGATTGTTAAGTGAATCAGTTAGTTATTGAACTAATGAATTAAAATGGTATTTGGTACCTTCCACTATATCCTATAACTTTAGCTGCCTACCTGACTTTCTTTCTTTCTTTCTTTCTTTCTTTCTTTCTTTCTTTCTTACTTACTTTCTTTCTTTCCCTCCCTCCTTTATTCCCTCCCTCCCTTCCTTCCTATTTCTTTAAAAAATATAATTTAAGGACCAGAAAGATGGTTCAATGGTTAAGGGTACTAGCTGTTCTTGCAGAGAACTGGTTTCAGTTCCCAGCACCCACATGACAGCTCATAATCAACTATTGTTCTGTGGGTCAGAGTCCCTGACACCTTTCTTTTCTTTCTTTTTCTTTTTCTTTTTCTTTTTTTTCTTTTTTCTTTTTTGTTGTTTTGAGACAGGGTTTCTCTTGTAGTCCTGGCAGTCCTGGCCTCACTTTTTAGACCAGGCTGGCCTTGAACTCACAGAGATCCACCTGCCTCTGCCTCCGGAGTGCTGAGATTAAAGGCAAGCACCACCATGCCCAGCTCTGACACCATTTCTACAGGCAGCCAGGCATATACATGATACACATATATACAAACAGACAAAACACTCATCCACATAAAAAATAAAAATGTAAAAAACTAAATACACACATACTGTGCTTTTTATTATTTGACTATTTTATGCATTTACATAATGAATTATAGTTGTTGTTGTTTTTTTTCTCCATTCCCTTTACTTATTCACTTCTTCTCCAGATAGAACTCATCTCAGCAAGTTTTTCTCCTACTTTCGTGTCGTCTTTTTGTGTGTGATCCACTGAGTTTAACTTACAGTTTCTTGCCAGAGCAGGGGTGGGAGAGAATTTAATGGAGAAAGTGCAACTTCTTAGTGGGTACCCCGCTGAAGAAAATAACATGTCCCCACAGGAATTGTTAATTGCCAGTAGTTCCCTGGGATGGACCTCATGGGCTTTCTGGATCTGTGACGTGTTGATGAGGCCAATCTTGAGCAGGCCTTGTACATATAACTACAGCACCACTGAGGGTGTTTTTGTTTTGTTTTTGTTTTGATTGTCTTTTGTTGTTTTTAGACAGGGCTCGCTACAGAACCCCGGCTGTCCTGGAACTCACTCTGTAGACCAAGTGGATCTTGAAGTCACAGAGGTCACCCTGCTTCTGCCTTCAGTGTTGGGATTAAAGCCATGTGCCACACCAAACCTGATTTGCACTGAGTTCTTAAACACAACAACCATGTCATATCCAAAAGACGCCTTAAAAATTTTTTTTTAAGATTTATTTTATTTTACTGTGTGCTTTATCTGCATGAGTGTCTGTGTACCATGTAGGTGCCTGAAGTCTGTGGGGTTCAGAAGAGGGTATTAGATACCTTGGAACAGAGATACAGACAGTTGTGAGGCACCACGTAGGTGCTGGAAATCTAACCTAGGGCCAATAAAAGAGCAGCTGATGCTCTTAACCTCAGAACCATCCCTCCCATCCCCTGAATACATCTTCCTGTTACACATCTCCTCATCCTTTTATTCATCTTCTCCCCCTCTTTGGCAACATTCCCTGTGCCTTACACGGGATGATGTCCCAGTTAGGGATGAACATCCAACATCACTTATTTTTATCACTTTGGTCTGTTTTGAGTTTCTGCATAAACCGCAGCACAGTGTAATAAGAAGCTGTGATGAAGGCCGAGGGTGGCACTAATCTATGGTTGGCTATAAACATGAGCACGCACATAGAAGGCAGGTCAATAGTACAGCTGCTTTTAAAAACAGTAATAGTAGGTCCTCCCTCTAGGGCCAATAAACACTCAGCCATGGGCTCTTGACTACTTTACAGAACCAGGCATAAGTTTCTTCCTGGGGAACAGGCTTACATTCCAATCTGAAAGTGGTTGCTTAACTTCATGCCACTCTCGCTACTGTTGCGCTTGATGGCACATCTGGCAGGTCATTATTGCAGCTCATAGGAGTCACACTGGAAAAGACGGTTGAATGGTGAGAATAAAGATCCTTGTGTTATTCCTCTGTGAGTCAGCTGTGATGGTCACATATTCCTATAGCCCACTTTTGCCATGGAAAGCTTTTCATTCTCTGTTCATTATAATGGTAGTTTTGCTGGGTTTATTAAGCTGGGTGTCTTTTTTATTTTTATTTTATTTTATTTTATTTTTGGGTTTTTTTTGTTTTTTTTTTTTTTTTTTGAGACAGGGTATCTCTGTGTAGCACTAGCCTCGAACTCACAGAGATCTGCCTGCCTCTTCCCTCTAAGTATTGAGATTAAAGACTTGTGCACCACCACCCTGTTTAAGCTGGGTGTTTTAGTAAGGGCTTCTATTTCTTCCAGAAAACACCATGACTAAAAAGCTAGTAGGGGAAGGAGAAAGAAACCCACCAGCGCAGACATTCCCTCTCTGCGTTTTGGCCATTGTGTGGTGAGACCCATGCATCTTCGTAATCTAGACTAGCTGCTATAATAAAATGCCACAATCTGGGTCACTTGCAGTGAACACACCCTTAGTAGCTAATGGACTGGAGACAGAAGGATCAAGGCCGAAGCACTGTCGTCTGGCAAGACCTTGTGTGCTTCCTCATACCACAGGAGAAGAACAAGGAAGAGAGGGGAAGGGAGAGGGGGGAAGTCAAAAGGATGTGGCTTTCATATCATTTTTCTTGCTGTGACAAAGTGCCTGACAAAAGCGACTTAAGGAAAAAAGTGTTTATTTTGGCTCATGGCTTGAGAATAGAGTTTAGTGTGGCCTCAGGAACGGCTCTAGCTGTGGCATCAGAGACCCAAGGCAGCTGGATCTGCCAGAGCCCTAATTAGGAAGTAGAAAAAGACAAATGCTGGTAGCCCACTTGATTTCTCCTTGTGATTCAGTCTGGATCCCCTAGCCCATGGGATGCTTGCAACTCCTTTGGGATGAAACCTTCTCACCCCAGTTAAGTATGTCTGATGACTTCCTGTCAGAGGGATGTGCTCTAGGTGCCTCTAAGTCAAGTCAACAGCTACAATTAACCACAGAGTTTTATACTGTCCAATTTGTTGTTTAGCTTGTTGAGAGGCAAATTTGGGTCTACTTGCTGCATTATAATACATAGGAATCTTTTATCAGCAAGTCATATAACAATAGTGCTTCATTTTATAAGCAATATTTATAGGGTCTCCAGGAAACTGAAACAGATACTGTTTTTAAAAATGGTGACAAGAACAGAGCATTAGAAAAAATACGCTTTAGTGGAATACAAACATTTTCTATACCCACAGCATCCCGTGGGCTATTAGATTCTAGCCTTTCAGAACTTTTACACCATGTGAATTGATAAAAATCAGGCTCCTAATTTCTACTTTTTGACTGGGCCTCACCTTCAGTTGCTGTCCTTCACCCACTTAGGGCCATTTTAGTAAGAATCATGCTAAGTCAATTTGACAACAATCCAATACTTCATATCTGATCATCCTCTGCAGGTCTTCAAATCCCCTGTGTAGCCGATCACTCTGCTCTGCCATCGAAACTCTTTGTGGGTCTTACAAGTACCCCATAGCCTCCTTGATTTCTCCCCTCTGAACTGCACTCTGCCCAGTGGCTATATATCCCCACTGTATACATCCCCATTTTCTTGTATTTGGGAAAGAATTAAGTTCCACATCTAGGTCTTTTTTCCTCTAAGGTAATAGTTCCTGAATAAAAATAGCTCTTAATGCTTTTACTATAGCCTGCATCTGGGCTTTGTTGGCAATAAATATGAAAAGTCTGTCTTACATAGAAGATTGAACTGACTTCTCATCCCCTGTGGAAAGTAGAGCTTTGCAGATCAGTTTCTTTCCTATGGAGAACTTTGTGCCTTTTGACTTTTCTGTTAATACAATTATATGAATACACAAAATAAACATTTGACACAAGCCCACCTTTATTTCTTCATGAGAATCATGGTTTT
The DNA here is from genome assembly GCA_907169655.1 of Acomys percivali. Classification (NCBI taxonomy): domain Eukaryota; kingdom Metazoa; phylum Chordata; class Mammalia; order Rodentia; family Muridae; genus Acomys; species Acomys percivali. Next base: position 138,228,056 of record OU015742.1, on the reverse strand, counting down.
TCCACTTGATGTACCAGAGGACCCACTCTTATATTCAACAGATTCGCCCAGCAGAGCCAGGCAGCCTTCAGAGCCAGGTTAAGTGTGCTGCACTGGCAGTCTGAATGCGAGGAAATCTTTTCTGGGGTCACAGAATCACAGCCAAAGTGTCCACTACACAAAACTCATGTTTTGTTTTGGATTGTGGTTTGTTTACAGCTAAAATATTTTTCCTTATTGGAAAGCAACAGTTTGCTTGGTTTTAGAAGCTGATTATTTGATGACTGCTGTCAATGAGGTAATAGTTTACAGAGCATCTGCCAGGTGCAAAATGGCAGACAATCTTGTGCGCCAGTGTTTCAATTTGTCTACTTTTCATTGTGAGCTCTTGGAGAAATCAATTGAAAAATGTTTAAGGATCAAGTTCAGGGGCTGGAGAGATGACTCAATGGATAAAGTACTGCCATACAAACATGAGGACTGGAGTTCAGAGCCCTTGTGACAACATAAAAGCTAGGCTGGTGTAGTGGCCTTCCTGCAACCCCATCATCTGAGAAGCAGACACAGGGAATGCCAGGGGAAGCTAGCTTGCTAAACTAGCTGACTCAGCAAGCCCCAGTTCAGTGAGGGAACCTCTTGAGCAAATGGAGTGGAGAATGACTGAGCAAGACAAAGCCGATGGCCACTTCTGCTTCCAAATGCATGGGTGCATATGTGCACCCATATACATGTGAATGTACATATGCTCATATCACACAAAGAAAAAAATTAAATAAAAAAACTTGCCAAGAACAAAGTTCAGGCTGGTCATGGCAGTAACAGGTCTGTAATCCCAGAACTCAGGAGAGAAAGAGGATTTTAATTTCTTTCTTTCTTTCTTTCTTTCTTTCTTTCTTTCTTTCTTTCTTTCTTTCTTTCTTTCTTAGTTTCTTTCTTTCTTTCTTTCTTTCTTTCTTTCTTTCTTTCTTTCTTTCTTTCTTTCTTTCTTTCTTTCTTGCTTTTCGAGACAGGGTTTCTCTGTGTATCCTTGGCTGTCCAGGACTCATTTTGTAGACCAGGTCGGCCTCCAACTCACAGTGATCCGCCTACCTCTGCCTCCCGAGTGCTGAGAAGAAAGGATTGCGCCTCCACTTCCTCCACCACCGCCTGGCTTTTTTTAAGATTTATTTATTTACTATTATGTATAGTGCTCTGCCTGCATGTACACCTGCAGGCCAGAAGAGGACATCAGATCACATTATAGATGGTCATGAGCCACCATGTGGTTGCTGAGAATTGAACTCGGGACCTCTGGAAGAGCAGACAGTGCTCTTAACCACTGAGTCATCTCTCCAGCCCCCAATTTCTTTCTTTCTTAAAATAATATTTATTTTTTTGTATGAGAGCTCTATCTGCATGTACACCTGCATACCAAAAGAGGGCATCAGATCACATTCTGGATGGTTGTGAGCCACCATGTGGTTGCCAGGAATTGAACTCAGGGCCTCTAGAATAGCAGACTGTGCTCTTAACCACTGAGCCATCTCTTCAGCCAGAGGATTTTAATTTCAAGTAGCCTGGCCTACTTAGTGAGACCTGTCTCAAAATAAAATTAAATATAGATTAGTTAAATAATTAGTTAAAATTTTAGCAAATGAGAAACATTTAATAGTATTGGAATTTAGAATCTTCAGCTGTCAGTGTTTAAGTTTAAAAGTTTTGAGGAAGCTTATGCAAATTACATGCATAACTGTCTCTAAAGGAGTACACTGTATAATGAAGAATACATTTGGATGAAACAAGGTTAAGAATCAAGTTATTTATTTATTTATTTATTTATTTATTTATTTATTTTGAGACAGGGTTTCTCTCCTTGGACTCACTTTGTAGACCAGGCTGGACTCTAACTCACAGAGATCCACCTGCCTCTGCCCCCCAAGTGCTGTGATTACAGGTGTGCACCACCATGCCTGGCACAATAATTTTATTTTAAATTGTTTATTTTAATTTTATGTGCATAAGTGTACTGCCTGCATATGTGTCTGTGTGAATATTTCAGAACTCCTGAAGCTGGAGTTACAGAGAGTGGTGAGCTGTACTCAGGTGCTGGGAATTGAACCTGGACCCTCTTGAAGAGCAGCCAATCCTGCTGAGCCATCTCTCCAGCCCCATTAATTGTGAAACATAAAATAAAACTTTAATCTGGTACTAATTGGGTACTAATTGATTAATGGGTATTCATTATCTACTCAGCACAGTAGTATCTCAAGATACAGAAATACTGATGACTAAATTTTTTGGAGCTAAACCCAGGTCCTCTTCGAGAGCAGCAAGTACTCTTAACTGCTGAGGCATTCCTCCAGCCTCTCTGATTACTGGTCTTCACCTTACATCAGATTCTTGACGTCTCCTTTTTATGAGGCTCTTTGGCTCTGTAATGAATACGTTCATTTCTGCCTCTTTGAGAAGTGAGCACGAATCCCATGGCAGCTGAGGAAAGCTGTGTTGTGTGTATTTACCAGTTCTCCTGGTACCCTGCGAACTTCTGATGAGTGGCAGGGCACAATTATGCACACCGCAGTTTTCTCTATGAAATGCAAGTTAGCTTGGCTAAAAAGTTATAATGAATGTGGTGCTTATACTATGTTTAGTAGCCATAGCTTCAGATAAATACAGCTGTGTGTTTCTAACTTTGGAGGAAAATTGGAAATAATTTTGGTCTGCAAATCCCTTTGTGCTTGACAAGATTACTAAGACCTAAAGAACTAAAGCAGCCATTGAGATTTCCCAGAGGGCCCCTAGAGAGTTACAAAGAGTTGATCTTTCCCCTTGTAAAGGAAAGGTGACAGAACTGGGTTTGCTGGATGTGCTACTGTTGATGAGATGGAGAGAACTGTCAAATCAGAAGAGATGTTTGCTCTTCTCCATGTGGGATGTGTGTGAGAAGATGGAGCCTCTGCCCGACATTCCCCCTTGCCCATGACTTGTTCCTTGTGGCAGGAGAGCTCTGCTCTGGCTGGTCTCAGATAAGGGTCCTGGCCTCAGTTGTGATTTCAGTCATTTTGTATCATCTGTTGAGATGTAATTCACACACCATGCCATGAAACTCAGCCATTTAAAGTATACAATTAGTGGTTTCTTTTTATTAATTAAAAAATTAGCATAATGAGCCAGGTGTGGTGGTGCATGTCTTTAATCTCAGCACTCAGAGGCAGAGGCAGGTGGATCTCTGTGAGTTCAAGGCCAGCCTGGTCTACAAAGTGGGTCTTAGACAGCCTTGGCTGTTATACAGAGGAACCCTGTCTCAAAAACAAAGCAACAACAACAACAACAACAACAAAACAAAAAGAAAAAACAAAAAGAAAAAAGAAAAAGAAAAAAGAGAAGAAAAAGAAAAGAAATTAGCATCATTTATTTTCTGTGTATGCCTTCACATATATGTATGTGTACCAATTGCATGCCTAGAGCGTGTGGAGATCAGAAGAGCACATTGAAACTGGAGTGGATGATGGTAACCAAACCTCTGCTAGAACAAGGTAGAACAAGTGGTTCTTAACCACTGAGCCATCTTACTGGCTCCAGAGTGTGGCTAATAGGGCATGCACACTGCCAGGCTGCTATCACTACCATCAGTTTGGGAACACATTCACCATCTAAAGATGAAATACTGTATCGATTAGCAATCATTCAAGTCAGATTTGCCAACTTTGAACATTTCCTATAAGTGGAATGTTGTCATCTGTTGTCTTTAGTGGCTGACTTCTTTTCCTAAATTATAACATTCTGGGATTCCATGTTGTACAATGTATGAGTATTTCATTCTTTGCTATTGTCAATTTTTATTACTCAGTTATGTGCATTTATTTATTTCTTTAACAAGTATAAATATTTATTTTCTTTTTACTTTTTAGTTATTATGGATACTGCTGTGATACAAATTTATTTACAAGTTTTTATGGGGAAGTTTTCATTTCTCGTAGTTATATCCCAAGAAATAAAATGTTAGATTATATGGTAAATTTCTGCTTAATATTTTCATGGCAACTCTACATTTAATTGCAGACTATTTACCAAAGTGGCCGCACTGTTTTGTATTCTTATCATCAGAGTGTGATGTTTTTAATTGCTACATGCTATTTTGATTATAAGCCATCCTAATTAATGATGTTAAATATTCTTCAGAGTTTCTATTGACTGTGCAACTTTTTTAGATAACTTTTTATTCAAACTCGATGACTATTTTGTAACGGAGTTATATGTTATTTTTATCATTGGATTGTAAGATTTCATATATTCTAGATACAAGTTTCTAATCAGATATAGGAATTACAATTATTTTCCCAGTGTGTGTGTGTGTGTGTTTCCCAAGACAGGGTTTCTCTGTGTAGTCTTGGATGTCCTGGACTCGCTTGGTAGACCAGGCTGGCCTCGAACTCACAGCAATCCACCTGCTTCTGCTTCTCAAGTGCTGGGATTAGAGATGTGCACCACCATGCCTGGCTCCCATTCTGTGTTTTAGTGTGTGCATTTTTCTTTATATCATAGCACACTATGTCAGAAACACAGATGAACACTTTGTGTCTTACTATAATGTCAGAACTTATTGAAAAGAAATTAAGAAGGAATGGTAGTTTTATTGGCAGAATTTCCTTATCAAATAATTCCATATTCCTTGATATTCCTGGCCAATGTAAGCTCAGGTTCTTTTTTTAAAATTGTACCCACTAATATTAATATGAAAAATCACACATTATACATCAAAAGTACATCTGTCTAACCATGTATCTATATATGTATATATATACATGTGTGTGTGTGAATACACACGTGTGTGTGTGTGTGTGTGTGTGTGTGTGTGTGTGTGTGTGTGTGTAGAATGGCTGAAAAGGGTTCAAGAGGCTCAGCAGTGATCAGGATGTTTCAGAGACCCAAAAGACAGAAATGCCAAGCATTAAAATAGTCTCTATGGAAAGAAGGTAATGATCTTAATCTGGAGGTTTGCTGGAGACTTGCTGCTACTGTGGAGTTAGGCTTCAGGGTCAGAGCTGAGCTGGAGAGGCAAGGTGTGCTAGAGGCTATGGAGGCGAGCAATCAGCAGGTGGATTCATGGTAGGTCCAGATGGACACGCAGGCAAATGAAATAGGCCGTGTCAACAACCGGGACCAAGCTGAGTTGAAGCCCTGAGCTAATTAGAAAAATCTCAGCCTGTCGGTTCCTCAATACACAAACCAAATAGCTAGATGAGGACGAGATGGCGGGGCTGTCACTATCACAGTGTTAAGCATTCTCCTTTTTACAGAGTCCAGATGAGAGAGACACACTCATTCTTCCATCTGATGTGTCTGGTAAGCTCTAGAGCCAGGTTTTCCTAATTTGACTTGACTATATCAAATTTATTTGATATGTTTTATAGAGTGGCCAACTTTCTACTTTTAGGGTTAAGTCATTTATTTATCAGGGTGTTCTTCATGCATCCACCCAAATGCAGAGCCATTCTCCATCCTCAAAATGGAGTCTCTCAGGGCAAAGCATAGACTGAAAAACAACTGTTTTATACAATATGGAGCACTTAAAGGAAGGGTAAAGCCTGATCTACTATCTATCTATCTATCTATCTATCTATCTATCTATCTATCTATCTA
>OU015742.1:138200353-138222445 GCA_907169655.1 Acomys percivali | reverse complement strand
CTATCTATCTATCTATCTATCTATCTATCTATCTATCTATCTATCTATCTATCTGTTCTAGTTAGAGACAAGATTTCCTGGCTCAGGCTGGTCTCAAATTGGATAATAAGCCAAAGCTAGTTTTGAATTTCAGATCCTCTTCCCTCCACATCTTAGGTACTGGCACTACAGGAATGTACTACCATGCTTTTTGTTTGTTTTGTTTTGTTTTTAAAAAACACTTTCTTTCCTTTCTTCCTTGATCCTTCTTCCTTCCTCCCCCTCACCTTTCTCTCTCTCTGAGATAGTGTTTCTCTGTGCATCAGCCCTGGCTATACTAGAACACACTTTGTGGACCTGGCTGTCTCAAACTCACAGAGATCTGCCTCTGCCTCCTGAGTGCCGGAGTTAAATGTTTGTGTCACCATGTTTAACCCCCATTTTCTTTCTTTAAAAAAATTTTAAATTCATATTAGTGTGTGTGTGTGTGTGTGTGGTGTGTGTGTGTAGGAGGAGGAGGAGGAGGAAGAAAAGGGAAGGAGGAAGAGGGAGAAGAGGAGGAGGAGGAAGAGGAGGAGGAGGAAGAGGAGGAGGAGGAAGAGGAGGGTAGAAGAGTATTAGATCACTTGGAGCTGAACTTACAAGCAGTTGTGAACTGCCTGATGTGGGTGGTGCTGAGAATCAAGCCTGGGCATCTACAAGAACAGTATATATTATTTCTTAACCACTAAGCCATCTCTCCAAGCCCTTGTTTTCATTTCCTTCCTTCCTTCCTTCCTTCCTTCCTTCCTTCCTTCCTTCCCTCCTTCCTTCCTTTCTTTCTTTCTTTTGTTTTTGTTTTTTTGTTTTTTGAGAGAAGGTTTCACTGTGTAGTCTTGTCTTGGACTCGCTTTGTAGACCAGGCTGGCCTTGAACTCATGCCTCCCCAGGGTTGGGATTATAGGCATGCCCCACCACACCTGGCTTCATTTTCTTGATAGTGTCTTGTTAAGTTCTTGTAATAAAGAGTAGATTATCTTAATTTTTTCTTACTTGTGTTTTGAGCATCATATCCAAGGAGACTCACAAAGGCTTACTCCTTACAATTTGTTATGAGTTTTGAAAACTGTTAACTTTTGTATTTAGGACTTCTTTCATTTTTTTTAAACTAGTTTTTAAAAATATGATCTGAGGAAGGGTCCAGCTTTATTTTTTCACATGTGGTTCTATAGTTGCTATATTTGATAATAATGCTTTTTATCAAATATGAGCATGTTCGTGTAAGGTTTTGAAACTCATTCGACTAATGCTTACAACATCTTGTTGGGTAAACTGGCATGGTACCTGGCTTGTAAGATTCCTAGATTTCCAAATTAGTGTAGAAGATCATTTCTTGGCAAGCTCAAGAATCTTGTAAAATGTAGGGAACTTAGAGAAAAAAAATGTTGCCCCCATTTATGAGAATTGGAAGAAAATATGGTAAAGAGTTTCTTCTTTGTTGCCTATCATTGGGATAACAAATCACATACTTCGAAGGTCCATTTTAGTATACTTCATATAGCCTTCAAGCAAAGCATATTTGTGATATATTATATGGGAAATTGGGAAATGATAACCACGCTAAATGTGTTAATACTAATTTTATTTGATGATCATAATAATCTTAATTACAGGGAAGGGAGGAACCTAAGAATTACAGAGAAAATGCTTCTCAGCAGACAGTTACACACTACATACAGAACATCTATCTCTATTACAGGATTCCAGTCTTTTAACATGTCACAACTACAGGGACAGTTAGACATGCACATCCTGTCTTGTCTGATTGATTTCAACTTACTTCTCACTTATGGAAAAGAAACATTTTGCATCTCATTAAAAATTTCATTCCTGGGGCTAGAAGGTGGCTCAGCTTTTAACAGTGCTTACTGCTCTAGCAAAGAGTGGTTTTCAGCACTAACGAGGGGGTGGGTGATGGCATTCATAACAGCCTGTAATTCCAGTACCAGGGTATCTGATGTCTCCTGCTGGCCACCATAGACACATACTCATAGGAGTGCAACACACACACACACACACACACACACACACACACACACACACACAGTATAAATAAAAGCAAATGCCTTTTTTTAAAAGGTGCATTCCTTTATACAGATTTTACATTTTGGACTTTTCTTCTAAATATAAAATATACTGAAAGTTAAACTTTTTTTCCTCAATCAAGGAGAAAAGCACGATTTTCTTCCCTCTCCTAAACTTTATCTTTTTGTTTTTCTCTTTCCTTTTGTTTTTCAAGACAGGGTTTCTCTGTGTAACAGCCCTGGCTGTCCTAGACTCCCTTTGTAGACTAGGCTGGCCTCAAACTCACAAAGATCCGCTTGCTTCTGCCTCTGAGTGCTGGGATTAAAGGCGTGCATCAAACATTATTTTTTTTAACAATGGAGACCAAATCAGATCAATAGAGGATTTGAAAATGTGCAGATTTTTAGACATGCTTCATTTGATTATTTAAAGACTACAAAACAAAGAGGTTGACTTTGTCCAAAGTGACAGGTGCAGGAAATAAGGACAATGAACAGACAAGAAAACTTAAATGTTCAAAAGCAAGCAAAAAAAAAAAAAAAAAAAAAGTTTTAAATCTTTGATGACTTCATAATCCTAAATTTAAAAACAAACAAGAATAATTTTTTTCTTATCTTCCTAGCGCAAGGCAGAAGGCAAGACCATCCCTGCTTGGTGTAAATATAAGTAGTTTTTAACTTTGCAGTTTTTCTTTTAGAAATTCAATGAGTGAGTTGCATACTTGTGATGGTGCAGACTTCAGAATGTTCATTTCCAGAATTTCTATAGCAGAAAGCTTGAAGGCATACTAAATTTACCAACAGGAAGGACTTTTTCAGAAAATAGTATATATAAATGATTCATTTTAAAAATCTATATATGTAACCTGGTGTGGTGGCACACACCTTTAACTGCAGCACTTGGGAGGCAGATGCAGGTTAATTTCTGTGAGTTCCAGGAGAGTCTGGTCTACAAAACCACAGCTGTTACACAGAAGAAAAAAAACTGTCTTGAAAAACCAAACAACAACAACAGCAAATGTTGTATACATATTTATACAAGCACACATACCTATATAATCACTATACATACATACACACATAGGTATATATATATATACATATTTAGATGAAAATATGGAAGTCTTCAACTTCAAACTTTTTTTATGCACAATCTCTTTATTGTGACTCAGATGCCACAGCAGAGGTTCATAACACATTAATGAACAGCAGCTAGTACAAGGGACACCTATTCTTGAAATGCACAGGAGCAGTCAAAGAGCTTTCCCAAGAATGTGAGTGTGGAGTCTGGGAGCTGAATTATCAGGTAAAGTGCTTGCCACCAAACCAGGCCACATATATACATTTTTAAAATGAATCATTTACATATACTATTTGAGGAGCTAAGGACCCACATATGTACTTACTGAGAATGGTTCAACTCCAAACTTTTATCTTTCATGTTTATGCTAATTTTGTAACCTACAAAATATAGTAGCAGAAATATACCCATAAGATAACCCAATATTTCTAATTTGATTCAGTGTCTTTCCAGATATTGCACTAGATCACTATACTGTTGGATGAGCTCTTGTTTTCAATGCACAAAGTCATTGATCAACAGATGTAGAAATGTGGAACAGCATCTCAGCATGGCCTAGGCAGGACAGAGAGTCTCTTTGTTCACTAACCATTAAAACAATTTTCTATAGAGAGATGGTTCAGTGGTTAAGAACACTAGCATCACTTACAGAAGACCAGGGTTTGATTCCCAGCCTGCACACAGTGGCTCACAACTGTCTGTTACTTCAGTTTCAGAGGATCTGGTCTCCTCTTCTGGCTTCTGTGTGTATTGCTTATATGTGACACAAACATGTGAGGCAAAATACCCACATATATAAGATGAATATATAAATATATATAACTTTTTAAAAGGATTTTTATGGGATGAACAATATCCAGACAAGGTTTTAATAAAGACACACACATACACACACAGTACCAATGATTCAGTTTGTCTAACGAGCTAACAGAAGTCTTTGCGTAAGTAACAATGAGTGTATGGGTGTGTATTTATGTATTACTTGGTTTTTGGTTTTAACCTGTGTTCAATGGCATTGCTGTATACCAATAGAATAATATCTAAAAAAGAAATCAGGAAAACAATCTCATTTATAAAAAGTTGTAAAAAAATAGTAGTTATGAATAAATGTGAACAAAGAAGTGAAATATCCCTGTAATTAAAAATATAAAACTTTGATGAAAGACATTAAAGAAGATAAAAAAAATTTGTTGCAATGCAATCTTGGGACTTAGCATGTTGTTACCTAGCTGACCTCAAGCTTCTGGGCTCAGGTCATGGTCCTGTCTTAGCCTTCCAAGTAGCTGATCTTACAAGTGCATATCACTACCAATATGTTTCTTTAGAAATAACTACATATCTTTTGATTAAGTATCCATTGGACAGCTAGTGAATGGTGAATTAATGCTAAACTTATTAATGCATAGTATAAAAATAATCACTTATGTCTTAGTCAGTATTCTGTTGCTGTGAAGAGACACATGGCCAAGGCAACTCTTATATTTATAAAAAGCATTTAATGGAGACTTGCTCACAGTTTCAGAGGTTTAGCTCATTATCATCATGTGGGACACATGGCAGTAGGAATGGCAGGCATAGTGCTGGAAAAGTATTTGAGAGCTGCATCCTGATCCACAGGTAGAGGGAGACTGGGCTTGGCATGGGCTTTGGAAACCTCAAAGCCCACCCCCCAGGGACATACTTCTTTCAACAATGCCACACCTCCTAATCTTTCTACTCCTGCCCAACAGTTCCACTCCCTGGTGACTAAGCATTGAAATAGATGAAGCTATGGTGACCATTCTTACTAACACCACCCCATCTTTTAAGTACATGTGACTCAGATAGAATTAGTAATTCAAATGAAATTTGTGTAGTTTATTAATTAACATATTATTGTGGAGTCAACTGATTTCAAATGACATTCACTTCCATTTAAAATACAAAATAATTTGAATCCGAGCTTTTGGTAGATGTAGGATATTTTTAGAATTTAGAGCTCAGTCTACAGTATCCTTGGCTTAGTGCGCTAAAATTATTTCTGTCAGTCATGCTTCCAAGCAACCCAGTGAGGTAGGTAATGACTACCCTGGCCTAATGAGGGGTAATCGGTAGCACTGAGAAAATGACTGACTGGCTGCAGCTTACCCGGAGAGTCTATGCCAATGTGCAGACTGATGTCTCCGAGGACACTTCCCCAAAACTTTCAGGACGTAAATTCTACACTTTGGAGTCTTGTGTGTGTTCAAAATAATCCTACAGAAACAAAATATGTAAATACATATGTAAATCTACCTTAGGCTGTCCAGGTGGCTGTGGCTCCAATACCATATGCTGCAACAGAAACAGGTAGGTATTTCCACCTATTTCCTGGATCCCTGGCTGGCGGATGGTACCTTCTTCTCTGCTCTTACCTGTTATAAGAGAAAGGGAATTCTTTTGAAATTCCTTTAAGATTTTTACAACTATGCACACCTGTGTGGGTGTGCGTGTGTAGGGGAAGGGTATGTCCATGTGTGTGGGTACATGTGGAGCCCAGAGGCCTCAGAGTCTCCTGGAGCTGGAGTTACACACACTTTGAACCCACATTGGGTTCAAGGAACAGAATTTGAAAGCTGAGCCATCTCTTCTGCCTGAGGTTTGTTTTATGAGGTTACCAGTCTCCTGCCTAAGGGCTCTACCCTCATGACCTCCACAAAGTCCCACTGCTAACACCCTCACATTGGAGATTGGGGTCTCAACATATAAATTTTGAGGGCAGATACAAATATTTTGCTTCTAACAAAAATGGCTCATTGAGATTGTGTACATAGATTAGATAACATAATGGTTGTTGACAGTTTCAAATTTATTTCTTCTTTATATAATTTGCAACTGCTTGCCATTTACCCTAAAGCTAATGCAAGTGCAAGTCGGCATCAAATAAAACCAAACCAAAAAACAAAACAAAACAAAACAAAACAAACACACAAGCAAACAAAAAACCCACAAAGAGCCTGTTCACAGCTCCCATAGCAGGGGTGCTCAGCTTTGTCCTGTGTGGTCTAGGGGTTAGGTCCCACACAAAAATTCAACCTGGAGATGTAAGTCAGAGACTGAGGGGACACTGGACCAGGTCACTAAAGGCTATTGGAGACTCTGTTTCCCAGGACATCCTCAACAAATATTCATCTTCCTGGAGTGAATCATTGATGAAGAGACCTTTGAGGCTAAAATAGTAGTAGATGGCCCTTTCTAAACGAATACTTCCTAAGAAAATGCTTCCCCATCTACTTGGTTGATCACAACATCTAAATAGTTAAATGATACCTCTGCTAAAGTCCTATTCGTCTGCTACCCTCCCTTTTAGAGAAACTGGTTTCTGAATAATTTCCCTTGTACGTGCATTTTAAGGGTGTGTAATTAACTGGTAACAGGTTGTTAGGTAGCTGATGAGGTGTGAATCAGCCTCTAATTTGTTTTCTTTATTTACAACTTGCCTTGCACTTGAAGATGACAGTGTGGTGTTTTTCATTCCCTGCTTCCTTTGCCAGATTAAAAAGTGATTTGTGAAGCCATTTTTAATCCCTCAAATTCCATTAAAAAGGAATATCCAAGGGAGTCTTAATCAAGACATAATAGCCTCTAAAATGTGATCCCACACAAGCACTTCCGCTATGGCCCTATTTCAGTTCTTTGTTCAGGGTTTGCCTCCAGTTAATTGAACTCAGCCCCGGCACCAACCTACCACTTCTGAAATAGCTTCCATGTTGGTAACAGCTTTGTTGCAAATGTTTGCAGCTAATATATTTTATTGCCTTAGAATTTATCATATAACCCAAAGGCATAATGTGTTATAAAGTGATTGTATTAGTGGTAAAAGTATGCACCGTGCCTTCTATTTAATAAATGTTAAAAAAATAAGTTTAAGAAAATATTAAAATAGTTATAATTGAATAAGAATTGCTATCCCAACCCCATACCCCCCAAAATCCCAAACCAACAAGGCTAGAAATCTGAAGATGCAGTTGAAACAAAAATGACTAAATGTAGATTCCATATACAACTGGAAGAGTGAATTGGGAAGCAGGGAACATGTTGAGTTATTGGACGAGTTTGAAATAACAAATGAAATAGAAACTGTCTTTGCATTTTTCAAATCTATCACACAAGCTAAGCTACAGAATATGTGAAAATGTAACATATAGAACATCCACCACCTTAGAGTAGACAGCTACTATGCAGCGAAGCTCAGTGTTAGTGGCATTTGATTTCTAACTTATCAAAGCTCACATCAGGACATCTACTACAACAATGTAGGGGCTGAGGTGCTTTAAAAAAAATTTATATGTCTGTGGGCTTTGCCTGCGTGTATGTATATGTGCCATGTGTGTGTCTGGTACTCCCAGAAATCAGAAGAGGGCATTGGATCCCCTGGGGCTGAAGTTACAGATGGTGGTGAGCTTCCACAGAACTGGTAGAGATTGAAACTTGGTCTTCTGCAAGCGCAGCAAGTCTCCATAACAACAGAGCCATCTCTCCAGCCCCCAGGGTAGTATTTTTGAATCTAGCTACATTTTTCTCCACGAGTATGTTGTGTGACACAAACAAATATCTACTCACCTCACCTGAAGAACCAATGCCAGTCCAAAGTAATGACACTATCAAAGTCCATCTTGTGAATCCATGAGTTTATTAAGATGATTACTTATAGGAGTATGAGGAAGGTGTTACTCACAGGAGGAGAGATGTCTCAGGCAGCTGAATCATCAAGAGTTCATGCCAGCATGGTTCATGGTTAATAAAATCTGGAACCCTGGACCACACTGTATGACTTGTAGGCAGCTCAATAGGTTTGAGTATATTCCAGACTGCTCCCTTGGCCTGAGCTTCTTCTAGTCAGCTCAGCTTGTTTGAGAATATCTCTTAGTAGTCCTTATTGCTTATATAAGCTTTGGGAGGAAGGGACCTAGCACATTTGTTCAATTTCAGGGAGTTCCTGAAATTTGTGAGTTGCCTACTTCCTGTGTCTAAAAGAACCTCCTTTGAGTACATCCTGAGTCTTAAGGAGCTTCCTTGAAGGAGTGAATGCTTCATTTACACTTAGAACATCCTGAGTCTTAATGATATTTCCTCAGAGATGGGATATTTTATTTTAAAGGAAATTGCTACCCAACAGAGCATCAGAAATAGAAATTGTGGCCATTTTTATTTTATAATAATACCAGTGCTTATTGAGTTCTTTACACAAGTTATGCATTGTTTTAGGTGCTTTATTTTGTTAGCTTGGAGAATTTTCACAGTGAGTTTATGAATAGTATTATTAAGCTTCTTATTTTATAGACAAAGCCAGTAATGCTTAGTTTCACAGTTAAAACTAATTTGTCCAACATTACCTTCTGCTGGGAAAACTAAAAACAAAATTGTCTCCTAACTAGAAAACCTCTTTACCAGATGGGAGAGAAAGAAAATAGTTTTATTATTGAATAACCACTAAACCAAAATGTGACCTCATTATGTGCAGCCTACCAAGCATTTGCAAAGACTCAAAGAAATTTCATTCTTTTATATAACCAAGCAGATAAAGCACATTGCATGCATATTTTCAAGATGAATGCTTCTAGTCTTCAAGAAATGGGCTTAATAGCAACACTTGTCACCCGCAGAGCTTATCCTAACTTCATGTGGTAATATAGTGCTAGCTTACTGGCTTTATTACAAGGATGCAAAGCTTCTCATTTTTACAAGAGGTAGTTTTGGATCTTGGTGGAAGATGCTGACCAAAGCTGGGTCTAGGCCTTCCTACAGAAACTTCCAGATAGGCCTTCTACTTCAGGTAGCTGGATCTCAGACAATTAGAGACAAGCATTCTTGGGTTTTAAAGCTAACAAAAGTTTATCTAGTTTCCAGAAGGATTTACATTCATTTCAAAGAAAGGAGAAACTACTTATCATAAAAAGTTTTCTGAAGAAATGGCCTGAAAGGAAATCCTTTCTCTTATTATTAACAGGGAGGATTAGATAAAATAGGTCTCTTATTTTTTTATTTTAATTTACCTCTCTTAAAAAATTAATATTGGTGTTGTGGGTTGAACAGTGGGGCAAATGTGATAAGCTGGCACTTTAACTCTAGAGACCTGAGATCCTTCCATGGCTTTGTTAAATTTGTTAAGGTAAAATATATCAACTATGTTTTAATGAAATAAGAAAAGAGTTTATTTTCAGCCACATATGGGTGGTCCAATGGATTATGACCCAGGGGACACTGACTTAAGTTACCCTGAATTATCATTCAGGTCTTACTATGCAAGATGTGGACATTTATAGTTATGGAACAGAGGAAAGCCATGAGTCAATGTGTTTAACAAACACTATGGTGAGGTGGAGCAGAGGTTATTTTACAGCCATCTTAGCTTTGGAATTGATGGATATTAGAGATGCCATTGCAGAACTGTATCTAAAAGTCATCAAGATGTTAAGTGGGATATACAGACTGATAATTAAAGACTATTAAAGGGGGCTGAAGATTAGGACTTGAGAGGTGGCTCACAATGTAAGAGCATTTGTTGCTCTTCCATGGGACTGGAGTTCCCAGCATCCACATCAGGTAGCTCATAGCTGCCTGTAACTCCAGTTTCTGGGGATCCAGTGGCTTTATGAGCACATGTATCTAGTACACACACACACACACACACACACACACACACACACATGCACACTTATACACACATAAACTCACACATACATAGTCACACACACACACTCATACACACCCACTCATATATACCCACTCATACCACACACACTCACATACATAATCACTCATACAATACACATCCACACACAGATACACACACACACACACACACACACACACAAATAAAATCTATTGAAAACTTAGAAAGAGGGTATGGCACTAAAGGTAGCTGCAGATAATTTTTGCTGATCCACAACACTGTTCACAGGCAGCCTACATCAAGCACTCCAGAAGTCTCTAATATACATGCAGATTCTTCAGAGGGCTCCATTTACAATTTTTGTATGCTTTTCCAATAGTTAATCAATGGAATGATTAAGATTTAAATCCAGATAGTCTTGTTTTAACTTTAAAAAAAAATCATATAGCATACTCCCTCGGCTAAGCATCTTTCCTGGGTTAGCAAAAGATGAGATAAGGGGAGGCCACAGACGCTCACTGACTGTACTATGTACCAAACATTTTTCTAGACATCAGAGTTAAAATTATGGATAGAGAAGAGCCTCTAAGTTGAGAGCCCTGCACTGACTAAATGAATTTTCAAATTCATCAAAGCTATAGATTGGGAGAAATGACAAGCACAGGACATTTTGAGGAGATATTGCTGAGAGTATCTGAGCTGGTCTATGTAGTCTTCAAAACTATTTAAATTAAAAATGGAAGTTATGATGGACCAGAGAAGAAAACAATAAATGTAAGATTCGAGAGGTTTGAGATACAGCATAGAGGACCTGTGTTTGGTTTGTAGTACTCTCATCAGGCAATTCACACCACCTGTAACTAATTCTGGGGGCATGCAATGCCTCTGGCTTTCAAGGGCATCAGAATTCACAAACACACATACACACTCACACACACAGGCTCACACACACAGACTCACACTCACACACAAATATACACTATTTAAAAAGTTATAACTTGAGTTTGGTCTTCTTAAGGAGATTGGGAACAATGACATAAAAAAGTATGCATGTGGGCTAGAGAGATGGCTCAGAGGTTAAGAGCACTTGTTGCTCTTCCAGAGGTCCTGAGTTCAATTCCCAGCAACCACATGGTGGCTCACAACCATCTATAATGAGATCTGGTGCCCTCTTCTGGCCAGCAGGCATACATGCAAGCAGAGCACTATATACATAATAAATAAATAAATCTTTAAAAAGAAAGAGTATGCATGGCTCATGCTTTGAAAGAGATAACTTTTGACTAACACACACACACACACACACACACACAATTTTAATACATTTAATTGCCCTTTAACTAGCTACTTAGAATCTAAAGAGACAGCAGCGAAAACTGGCAATGCAAAGATTTGTGATGCTGTAGTGCAGATGATTCCTTTCCATAAACATGCAAATAAATTTTATTGGATAAAATAAAACTTGATTTCTACTTTTTAGAAAAGATGACTTAAAAATTAGATTATATTGGTTTTTAGAATAATAATTGGTGTACATCTATTAAGTTTATTCTACCATTTCTAGTAATGCTTATGCTTTTCATTTTTTTCTTTCTACTTGTTTTAATGTCTTATTTTCCTTTAATAATTAATGAATGGATTAGAGGGAATACTTTACATGTTTTATTTTATACTTGTCAAAAGTCACAAATGAACTTTTCACCACTGGCTAAGCATCTACAGGGGCAGACTCCTACCCTTAAGAGAAAAGCTGCCCCTTTCAGGACTATTAATATGTGTTCAAAATATTTTTTATTTATTGGTTATGTTTGTTTTAGCTTCAGGGAGGCTTGTGAGAAACGAGGTAAAGCCACCAGTAAATCACTCTGAAATTCTTGGGCTTCATGAGCACTCTGCCCACTATCCCGTTGATGCCTCTGCCAGCAGCAGCAGCAGCAGCCGCAGCAGCAGCAGCAGCAGCAGCAGCAGCAGCAGCAGCAGCAGCCTCCACTATGTTCTCTGACACATGATTATGAATCCAAACTGAGCATGCTCAAGAATGTGTACACCTCTGCATGGGAGGAGCAATCTTTCCTGAAACGGATACTTATGAAGTCACCACGAAAAATCTTCTTTTTGCTCAAAACTCTACTTTGAGAACTATATGTTTTCTTTACTTGCTCAAAATAAGAAGACTCTCCCCACTCACTCCATGGTTTTGCACTCATCAAGAGGTGGAGTCATGTTCTACTTGTAGGTTTCTAGGACCCACTGGATCCTTCTACATTGCTATTCTCACATGGTTCTCTTATCTAGAGTCCCAATAGGATGTCCTCCCCTCTGTCCCAGTTTCCTGGTAAGGGAAGGCTTTCGTGGGACATGCCCCTAGGGCTAGTATGCAGATATAAGTGAGTATATACCATTTGAGTCTTTCTGCTTCTGGGTTAACTCACTCATTATGATCATTTCTAGCTCAATCCATTTATCCACAAATTTCGGGAATTCCTTGTTTTTAATAGCTGAGTAGTATTCCATAGTGTATATGTACCACAGTTTCTTTATCCATTCTTCTACTGAGGGACATTTAGGCTGTTTCCGTGATCTGGCTATTATGAATAAGGCTGCTATGAGCATCGTTGAGCAAATTTTCTTGTTGTGTGCTGGTGTATCTTCTGGGTATATTCCAAGGAGTGGAATAGCTGGGTCTTGAGGAAGCCCTATTCCCAGTTTTCTGAGATAGCACCAGATAGATTTCCAAAGTGGTTGTACTAGTTTGCATTCCCACCAGCAATGAAGAAGTGTTCCTCTCTCCCCACATCCTCTCCAGCATGTGGTGTCGCTTGAGTTTTTGATCTTAGCTATTCTGATGGATAGGCCAAGGGGTCCCGCTCAAACTAAGGCACTAGCCAAGGACAATACAGGCTGTAAAATATAAACCCCTACCCAGATCTAGCCAATGGACAGGACAGTCTCCACATTTGAGTGGAGAGTGGGATATGACTTTCTCATGTACTCTGGTGCCTCACATTTGACTATGTCCCCTGGAGGGGGAGACCTAGTGGCACTCAGAGGAAGGACAGCAGGTCACCGAGAAGAGACTTGATACCCTATGAGCATATACAGGGGGAGGTAATCCCTCTGAGGAACAGTCATAGGGGAGGGGAATAAGGGGAAAATGGGAGGGAGGGGAGAATGGGAGGATACAAGGGATGGGATAACCATAGAGATGTAACAAGAATAAATTAATAAAATAAATAAAAAAATTAAAAAAGAAAGAAAGAACAAAAAAGAGGTGGAGTCATTACATAAAGTCACGTGGCTTTTTTTGGAAACCCTAGTTTGGGAAGTGTGCTGTAAGCTATGACGTCACTCTGCAGGCGAGGACATCCGTGAGCTGACAGCACTGCAACCCACACCCACAGGCATGCTTCCACCCTCCTCCTGTACCCAATTGTCCTTCAAATAACCGTCACCCCTTCAAAAATCTGACTCAAAGAATTTTTCTTAAACTTATTTTAATCATAAAGAAACTTCAAATTTAATGATGTTTAAGGGAAAGAAATAAAGCAAAAAGAAACCAAAAAAAAAAAAAAGAAATCCAAAAGTAAGCACAGACAAAATTTTTCAAAGTTACATAAATCCCAGCCAAATTTTTAATATTACTTTACCTCACTCACTGCCCTTATTTCCTCTTACTTTGGGCAGCCCCCAGCCTCCCGTTGGGGGAACCTGCCCTCCACCTACCCACATTCTGCCGCTCCGACTTCCAGTGCGTTTTGTGGGTCACACTGCATTCTTGCATTTACTCCCACTATCATTTGGACAAAATAAAAAAAAAAAATTGAAAGACTACGGATAGCCCAGCTCACTCCTCCAGGTCTAATCTGTCAATATATGAAAGCAAAATAGTCATTTGTTGGTTAATGTTGCTTGGTAAATTGTGCTCTTTTCTAAAAACATTTGGATGTCTGGCTGTTATAAAATATTGGAACACTTCACTTGGATCACAATGACACTCAGAAATGGAGGGGCGAAAACATGTAATTATTATCTTTGTTCCTGAAGGAACTAAAAAGAAGGAGTCAGTGACCAAGGACAATGGACACTCTCTCATCCTACATCCCTTCCTTATTTTTTCCAATGACACAAATTAAAAGGAAGAAATTGGTCTTCCCCATAGATGTTTAAAGTCATTACCAGCCACATCCCTCCTCTAGCACATCTTGCTTCCTAATGTCCCATATGACCTTCTACCTGCGGTGTTCAACTGATAGGGAAAGTCTGCCCCATTGCATGTGCCCCAGTGCACCAGAGACATGGTTACATAATTTGACATAATTACTGCAGTAACTATCACAAAATGAGTGGCTAACCAAATGATCTCACTCCCTCATCCTCAACAGAAGCAATGAGCCCACTGCCCGGACTGCAGGTCCTCTGTACGTCTCCCCAGGGCGAATGCTTTTGCTTTTTCAAACAATTTCTTTTCCAAATAAAATTTGCTCGTATATCCATCCATAAATTCTTTTATTGACAAGAACCTGGATCAAAGGGCCTGAACTCCTCAGTAGACTTCCCTTGGGATATCTTCAAGCCACTTCTATAGAAAGATACTGACTTTACTATAAACAACAGAAAGTTGTTTTCTACAGTTCATAGGAACCTTTTGTCACTCCACAGTGGCCTTATAAGGTGGAGTGGGGAGAAGGGATCCCCTTGGGCATCTTTTATAAAGGTAGCAAACCTCGTCCTGCAGGGTTTGTCCTCAGGAACTCATCCTTCAAAGGCCCCAGCTCCTGATCCCATCACCTTGAGGGCGATGGGGTTGGGGATGAGCAGACAAACATTAAATTTACAGCAACTATCAACTAGCTTCCATAAATAATGAAACAAGCTTTATAGGACTAACATTAAAAAAAAATCATGGGTAAGAATTAAAAAAAAACATTTGATTAATTAGCAGTGCTTAACTTTAGCAACAGAGTTTTAACTTTGGTAGCAGATGTTGGAACATTAAATACTTTATTAATTAGAGTGATCTGGACTCACAGTGTGGGATGTAGCCCATTGGTGGAGTGCTTGCCTAACACATGTGAGGTACAGGGTTTGACTCCCAGAACCTCAAAAAAAAGTGTTCTCCCCAAATTAAATTTAATATAACCTCTGCAGCTCAGTCTTCCACATAATTTCTTGTCATGCTATATATATGGTTTTAATTGAGTTATCCTATCTTTAGAGTTTCTCTATCTTTTCTTTTCTCTCATTGTCCTGATCATTATTTGAGTAGAGGACACATGCAAAGGAGAGCAAAAGACCAGTCAATAGAAATGGCATCTCCTGACTGGCCTACCTCCTATCATCTAGGACAGAATTGAAACCAGCTAAACACAGCTGGGTATGATGGCACACACTTTTTTTTTCTTTCAACATAGCATTTTTATTGATTCTCAAGGAATTTCACCATTCTTGTGACCCCCTTCAAAAAAAAAAGTCAAAATTAAAATAAGAATTAAACAAAAGTCCAGTTTCTGTTATCTATATACTCACAGGAGCATGGTCAAACTCTCAGTGGCCTGATCCTTAAAAAGAAATGAGTCCTCCCCCACACCCTCAGGGTCCCCTCTACCATTATGCCAGTGCCATCTCTGTGGCATCTTGGCTATGGGTTGAGGAATTTTTTTTTCTATAAGGACATCTACACAATTATATAAGTCTATAAGCCAATGGGGGAATTCATGCATCTGGGTTTGTGTGAGAAAGTAGACACTGGACTATTTGTTTTCTTCTTTCCCTCCTCTCCCACTCCATCTCCGTGCTGGGGATTGCGAGCAGGTACTCCACTGTTGCAACTCCTGTTTACTACTAAATGGAAAGAGTCAGACATAAATGTTTCAAAATGTTGCAAGAGGTAGCCTCATTCCTAGCTTTGACATCAATCTTATTTTCAAACTATGGCCTTGTTTTAAATAATCTGGAATCACTTTGGGCCCAAGAAAATTCATTAATTAATTAATAAAATTACCCCCATTGATTTCATGAAGCCAAGCTGCTGTTTCTGCTTTAATATTAGTCCTTCTGCAAATGGAACTATTACAGTGTTCATTAATTTTTAGGGATGGAACCCCAGTGTATTGTCCCATGCACATTCCCAAAGAGAAATATCATATGCTCTCTCTCTGTGTGTGTGTGTGTGTGTGTGTGTGTGTGTGTGTGTGTGTGTGTGTTATGGTGGTGGTGGTGATTTTCTGTTTTCTGTTTTTCAAGATAGGGTTTCTCTGTGTAGCCTTGGCTGTCCTAGACTCACTTTGTAGACCAGGCTGGCCTCAAACTCACTGTGATCGGCCTGCCTCTGCCTCCTGCATGCTGGAACGAAAGGCATGCGCCACCATACCCGGCGGTTGTGATGATTTTTAAAAAGCCTATCTCTTCCAAATCTAGTGCTGCAAAGACAATTGTTAGTATAATGCTTGGCACACAAGCGTGAGGACCTAAGAACTCATGAGAAAAGTTGAGCATGGTGACAGGTGCTTATGATTTCAGTGCTGTGGAGACAGAGACGAGCAGATCTCTGAGTGTGAATGCCAGACAGCACAAGCTACCAATCAGAAGTTCTGTGTCAAAAAAACAAGGTGAATGG
The DNA here is from genome assembly GCA_907169655.1 of Acomys percivali. Lineage (NCBI taxonomy): Eukaryota > Metazoa > Chordata > Mammalia > Rodentia > Muridae > Acomys > Acomys percivali. The sequence continues at coordinate 138,206,072 of OU015742.1, read as the reverse complement.
CTCCTGAGGAACCCTCAAGGAAGTTGACCTTTACTCTCCTCATGTATGGACATACACATGCATACACATACAGCCACACATATATACTTAAACCCACACAAACATGCACGCACACACACACACACACACACACACACACACACACACACATACACATACACACACGAATCTGTGAGTCTTAGCCATTTTCTCATTGTTAAGTTCTTTTGATGCCACTTTATTTTTCAACAAGTTCCCGCGCCCCCTCTCCCCCGCCCCATTTTTACTCTTTCAGCAAAGCTTTTATATCCATGTCCTTACAATATTCCTAAAAACTCCATTCTGGTCTGCATGGATTTTCAAAGACTGGACGACTAGGATAGCGAATGTGTGGGCTAAGGCACAGTGGAGGATAAGAATCCATCTCAACTTAGCACGTCACGTGTTGTGGTAGCTGCGCCGAAAGCATTTATGCTGCATTTAAATTCCGCAAAATATTTTATCAGAACGGCCACCTGCTTTTGCCCAGATGCCAGAAAAGAAAGGAAAAGAAAAGATGAAAGCGTTAGAAATATGATGGTGCTCTCTGTTCCCGTCATTTATCTCAGGCAGTTGAATACCACCGTCAATTCATCTTCTCCCAGGAAGGACTGTTTGTAAATTGCATCAAAACGAGTCCGGACTATCAGGAAGGCTGGTCTCCCTGGACTGCTGGCAGCAGCTAGCACAGCTCTCATTTGTAATGTCATGTTGGTTTCCTATCATTTAATACGTCAGCCAAAAGGGGAATGACTAGAAAACCAGGCTGCCAGCACTATGTGATCACATCTCTCGTTGAATGAAGGATTTTGTAAAGGGAGGTGATTACCCTGAAGTGCCTGATTAGGAGTAAGAGGTTTGCATTTGTCACTAAGGGCTCTTCCTGTGTGTTTGCTTAAGTTTCTGCTCTGCTGTGACTTCTGTTTTTATTTATTTGTTTCTTTTTCTTTCTTTCTTTCTTTCTTTCTTTCTTTCTTTCTTTCTTTTTTGTTTTGAGAGAGAGAAAGAACATAAAGTTGGGTGGGTAAGGAGGTGAGGAGGATCTGGGAGGAGTCAGAGGAGGAGAAAAATTATCAAAATATATTGTATGAAAAAAATTTTGATTTAAAGTTTCTGCTAACAGTGTCTTCAACCTATCCCACTCCTTACTATCCCAGTTGCATGTACATTTTCAGATTTTAAAAGGAAGCATAGTCAAAATATTTTAATGATTTCAGAGCTAATTTAAATTGTATTCCCTTGTATAGTTTAGAAAAGCCAGAAAAAATATCTGTTCTCTGCAAGACCCTCCACATTCTGCAACAAGTTCTCAAGAAGGGAAAACATAGTTTGCATTAATTTTTAAACAAGCAGGTAACTGTTCACTTATTTCGCTGTGCAATATGAAAAATGTGTAAACCAGACCAAAAATATCAATGTAAAATGTTTCCAATTTCATCATTATTTACATTCCCATATTTAATTAATGATACATTCCAAGGCATAAAATCTTACTTGAGAATATAATAAATCTTCATTACTCAAGTTTTTTATTTTACTTTTGCTTTTTTGTTGTTGTTGGCAGGTTCCTAAATTTGAAAAAAAAGTTTAAGAGTCTCAAAGATTTGTTTATTTATTGATTGGTTGATCAATTGATTGATTTTTGAGACAGGGTTTCTCCATGTAGCCCTGGCTGTCATGGAACTCCGTTTGTAGACCTGAACTCACAGAGCTCTGCCTGCCTCTGGCTTCTGAGTGCTGGGATTAAAGATGTGTGCCATCATTGCCAGGCAAGATTTGTCTACTCTTATTTTGCATGTATGAGGATTTTTGCCTTCATGTATGTTTATGCCCAACATGCATACCTAGTGCCTGAGGAGGCCAAGAAAGGATGTCAGATATCCCTTTAGAGGGAGACTGAGTTTTGAATATAAAGCAATACCACTGAATGTACAATTTGCTTTTTTCAGAATCCCCATTTTGCCACCACATTAAACAGGACAGAAGAGAAACATTTTTCTGTCATTCAAGCCTGACAGTTCCATGATAGCTAAAATTTTAGATTAAGGCACCAAGGGTCCTGTTCCGACTACCAGTGCTTTCAGAGATTTATCAGATTGGTCCAAATGCCTGGAAGGGCTCATGTCTTCAGAGGAAACCAGGAAACAGCTGCCTGGATAGAGTGGCTCAGGGAAGGCACCATTGCGGTGGGTGCCAGGCCTCTGTGGAAGGAAGCTGGAGAGGCTCCCAAAAGATCTGGCTCCAATCTCCCTTTCCTCTGTGGTGTCTGTGGAGTGCCACGAGGGATGAATGGGGTTAAATGTGACATGCTTTTGCATGTGTCCATGGAGGCTCCACAATGTTGTGTGAGTGAAGTGAACTGGCTGATCTGGGCCGCCAAGTCACCATAACCAGCTTATGTTGTAGCCAGGCTCTCACACTGTCAGCTTTCCAGGAGATGTGCAGCATGAGAGAGGACCACCATCCCTGCTATGGGGTTTTGTTTGCTTCTGACCACAGGACTCACCAAGTAACGGAAAACCTTACCGTGATGGTTCATCAGGTAAGCTTGCTTGCTGCCAAGACTGAGGACCACGATCAATAACCAGAATGCCGAGTTGTCCTCTGATCTCTGTGCATGCACCACCCACATACAAATAACAATACATAAAATAACAAAACAAAACAATTTTTAAATGTGAAAATACTTTTAAGCCCTTTCATATACAGACTGGTAAATATAATCTATATCATAAAGTCAATAATCAACTACAGATTCTCATATTTCTTGCCTGACCTACTTTACATACACACAAAACAATACATTTGGAAAAGTTTAAAGAAAAACACACTATTTTAAATCAAAAGATGTTCTGCCATTGATTTAGATTTTAAAGTAACCTGGGCCTGTGCAACACTATATCCTGGCTATCCCAATATACCATAACCATCAGAATGAAAATGTACATAATAATCAGAAAAATAAAACCTCATGATAAAATATCAGCATCAATAGTTTAAATGTTTTTGAAATGCAATTTTTGTACTGAATGAAAAAAAAGCAACTACTAGGAGAAATAGGAAAGGGCACAGAATTTCTCAAGAGACCTAAGTAAGCAATTTTATTAGTTTACATTCTCTTATACTTTTTAAAATCTTTTTTTTTAAACAGGGTTTCTCTGTGTAACCTTGGCTGTCCTGGAGTCACTTTGTAGACCAGGCCAGTCTTGAACTCACAGAAATTCACATGCCTCTGTCTCCTTGAGTGTTGGGATTAAAGGCATGCACCACCAAGACTTAGAATGACTAATGATCCCAATAAAAAAAATTAAAACTGTGAGTCCTGGGGAGTGAATGTGGGAGGAGCTAGGGGACTGAGTATAATTAAAACACATTGCACGTGCATTCAAAAGTCCCGAAGGCAACAGTACTACCATCCCATAGGCTGTGCATCCAGGAGGACTAAAACAAAGGAGCAGCCCACAGGCACAGGTGGACTGTGCCTGGCTCCGAGCTTCCATAGCGAGCAATTCTAGATCTACCAGGATGTGCTTCTCCTCAGAGGTCAAGAAACAATGGAGCACATTAACATTGAATAAAAAGTGAACCTATGGGGGAAAAAAAAAAAAAAGAAACAATGGAGCTGGTCAGTCATAGCCTGCGGCCCCTGAAAACTGGGATTCTGCTTTGCCTGAAAACATTTCTCCCAGGTGTGCAATGGAAAGCCAACACAGCCTCCACCCCCAACTGACTATGCTCTGGTTCTACCTGGAGATCAAGGCAGATCATCCAACTTAATCCTAGGATGATGCGCTGTCATCTTAGCCTATTTCCTCACTTGTGAGGAGCAGCAGGCATGTAGACATCAGGGTGACTTCTCAAGGTCTATTGTTCAAATCACCTATACCAAGAATTGTCTGAGGCCCTGGTTTAAAAAATGTTCTACCAGCCTGGTCTACAGAGTGAGTCCAGGACAGCCAGGGTGAAAACAGAAAAAACTTGTCTTGGAAAAAAAAAAACATCCTTTTCTAGTGCCCCAAAAGTTAGATATTCTAATGCAGAGGCTTGCGGTCGGAATTTAAAATTTACTTTTAAAAAATCTTGAGCGTGAGCCAAATATGATGGCATGTGTGTATAGAATGCCATGATAAACCTAATTGTGTTATACACTAATGAACATAGCAATGAGGCTCTTATATACAAACCATACACTTCTGCAAACTTCTGCTCCCATTGTTGTAGAAAAAAACTTAAAGAGAGACTGTCAAACTGTCAGAAAATGTAGGTATCTCTACCTGAATATTTTTAATACCTGGCCTAGACTTTGAAAGAAAGCCACACACAGCCTCGCAAGGGTATCAATGGCAATGCTGTTTATGAGAGCAAACAATTAAAGGCAGGAAATACACCTTAGTGTTTTCCTTTAATGAATTACTACATACCCATATAGAAGAATGTGACAGAACCTTATATTTTCCATATAGAGAGCTCTTGAGTTATATTCTTGTTTAACAAGAAAAACATAGTAGTAAACATAGTATCAAGTGTTTTCTGTGAAAAGTACAAAGTATAGACATATAAATGCCATTATTTTTGAGAGACGACAGGGAACTTAATAGCAACCATTCAGGGTTCGGGGACTTTTTATGTGTGTGTGCACACAGGTGTGTGCTGGTAATGGGGTGTGTGGCAAGGCAGTTAGCTTTTACTTCTTTCTGCTTTGTTTGAATCACCTATTGCACATTTCCATTTTTATGCCAAGAGTGGATTCATGGGCCATTTTATTTCTACTTAAAACCATGTATAAAAATTTATGTTAAAAATGAACACTCACAAGAAAGGAAACCATAGGAACAAGAAGGGATGGGATTGCACAGGAGATAATGCTACATACTGAGATGCAGGGCCTCATCCTGAGATGTGGTCCGGTGAGCAGTCCGGAGAAGCTTACAGTTTTGAGTGGAAATATAAGCATTTCACATTCAAAGTTGGAAAACAATCTCTGAGTCTTGTGGCCTTGCTGCACAGTAGGATGGCTACAGTTAGTGACGTATACTGTGAGCTTCAGGTAAAAAAGATGGTACATTGACTATTCTCAAAATGAACAAATGATAATATATAAGTTTAAAGGTGTACTAATTACCCTCAGTGATTATTATATAATATATACATGTATTGAAATATCAAATTGTACCCTATAATGTGTATTATTTTATGTCAATTAGGATTTTTTTTTAATCTTCTGGAGGCCTGGGGTTATAACTCAGCAGGTAGAGTGCTTGCTTTGCACAGGGCCCTGGTTCAATCCCCAGCACTTCCCTGCTTCTCCCACACATTGAGAAGTTGAGTGGAGTCGCCACAGATGGCAAGGCCCTGGTGGGCCATGGCACTTAGACTAGAGATGAGAGGACTTTCTAGAGGTAGGAGTAACAGGTCCTAGCAATTGATTCACACAGAAGAAAAGCAGAGGGAGAAACTGATGCTGTTATCACAATTACCAACTGAGGCAATTGGGGGATGCACATTTCGATACTCTTTCAAATACTCTCTACCACCACATCAGTCAATGACTTCGGAGTGGGTCAGTGCTGAGGAATCTAGGACATTGCACAGACTAAGGACATACGCTATCGTTATCACTACACTGCATCTTCAGTTGCCCCCAACACATTATTTCTCTCTCTCTCTCTCTCTCTCTCTCTCTCTCTCTCTCTCTCTCTCT
>OU015742.1:138179167-138189911 GCA_907169655.1 Acomys percivali | reverse complement strand
ACATGGTGGGGCAAGTGCTGCAGTCATGGTTCTAGAGGCATGGTGGACAAATGCTTCAGTCATGGTTCTAGAGGCATGGTGGACAAATGTTGCAGTCATGGTTCTAGAGGCATGGTGGACAAATGCTGCAGTCTTGGTTCTAGAAGCATGGTAGGGCAAATGCTGCAGTCATGGTTATAAAGGAATGGTGGGGCAAATGCTGCAGTGTAGTCTCACAGGCTAGGGCCTCAGGGAAGAGGTATAGCCTATTTTCCTAGCATCTTCAAATGATTCAATGAGGCCCTGCCATATCATGTATAGTAGACAAGCTACTCAAAGTCCACTAGCTTAGGTCTTCTGCAAAGCACACCTTCACAGAAATATCAAGACTAGTGTTTGACCAAACATCTGGCCACTAAGACCTAGACAAACTGACACAAAATTAGCTGTCTGATGTGCCAGGATGGGTTGGTAACCATGGGGGGCGGGCAACTCAGAAGAGGAGAGAAGAAATGGGGAGCCGAGGGGTATGAAGGTGGGATGGGGGGTGGAGAGGAGGGAGGGGGCTACAATCAGGCTATCCAGTGATTAAATAAATTAATTAATAAAAAATAAAATTAGCTGTCATGTGAATGTTACTCCAAATATGTCTCTTTTAAAATTCCCTGTTTTATCTCTTCATTTACTTTAGGATCCCTGAGAGCTAAGGGATGGCAGGAAAGGTGGTGACTGATAAATGGATGACTTGCCAAAGGGATTCAATGAACAACAGCCAAAATCACTCTCACCATTAAAGGCTTTTGTTATATTGTAGAAACATTACTAAACTCATTTAGTTAAATAAAATGATTAGAATTTACTTATTTGCATGCTTTAAAGAAAAGCTGGCCTGATTACATCAACACTTTCCTTCCTTCCTTCCTTCCTTTCTTCCTCCCATGTTTATTTTTGTTTTATGTATATGGGTGTTTTTCCTGCATGTGTGCCTAGTGCTTTTAGAGGCCAGGAGAGAGCATTGGGTAGCCTGGAACTGGGGTTAGAGATGGTTGGGAGCTATTATATGGACGCTCTGAAATCAAACCCAGATTCTCTACAAGTGCCTTTAATCCAAGCTGTCTCTCTCACTTCTGACGACACTTCTGATGGAGGAGGTCTAATAGAACATTGGCTTTGGTTGGAAAATAAACAGACATTAGTGCCGCACATGGCTTTTCTGAACCTAGAGGAATGTATGTGACTACAAGCATTGGGCAGTCTCAAGTTTTACAGTAAGGTCCACAAAGAGGCTTGCAGTCCCAGAACTGATCAACGAGCTACATAGGATGGAGATTACTACAAAACATGTTTATTCCTACAGGAAGAAATACACAATATATATGGTATGTGAGCCTTATGTATGGGTCTGATAGACAGAAATTGATATATATAGTACGTATACTTGGCTAACATTTGCCTTTCTTTCTTTTTTTATTAATTTTATTTTATTAATCTTGTTACATCTCAATGGTTATCCCCTCTCTTGTATCCTCCCATTCCTCCCTCCCTCCCATTTTCCCCTTACTCCCCTCCCCTATGTCTGTGACTGAGGGGGATCTCCTCCCCCTGTATATGCTCATAGGGTATCAAGTCTCTTCTTGGTAACCTGCTGTCCTTCCTCTCAGTGCCACCAGGTCTCTCCATTCAGGGGACGTGGTCAAATATGATTTCCTTTCTTTCTTATCAAAGGCCCTTCTCTTGAGTAAGTGAGTTCTTGCACCATGTAGTATTTTGTAGCTCATATCAAAAAGATTTGGTATTGTGGGATAAACTGTATCACCATTTAATGTATTAGCAAGATGTGGAAGTACACGAAGGCCTGACAGTAATGACAAAGAAATAGTAGCCATGTGAGAGTACTGAATGCCACCACCTGCATTTTCTCAGCACTTGGGATCGTGTGCAATAATACTTCTCTTTTATTGAGGAAAAGAAAAAAAGAGTAACATTTTAATAGATTTAATAGACACTGAACATTCTCTTTCTAGCATAGGGTCAGAACAGGAAGTCAGGAAAAAACGCCAGCAAGGATACAGCTGGCCCATCAGATAGACACTAGCAGCTCTAATTTTATACCTCTATTTCCCCCCCTCAGATCCCTGATGTATTGCAATTCACATATGAACCGAGGTCGTCTTGCCCTTTCAGATTAAAATAAAGTTGGAATCCATCTCTGTCATCTGTCCTGTAGGACGCATAATGCTTTCCCTGATGTTTCACAACTCTTAGAGCTCATGTTCCTGTGGACATATGTGTTCGGAGTTCCTCCTACTGTCCCGATTCATTTCATCTGGTCTTCTGCAATAGTCAGGGTTTCCTGGAGAAACAGAGCCAAATGGATGGATGGATGCATGGACGGATGGATGAGAGGGAACTGAGTCACAATTGTGCAGGCTGAGAAGCTCCCTCCTACACTGCACACAGGCTACAGTACTAGGAACGTTGTTAAGTCCTGCCCCTTAGGTCAAATCTGGCAGCCTGAGGAGCACAGATCCTGACTCAGCACCTTCTGGGGACAAAGGTCTCAGAGTCCAGGTTGCTGTATCTGTTGTTTCTCAGCCAATGGACTGTGCCTGCCCAGTGGGCCAGCAATTGGGATTTGTCCCTTACTCAGTTCACTCATTTGGATGCTAACCTCTTCTAGAAACACCCTCGGAGATCACCCAGAATGCCTGCTTTCCCTGCTATCCGGTGTCCCTTAGTCTAGTCACAGTGAGACCTAAAATGAACCATCACACCTCAGATCCTCCTGGTTTTTGCTTTTCTTTGCTGTGCTCTGCCCCAGATATTGACAACTGTCTCTCTGTCTTCCTGAGAAAATAATACAGATAAAGAATTGTGGTGTGTGGGGTTTTTTATTGAAGACCAAGGGAAGCACAGTAGCTAAATCACACCCCCCTCCCCCTGTGTGTGTCTGTGTGTGTGTGTCTGTGTGTGTGGGTGTATGTGTATGTGTGTCTGTGAGTATGTGTGAGTGTGTGTCTCTGTGTGTGTGTGTATGTGTGTCTGTGAGTGTGAGTGTGTGTGTGTGAGTGTGTGTCTCTGTGTGTGTGTGTCTGTGTGTGTGTGTCTGTGAGTGTGTGTGTGTGTGAGTGTGTGTGTGTGTGTCTGGCTCCAGTCACTTGTCATGGCTTCATTCCCTTTTGTATTCTCCAGCTGTACATTTCCCTCCTTCTCCACCTCATTGCCACATTTCTGCTATTTCTCTTGGAGTGCAGTTCAGTCTTATTGCAGATAACACCCTCAGGGCCTCATCCTCGCTCTGAAAGGGAGCTTTCACAGTGTGTCTTAGTCAGTGGCAATACTGCCAGCTGTTAAAATAGATTTTTCATCTGGTATCTGAGAAGGTGACATTGGAAGTTCTGATTCCTAACTCAGTGATTCTTTCTCCCTCTTCCTAATGCAGAGCTTCACGGACCAGACTACTGAAGGACTTCCCATAGTACTTTGCAATTCCATCGTTTTCTGGACCCCATAAGCATTCCTTTGTAAAGAATGAATGCCTTCTTTTAAATCTTGCTATGAAATTCTTATCCCTCCAGGGATATCACCGTGTAAACTTTGTATAATAAGAAGCAATTAAAATGTCTATGTAGATTTATAGATAGACTTTAATTTCCAAAAATATTACTTCTTCTGTGGGGAAAAGCTCTCTGCTTGTGTTATTTAAATTATTCTATATCCAGGTAACTAGAAAGCAGAGTCTGTGTCACATTAGAAAAATGATAGCGACATGAAAGTATAGATGAAAGATGCTTGAATGTGGACACCTGTTGATAGGTAAGGACCACTTGGATGCCTTCATATGCAACCACTAACAATGAGTTGTGGTTACAGCCAAAAACCCTTGTTTAATAAGTATCTCAAAATAACTCTTTTTCTTTGGATCAAAAAGTACATTTTCGGAAATGACTTTGTGGAACATTTTACCCAGATGGAGCTATCGGTTTTCAAAGATTGCATTTCCTTTATTTTAAGGGGGAGAAATTCTGTTTAAGAGTTTATTGCAAACCACTGTTAATGTGTGCTTTGATTTAATTCACCACTCTCTGAGGTAGCCATCTTTGACTTTATTTCACTTATGCAAATATTGTGACTTTAAAAAAGCTTATTCACTCATCCATGATCAAAAGGTGTTGGCACATTCAAGTTTGTCAGACAGGACCCTGGCGAGGAGTTCTTGGCACGTTAGAACATGGCAGCTGTGAGAGCCTCATGAAGAAGATGGTTCTTTATTAGGATGTGGGCAGGAGTAAACAATGTCAGCAGGCAGCAGGGAAGCCCACAGGGCTAGGAACAGTGGGAATGGTACCCTCCAGAGACCTCAGGGACGAAGGGAAGAGCACTCACGGGATCAGAGGGACCTGGAGTCATGGGAGGAGCCATATGCTACAGAGGCTGGAGTTTTAGGTCGAGGACAGAAGGCACTGCCAAATACTACCCTAAGGACCAAGGAGTGACAGAAGAAATTGTTTGAGCAACTTGTCATTATTATCTGATGACCTACAAATACCTCCCATTGCCACAACCTGAAAGCAATGGACAAAAGACTTGGTTGACAGTATGAGTCTCCTTGGGCAAAGAACAGAATAGGCAAAATGGAAGGAGGGTCTAGAGAAGACGTCGGGACTGTTTGGTAATCTAGGTATTTCTGCGGAGCCTGAGTCCTTGACTACCACATCATGCCTTAAAAGTAAATTGATGCTTCCTAGAAGAGGGATTTCTCTGTATCGGTATCATTGAGTAGATGTATTAGGAAAGCAGTAGTTAGCAAAGCCACATTCTGGGAATTATGTCAAGTGTTCAACACAAAGTATAAGCCCCTTTCCCTTTGGATGGTGCACCACAAGCTTCCCAACAATTGGTGTAGAGTCCTGTGTTGTAATGTGGAGTCAAAGTATTCAACCCTGAAGCAAAGGAGCTTCCTTCAAACTGTGTATTGTTTATAATGGTAGTATCTGACTAGTGACAGCTGATATGACACATGCCAGCAACCCATTATTTGTCTTTTGATACAACAGAAACACTATAAGATCACAGTATCATGGTTGTGCAGTCTGGCATCATGAATGGTCACCTAATTTCCTGGCCAATGGGAGGTTAATAACAACCTCTGAAGATGCCTAGGTCTTAACTGATGAGACCTATGGAGGCATTACTTTGATAGACCACAAAGAGATTGCTGAAGCAATTGAGATTTTATTTACATGCTTATTTATTTGTTTTTTTTTTTTTTTTTTTTTTGAGATAAGAGCTATCATTGACCTAGAGCTTACCAATAAGGCTAGACTGGCAGGTCACTGAACCCCAGGGAGCTATTAATCCTACAAATTTGAGGCAAAAGACCACCAACCTAAATCATCATGGCCAAATTAATTAAAGCAAGCTTGTCTATTCATATACATGAGCTGCCTCCCCTTAAGGCAGGGTTCAAGAGGTCAGCATTGGACATGAGAAAGACAAGGTTTTATAGTTCTGGGGTAGGTGCTTTTTAAAATGGGAATTAGGTGGCAAATAGGCGGGGTTACAGAAGCAGAACATAAGCATAACAAGTTGGTCATAACAACCTTTTGATACAAAGACATGATTGTAAGGTGATCATAAGGTAGTCATAGCAACAGGTGGCCAAAATAATCTTTTGAAACAAAGGCATAGTTGCTGTTTCTGGAGCAGGTAGCACAAAACCATTTGTAGTTAAGGTTATAAGTGGAGCATAGCCTAATCCTTAAGAAACAGATTTAATCATAAACATGAATGAGCCTAGTTTGTCTTTATTATAAGATGGCTTTCAAACCCAAGATGGAGGCAGGATTATTCAATAGGATCCACCTGCTTCTGCCTCCAGGGGGATTTTTTTTTTTTTTTTTATGATGTGGGCTCTGGAGATCAAACTTAAGTCATTATGCTTATGTGTCAGGTACTTACTATGTGAGCTATCTCTGAAGCCTTACTTAAGTTATTTAAAAGGAGAAAACTGTTAGCCCCAAAAAACCAAAGGCAGGCCAAGTTTATGGTTATAATCCCAGCACACATATGCTGAGGTATGGAGGGAAGTGCTGTGAGCTCAAGGCCAGCATGGGTTCCATTGTGAGTTCCAGTCTATAGGGCTCGTGGACTGTGTTTCCAGGGGAACAGGCCTGGAACTGATGAAGTGGAGCATATTCAAACCCCAGAGATCTCAAACTTGAAATTTAAAATCTCGTCCCAAGAATGGAAGGTGTGGCACAAAGCTCTCCCTGTTCCTGTGCCTGATTCATAAGCATATGACACAACCTCTAGGTTTTGGAGAAGCAGGAAGGGGTTGTCAGCTAGTATCTAGAAGATGATGACACTCTATACCTTACTTACTCTACTAGACCCCTCAGAAAGAAGTGCAATTTCTTAATTTTAACTGAGTGACATATATGCCAACTGTGTGATTTACATAGCTGTAGAATAGATTTTTGTGCTGTAAACTTCTAAAGTTGTGGTAGTTTATTATGGCATTGACAGAAAACTAGTACAGGGTTTGTCATCTCTTTGCATCAAGATAACAATATCTCCACCTATAAATTTATGGATCTAGATGACAGAAATTAAAGTGTTCAACAGGCCTCAAATATCTGTCTTCAAGTCTTAGACTTCTTGAAGTTGCTAGGGAGACACTGTCTTTACCTACAAATAGGGCTACTTGAGAGTAGATTTGATGTCTCACACTGCTATTTTATTATTATTATTATTATTATTATTATTATTATTATTATTATTATCATTATTATTATTATCATCTTTGACTCATCCCTAGAAATTTCTGCTTTTAGCAGGAATATGACAGTACAGAGGTTCTTCCATCTTGTATTCTTGCTAAGGCAATTTCAGGTTTAATTAAAATTTGATCTCCTTGATGGAGAATCCTATTAAAAATTACCCAATCTATTCTAGGAACCTGAGGTCAAGATGCCCTAGCTAGTTTAATCTTAGCTTCTGTTAAATTGCCTGCTTGTGCAAACCTCCCCTTCAGCTGCTTATCGTAGCTTCTGTCAAACTGCTTGCTTATGCAAAATCCCCACTGCAGATGCTAAGAGAGATAGATGCTAGGATGTGGTTTCTGCCTCCAAAAAATGCTCTGGACACTTGGTATTACATTTAGGTCCTGAATACCCAAGTATAGTCCCAGCTGGCTGGCATAGACTTCCAATTGGCTATAAACTGTGTCTGAGTGGTCATCTCTGGTGGGCTTCCTATAACAGTAATTAAACTTTAGTCCATGAAACCTGGTTCCAGAACTGGTAGATTAACTCCCAGCCAATTTTAAGTAGAAAAATTAAAACCTAAAACCTAAAACAAAAAATCCAAACCTAGACAAAACACACAACCCCACCTCCCCCACGAATAATCTTTAAATCAATCATGGAGATGTCATTGTTTAGCCAACCTCAAACCCCCTGATCCTCTTTTTTAAAGACAAAGTCTCTACTCCATACTAGTATTGAACTTGCTTTGTAGCCAAGGATGACCAGGAACTTGTGTTCCTCTCCTTCTACCTCCTGAGTGCTGGGATTAAAGGCATCTGCCATCCTGCCCACTTTGACTAGTGCTGGGACTTTATGAATGTTATGGAAGCATGCTACCAAATTAGCTATATCCTAAGCCACTTCCTTCCTCTTTGGATATGGGCTCTTATTCTGTAGCCCAGGATGATTTTGAACTCACTATGATCCTTCTGTCTCAGCCTTCTGAGTCCTGGATGATAGGCATGAGCAGTCACCCCCAGTTCTAGTATACAGTTCTACAAGAATGATTGATCTGACTGCAAACTAAGATGTGTGGAATTTTGCATCAGTTAGGATTCACCAAGAGGTTATAACATATTGCTGGTTCTTAAACACCACATACAGCTTCATGCAGCAGCAGGTGATGTAACCTGAGTGGGTTATTTAAGCCCAAGATATCCATGCCTGAAGAATACAAATAACTGTCATGAGGAGAGTGTAGGAAGAAATAAGTCATCCAAGTATTTGCATAAATCCTCCCTTTCATCTTGCATGTGTAATTCATCCCTCAGACCCCTGCGGATATTGAGGGGTAACAGCCACAGAAGGGCATTTTGGTGCTTTGACAGCTGCAGAATCTTCAAAGCACAGTTTACCCCACAGCAGAAAACTTGTCTCTAGATTCTTCCCTGTTTGCAAGTAGTAGCACCCTAGGAGGACGGGACTCTGCCTCGATATTAAGCTTCCTTTGTTATTTTGTTTCAGAAATGATTTCTGAGTTTGAGGTCTTGGGATTTTAAATGAAAATAATTTTGGAGTTAGTTAAGGGATAACCATGTGGGAATGGCTATTTCCAGGCTTACAGAGCACCCACATGCTGGGCATCTGATTAGACAAAGACCACAGGAAGAGGACCACAGAACCAGGTGCCTGGAGCAGAGGATCTAGATTTCACCATGGTTGACACCTATTTATTTCTTATTTGTAGGCACTTTCCCAAGGGAAGGGAGGGAAGTGTGTCACCCTGCTGGAGGAACAGAACAAGAAAACCTGTAGCTGACTGCTGATTTTCTCTGAAGGTTGGGAGATTCATATGTCATTTTTCTTTTTCAAAACTGTACCTCTAGCAAGGAAACTGAAGACTCGAAGCTAAAGCTTAAGGCGAGTGTTTCAGCTCTCCCTCCGAAGAATAGCTTTTGTTGTTATCCTCCCAGACAGACAGGCCAGCCTCTGTTAATTTTCTCACACTCTTGTCATAGACTTTTTTTTATTTAACTCAGTGTCAAATGCCACAAAACCTTGACATTTTAAGACTCTAGTTACTACCAGATACTTTTTGTTTAAAACTAGGCATGGCAGCTGTGCTACAAGCCTCAGCATAGGAAAGGTGGGTTAGAGAAGGCACGGTGGTTTGTATTCACTCTCTCCTTCTGGGAGAACTGGAGGGAGGTGACTCTGGCTTGGTGGGGGTTGGTTCAGGCCTCCAGGCTCCTCTCCACCGTCTGTTCCACCTCCTTCACACATCAGCTTTCCAAGTGCTCTGAGTGTCACTTCCTCACACAACCAAGTCCCCTCTGTATGACTTCCCCTTCTTAGAGCGAAGGAACCTACTTCCCAGATGGTCCCAGCGGAGATGCCTCTTTCTGAATCTTTTGCCAAGAAATGCGTTCCTAAGCTAACCCCTGGGGAGAGAAGCTGGAATGACCTTGCTGGGTTGACTGTTCTAGGCTTGTTTCCAGTTGTCCAGGCCACCTCATCCTTGCCACCAAAGCCACGAATCAGGGTTCCACACAGAGGACCACAGAGAGGAAGACTGTTGTGGACACAAGTAGTGATCTGCACCACAGGAGAAGACAGTCCTCAAGCATCAGACACACAAGAGTGGATTACGGAGGTTAGTGATCCTGATCCTAGAAGGGGCTTAGTAGCCTCTGATTTTCCTCCATTTTCTCCCCACTTCTGTTCCCCCTCCTCTCCTGACATCTCTCTTTCTTTTTGCGGTGCTAGGGACTGAACCTAGAGCCCTGTATACTCTAGGTGAGAACTGTACTACTAAGTCCAGAAGTGTATGCTTTAACAGCTCCCAGAAAAATGTAAGAACTGGTTGATTTACTAACCTCAGTTTGAGACACTGCCAGAGGGAAGTGGCAAAAGGCATTTCTGAGAAAAAATAACTTCTACATTCTTCTGGCAGACTATTAATAATTATCAGCATAGGGCTGGAGATACAGCTCAGCCGGTTAGTTCTGCCTGAGCATGTGCAAGACCTCAGGAGAAATTCCCCAAAACAGACAGACAACCCCCTCCCAACACCCATATCATTCTTTTAAAAATTATTTTATTTTATATGGATGCTTTGCTTGCATGTATATGTGCAGCATGTAAGTGATTGGTGTCCACAAAGGCCAGAAGAGGGCATTAAATCTCCTGTAACTGGGGTAGCAGACAGTTACAAGCAGCCATGTGGATGCTGGGAGATGAACTGAATCCTTTGGAGAAGCAGCCAGTGCTCTTAACAACTGAGCCATTTCTCCAGCCCAAACACCGCTCTTATCAAGTAGATTACTGCTGATGGACACATGTACACCCACTGTTAGGAAAGAAATATTCTTAAACAAACCTGAGGAAGACTTCCTAAGTAAGGTCATCAGAGCCATGTTCAAATGCACATACAATTCCTTACAAAGGTCAGGCAAGCATTTGTCTAGTGTTCTGGGGTCCCACCTCTGGCTCTAGACTTTCCAAGCTGGGATCCAGTTTCCCTCATTTAGTAGCTATGTGAGTCTGGATGCATTAATGCCGGTCTCATTTTTACAGCATAGATAATAAGACAATCAGAACAATGTTTGCATCAAAGGTAGGGAGAAGGAAATGAGATGAGGTGAAGTTGATGCTTAGCACATAACTGAGCCTGGACTGACCTCTTAGCCTGTAAAAACCATGGTATGGGCAGATGAAGCCAGATGATCTTTTTACCCCTCCAACACACTAGATCTTTCCATGGTTGTCTCCTGTTCCATACTTAGGTCTCCCTTCAAAATATTGATTCCACAGAGAAAAAGTATGTGAAATGATGATATGTGTTTCCTGTCACTCTTCCTCAAGAAGCGAGAGCTCCATGAATCAAGACACTATTGCCTGGTGTCTGCTTCTGGGAACACTTCTTTATTTAAATTACTAGTGTTCTAGGGTGGAGAGATAAAGTATGCGTGTGTGTGTGTGTGTGTGTGTGTGTGTGTGTGTGTGTGTGTGTGTGT
>OU015742.1:138152835-138177350 GCA_907169655.1 Acomys percivali | reverse complement strand
GAGAGAGAGAGAGAGAGAGAGAGAGAGAGAGAGAGAGAGAGAATTACAAGCAAGAGATTGAGAGGGTGTGTGCGCACGTGTCTATAGACATGATGTGAATTTTGTCTGCAAGAGAAAACCAAAGGGGGCATTGAAAAGCAAGAGACTTCCTTGATATGCTCCCTGATGACTTAAGATGTTCTGTGTTTAGTAAGACAGCAAATCTATTGAGCCTTGTGCGAAGTGATGAAGGAACACAGAGAGGGATAAACTGACCCTGTAATACAGCAGTGTGGGGTCAGTCAAAAAGGCGAGACTCTTAGGTCTTCTGAACAGGGAAGAGATGGGTATCACTCAAAGAAAGGGTGACTTCTAAGCTGGCACCTCAAAGTGTGGGTGCAAGAGATATTAAGAAACAGGCCTCGGGAGAGAGGGCAAGTTTGTGCTAAGAAGACTTGAGTCTGCCACTTGAAAAATTCTCTTTTTGCCATAAGGATTGTTTTGAGCCAAAGGCAAATGAGAAGCAGATATCACAAAGTTTTCCTGCTCCCTCCTAATTTTCATAAAAGCAGAGGTGTTAACCCTCTCTTTTTGGGCAGGATGGACAAAGGCTGGTGACAGGTGCTTACTCTGTACACACAGAATCAGCAGCTGAGGAGCAACTATAGCAGAGTCCCACTTACCTGTCTTTCCTCTAGACGCCATCCCTGAAGACTTAAAATCCTGTGCTTTCTCTTATCACTTCTCTAAAACTGTGTCGTCCTCCATTGAGACTCAGTATGAGCCTGGATCTAAAGCCACTTTGAGAATTACATAGTCTGAGCACTGCTTACTGTGATGAGTACATGGCCATACACTTGTGTCTGTTTCCTCTTGTATTAATCTGCTATACATGTGAAAAATAAAGAGAAAATTATTTTCCCCTGAAATACCAAAGTTCCAGAGGCAAGGAAGAACACATGTTTTTGTCAGTAGGCTGAAAATAGCATAGGTGCAGAATAAGGCATGAGGAGAAGCTGGGTTGGGGTCAAGGTGGAGAGTACACCCTGTCACGTAACAGGCTCACGGGTCTTCCACAGGCCAGGCTTACTCTGAGAACAGCACTTTGGAGAACAGGCCAAATCAACAGATAGAAACCAAACAGTGTGAGGTCAAAGCAGTGGCCATTGCTGGAAAATTCCACAGAGAAAAAGTTCACTCTTACCTGAAAATACTCTAAAGACAAATTAAAATCTCTCAAACTGGAATTTTTGTTTGTTTGTTTGTTTTTCGCGACAGGGTTTCTCTGTGTAGCCTTGGCTGTCCTAGACTCACTTTGTAGACCAGGCTGGCCTCGAACTCACAGCGATCCGCCTGCCTCTGCCTCCCGAGGGCTGGGATTAAAGGAGTGTGTCACCACGCTTGGCTTTCAAAGTGATCATTAGATGAATGGAGAAAAAGGTAACTGATAGTGTTGAAGCTTGTGGGGCCACTGTGATCTGGCTGTCAGCTGCCGCTGGTCAATGACACAAGCCCTTTGGGAAGCAGTTAGGAAATTTATATCACATGCTTTGAAAGATGCTCACATTTATTGATTTATTCCTAATATTTGCATTTTAATGGAATAATGCAAAACATTAAAAAACAAGATATGTCAAAAGTTGTTTTCTGTAATATTAATATACTTAAGTTAAACTGTGAAATAATTAAACAGAGCCAAGATTTGTAAATATCAAGAACAAATATTTATAATGCTTATAGTATTTGCAGCCATGTGAAGATGCATTTATCATGGGGAAAATCAGGAAAATTCAAGTTGATGGACATCTTCAATGTATAAAATTAAGATACCCAAAGGATTTGTTCTCATCGAAGTGACATCACCATTGGCTTCAATGTGTGATCATTGATTGTATCCTTGATTGGAAAAGAGATGCTATAAAGGACATTGTTGAGACAATTAAGGAAACCGGTATAGACTATAGATTAGATAATAGATTTGTATCAGTGATGAACTTCTTGTATTTAGTCATCATGCTGTGCTTGTGGAAGAGAATAACCTTGTTACTAGGAAATACACTGAAGTATTCAGTGATAAGAAAACATGATGGATGAAACCCACTCTCAGAAAAAGAAGTTGTTCAGTGAGATGAAGAAAGAGAGGAAATGGCGAGGAGCAAGATGATGACACTCATTGTGCATCCTCACACACTCACATACCCGTACTCACACACTCACACACCCATAATGGAGTAAGTACAGCCATACCAAGCAACGGGGCACCACAATAGGGGATTCACAGCAATTTATCCACTCTCACCCAATTTTCTGACAGTAATTATAGTTATTATTTATTTTGATGTTTTAACTTGTTTTTGCTAGACATGTTTTGTGCAGAAACATAATCTAAATGAGCTCCTCATTAATGATTTCTTGGGCTCTATTTTAGCACCACAGGAGACTCAGATAAAGGATATAGGAACATAGGCAAAAATGTCCTGCTAGTGGTGGACACAATGACTCAAAAAATAAATTGACAGCATAAGAATGAAGTAGATTACGTTAATCTAACTTACCTAACTAAATAGCTGTTTACCTTTTGAAAACCTATTTTTAAAGCGTATGTATTATTATTGGGTATACGTGTGTCTGACATGTGTGTGGGTGCAGGCATATGTGTGCTACAATAAAGTGTGAAGGTCGGAGTGGAGTCAGCTCTTTCCTTCCACCACAGGATCTGGGGATTGAACTCTGGTAAGCATTTACTCACTGAAGTGTCTCACCAGCCCTAGAGAAGCTATTTTGAGATGTTTTTCTTTTCCCTGGCCAGATTTTGTCCAGGTACTCACAGCTGCTGAGAGTTCACAGGCATGATAGCCATGTCATACCCAGAAGACAGCAATCCTATAACACCCCTTCATCAGGATTTTATATTATTTCTGGCCCATTGTGCAGGATGTTCCTTGAACATTGAAGAGGATGATATAAATACCAGTTTAGGCCTGAGTATTCACCAATCACTTATTTTCAGCACTCTGACCTGTTACAGGTCTTTAATAGCTGACAGCTGCTATTAAGAGAAAGATTTTTCTAACAGAGCAGAGACACTAAGAACGTCAAACTCACTTCACAAAACAGCATCAGTAGCTTCCCATGACCTCATCCATGGACTTTTGACCAGGTTTACAGTGCTACACATAAATGCTACACATAAATGGCTTCAGAGGAAATCATAGACTAGCTGGTTACCCCCAAACAGTACTGCCGTTAGCACACTGGTGGGCAAACCTTGCTTGGCAGATTAGTAGTGGACCATGCTGAATGAGACTGCTGATGACAATTGTCTTCCCTGGACATTCTTTCATAGCATGTTCTGACACCATGAAAACTAGCCAATAGGAAGGAAGCTTCCAGACCAACCCCAGTTTCATTTCTCTACATGTCTTGTAACCAAACTGTATAATATCTTCAGCAATAGGGTCTTACCATGCAGTTCTGGTGGGCAACCTGTAGTGATAACTTCCTATCTTGTCTCAGGGCCTAAAGGGCCTCACTGACTACCAACTCACAGGTACATAGCTGGTCTCAGGCACTGGGATTTTCACTTAGTAACCATATGGCTTTTTGGAGTGGATTTATTAGCTATGCAGGGTACTACTGTCTAAAGTATTTCTTTTTAATTTTTAAAGTTTTCATACATGTATGTATTGCACATAGAGCATTGTGCTGGCTAGTTTTTGCTGTCTTGACATAAACCAGAGCCATTTGGGGAGATCGAACCTCAATTGAGACAATGCTCCATAGATTAGCCTACAAGCAAGTCTATAATGAATTTTTTTAATTGGTGATTGATGTGGGAAGGCCCTGCCTATTGTGAGTGAGGCTCCCCCTGGGTCAGTGGCGCTAGTGCTATAAGAAAGCAGGCTGAGCAAGCCATGAGGAACATGCCAGTAAGCAGCATTCTTCCATGGCTTCTGTATCAGCTCCTGCCTCCAGGTTCCTGCATTGAATTCCTTCCTTGACTTCCCTGCAAGGATGGACTAAGAGAAATAAGCTGAACTAAGTCCTTTCCTTACAAGTCTCTCCTGGCCAGGATGTTTATCTCAGCAGGAGAGGCCTGAAACAAGCAGACTCCTCCTGTCGCCTTAACTAGCTCCTTTCCCTCTCTTTCCCTCTCCCCAAGAAAATGACTCAGTCCATAAATTGGTCACATAGGAACAAAGTAGATAAAGGTCATCCAGCTTAGCTAGCTGACTGGCTCATTTGTCTTTAGAAAGCCCTCTTTTGTTTGTTTTGTTAGGGCTTTTGTTTTGTTTTGTTGTTTATTTTATTTTTTATTTAAGTAATTTATTCAGATTACATCTCAATTGGTATTCCCTCACTTGTATCTTCCTGTTCCCCCTCCCTCCCTCTTTTACCCTATTCCCTTCCCTTAGGTCTGTGACAATGGAGGGGGGAACCTCCTCCCCCACTATATGATCACAGACTATTAGGTCTCATCCTGGTAGCCTGCTTACCCTTCCTCTGAGTGACACCAGGCCTCCCCATCAAGGGAAAGCGGTCAAATAGGGCACACCAGAGCTCATGTCAGAGTCAGTCCCGCTCTCCACACAACTGTGGAGAATGTGCTGTCCATTGGCTAGATCTGAATAGGGGTCCTATGTTTACTGCATGCATTGTTCTTGGTTGGTACAGTAGTTTGAGCAGACCCCCCTGGGTCCAAATCCACCAGTCTTGATGGTCTTCTTGTTTCTAGGACCCTCTGGTTCTTTCTATTTCCCCATTCTCCCATACTTCTCTCACCTGGAGTCCCAATAGGAAGTCCCAGCATCAATCTCAATCTCCTGCTAAGTGAAGACTTTCAGGGGACATCTCTCTTGGGTTAGTGTCCAATTAGAAATGAGTATATACCATGTGTATCTTACTGGGTTTGGGTTAACTCACTCGGGATGATCATTTCTAGTTCCATCCATTTGCCAGCAAATTTCAGGATTTCATTGTTTTTAATAGCTGAGTAGTATGCCATAGTGTAAATGTACCACAGTTTCTTTATCCATTCTTCAACTGAGGGACATCTAGGTTGTTTCCAGGTTCTGGCTATTATGAATAAGGCTGCTATGAACATGGTTGAGCATATGTCCTTGTTGTGTGGTGGAGCTTCTCCTGGGTATATTCCAAGGAGTGGAATAGCTGGGTCTTGAGGTAGCCCTACTCCCAGTATTCTGAGAAAGCGCCAAATTGATTTCCAGAGTAGTTGTACAAGTTTGCATTCCCACCAGCAACGAAGGAGTGTTCCTCTTTCTCCACATCCTCGCCAGCATGTGCTATCATTTGAGTTTTTGATCTTAGCCATTCTGGCAGGTATAAGATGGAATCTCAGAGTGGTTTTGATTTGCATTTCTGTAATGACTAAGGACATTGAGCATTTTTGTAAGAGTTTCTCAGTCATTCAATATTCCTCTGTTGAGAATTCTCTGTTTAATTCTGAGCCCCATTTCTTTTTTTTTAAATTTTTTATTAATTTATTCTTGTTACATCTCAATGGTTATCCCATCCCTTGTATCCTCGCATTCTTCCCTCCCTCCCATTTTCCCCTTATTCCCCTCCCCTATGACTGTTCCTGAGGGGGATTTCCTCCCCCTGTATATGCGCATAGGGTATCAAGTCTGAGCCCCATTTCTTAATTGGGTTTTTTGGTTTGGTGGTGTTTAATTTCTTGTGCTCTTTATATATTTTGGATATTAGACCTTTGTCAGATGTAGGGTTGGTGAAGATCTTTTCCCAGCCTGTAGGCTGTCGCTTTGTTCTGTTGACAGTGTCTTCTGCCTTACAGAAGCTTCTCAGCCTCATGAGTTCCCATTTATTAATTGTTGACCTTAGAGCCTGGGCTGTTGGTGTTCTTCTGTTGAGGAAGTTGTCTCCTGTGCCAATGAGTTCCAGGCTATTCCTCACTTTTTCTTCTAATTGATTTAGTGTCTCTGGTTTTATGTTGAGGTCTTTAATCCACTTGGACTTCAGTTTTGTGCATGGGGATAAATACGGATCTACTTGCATTTTTCTACATGTAGACATTCAGTTTGACCAGCACCATTTGTTGAAGATGCTATCCCTTTTCTATTGTATGGTTTTGGTTTCTTTGTCAACAATCAAGTGTCCATATGTGTGTGGGTTTATTTCTGGGTCTTCAATTAGATTTCATTGGCCCACAAGCCTATTGCTGTGCCAGTACCATGCTGTTTGAATTACTGTTGCTCTATAGTACAGCTTGAGATAAGGTATGGAGATTCCTCCAGAGGATCTTTTATTGTACAGGATTATTTTAGCCATTCTGGGTTTTTTGTTTTTCCATATGAAGTTGAGAATTGATCTTTCAGCTAATAAACACCTTCAGCAAAGTGTCTGGATACAAAATTAACTCAAAAATGTCAGTAGCCTTCCTGAACTAACCCCCATGGTTTATGGATCAGGGGAATTAACATAGTAAAAATGGCCATCTTACCAAAAGCAATTTACAGATTCAATACAATCCCTATCAAAATACCTACACAAGTTTTTAGAAAGCCCTCTTTTAAAGCTGGTTTTTATAAACTCCTATTTCCAGTGTGAATAATAAAAAGCAAGTGGAAGTTTTTCTAGACAACCCAAATGGTTAAACTGGACATTTCTTAATGGCTTCCATCTGAAAACAGAATTAAGGATGCATAATAAATCAAAGGGAATTCAAATTTAAAATAAGGTTATTTGAAGTTGGGGGTGTTGCTCTATGGCAAAGAATTGGCTACCAAGCATGAGCTTCTGGGCTTGATCCCAGCACTGAAATGCATACACTGAATACTTACAGTGTTACATGCCTCTTGTACCTACTAATTATGAGGCTGAGGTAGGAGGATTGCTTAGATCTTAGGAGTTGGAGACCACTTTATCTCTTGAAACAAATTGTTCACTACTTAACAATTTTTCAAATTAGGCATAGTTCTTCTGATATATGCCCCAAGAGTAAGCTGGCAATGAGGTTTTTCTAAAACAAACAAAAAAAACATGCTAACTTTTTTTAAAAAATGGAAATACTTTTAGGTAAAGTAGTACACTAGAATATTTGTTACATGTGTGTACATCACAACATATTTTCATAAGCAAATGTAGTTTCTGAGGAAGCCTTAAATCACTAACACATACTGAAGAACATTAGCCATGAATAAGATTCCTCATAAATAAATACAGATGAGAACTAAGCCTTCTCTCTGGCTGCTTCCAATTGCTCTTCTCATTCTTTATTAAAAAGAAATATTGTCAAGCTCGGGAAAGATGCCCAAGACCAACAACAAACCGAGCTATCTATCTTGGTATAATCAGGAGGACTCAAAAGAAACAGGAAAAAGAGAAGTGGTGTTTTTTCATTGTGATTCAATATGTACTTAATGTAGTCTTTGTCGGACTACCTAAAGATATCAGGCTATCAGACCTGGTTGAAGCACAACCTTACCTCTTCCCACACAACTCATATTGTGCCTCTTCCTTTCTTAAATCCACATTGAAAATCTCTCCTCATAAGGTTTGGCTAGGGGATAGGAATGAAAAATGAAATGTTTTCCTTTGCTAAATGCTAACCTAGGTTCCATCCTCGGGGAATTCCCAGCTGGCCCGTTTTACAGTTTTTCTATGAGCTATTTTTACAGGAAGATCTTCTTGATCCACTGGGCAAGTATATATCTGCACAGTGTCAGGCTTCTTCTCCTTGAAGCTAGGTACATTGATTCTGGGTTATTTCTTTAGCTCAACCTGGCCTCTTCAGATCAAGCCTGCCAAGTCATCACGGAATGTGGCATCTAGAGAAAGATGGGTCCTAGGGCCAAGAACAATATAACTGTAGAATACTTGTTGGTCTTGAGTATGAGTGCAGGCTTAGCTGGTCCTTCCCCACCTCTGGCAAATGTTTCAAGCTAGCAATCAGCTCCTTACCATGATAAAGATGGGAGTCCTGGACGAGGATATGGGCAGTGCAAGCACATTCTGCATTTGAGCTGAGGACTATCTTTGAATTGGTGGCCTCATAGACATTATTTGGCCAGGAAGTCTGAGCTTGACTCCAGAGAAGTTACAGAATTTCCCCCTGAGGCTATGAGTGAAAATTATATTCCCACAAGTACCTCATGCCCAGAAATGTTTGTTCGTTTACTTGTTTCAAGGCTTCAGTGTCCCCCTGTTTCCCAGGATGGCTTTGAACTCCTAAGGTCAAGTGATCCCATCCTGAGAACCTTATGAAGAATTTGCATGGAAGTTCTATGCCCAACTGCGTCAGTATTACTCAGATGGTTATGGGTTACAGTCAGAGTCAAGAACCAAGAAATAGTAGATAGGGTCCCAGTCAAGCTCTATGAGCAGGGCTAGAGCTCTGGACATAGTATTAATTGACAGCATTAACTACCAAAACTGTTCTGGTGGCTTGGGAATACCAGCCTTCCTGTATAGGTGGCCTATGCTGCTGGGTCATAAATGTAATCATTTGTAGGCTCATGCTTGAAAGAAGATCACTTTTAAAAGTCTTTGCAAATTTTCAGCTGCCTTAGCAGAACAAATATTTATTTGTTAATCATCTTGGTCTCTCTGGCTCTTATCTACCGGGCTAGAAAGGACTGTCTGGTCTCCTTTTTTCTCCATTGGTCTGTAAGCTGAAGTTATTTCTATATTTAAAAGGGAGGATATGGACCATGTTTGTGTAGAAGTGAGCTCCTCTATAGGTTAACCCTGTATAATTACTTCTCATTTTCTTTCAATTAAAAAAATTTATTTATTTACTTATTTATTTTGCTGTTTTGAAACAGGATCTCTCTGTATAGCCTTGGCTGTCCTGAAACTCACTCTGTAGACCAGGTTGGCCTCAAACTCAGAAATCCACCTGCCTCTGCCTGAGATTAAAGGGGAGCTCTAGGATTAAAGGCATGTACCACTGCTGCCCTACTTCTCATTTTCAACTGCCTTAGCTACACAGAACTTAAAGCTGTTACTAAAACAATATTTATGTAAAGGCTAGACAGAATACTGAATTCAAATGGATTTTAAAATGTTATTGTAACATAAAATTCACATCAGTTATTGAGAGTTAAACTTAAAAATATCTTTGCATCCTCTGTGAGAGAGCAATTAATTCATGGGAAAAGTCACCCCATCTTCCTTAAAGCAAGCAGAGGCATTGTGCTGTCGTTTGTAATTCTGGCAGAATCAGCACATCCTCTCCTCCCACAGGTTAGAGCTCTGAGCGCTGACTCTGAGTGACAGGAACAAATGTCATTCCAGCCACCATCACAGCATGCAGACGACTCCTGGCTATAAAGCTGGCCTTCTCCCTTGCTAGGGCATTGCAAAGCTTAATTAATGTTTGCAAAATACTTGAAGGACCTTATATAGAGATCAGTATGTAATTACGAAAGATTGTGTGAATGAAAATGCTGCTAAAATTACTGGGAGTAAAAGGGGAATGCAATTGGCAAACCTCGTGATTTTACTTTAATATTATATCAGGCTTTGGGAGTGCAGCATGAAAAAGGAGTTAACATAAGCAAAATGATCTATAAATCCAAGGTATTATTAAGTTTCATGGCTCAGTTTAATTTTTTAAAAATTCATACTAATGGTACCAACTTGGCCAACTACAATGAAGTCATTTGTTACAGAGATTAAAATCTTTTATTTGATATCTGTCTCAAAAAAAAAAAAAAAAAAGGCCTTAGTGTATAAGAAGACTTGCTTTTCTATGAAGTACACCCAGAAAACACATCTGAGCCACAGGATGGTAATTGAATTCATTTGCAGTCTTTCTCCACAGAGCTTTTGGGTGCCTTGGTAGAGATGCATATTTCCTTTGTTGGATGACTGCTTGGCGAACCTCAGAAATATCAGTTATGTTTTGCATTTTATTAGTTTTTGTGTTTTTCTGAAGCAGAACTCTGAACTGAGCTTGTTTATCTGATAGCATAATTTCATAACCATGTAATTTGTCGTAGTATTTCTCCCTAGTACATCTTCTGGTACAATGTTAAATTTATTCATCTCATTTCAGGGCTAATGCATTCAAATTATTATTCTAAGTAATTCATTGAAGGCATTGTTTATGGATTCCGACTACAGCTTACCTTAGCAGTTACTGTAGGGCTCAAGGCTCCAATGCCCAGGAGGTGAGCAGTTCTACTCTGAACTGAGCCTGCCTTCTCTTACAGGCCTAACCTGTGGGGGACTGGAGTCTTGATCAAAGTCAACAGCCTTTGCCCGTGCAATAGAGCAACTTGTCTGTGAGGAGATGGCTGAGCTGGTGCAGAGGGCACTGTCATTCTTTAGCCAGGAAAGGTTGCCCAGTCCAGACTATCCTCGTGTGCTGTATGGTTGTGGTCAAGTGTGAGAGCTAAGGAGCTGGCTGGAGGGGAATGAGTACATAATGTCCTTCAGTAGCACGAGGAACATCCTGGTGCTAATCTTGTTGGGAGTTAGTCTAGTTGCAGCAAAAGGTAAAATCTAAAGATCCAAAGTCATGAAACTGGGACAGGATGGTTGGACTGCCATCCAGACAATAAAGAAGAGGAGAACATGTGAGAAGCCAAGTCGAGTCCTTAGGATGAGAGCAAATGGTAGCAGTTGGTTTCATTGGCATCACAGCTCTTCAGTGTTCATCCGATTTGGTCTCATCCCTTCATGTTATTCTTCAGTGGCTTGAGTATCAACAGTGGGATTAAGTCTCAGAACACTGAACTGGGAGCACTATGGCAGACAGCATGGTAGAGGAACCATGTGGACCCTTGGTCATCCTTCTGCCCATTTCCAGGCAGGACCACCCTGACTCTTCTTGGTCATTCATTTGTTTAATGAGACATTTTTATTACTCTCTTTGAGACAATATCCTTTGGGAAATGCTCTCCCTATAACAATAACCACAATTAAAACCATCCCCTAAACTGCTTCACGAATTCTGTCTTCCACAAGTCCAAAATCCTCAGCATTTCACAGAAGCCCTTCATATTCCAACTCCCAGTGCCTCACTTTGATTTTCACCCCAGCAAAGTCTGCACTCCAGCCTCAGGGGCTGCTTGCAATTTACCACAGGTACAAAGGAACAAAAGGAGGCAATCTCTGTCTCCACATACCAATACTTGAACATATATATATATATTTATCCAGCATTGCTATAATGGAGAGTTAACAAGATAAAACATACAAAATTTATTTAGTGAAAGTTTTTTTTGACACATGAGAGCCTTCAGGTCCAGGGGAAACTGTCTATTTTCATACTTAAGTTTGTTGAAGGATGGACAGCTGTGTAGAAATGTGGTCAGACCAAAGTGTATGATCTAGAGCTGGGGGGCTGACTCAGTTCATAAGGTGTCTGAGTATCTAAGTCCAAATTCTTAGACCCCATGTGAAAGATGGGCATGGAGGTATATGACTGTAATCCTGCTACTGGAGAATGGGGGTGGGGGCAGGGGGAGCAGGGGAGTAGATCCCTGGAGCTCATTGGCTTGCCAGACTAGCCAATTAGTGGGCTCTAGGCTCAGTGACAGATTATCTCAAAAAATTAAGGTGGAGGGTGGTGACATGGTTCAATAGGTCAAGGCACTTGCTATAAGCCTAATAATTTGAGTTTGATGCCCAAAGCCTACATGGTAGAGGAGAACTAACTCCCAAAAGTTGTCCTCTGATCTCTATATGAAAGCCACAGAACAAGCCTTTCTATCTCAACACGCACGCACGCACGCACGCACGCACGCACGCACGCACGCACGCACGCACGCACGCATACACCAGATACTTCCAATGAGGTTTTCCCAGAGATAAAGGAAAGCCTGACCTCGGTTTTATGGCTTATTTTGGGGAGAGAATTCTAGCTTCTAGTACCTACCTGGAAGAAGCCGAATTCTAGTTTCTATAACATTCTTTAGGCAAGTAATGTGTGTTAAATACATAAATCATGAGTATAGTACTCACAAATGACTGCCAGCATCACACAGACACGATGGCTAATGGCCCCCATAGGCTCATAGGGAGTGGTATTATTTGAAAGGATTAGGACTTGTGTCCTTGTTAGAGTAGGTGCAGCCCTTTTAGAGAAAGTGTGTCACTGGGGTGAGCTTTGAAGTTTCAAATGCTTAAGTTAGGCCCAGTGCCTTCCTGTTGTCTGCCAATCCAGACGTAGAACTCTCAGCTACTTCTCCAGCACCATGCCTGCCTGCACGCCTCCATGTTTCCCACTATGGTGTATCTTCACAGCAATAGGAACCCTAACTAAGCTAATGACTCACACTCACACAGGTGGTAGCAGCTCCATCACTAGGTGGCAGGAACTTTCCATTCTCTTAGATTTCATTCATTGGCCTATCATGTTACTGATGTGATTATGCAGTTTTCCCTGAGCTTCTGTATCATTTCTAAAGACTTTCATTTCACATAAAATTAGAATTTTACAAATTAGAAAATATGCTATGCTTTTCTATACTAACTTATCTTATGTTCTAGGAGTATTCTGGTAGGACCATTGAAATGGATGAAAGAGAATATGTGATTTCTCCTTCCCCTAACACTGTTTTCTAACCTCCTCCTCATATACTTACCTTAATACAGGGAAGCCCTGCCTGGTGGGCAAGTAGTTAGCAAATATT
Organism: Acomys percivali; assembly: GCA_907169655.1. Classification (NCBI taxonomy): domain Eukaryota; kingdom Metazoa; phylum Chordata; class Mammalia; order Rodentia; family Muridae; genus Acomys; species Acomys percivali. The sequence goes on along the minus strand of OU015742.1, from coordinate 138,164,751 downwards.
AGCTGAAAAGAAAAGCCGGCTTAGTTAATGATTATACAGTTAGAATGGACATCTACAGAAGGACCCACCTCCATGCTGTTTCCATGGAAATGAGCATTGCTGCTGTTCTGATTTGATTGATAATACTCACCCTTTACAGATTGGAAGCACTAATTGAATGTCAAAGGGACTAAATTGTGAGGAGTGAATTGTTTCCTAATTAAAGGGATCAAGCAATTGAATTAAGTGGTATGGTAATTGTTGAGAATGACAAAGCAGAGACCTCTGAATCCTTTCACTCTTGTTTACACTTCCTGATCCCTAACTAGCCTTTGGAAAGAGAAGACACCTAATTTTATTCTTGTCCTTCATTACTTACCATTCCCTTTCCTATTTTCACTTCACATTTTAGTTCTTTTTCAGCCATTATATATGTCACATTAATATCCCATATGCATTGTATTTTATTTCATTAATGTACACAAAAACACCAATTTTATATGACTATACTTAGGTTGGGATTGGTCAAGCCCACATGGAAATAAAAGAAAAACTAAACCACCCTCAGAAGTAGATCAATCAGAACACTGAAGGATTCTGGTCTCTTTGAGAGAACAGAGACTGTGTGGACATGGCGCAGGGGACCGTGGGAGGGCAGAAGAGGGCTGGGACAGATATCCCACCTGCAGGTCAGTTTTCATGCTGCCTCAAAGAGGGAGATACCCACCTCTGCTGGTTTGTTGCCATCACGTGGACCCTAACACCTGCAGGCCTTACCAGTCAAGTCAACTTTTCCGTTGAAGTTTCTAGCTTCACCTGAGGCCAGTGGATCATTAACCCTTTAACTAACTAAAACAATATCCAGTATCTGCCATAATCCAAAGTTCACCTTAAAAATAAAGAAGACAGAACTGACCCCTGTACTGCTAGGAAAGCAGCTTTACCTGTAGAAAGCAGAAGTCTTGGGCTCTGGCTGCCTCCAAGGATCCGACCTCTCTGTTAGACCACAAATCTCTCCCTTTAAGACACTGGTCACTCTAAAAGGCCAAATCTCACAGCCTGAAGAAACCAAGCCATGCCCCAACCTCACCCTACCCCCACCCCTCGCAGCTCTTTCCTTGGGGTAGAAACTTAAGAAGCTGTTCTGTGCTGTGGTTTTTACAGATCCTAACTGACTGCTCCAGTCTCCTTGCCACTAGATTAGACTATCGCAGACTGCATCACATGATGCATTATTTACTCTTCTATTGCTGTGAAGGGACACCATAACCAAGGTAACTTAGGGAAGAAAGTAATTAAGGTGAGAGAGAGAGAGAGAGAGAGAGAGAGAGAGAGAGAGAGAGAGAGAGAGAGAGAGAGAGAGAGAGAGAGAGAGAGAGAGAGAGAGAGAGAGAAACAGAGAGAGAGAGAAACAGAGAGAGACAGAGAGAGATTGAGCTGATGTGGGCTTTTGAAACCTCAAAAGTCACTCCCACCCCCCACCGCCCCCACCCCACCCCCAGTGACACACTTCCTTCAACAAGGTCACACCCACTAATTCTAATCCTATCAAACAGTTTCAATCCCTGGGGGCTAAGCATTCAAATAATCAAGGCTGTGGGGACCGACCATTCATATTCAAACCACCACCCAAAGGAAGCATTTCTTTTCTTTTCAGGTCTTATGTTGGTTTTTGTTTTTTTATGGAAGAAACTATTTATTTGAGCATAAGGTTTCAGAAGGATAAGAGTATCATATATATATATATATACACAAACACATACACACACACATTTATTTATTACACCTTCTAAAGTGCTCCCACCTCAAGGCCCTTTCTCCTGGTAAAGCTATCCCTGAAGGCTGATTATGTGTTTACTTCTTTCCCAAACCAATCTGACTCATTCTTTCTTCTAACACTCTCTCCACGACCACCTTTATGTGAGTGGGTCAAAAGGCTCTGTCCAGTTGAAGGAGGTAGCTAATATGTGCCAGAGGGAGTGTAGGAGCCATGACTGACTGGTGCTCCACTATGTGTTAGCCTTTTAAAATTACTAATTTTTTTTTTTTTGAGACAGATCTCATACTGTAGCCCAGGCTAGCCCAGTGCTCCTTACATAGACCACACTGACCTCAAACTTTCAGCAATTCTTCTATTTCTGCCCCTTCAGTGTTTGGATTACAGGTATATGTGTCACCATGCTAGGTTTCTTAGGTGCTGTGTTGGCCTACATTGCTCTCGGATGCCTGTCCAGTCAAGAAACTTTCCAGTCCTTCTAGTCACCTGCTCAAGGAGCTTCTCTGCGGCCTCTGAAGTCACATGACTGGGATCTGGACCCGACAGTAAGCAGTCACCTCTTTTTAAGTATTTTACATGCTCTGTGTGCATTGATCTTCATAACAACCTTGGGAATCAGTTACCACTCCCCTTATCTGATGAATGTAAAGATCTTGAATGTCGCCATCACTCAACCCTACTCAGCCGAGCCTCTAGGAGCCTGCTGGAATTTTCTCAGCAGTTTGCAGCATGGCTCTGTATCAAGGCAGCTTCGCTTTCAAATTCCTATTTGCCGCACACCTTGTGGGTGGAAAAATCACATTGGTTATGCCCAGCCTTCATTTTCAGTGTTGGCTCACTAGGGTCCTTTCACGGGAGATGGCAGCTAGGTTTCATCTGCATGCCAGTGCCAAACAGTAAGCAAAAGCTGTGTGGAGCTCAGCACTGGAGGATGCTCCAGGACTTGGCAGGAGAAGGTGATTAATTAGAAATGGCTCCCTTGGGCTTGGAGCAGGAAGTCTTTGCGAGCTTGCCTGATGCGAGTTATTCTGGAATCACTCATGTGTTCAGTCATTTTCCAGCTAGCAGACACATGCCTGGGGTTTCCTCTTTTTATTCATGGCTTTGGAGTTTCGGTGTGTTTGGTTGGTTGGTTGGTTGGTTGGTTTTTGGTTTTTTGTTTGTTTGTTTATTTGAGGGAGGTCATTAATTTTTTTTTTGCTAGCTAAGTTTTAAATTGTGAATCCAACTGTGTGAAGATGTTGGAAAACATGAATTCCCTTGTTTATAAAATCCAGAATTGTCTGTATATCTGAGGTGAAATCAGATAAACTAATGTGCATGACTACACTACACAAAATACCAGTAGGGCTACATGAGTTAAGTTATTAGACTTTATAATCTACTAAAAGCAAATTTTATAGAACATATAATAACATTTTGTCAAGTTTTGTGCTGACAACTTCTAATTCCAAAATTGTTTGCCTCTTGCCAAACAGTTCCTATTCACTACAAAAATCTACTTTCAGTGTCACTGATAAAACTTTGCAAATTTGAAGACTCGTTTAAGGACTAAAAACAAAGCAAAACAAAACAAATAAAAGCAACAACAAAAGCCAACTTAGGTTGTTTGTCTTAAGAATCTCATTGTTTCTATGGCACCAGCCAAGGACTATATGTGCAGTAAACATTGAACCATGACCCAGATCTAGCCAATGGACAGGACATTCTCCACAGTTGAGTGGAGAGTGGGGTCTAACTTTCGCAGGAACTCTGGTGCCTCATATTTGATCACGTCCCCTTAATGGGGAGGCCTGGTGGCACTCAGAGGAAGGATAGCAGGCTACCAAGAAGAGACTTGATACCCTATGAGCATATACAGTGGGAGGAGGTCCCCCTCAGTCACAGCCATAGGGGAGGAGAGTAGGGGGAAAGTGGGAGGGAGGGAGGAATGAGAGGGTAGAGGATGGGCTAACAATTGAGATGTAATAGGAATGAATTAATTTTAAAAAGTGAAAAAAAAAGAATCTCATTGTTTGACTAATGACTAGAATTTAATAAGAGTACGTTTTAAGCTGACACGCCTGTAATCCTAGCAGCTGGGGAGGCAGAGGCAGGCAGATCTCTGTGAGTTCGAGGCCAGCCTGGTCCACAAAGCAAGTCAGGACAGCCAACGCTACACAGAGAAACCCTGTGTCAAAAAAAAAAAAAAAAAAAAAAGGAAAGAAAAAGAGTGATTTTTAAATGTACCTATGGCTTTTAATTTTTCTCATATAATTTCTTCCTTTATAAAATAAAACAGGCTCCAGGTAGTAGTGTACAGACGGCATGAACTGCAGTGAGAAGAAGGCCATATTTTACAAAGAAAAACATTGGAAATTGTCCCCAAAATGAAATTTTAAAAAGATAAGTACTAAGATATATTTGCTTTTAAAATGTGAAAATGTTTACATAGTAAAATGATAATTCAAATTCTTCACAGCAGTTTTTTTTTTTTTTTTTTTCTCGAGTAAGAGAAGAAAGTCCTGTGACCTTTGTCATGCACAGGAGTCACTCAGACCTAGATTAGCATTTGCGTACTGAGTCTGGATTTGAAAACAACAACTAGTTTCTGGCAATCAAAATTTTCTGGTCAAATTACAGACAGGGCTTTGAGAGAGTTGCCTTGCTCAAGGATCCCAACTATAGGCACATGAAAAGAGAGAGCACGGGTCAGATGGCAGCCTCGAGAGAACCATCATTTTAATTGCATTGATCTTACCTCACAAGGTTAAATACAATTGTTCCCCAAGTAATATATCATTTTTATTGAGGTTAATGTTGAGTCAAGATGTAATTTCAGCAGCTTCTTAAAGGTATTTGATCTGTTTCCCCAGCCACAGGCTGACACTTATTGTTCACTTGAAATTACAAACCAGCCTCTCACTCTACTTGTTATAGCTGCACACGCTTTAAATAAATACGTGATTCAAGATAGCAGTATGTGCTATTTAAGTAAGGAAACTTCAGAAGGTTTCCATTCCTCAGTATGGCAAACTTAGTAACTAGAAATTGTGTGGGCCTCACAAAGCTCCGATATTGTTCTGATTGAGAGCGCAGCTCTTTTTAACATTCTCCTTGAAAGAGGGGCAGCTTTTGAAAGCTTTGACACTAAAAATGGCCTGTGATGCTAGGACATGATATAGACTACACAATCATTTGATGGGATGCTTGTACTTGGCGGCTGGCGCTACCATGTAGAAGCACAGCCCTACAGAGGTCTCCGTGCTGGAAAGACTCACATAAGTCTCCTGCACAGACTCCCAGCCAAGACCAGCTCCCGAACACACCACAAACACACAAGTTATGGATAAAGAGCCAGGTGATTTGGTTTTTGAGTTACATTCTCAGCCCCACTGTTCAGGGTTTCTTCTTTTTAAAACAATTTTTATTTTATGTGTGTGGGTGTTTCTCCCGCACGTATGTCTGCACACAGCTTGTGTGCTTGGTGCCCAAAGAGACCAGAAGAAGGCATCAGACCCCCTGGAACTGGCATTACAGATGTTTGTGAGTTGCCTTGTGGGTACCGGGAATTGAACCCAGGTTCTCTGGAGAAGCATGGAGTGTTCTTAACTGCTGAGCTATTTCTCCAGACCCTGTTCAAAGTTTCTTAGCTGAGGTCCCAGAATCAAGTAAAACAGATCAGATATGTTACTATGTATGCCCTTTCTGAATTTCTCACCTAGAGAAATGAATGTAACTAATGATGATTGGTTTATGCTTCTAAGTGTCTTACATGTGTCTGTGTTTGTGTATGTGTGTGTGTGTGTGGGGGTGCGGGGTGAGACAGGAATCTGGTTATAGAGCTCTGGCTGACCTGAACTTATTTTTGTGTACCAGGCTTGTCTGTCTACTGAGTGCTGGGATTAAAGGTGTTCCCTACCATGCTCTGTTAATTGGAGCATTAATTGGTGCCCAAGAAGAGAGTTATTTCATATTACTTATTAGATGCAAGATAAATAGGCTGCATTGATTTTAGGACCAGGCACTGGCAGAGGCCTCATAGACTTTGAAGAACATGAAGTTCTTTCAACTATTAAGGAAGTTGAAAGACACATTAGGGGAGTTGGAGGAAGGGGGCCCCTTGCTATTTCTATAGAAAGGTAAGTCTATCACTTGTGAGAATGTAAAAATAGAGATGAGCCCTAAAGCACCCACTAATCTAGAAAGAGATTTCTTCCTTGTCTATTATTTCTCCTCCTGACACTTCCTAAGAGTTTTTTCTGGGACTGGAGATTGGCGCTGGCATGCTGAGCATGCTACTTTCTAAGCAATACTAAGAAAGGGCTTAGAGAGGACTTCCAAGCAGAGTTGTGAAGGTCTCCTGGATTTGTCTATTGGCTCCCAACAAAATGCAATGGACTATGCCCTAGAGATCCTAGACCTCAAGCCTGACTTGATATTGTAAAAAGAATAGGGCTTTTGTGGATTCTTTGTAGTCAGTGCCCTGCTACTCCCCACAGGGGAGGACCACAAATGCCTGTTGCATGCCAGGCAACTGGCGGTCTGAAAAATCTGACTGTTTTATCATTAGGAGGTAGAGTGCTGTAGACCAGATGTTTGAAGTTCCTCATCCCAGACACTTCAGATGTTCAAATCTAATCTCCAGTGTGATGGCATCCCATGTGATGGCATCCCGAGTGAGGCCTTCTGAAGGCAATTGCTGTCTTTATATGAAAAAAGTGGAGCGTATGACTCCCTCGACATACAGATTATATGACCATTCTGCACTGAGGATCTGGTACCTACATTTGAGAGAAGGGATCTCGGATGACACCTAAGCGTTGGAACATGGATATCTTGGCCTTCTCATCTTTAGAGCCGTGAAAAACAAAAACTGTGTGTAGAGCCTCTCAGCCTCTGGCTTTGCTATACAAGCCTGGTGAAGTCACAGTAGTTAGCAGTTCTTACCAAGCACCCAGGTTTCCCAAAGAATGTCTAAGTCTGAGGCACAAATGGAAGAAACGGTAGTGAAGATGAAAGCTATCAGTAACCAAATGTAATAAATAAATAAATAAGTAGGCTCAATTTTCTTAACCAACGTATTTTATTACAACTTATTAACTGAGGGTACGTCACTTATAACCTGACTAACTAAACCAATAGGAAAAGAGAATTGAAGAACACAATAACAAAGCTGTAAGGATATCAGTTCCAAGGAACAATTCTCCTGGCATAATCAGCAGGATTTCTTCTGCTGGAACCTGAAGTAACCGGAACCCAGAACCTCAGCAGGAGCTAGAGTCCTGAAGCCTTCCCTCAAGCGGTTCTCTCTAGGAGAACAGCCAGTTATCCGAAGTCTCCAAAAAGCCTTACCTCCAGTTCTGGGCTCCTTTATGTATCTCCTCCCAGAGTCCATTCACAGGATCTTTCCATCTGCCAACAATCAAGCTCCCTCATGGGGTGGTTGGTCTTCTAATGGATTAACCTCACCTGTTCTCTCACAAGACCCTTCCGATCCCACACTTGGGATCCTAAAAAACAGGTTTATCTCTTCTTCATAAATAAACAAAGAAAGTGAACCATGTGATTCATTACAAAAGCCTATTTAACTATATAGCTGTGTAGGAGAAAGCTGTCCTGAGCCTGGAGCAGGAAAATTCACTGTAAATCCAGGTTAGACTCTAATAGCACCCAGATAAAAGGACCAGGAAAAAAAACCCTTTGCTTTTGGCTTGCTTGTCCCTACCCTCACTGGCTAGTTCATCTATCCTGTTGCTATAGCATTTCTTCAAAGGTATTAGAACCCAATTCTTACAGCTTCCGGTGCAGACTGGATATGAGAAATGCTCTAGGAATCCTCCAAATCTTCACCCCCAAACTGGGACTGCTGAAACGCCCTGTGTAGGGTCTCCAACCAGGCCAAGGATGGCGAGTACGGCTCTGGCAGGCCCCGCCTTTCTCCCTCATCCCCTCTGCTTTGCTAAAAACCCTTAGATTACATTCCTAAACCTAGCACCCAAGGTTCAGTTTCATATTTAACCACTTCTTCCTCCTGAGGCTGATCACCAAGGCCCAGCTACCGAAGTATTGAGGTCCAGAAATCAAAAGCCACCTTTGACTCACCTGATTAACATGTCCAATTAAAATTGAACACCTCATCCTAACAAGTTTCCCCTTTTACCTTTATAAACTGCCACGTGCCCAGGGGTCACACCTGTCTCCTCTCTATCCAGAAGCATCCTTTGTCCTCCAGAACAAACATCCCTTCCCAGCTGCCTCACTTATTCTCTCCCCCTTGTCCCTCATCCTCTATCTCCTATTTATTCCCCACCCTCTGTCCCTCTGGGGTAAATTCATCTCCTTTGTGGCGAGAACTTGGTCTTGCAGTGTCCTGAGCTCACTCCAAGGTTCCCTAGACCAAGCAGCACGGACTGAGCAACTATCTAATTCTTGGCTGCTCCAGTGTGACACAGCCGGTATTGAATTACCCAGGCCACATCCTGTAAGCCAATCTACACCTAATATAAACACACGACCAGTGCTATTCTTCTAGAGAAGCATGACTAATACAACCCCCTACCTGTAACTAGGGCAAAACCCAAATAATCGGTTAAGAAGGCCAACTAGAGTGTGAAGCAACTGGGACACCAAAATCCTATGTGTGAGTGCTTTTGGCTGCAAAGCAGTGCTATCATTTGTAATACATTTGAAGATGTGGTACTAACACTTAGCAATTGTGAGCTAGAGATATGGCCCAGTTGTCAAGCGTACTTGTTGCTCTTGCAGAGGATCTGGGTTCGGTTCCCAGCACCCTCATGTTGCCTCACAACCATCTGAAACCTCATTTCCAGAAGATCCAGCACCCTCTAATGGCCTCTGAGGGATTTTCCTTCTTGTGGTCCCCTAAATACATGCATACAAAATACTCCTACATGTAACACACACACACACACACACACACACACACACACACACACACCGTGCACTCACGCACACATGCACACACGCAGGTGCGCACACACTCCCAGGCAGAGTCAGAGGCCCCTGAGCTGTCTTTGACATCTGTGCCTTCTGTAGTCCTACTGAGCTGCCTAAAGTCTTTGCTGTTCCCACCATTATCCTCAGCAGCCAGGCCCCTCTCACACCAGGCCTCTCCTGAACTCAAAAGTGCATCGTCTTGGTTCAGCACTGCTGTCAGCACCGTGTGCCTGCCCTTTTCCTTCAGTGCCAGCTTAGCTGCCACAGGGAGGTCAGGGGGAAACACCTGGAAATAGACAGGACCTACATCTCCAGAAAAGAGGCAAGAGGAACTAGGCCCTGGGGCTGGTTCATCAGCCAGATATCTGCAAGAGGTACAGCATCATCGCATATGCATCTTCCCCATCTGTATAGTGTCTGGGCTCCATTGAAAGTCCAGGGTGTGGGATTAGAGATGCAGAGAAGCCTGGTTACTCTTCCAGACATCCAAGGAGACGTAGTTGGCACTGAAGCTCTCTGTCATGGCTGGAGAAGCCTGGTCCATCAGCTTCTGAACCAGGCCAAAGCAGGGGGCGGGGGGCAGGTGAAATGCTTCACAGTCAACGAGCTGATATGTAGCTGGGCGCATCATCTGCCATTTTGGCTGGATATTCCCATTCTCACCCTCAGCAATGTAAGAGCTGGGCCAGGAGATGCCATGATTGAAATATTCGGGCAGGCAGAGGAGGTTGTGGCACTACGTATGGCATTGAGATGGTCCCAGAAGGTCATGAGTGTGGCTATCTGTTCTCAGCTGCCGCTTGGAAGTAGTGCAGGAATGATAGGGAAATGCATAGGTTTAAAAAAAAAAAAGATTTATCAAAATAAAACATAAATGCAGCTGATAAAAATCTTTCACTGATGCCACTTGTATACAAAGAGATTAGAAAAGGAGTGCTGATTGCACCACTGTGAATGAAAAAGAAATCCAAGGTTGGTCAGGATGAAAACAAGTGAACCTGGTATTTTCTTCAGTGGAATTCTGTTGTGAATTAGAATGTACATAAGAGAACAAGGCACGTGCATTATGGTATCATATATCAATATCAAAGGCAAGCGGCTGAGCAAATGAACAAGTTGTAGTACAAGGTAATATTATTTCTTTAATCTTTCAAACAGAAAATAATGCTATATCGTATTTGCTGATACATTTGTATGTTGTAAAGAGTAGAAAATCAAGGCTGTGACAAGTACAAAATTCAGTGACCTTTGGAGGGTAATATGCCAGGGAGGTGAACATGGGACACTTACTACAAACTCTGTTAATAAAAATACAAAGATATAAAGATATATCTTATAAAGATATGTATATATACATATATATATGTATATATATATATATATCTTATAAAGATATCTGACTCTAGGGTCTGAAAAATCTGGTAGTCAGTGTGTGCAATTTACTGTTTTATCCCACACATGTTCTGCAGATTGAAAGTATTTCATAAGAAGATGGAAAAATCGTTTGAGGCAACATTCTGCCTTGGTTTTGTTTGTTTGTTTTTAAATCTGGCCTCTAACATTTCCATACCTCTAACCTTTTTCTCTAGGATCCCACAGCAGTGCTAACATCACTGGATACAGCATGGTTATGACACCCTGATAACAGGAGTACCAGGACTCCCTATATATGTTCCATTTCTGCTTGTGAACGCGAAGGCACAAATGCTTTTCATTTATTCATCAAACACCTGGAGAGTGTCGACTAAGACAGCCTCTGTGATAAATAAGACATGATCTTGACTTTAGGCGCCAGACTGACTGGCGTCATGCTAGTGTAGACAATGATTACACCCCTGTGACAAATGCTCATGGGGGCTTGTACAAGACTCACGGGGAACAGAGAGGGAGCGGGAAGGGCATCTGAAGACTCTGGGGAAAACGGCTTTGTGGATGAGTCCTGAGCAAGAAGCAAGAGAGAAGCGAGAGAGGAAGAGCCATGCAGCAGCATCCACAGAGTCACGGCCCTGAAAGAAAGAACAGCAGCAGGGAAGGCTTCTTGGAGACTGAGGGACCAGGAGCCCAGGACTCTAGACAGTTGGAAATGAGGAACTCACATCTGAATCTCTAATGTATGAGTTCGGACACTATGAAGAGAGCGTTGGAAGGGCTAGTGACAGACTTCCACCAGGAAGGAGCAATAATACCTGAGCAGTTCCCAAAACATCTACATGGGTAGATAGATGATCTGTACGTGTAGAAGAGAGCTCCGTCACCTTCCAGCCCTCCTCAGTCACCCTGACCTGATGAGAGCCTGCTTCTGCCTTGAATGAATATTTTAGTAAGTTTGCAGCTTCCCTGGCCACTCTGAAGTAATAAAAATTTTTGTTTGTCATTAAATCCTATACCTCCAGATTTAAGAACCCCTCTGCACTTCCCCATTGGAACAACCTATGGTGGAGGGAGGTGAAGTTTTTCTCCAGCCACGTCTTTCTCATCTCTGACTAACATGTTGAACACTTGCAAGGGTACAAAGGCAGTAGCTGAACTGAATGAAGACTTACTCAAATGATGGGGTCATGGTGTGAAGCTAGGATCCCTCCATCACAGCAGGAGTCCACAGCTGGACAGGTGTCATCACACATTCCTCTAAGAGCCCACACTAAGGCCCAAAGGCCCCTTTTCCCTCATCACACATAGTACCTTCGAGTTCGTTGCTCACATCTCCCATTAGAGGAAGGGTACAGCCTGAGGTGTCTACTGGGGCCTGTTACACATTTCACAGTGCTCCTGGAGGAGGCTCGTTTAGCATGAGCCCAAGTGATCTGTCTTCAGTACTAATTTGAGTCCATTGGAAACAAACATCTTTAACTACTAGCAGATCTCCCCCTGCTGCCTCCCAGGCAGCTCAAGGCACAATCTCTTATCTTTAAACTCTTTAGACATGAATCATCCTGAGTCATTTGCACGTTCTCTTGATTCCAGAGAACATTTGCCAAGCTCTTTGAAATCCCTAGAGCCTCTCTTATTCTGCCTATAGTGAGAAGTGCCCTACACCAGTCTGTTGGTGGTAAACTCACCTACAAAACCTCAGCACAGTTCAGGCCAGCACAGCACAGCTAGCCCAACACAGCACAGCATAGCACAGCCCAGGACAGCACAGCACAGGACAGCCCAGCCCAGCCCAGCACAGCCCAGCACAGCACAGCACAGCACAGCACAGCACAGCACAGCACAGCACA
>OU015742.1:138091953-138144678 GCA_907169655.1 Acomys percivali | reverse complement strand
CTCTCTCTCTCTCTCTCTCTCTCTCTCTCTCTCTCTCTCTCTCTCTCTCTCTCTCCATCTCTCTCTCTCTCTCTCTCAAAAGTAAAACATGAATAAATTTAAATCAAAATGATAGGCATAACTGCAATGTACAGGAGGGTATTTTTTTGTAATTCTTTGCTTGTATGTGTAATTTTTTCTTGAGGCAGGCAAGGTTTCTCTGTGTGTAGCCCTGGCTACACTTGCTATGTAGACCAGGCTAGCCTCAAGCTCCTGGAGATCTGCCTGACTCTGCCTCCCAAGTGCTGGGACTAAAAGCATGTGCCACAACACCCAGCTGTGTGTGTAATTTTCACTGTGATAAAATGAGTGACATTTTCCTAGCCAGTTTAAGCATGTATTATAACTATGCATTAGTTGTATTAATATATTCTATATTTGTATGAACCAAGTTAGTGGCACGTCCTCATTGTTATGCAGCCACTACAACTCTTTGTCTCTGGGCGTTGTCGTCTGAGATGCTGTTCTCCATCTATAAGCACATGTTTACATCTATCTGTATATCACCATGGTTAGAAACAAGGTCTTCTTAGGAGTTTCCCTGGTAACTTTTACTTCTTTCAGTGCCATTAAAAAAAAATGGGGAGGGGAGCACGTTCAGAATGGCTGTATCTCCAAGAATATCACACAACTCTAAGGCAATAAAAAAATTGAAAGCTAAATTAAACTAAACACAGTACCCCCTCAACATTTGTGAAGATTCGTCCCGAGGATCCTGCCTCCTCCCAAAAGTAAAGCCATGGGAATGTTTGCACAGATGCCTGGCTTCCTCGTGGGCCACATTTCCCACACAGTTTAACTGTTGTTAAAGCTTTACTTTTACTGTTATAGTTAACACAGAAACATGGCACTATGAGTTTTGAGTGTGTTATAAATTCAGTGTTGCAGAAAGGAGGTCCCCGGTTCTGGGCTACCAGGACCAAATCCTGAGCGATTACTGAGGAACTTGACTCATTCACACTCTACTTCCTTTGTAAAATAGGACAGCTCTGGTTTGAATATAGTCTCCCTCAAAAGTCTATGCTTTGCAGCCTTGCCCCAAGGGTAGAGGGACTGGAGGAGCGTGTGGGATGAATACTATAGAACATCCTATGGTCACTGAGGATGTGCCATTAAGGGGACTCTGGTCCCACACTCCCTGAGTTTGACTTTCTTTGCTTCTTGGATTGTAATCTAAATGCTTTCTGCTGTCTTGCGCTCATGCTGTGATGGAGGGCTGAAGCAATGGGATTGCCTGATGTTGGACTGAAACCTCCATCACTGTGTGCAAAAATAACCCTTTTCTGTTTGTAAGTTAATTGCCTCAGGTATTTTTTGATGAAGAGTTAAATCACGGACCATTGCTAAACTTACCTCAAGGCCACACTGAGAGGACTAAGAGACTATCATGGTACTTTTCACAGAGTGTCCAGCAAACATTACATTGAAGTTCATTACAATTATACAGAACAAAAAGGTTAAACTGATATATGCATTCCCCATTGCAGCTCTTGGTGAGGCAACCTGAAGCTTGTGGAATTCAAGCCTGTGGCTTTGACAAAGTCCTAATTTATATCTCAGATTTATATCTCAGATTTCTAAAGTCACTATTAGTAAATTGACATTATGACTTTTAAATCCAGTAACGTCCGAGCTGTGAGAATTACTTTTCTCCCTCAATCATTCTCACAATAAGAAATAAAGGAGAAGGAAAATAAAGGGAGGAAGAACAATGAAAAGAGCCCGAGGATGTGATATTCAATGCCTAAGTTATAATATTAATCTGTGGTCAGTTAGCTGAGCACTGACTGAAGCATTTAAAATTTTCTCCCACATAGTGACCAAAAAAAAAAAAAAAAAAAAAAAAAAGTTTCAAAGCAACAAGAATTGTTTAACACACTGCATCTTTGAAGTGCATCCTTAGGAAAACTTTGATGTTTTGCTTAGACATCTGCCTCTTCTCAGGCAAGCCTTCACTGGGGATATCGAGACCATCCCAACAGGGTTCAAAGTGGTCCCGAGGCTGAGAAATTGGCTTCCTGAGAAAATATAATCTTTAGAGCTCCAAAGTCTAAGTTGATTTTATATGACAAAGCCAATTACAGGCATAGCCACTCTCTGCTTCCAAGAGCTGATTTAAACTAGCATCATTTCGTGTCATCTTTCTTGAGAACTAAATCCTTTGCTTCCCACGTAAGTAAAACGCTTTCTGGACTTCAAAGGGAATTCTGCCTACCTTAGAAATGGGCTCAGGTTTCTAAATGTTTCACCCTTACGTTATCTCCCTTTCTCTGTTCTTCTTAATTCCTTCACATCTAAAAATTCTGGATAGATGTTAAAAAAAAAAAAAAATTAGTGGATAGGTATAACTTCGAGGCCTCCTGCTTAATTGACACTTAAGAGTTGATTGGCATGCTTCTGAGACACTTCACCTTGTCATGTGCAATTGTATTACAGTGTTTCCATATGCATTAGAAACACTGAGAGAGATGTGTTACATAACAATCTCTAGTCCACAGCTGGCAGGGTGAATACATGTACTCTGGCTTTGCTCTATTTTAAAGGCGTATATGGGTCCTGTGGAAAGATAGAGAAGCTGAAACAAAGAGCTTCAGGATGTTGGTGCTTCTAACCTGTTGCAGATGAAAATGCTAGACCAGCCTCCTTTAGTCTTCTAAAGAGTGAGCAGGACTCAGCCTTGGCTCCTGGCAAGTCAAAACTAATTTCATTCAGTGGATGCAGGCAAATTGATATTTAAGAAGAAGAAGAAGGAGAAGATCCCTCAAGTAAAGGTCAAGAGAATGCTCCAAACTGAATTTGATCTCAAAGAGCAAATTTGAACTCCAGACTCATTTGTTTTCATCAGTCTTTTGCTAACTGAAAATACACATGCCATACTGAAATTCAGCTTGCCCAGAAATGCATAACCATACCTCCTATTTTGGTGAGGAGTTCTACTGATGTGATAAAACATCAGAACCAAAAACAACCTGAGGAGGAAAAGGGTTATTTCATCTTGCACTTTCAGGTAATAGTCCATTGCTGAGGGAAGCTGGGGCAGGAACCTGGAGGCAGGAACAGAAGCAGGGGCCATGGAGGGACATTACTGAACTGCTCACTTCTTCTGGCTTGCTCTGTTTATTTTCTTATACACATGAGAACCACCTAACCAGGGGTGGCCACATCCACAATGGGCTGGTCCTTCCTATGTCAATCGTTAATTTTTTAAAAAAAATCCCTACATACCCATTTTATAGAGGCAGCAAGCCAGGGAGGGAACTCTCTGATGACTCTAACTTGTGTCAAGTTGACATAAAACCAGCCAGTACAAGTGACTCCTGTGAACTTGACACACAAACACATCACCATTAAGTCACAACCCTTCCTTATTCTTCTTCGAGATATCACATTGAAAGCACAAATCACTTTAAAAGTCCCACAGTCTTTACAAATTCAAACACATTAAAATTTCAGTCCCTTTAATATAGTCAATCTCTTTTAAAACCCCAAGTCTTTTAAAATTCAAAGTCTCTCAACTGTGGGCTCCAGTGAAATATTTTTTACTTCAAGAGGGAAAAATCAGGGCACAGTTACAATTAAATCAAAGTAAAACCAAATTCCGACCATCTAATGTCTGGGATCCACACATGATCCTCTGGACTCCTCCAAAGGGATTACGTCACTTCTTCAGCTCTGCCCTCTGTGGCACACAGCTTGTCTTCCAGGTTCCAGCCAACTCCACTTCACTGCTGCTGCTGCTGCTGCTGCTGCTGCTGGTGGTCATCCCATGGTACTGGCATCTCCAACAAAACACTGGGGTCCTTTGCAGCAACTGGGCTGCACTTCACCAGTTACCTCATAGGCTATCTCCCTGGTCCCAAGCCTCAATTTCTTCGTATGACCCCTTCCATTCTGGGCCTTCAACTGCCTCTAAGGCTCCATCTTCCCCCAGTGACCTCTCATGACCTCTCACAATGCCAAGTCTCAGCTGTTCTCCATGATCCCTTCATGCTTTGAAAACCAGTACCACCTGGGTAACTCTTAAACATTACCGAGTCCAACAGCCAACACAAGGTACCACCATGGCCACCTCTGGAACACAGCTCCTCTGTGCTCTCAGGAAACATCTTCCAGAGGATTTCACCTGATGTGAAGCTAGCCTCTTCTTATTCACTGATAACCTCTTAGCTCGGGCTAAGCAGCATCTCCTAGTTGCTCCAGTGATGCAAAAGTCTTACTTTGCAGGTGTTGGTTGGCCTCCTGTCAATCGTGCTGACTCTTCAGCTCCAGCTGACCAGACCGGTAGAATCCTAATTCAAAATAGCAAATGGCCCTGATAGAGACTTTACCATTCCCTCTGCAATTTCACAAACCAGCCCTCCATCTTCTGCTGTTCTCAACACTCTTATCTTCCAAGCTCCTAAAGAACATTCCACTGAAGTCTCAACATGCAATGGCTTTTCTAGACCAAAGTTCCAAAGTCTTTCCACAATTCTCAGTTAGATCTGTCACATAAATGCTCCATTCCTGGTACTAATGTGCCTTAAGGTTTCTATTGCTGCGACAAAACACCATGACTAAAAGCAAGTGGGTGGGAAGGTTTATTCAGCTTCTATTTCCACATTGCTGTTCATCACCAAAGAATGTCAGGACAGACACTCAAGCAGGCAGAAAGCTGGAGGCAGGAACTGATACAGAGGCTATATGGGGGTGCTGCTTACTGGCTTGCTCCCCATGGCTTCCTCCTCAGCCTGCTTTCTTATAGAATCCAGGACAACCAGCCCAGGCATGGCACCACCCACAATGGGCTGGGCTCTCCCCCATCAATCACTAACTAAGAAAACAGCTTGCAGCTATACCTTATGGAGGTATTTTCTCAAATGAGACTCCTTGCTCTCTGATGACTCCAGCTTGTGTCAAGTTACCATGGGAACTGGCACCATTAGGAGGTGTGGCCTTGTTGGAAGAAGTGTGTCACTGAGGCGGGCTTTGAGGTCTTAGAAGCTCAAGCCTGGCCTGGTGTGTCTCATTCCCTTACTGCCGCCTACAGATCCAGATGTAAAACTCTCAGCTCCCTCTCTCTAGCATCAAGCCTGTCTGTATGCCACCATGATTCCCACCATGACGATTAGGGACTAAACCTCTGAACTGTAAGCCAGACTCAATTACGTGTTTTCCTTTCTGAGAGTTGCCACGGCCAAAGTGTCTCTTCACAGCAATAAAATCCTAACTAAGACACCAACCAAACAACAAACTACTCAAAAAACAAAAGCAAGAAGTGAACCCTATCTGAGGTCACGTCTGCCTCTACAGTCAAGATACATCTACCTAACAAAGACACCCAGAGCCTTTCTTTGCTGTCAGGCATCAATCAGCTCATTCTAGAGGAAGTAATGCTAGGCTCGATTGTTTGAGTTGTACTTCTGAAGTTCGTTGAGGTTATGGGATCAGAACCAGGATTTGGGAGGCAGTAGCTAGAACAGACTCATTAATGACTATCAATTATGACCAGGTGGACTTCCTGACAGCTGAATTTTACCTGACAATATGTGTGAAGGCTTTAATTAGGTAAGTAGACCCTACAGGCTGACCTCACATCTGCTGTCATTTTTCTTCCTGGGGAGAACAATTCATCTATTGCCTATGAAATTCCAACCCTCCCCAGGACAGGCCTCCTGCAGTTGGTCCCATAGAGAATGTATGCTTCACCTGTCAGGACAGCCAGTGGTGGGGGCCCATTGATAACCTGATGTAGCCCCACAACCCAAAACCAGTTTTCAAAAACCACTTGGTAGGCTCCTAACAATTCCCTTCTTACTTGAAAGAGAGTAATGGACGCTCCTTTCTCTCTTGGTCAGCCAATAATAATGTCCTACTAAGGAATTCTGAGGCCAGAATGCTGGATTGCTGTGAGAGTTGGTGACAACTATAGCGTCATAACATGATAATGGCAGTGATAGTAGACAGAGTAGTGTAGCTGCTGTGCCTGACTCAGGACCCTCCACAATTAGGGTGTAAGTTGTCAGGGGTGTAGGGACAATTGGCTCTCAGATTGTCCCTGTATTCCTGATCCCAGGAATCGCCCTTAAGCAAATGAAACAGCCTCAGTTGGGTTACATGGCCCTTCATTTTTTACCAGCAGCTTCCAACCAACCATTGTTCTTTGCAGGGTAAAATGACCTCCCCGCTCCTCCCACCCCTTCCAAAGCAAAACAGCTGGGAAGAACACCTCCACTCCAGGCTCTATGTGGGATTAACGGGGACTTTTCTAGCAAGAAATCTCTGGTCCAGCTTCTCCCTCCTCCTGCTTCCTTCACCACTCAGAGTCTGTTCCAGAGCTCCTTAATAAACAATGTGCACATAAACCTCTTTCTAAACATGATTTTCTGGATCCAAGAGCTGTGATAGTCCTGTTACAAGTGTTTAACTACAAACAGATATTGGACCTAACCCTGACTGATATTTGTATCTTAATATTGACTTCATATTTCTATGGGTGAGAGGCAGAAATGGCTTTATTATGTACTTCATGATAGTAGAGTGAACTGCGTCTTGTCTGGGGTTGTCAGTTTCTTAGTACCCATATTTATCCTGTCAGATATACATGAAACACTATGTCAAGGACTGCATGTGCTAACTGACCTTGGGATGCTCCCTATCCACTTCTTGCTGAAGACTTCCGGCTGCCTGGAAGCAGAGAGAAGCAGGAGCTAGCAGACGTGATTTATGAAGCAAGGAGATGAGTGCTGCCCTGTGCTGGTTAGTCTTATGTCAACTTGACACAAACTGAGTTATCTGAACAGAGGGAATCCCAGTTGACAAAATGCATCCATAAGATCTAGCTGCCAAAAACAAATAGCCAAATCATTATGAATGTAATCTTTATATAATTCCTGACTGTCTCGTGGTTCTTCCTGCTGTATGTAGTTCATTTTATTCATGTGTTATAATATAAATGTATACATTAAAAAAGAAACATTAAAAAAAGATCCAGCTGCAAGGCATTTTCTTGATTAGTGATTGATGGGGAAAGGCGCAGTCCATTGTGGGTGGTGCCATCCCTAGGCTGGCTGTCCTGGGTTCTATAAGAAAGCAGGCTGAGCAAGCCATGGGGAGCAAGCCAACAAGCAGCACCCCTCCACGGCCTCTGCAATAGTTCCTGCCTCCAGCTTCCTTCCCTGTTTGAGTTCCTGTCCTGACTTCCTTTGATGATGAACAGTGACATGGAAACATAAACTAAATCAACCCTTTCCTCCCCAATTTGCTTTTTGGTCATGGTATCTTGTTGCAGCAATGGAAACTCTAACTAAGGTAGCCCTCAACCATACTATCCACAATGAAGGCTTTCCTCAGATGACAATGCGGGATGGTGTGGCTCAGTGGCTGGCCTAGGTTCTAAATCTCATAGGTCGGTCCAGGCACTGCTTGCCTCTGGACCAAGAACTGAATGGATCTTAGGATCAAAGGTCCTAAAAACCTGTTTCTCTCTCTCGGGCAGCTAGGGAGCTTTAGGGTAAAGCTTGAGGCCCAGGGCTCTAGCCGAGGTTCCCAGTCTCACTGGGGGTCAGTGCCAAGCTCACAGTGGTGGAGCAGCTGCCTTGGCAGCCCTGTCATAGTGGCCTTGACCGCATTAATTGGCAGTCAAGCCCCGGACATTCAGCAGCACATCTCCCTGGAATAAATGGAGTCTCAGATAGTCACCTGGAGGAGTGGCAAGGGAGAGAGCAAGCAAGCAGGAGCACCAGGGTTGTCTCCACCCCCATCTCCACCCCTCTCCTCCCCACACTCCACCCTCCCCTCCCCACACCCCACCCTCCCCACACCCCACACCCCACTCCCACAAGCCAGCCACCCTTGGGCAGTGGGGAGGGGTTTTAAGGGTAAATGTGTCTGATTTGCTAGGGCTAAGGGTACCAGGATACTTAATCTACATTCAGTGGTCCAGTAACTCATTTACATGCAGTAACATGGGGCGCCCATCACAAGAAGGAGAAAACAGTACAGAGTTATCCTGTCTGTGAGGGGAAGAACTTCTAGGTACAATCAAAGGTCGTTTGCTGGAGACTAGGATCTCAGCACAGGGTGGAGTATGTTCAAAAATTCCCTGGCTTGCTGGTCAAGTTCCTTATCAGGAAAGGGTTGGGCTTGTAATCCTCCTTTAGGGCTATGTGACATTCCTTACAAAATCTGGGAATACCAGATCAGGTGGAATAAGAACCCTGCTAAGAAAAGGGAATCCAGCTGGGCTTGATGGTGCATGCCTTTAATCCCAGCACTTGGGAGGCAGAGACAGGTTGGATCTCTGTGAGTTCAAATCCAGCCTGGTCTATAAAGTGAGTCCAGGACAGCCAAGGCTACCCAGAGAAACCCTGTCTCCGGGGGCGAAAAAAAGGCATTCGTCTTCATAGACCAAGTGTGAAACAGAGATGTCATACTTCAACCTTATCCAGCAGAGCCTCACAGGGTGGGTCTCTGTGAGTGGTGATTCAAGGTAGGTAAGTAGATAGTTTGGTTCAACACAACTCAGAAGCTGGTGTCAGTTCAAACGTTGGGAGTCTGACTCCTTGCTGCTTATTTTAAGTATATTTAAGGACAGCATACTTTGGTGAAAGCTTTCCTGGTGATAATTAACTCAGTCCCATGTGCACTACAAAGCTTAAGACATGACTACATGAAAACTCTTTGCAAAGTACATATGACACCTTCTATAAAAAGTAGTTTTTATAGCCAGGCAGTGGTGGTGCACACCTTTAATTACAGCACTTGGGAGGCAGAGGCAGGCAGGATCACTGTGAGTTTGAGGCCAGCCTGGACTACAAAGTGAGTTCAGGACAGTCAAGGCTACACAGAGAAACCCCATCTCAAAACAAAACAAAACAAACAAACAAAAAGTAGTTTCTACAAATTGACAAGCACAAAGGTCTCAGCGAGGATCCAGTGTGGTCCTGATCACACAGCACAAAGGTCACCAAGACCTTCATATCTCCTCCAACAGTGGAAACTAGATTCTGAATAATATATATGCAAAAATACCTGTTGCACATAAGGTAGACACAAAATTTAATAGTATTTCAGTTGCAATCCTTTGGACTAGGTGACAAAGTCTCAGTGTCAAGTCAAATCTGCATATCTGATTTGCTGTCACTCTTAAACCTGTGTGTTTGCTCTGCTTGGTGGGAGATAAGAATTAGATTAATATGAACTATGAGGGTAAGACTAATCTTCAAAAGTATTTTGGGTATCATATATTCTTTTTATCTATAAATGTACACCTACACTTAAAAATAGTCTTTCATGTATATGTAAGAATATGGCAAATGTCTGCTTTGATTTATCCCATCTTGCCTGCAATTGCTTACCATATTTTCTTTTTTTTTCTTTTTTCTTTTCTTTCTTTCTTTCTTTTTTTTTTTTCTCAGCACAAAAATCCATCAGGAAGTCTTTGCAAGTAGGACTTAATGTTACTGTCAAAACTAGCTCTGGTTCTCTAATTGAAAGTGCATGTGTTTGTGTTAGATGTGGGTTCATTCTAAACCATGTAGGTACTGTGGGCTAAACATAATAGCAGCCTTCTCCATATACATAGGATAACACAATGTTCCACAGCCGGTAGTTGGCCCTGCTCCGTGACACATGTAACTTCCATCTCTGGTCCTAAGGTCACTGCTCTAGTAACGTGGAAAAGGCTGTACAATTCAGGGCCCAGAACTGTCATACATTAAGCATGATGACATGCCACTGTGTCCTGTGTCTAGTCACATGGCCATTTCTAGCTAAAAAGGAGGCTGGAAAATATAGTCTTTGCAATGAATCCAACAAAACTCAAGAAAGAATGAAAGGAATAGAGGCCAGTGGTTTAGCCACCTCTACTAAGTCAAAGTCAGCTGATGAGGAAAACATCACCAGCTTTTTCCACAGTTAATAAGCCATCATTTCAATGATATACAAATGATACTCATTGAGCAAATTATCTCTTTATGTCCATTCCTTACACATAAGACAAGCATCAAACATTGAAGTCAAGAGTGTAAGAATTACCAGGGTTTACAATCCACATTTTTTAATTTACTGGGTCAATGTCTACATTGAAACTCTTTGCAAAGTACATATGACACCTTCTGCATCTTTTCTCAGACCACGTTTTCCATGTGAGTGGTAGGTGTTTGAACTGGTCTTCATCATGATTCTGTCCTGACTGCCAGGACAACCTGCTGGGAGCTTCCTACTTCTGATCCAACTGGAATGCTGGCACTCACTTTCCTTGAAAAGATTTCATAGACTCAGCTGGACCCTGAGCCTGATGAGACCTGAGTCTCCATTAGTCCATTGCTCCTGGCTTCCTTTCCCCACTCATGTGGATCCTGCAAGTGATGACGCAGTGAAACCACTGAACTAGAACATTCTGTGAGTAGGAAGAAAGGTTTATTGGGGAATCAAAGTCCTGGGACAGGGATAGGAGAGGGAAAATAGCAAATAGCAAAAAAATCAGGAAACTCCTTGCCAGTTTTAAGGGGACAGGTAGTGGCGAGGTTGTGGTGATATGTATAAGCCAGAATAGTTGGGACACAGAGTTGTGGGAAGTAAGGTGTGGACCAGAACAGCCCTGGAACTAGTGTGGGAACTTTGATCTGTTAAAGAATTTATGAGTTAATTGAAAACTAGATGCAGTTGTCAAAGGTAATAGGCTGTCTTTTAGGATGTTGTCAGTGGTCCTGCCAGTTTGGGGCCCTACTTTGGACCGAACAGATCCTAGCCTTCTCAACCTGAGTTCAAAACATGGATAAACCATGTGCTGCCTGTAAGATGTGAGTTTCTGCTGTTCCTTGACCAGATGATACTCTTACAAGCTGATCAATTGCTCTGCAGCACAGTTAACTTGATGGGAGGCTCCAGTCTGACTTGTCTGGTCTCATTACAAGAAACTGTCACTTCTTAGCCACCAATCTGTCCTTTGATGCCTTAATGATAATACTAGTTACTAGGGCTTTGTGATGTATCCTTTTAACAGTGCCACTGAATCCCCGAGGGCTAGTGGGTTCTCTTTCTTAAATTTTAAAAGTGAACTCTGCAAGGGTATTTATGAACAGATTAGACTCATGACAACTGTTGAGTGAAAGGATAATGAGTCACGGAAGCTGGGAAGCCCACGGGTCAGAATAACAACGATGCTTTCTTTCCCTAGCGTGGCCTCTTGAGCAGCTTGGAGGAAGAGGAGTGAAGTCTGGTTGTAAGTGACAGGGAGAACAGGTGGGTGCTTCGTCTCTCTGTAGCCTTGTTGATTAGCACTGGGACTGACAGTCATGAGTTCCCTGGGAGAACATATCTTAGCACTGACGCTAGCTTCGAATGAGACATCAATGTCCTGGGTAGCACTCGTGGTATTAATATAAATGGGGTTTAATGTAAAATACCAGCTTCGAGCCTTCTGTGGCCATTTCTCCTGCCCAGCACTCACCATGTCTGATGTGCCCCATGCCTGACTTTACCCCACAGGTCTGGCTCAGCCGCTGTTCCTCGCATCGTTACATTTGATATGATTCTTGCTGTTGGAAGACTAAGTAAGCTTCCCTAGCATTTCTTCCTTTTTTTTTTTTTCTTTTTCTTTTATATCTAGGGAGAGGAAAGACACATTTGCATCTTCTCATTGCAGTTTTTAATGGATCATTAATAATTTTTCCCTTGTTGTAAGTGAAGTGCTGGCTGGGCTGTGGAAAGGTGCTAGAGTCTGTAGAAAGAACAAAAAAGATGGTGGGAAGAAAGAGCGGACTGCTATCTAGAGCCAAGGATGAAATAACTGGATAAATAAACAAAAAGAGGAGCAATGGGTGAGGAAAGTGTGTGAGATTGTCTCCTGTGCCTTGAATCAGTAACCGTTTATCTCAGTGATGGTGACGGTCAATTCTCTGGCAATAGAAATATTAGAGGGTGTGGCTACTTTCTATTGTGCAAGTGGTTTTGAGCTATATTAAAGTGTCTTGCAAACCAAGATTGCTGGGGTAAATCCTACTGAGGAATTGAAAGAAACCCTCCTATAGTAAGCTTGGGGTTGCAGAAGGCTCCTGGGCAGTGGGGGCAGGGAACAAGCAGCAAGACTCTACCTCACCTCCTTTTCTGTTTCTGATTTCCCCTAGATTCTAACTTTACAGAGCAGGATAAATAAGAAAGTAGTGTATTTTGGTAGCAAAAAGTATATTTTTTCAAACAATAATAATAATAGAGCTAAGATGTTATTGCCAAGTGGAAGGCATAAAAGTCATCTGAAGAAACTGACAGTATAGCAAATATTGAGGCTACCTGCTGTGTTGCCCTGGGCTTTGCTATCTGACTTTCATCTCCCTGGGGCCTCAGCTGTTGAATGCCACAGCACCGTCAAGTGGTGATCCCTGAAACTGCTCTAACCCGACCACGACCACGGTCAACAGTCCACCCTCGGGCCTCAGTTCCTCTGTCCAATTCTTACTCCTTCTTCATCCCTCTGGATTTAGCTAAGCCCTCAGCCTTCGCTCATTCTTCCATCCCTCAGAGCATCATAGATTTTAACCAAGATGATGGGCACAGCCCATGGCCCTGAATGCTGCTAGAGAAAGTCATGAAGCTGTACTAACTGGAGCCATTGCAAGTCCATACACTTCTGTCTCAGCTGCTCTCCTCACTGTCCAGGATGTCTTGTGTGTGGGTGGGAATTGTGAGTTTGAATACATCTGACTCAGGTTTCATGCCTCTCCTAAGACTTCTACTAGCTCACTGTCATCTCACTCCACAAATAATTCTCCTGCCACGTTGACAAAATAAGGCCACCAGGAGTGGCTTCTTTAAACTCCCTCCATATCCCTAAGAGTTGCTGGTCTCTATCAGCTCTGAGTCCTCCAAAGGAAGAAGCATCTGTCTTCCTTCGCAAGAACCATCCTGAGCCCGTCCCCTGAACCTCTTTCATCTCAGGAGCATCCTTGCCTCCTTCAAAGCCAACGTGTGTCTCCCAGAAACATCTTACTACTCCAGAATCTGCGTGTCAGCCTCTGAATACTACTCGTTCCAAGCTCTCTGCTTGCACAGGCAATGGAATGGAATGGTCTTCCCTGTGTTGTCGTTTCTGATTGTTCCTTAAATCTTTGGGGAAAAGTTACCACCTCCTTGGTGCCTTTTTTGGCTTACATCATCCTATTACACCTCACTTTAGGCTCAGCGTCTCAGCATTACCATAGCAGCCGCTATAGGATTTTCTAATTCTTATCATTTATTCACCTATTTATTATTTATTTTTATACAAATTAATATAAAAATTTAAAACGCCAGAGAGAGAGTGCTTATCTATAGTTCCTATACTGTGATTTAATCAATACTGTCTTTTGACACATTCTAAGAATATATTTCTAACAATGTATATGTAAATGATTTTGATAATGTTTATATGTGCTATTTTATAACTATTTATAAGTATTTTCAATTAATTAACTTCTTTAATTAATTTAAATTTAATTAATTAGTTGATACAAATATAAATTATAAAGTTATATCATAAATATAACTAAAATATTTCAAAGTGTTTCCATATTTATAAATATACAGGTACATAATAATTTTAATAACTATTGAGTATCACATGGTATGAATATCTTATTAAAACTATTCCTGGCTGTTAATCAGTCAGGATGTTTCAACTTCTATTACAATCAGTGTTGCAATGATTATGCATAAATATCTGTTCACATTTCTTACAAAGACACCTTCTTAGAATAAATTCTCAGCCATGGAGTTGCTGGGTTGAGGAGAATGCTAGATGTGTTTGGTAGACATTTTGCCCAAGGTCTCACTCTCCTCAGGCTTTCAGCCCTTGAAAGAACAGATCAGAGAACTAACTGCTTTCATTGTGAGCCCTCAGCATACTCATGCGATTTAGTGGACCATGTTTCTCTCTTCAGCATCACTCAGTGGGCAGCCAGTGCCCTTGACAGAAGTCCTGCAGAAAGGCAAAGGTCACTCCTCCTCCCGGAAGACCTGCTGGTAGTGCCCTCTTCTCAATTAGCATTATGCTCCTAATATTTGAGGCACTGACTTGGACAAATTTTCTGAATGACAAATAGCACCCGTGAACTTTAAAGAATGTGAGGATTTTTGTTAAAAGCCAATGATAGGAATATAGGAGAAAAAGAAACTGGCGTCTGACAGATATTACCAACTCACCAAGTATTTTTGACTTGAAATCTACAGCAATCAAGCACTCAAGGCTCAAAGTTCAAGATGAACTCCAGGCTTTCAGCCTAAGAAGTCTAAAATCATAGCTGAACAAGGCAGGTTAGAGAGGAATAAAAACGGGTTGAAGCTCACTAAGCGATGGAATGTTACTAAGACTGTATCCTGCTAAACTCTGTAGGCCACAGCAATAAGTAATCATTTCTGTAAAAGCACTTCTCTTTTTAAAAAAAAATTTTTTTTTCAGCTTTTGAAATTACAATTACGTCATTCCCTTTCCCTTTCCTCCCTCCAAACCCTCCCAAGTACTATCCTTACTCTCTTGAAGTTCATGGTCCTTTTTTCATCAATTATATATTCTATATTAATTATAAAATATATAAGTACAACCTGTTCAGGCTGTAGAAGAGTACATGTATGTGTGTTTTCAGGCATGATTGGTGTTGGATAACCAATTGGTGCGCTCTTCATTCTTCAGTTGCCTATGGTTCTTTGTGTAAGGTTGAGGCCCCTCGGCTTTCCCCTCTCCTCTTTCCCACGTCTATTTTTGTTGACCTTATCCAGGTCAAGTTATAAGCAGTCATGTTGATAAGACTTATGGATGTAGGTGTAGCTTCTGACAGTCCTAGAAACACAATTTCACAGCAAATTCCCTGGTTCTTTGGCTCTTAAATGTTTCTGCTCTCTTCTACAAAGGTGCGCGTGAGGCTGCACAACGCATGCCTGGTACTGCAGGTTCCATGGCGCATGCCTGGAACTGGAGGCCTCGCCAGCTACCCGGGGTTAGTGAAATCATAGTTCCAGGAGGAGAATCCACAAATCGCACTTCACTAGACCAGCATCATTGCTAACTACATCTAAATAATCGTTCTTATACTCAAAGGTAAATGCAATTCTCACGCCTCATCAAAGAAACTTCTCTTTGCAAGAGACCATTCTAGAAAACCACAGCTGGAAAATGTTTTACTCTTTAGAGAAAGTATTGAAAGCAGTAATCCCAACGTCCACCTTATGTCACCAACAATTACAGTTGCTAGGGGACCCCGTATCTCCCCCACACTAGGGTTCATTCAGAGTTGGATTTCTACCTCCCTGTCTCTTATTAGCCTTTGAAATTTCCGAAGCCCATGCTAGAAAAGCCTGGAGGAAGTCACAGGTCAGTTTTATTTGCACCAGTAAAGACGACAATGGAGATTGCCTGTGTATTTTACCCAGAACTGAAAAGCCGCAGCACTCAGGAAGGCAGAGGTAGGCAGATCGCTGTGAGTTCGAAGCCGGTCTGGTCTACAAAGAAAGTGTAAGACAGCCGAGGTTACACAGCGAAAACCTGTCTCGAAAAACAACAACAACAACAACAACAACAACAACAACAACAACAACCCCAAAACGAAACGAAATGAATGAGAAGCAGTGTGTATCATAGCACCACAGCATCCCAGAAAGAGAACAAAGAGAAATTTGTCCCAGTTAAAGACCATCATGCATTGAAGACAAAATAAATGTCCAAATTCTAATCTTCTTTTTCTCGTTCCAGGAAAAATGTGTTAGAAGCTCCTGACAGGAAATATTGATGTGCCTTTGCACGGGCCACTTTCTCTCACAGCTGGGAGAATTCTCTTTGTGCTTCAGTCTCTTGTCTCTCGTCCTGTCACAAGGCTCTCCTCCCCGCGCCCACCCTCACCCCCGCAGCGCTTAGCTTTCCTTGCCTCCCCTGGACCCTGTAGGAGGACATCATAGGCCAACAGCTCTTTTTCTGATCACTTACCTCGACTCTACAGTCCCTGCTTATAAACATCAGTCCAGATGTCCTGAGTACAGGGATTCTCGGTGCCACAGTGAGAGGGAAGGGAAGTGAGAAGAGATGGCCACCTCACCACGTCTGCGAATAGTCCTGGAGACTGTCCCCAGGAGTGACTGTTGGCAGCATTTGCCAAATCCACTCCTTTACCTCAAAAGAGATTTCCTGCTTCTGGAAAACATTTTGACTTGTCTGTCCCTTGGCCTTTTTGTCTTTGCATTTCTGTTACAACTTTAAGAAATATAACGAAAGAAATGTCACTATGAGATTATATGCTCAAAGAACATGACGTGTGATCCATGTTGGCAAACTGTTTCAAAATGATTATCCTGTTTTAGTGCCAGGAACGCTATCAAAGACTGCAGCTTTCACCGTGTTCTGTCTACAATTCTCTCCTGTCATCTTACACATTTAGCTACTGTAATAAACAACAAATGTGCAAATCTTGGTTGTCAACGTGCCTGGATTTGGAATTAATTGACAGTTGGGCATACCTGCCAGAGGTTTTCTTGATAAATATCATTGAAGTAGGGAAGACCCTCCTCCCAACCCTCACCCCCCATCCCCAATTGTGGGCCACATCTTCGTGTAGTAGGTCAGACAAAAGGAAGTCTGAGAAAGCAAACTTTTCATGTGCACACCGTGCAGGTGCATTGTCTGCTTTGGGGGCATCCTGTAGCTGTTGCTGCGGACACCACCATCCTCCACTGACTTAGAACCCAGCTTTTCGGTTTTCAGGTGTGAACTGAGGAGGGGTGGTTCTCTTTAGCCCAGGCCTGGACTGTGAGGCATCAGGCCCAGAGCTTTGAGCTGCTACTGGGTCTGGTGTAAAGCAGCCACATGTGGGCTACATAGGTGTTATCGCACATGCCAATCAATCTAATTCTCCTTTTAATATATATTCCTTCTATCGGCTCTGCTCCTCCAGAGAAGCCTAATACACAATGCTGCTTCACTGGTGTTTTACTTTTCTTTGAATAGAATAATTATTTTTCCATGTAGGTTTATGAGCCTTCTTTTTAAAACTATCCACTTCTTCATCTACTGACATTTTCTCTTTCTCTTTCCAATAGTTCACAGATTCATAGTATCCTAATGACTTTTTAGGTCAACTTGGGTGCAGTCTTTATGAATACAGGTATTGACGTCGTCATATTGAGGCAGGACGGAAGGACATAGAACCTTGTGAGGACATGGGAAGGGAGAGGAACACTCACTCTGGAGTCCAGAAGAATTCCAGGACAGATGGCATCCTCTCTAAAGGCTGTGGCAACGGAGTCAATCTGCTTTCACATAAAAATAGCTTATGAAATAATAACAAAGACCCAGGCTTAAGGCCTAGACACATATACAACCTTGGGGAGAGTCTTAATTCTGAGAATTTCAAACAGGACTGTTAACTTTGTTTATAGTAAATTTAGCCTAGTTTCCTTTCACCCTGTGATTTACACTTTAACCTTCTGGTTGTAATCCTTCCAGGAGCCCTCAGGAGCCATCCTCATTTCTCAATTATGTTTCTTGGCAACCGGTTCATAATAATAGCTTCAAGTGCAACCCAAATCCTTTAGCTGACTGCTGCAGAGATAATCAAATGTGCTCTTGGGTGTAACATTCTTTCTGAGCACCTCTCTTGTTACCCCTCTGACCCTGTCCCTCCCTCCCTCCCTCCTTCCTGGTGTGTGTGCTTGCCTGTGCCCCCATGTGGAGTTCAGAGATAAAGAGTTTGAACATCTTCCCTCATAACACTCAACTTTATGTTTTTGAGACAGAGTCTCTCACCGAAAAGCAAACTTGACATTTTGACTAGGCAAGCAAGCTTTGGGGAGGGGGGGTCGTCTACGTGTCTTTGCAAGCCCACTCCACAGGACCCTGTCCTGGTGCTTAGGTTAAAGGCGCATGCTGTCACACCTGCTTTTAAAAGTGAGTGCTAGCCATCTGAACTCAGGCATTCATGCTTTGCAGCAAGAACAATACCTACTAAGCCATCTCCACAGTTCCAAAATGTCTTTAAATTAAAAACAAAACGAAGCAAAACAAAAACTTTTACGTGTGTGTGATTGTTTTGCTTGAGCGTGTGTAAAGGTGCTGCATGCATGTCCAGTGACAAAGAAGGCAGTCGAGGGTGCTGGATTCCCTGGGCTGCAATTGCAGAGGGTTGCAAGCCACTATGTGGGTGCTAGGAACTGAACTCCATTCTGCAACACTAGTATTCAACCCAAGATGGCTGCAACAAACAAACAAACAAACAAATAACCCCTCCCTAAAAAAAACTAACTCTGCTTGGAAGTGGGTCACTCTAAAATTCACTTCTGCTTAGAAGCCACCTATCCCAGTTTGGCTTTAGCTGAGGTCCTTAAAAGATTGGGGAAACTCCAGCTGCTGTGGATCCCAGTGGAACTAGGAATTGTATCCACCTGAACTAAATGACCCCTGCCCTTCCATTTTCTTTTTAGCAAGGAGAAAGGGAAATCCTTTTTGGAAAAAAAGATTTATTTTGTATTTTTGTGAACGTGTGTTTACATGATGTGTGCAGGTGACCATGGAGGCCACAAAAGTGTGTTGGATCCCTTGGTGCTGGATTTACAGGTATTTCTGAGCCATCAGATGGCAGTGCTATGATCCGAACTGTAGATTTCGCATCGACTAACAAGGGCTCTTAACTAGGATCCGTCTCTCCAGCCCCTTCATGTTTCATTCTTACAGGCCCGTGTCCACCAGTTACCATGCACTTCTTAATTTTTTCCTCTCTTGGAAGCAAATGAGCTGGCGCCGTCAGCACTTGTTCTGAATCACATCAAGACCTGTGTGTGCATTCATCAGAGTGAGAAAACCCACATTGTTGACGCAAACTTACAGTATCTGCAGAGGCTTTGGGGAGTTTTCTAAAAGTGCTTTCTATTGTCAAAGAATGTTTAAAATAATAAAAATATTTTTAAATGCCATATTCTGTAGGTTTCTGGGATTTTTGAAGACCTTATCTAACTATATTACCTTATCTATACAATCATATCTATCTGTTAAACCTAGGATATATATTCTTGTGATAAAAATAGACTAGTAATTGACATGACCATGAAACACTACGAATGTAACACTTGTATAATTCCTGATTTGTTTCATGGTTCTTCTTGCTGTATGTAGTTTATTGTATATATGTGTAATAAATGTCTATGTAAAAATAGAAAATAAAGGTGCTTTCTATTGGCTGCTTGGCGCCACCTGTAAAGAACAGGATAGCCCATTCGCTAAGCCATCAGGAAGCACTTCCTGAATTTTCTAAGCCATCACGAAGCACTTTCTGGGATTACAATTGGCTGCATTCACTTTGGGTCACAATGGCTCTAGCTTTCATCTGGGTGGAGAAGCTCCCCACTGGCCCCTCCTCTTGTCAGCCACACACATTCTCTTCAATAACCCTTCCTTGGAAAGTCTGTATATGCTTCTCAGAAAGGTTGAGATCCAGATTCGCTGTTATATGGTGGAAGAAAAAGTAAATAGGGTGGCAAAGCCAGTAGTATAGGGTCTGAAAGTTATGCCGTTACATTTCTTTTAAATTTCTTAAAATATATCAGTCATGGGTACATATAATTCTATAAAGCCAGTAAGAAAAACAAGAGTCCCTCACATTCCCCCCTCAGCCACTTGCACTCTCCAGAGGCAGTTCTTTCCTTTTTTCTTTTGTTCATAAAAAAAAAGTTCATGTGTGTGTGTGTGTGTGTGTGTGTGTGTGTGTGTGTGTGTGTGTATGTCACATGAGTGCAGGTGTCTGCAGAGGCCAGAGGTGTCACTCTCCCTGGAGCTGGAGTTACAGGTGGTTGTCAGCCACCTGGTGTGAGTGCTGGGAGCGTCAATAAGTGCAGTGTTCATTCTTAACTGCCAAGCCATCTGTCCATCAAACTCTCCCTTCCTTCCTTCCGACCTTTCTCCCTTCCTTTGCTTTATAGGGAAAATGTTGTTTGAAGAACGTGGCTACCCCTCTGGTTGTGAATTGCAGGGAAATGCTGCATAAAGTGCTCCTAAGCCAGCTTTGGTGCTCACTCCCAGGATAGTCCAATTAAATTGAGAGAGAAAATCCTAAGAAAGAAAAGGCAACGAGAAAAGCATCATCACAGAGTCTCTGCATTGGAGGCAAGTTCAGGAGAAAAGGGCTCTTATGGAGAGAGAAAGGAGCTATAGAAAGGTCCAGCCAGGGCCAGTGTCTCTTCTTTTTCTAGGGCCCAGAACATGGCTATGGATGTCTACCTCACACAGCATTTTAATGAAAGATTAAAGGATCAGGAAAGAGTGACTCTGCCAAAGACATGAGCATCCCCCTTCTTCCCCAAAGCTACCCTGTTTCAAAGTCTGGTGGTCGGTGAGTGCAGAATCTGAGAACTGTTGGTGGATTCTGTATCAACAGAGGGGTCTTAGAGTCTTCTCAAAAATCTCCTCTGTAGAATAAAATATTTTCTCAAAATGTCACTCTAAGTTTTAAGGCTATTACTTTTCATCTTTCCTGTCACTGCCTTTTATCAGGCTATCAATTTCCTTAGCATAAGATTCTGCAAAAGACTTAGTTGATTTATTAACATTTCTCAAGGTTTAGGAAATAACAGCAATATTTTCTTCCCATGTATTAAGTTGGCAAAAAGAGAACCCCCAGGAGCAGTATATCATATTAATATTTAATCTTTTAAAAAAATAGAAGAATATCTTGATGGGAGGAGGGTAGGCTCACAAGCATTGGGGTAGAAAGGCAAGCTTGGTGGCTAGTGGCTGCTGCTGATATAGGAATATTCAAGTGACTTTGAAAATGATAAAACCTTTCTCTTCTTGAAGAGCCAGGGCTCTTGTCTTAGGGTACTATTGCTGTGAGGAAACACCATGATGAAAAGCCAACTTGGAGAGGAAAGGGTTTATTTCACTCACAGTTCACATAACAGTTTATCATCAAAAGTAGTGAGGCAGAAACCTGGAGGTAGGGACTGATGCAGAGGCCATGGTGGGGTGCTGCTTGCTAGCTTGCTCCCCATGGCTTGCTCAGCCTGCTTTCTTACAGAGCCCAGAACCACTAACCCAGGGGTGGTACCACCCCCAATGGACTGGGCCCTGCCCCATCAATCACAGAGTAAGAAAATGCCCTATGGTCAGAACTTATGGAGGTGTTTTCTCAATTGAGGATCCTTCCTTTCAGATAATGCTAGCTTGTGTCAAGTTGATATGAAACTAGCCAGCACAGGTCTGGAAAACTTGATGGTCATCAAAGCCATGAAGAGGCTGTGGCTTTCAGGTTCTTCTAAAAAAAAATCCAAGGAATGAAATTCACAAACCATAGAAAGCGAGGTTTAGTAAGAAATGTATTATCAATTCATACCTGGAAGCTTAAGACAGAGAGAGGAAGAGGAAGAGGAAGAAGAGCATAGAGATCCTGTGTGGGTGAGGCTGGTCACCAGCACACATAGCCTTTAGGCTTGAGGTGCTCCTTTAGGAGAGAACAAAGGACAGACACTGGAACTCCCTCTCGCCATTTCTGACCTCCAGGCAGCACATACTGGGAACTGCTTTGTGGTCCCTGGCCTACTTGACCAGTTTGTATCTCCTGTTCTCACCAAAGTGATTGGAGAGTTGAATTGCAGTAGGATTTTATATGACTATTTAGACACTCTCCAAACTGGCTGAATCTCATCATGTCTCTAGCATGACATATCCACCTGGTATATACCCCATATTCCCCATAAAAAAAAAGGAAATAAACTCTATTCCAGGAAAATCCCCAACCAGTCTTAGGCTTCCCTGCCTCCACTTGGACCTTAATTCCTGAGTAATCCTACCCTCTATTACAGTTTGTTCATGGAAGAGTTATCTAAAATCCCAAGGATACAACTCTTGAGAAGGCTGTACCCATCCTTATGTGTACCTGTCTTTTCCTTAATGCATTCCAACTTTGCTCCCTACTGACTTGTCCTGCAGTCTAAGCAATTACAACTGAATAGAGGCTTCTGTGGACAACTTCTCAGGCCTTGCAGATGGCAGCACTGGGCTATATCTCCCATTGCTGGTAACAGTGGTATTAAAAGGGATATAACACTTTGGGGAATTAACTTATCAACATTCCAGTAAAGGACACCAGAATATGTTCCTCTAAAATACAACATTTGGAGACCAGAATATACTGCCTTACAATATGGTAGGTTGGCATAAGGCCTATTTTGAATTATTTCGAAAAAGAGCTGAAAACAGTGATGCTACCTTTTTGTAAGAGAAATTTATAATCTCTAAAGCAGCAGTTCTCAACCTGTGTGTCATGACCGATTTAGGGATTGAATAACCCTTTCACAGGCCCAAGGCCATTATAAAACACAGATATTTACATTATGATTCATAACAGTAGCAAAGTTACAGTTATAAAGTAGCAATTAAAATCATTTTATGGCTGGGGTCACCATAACATGAGTGTTGGTGCCTTTTTAAAAAGCTATTTTAATGTATTGTGATTTCTCATATCTTTTTCTCCCTTCTCCATCCCAATCCGTCCCAACCAGGTAGGAGAGAAAGGTTACTGGGGGGAAGAGGTGTTGTTCTCTTTGGCTACATCCTGATGGTTAGGGTCATTGGGGTCCTTGGGGCAAGTCCAATCTTCGTTTTAGGATATCTCCAACTTCTCATCAAACTGTATCGACAGCAACCAGGAGCAGCAGGAGGAAGCAACAATATTCTTCTTTCTTAGAGTGCCACCCCAATCCCTGGCTCTGGCATTTTTTCCCTGCTCCAGAGTCCTAAGAATCAAACTATCTGTAGCTGGCAAAGAGCCCCACTCAGAGACGACGCGCGGCAAATAGTTTGCTGCCGTGAACAATCTGCATCAGTCCCACATCCCACACCTGGGAGCAAAACAAAAACATGTTTACATAACATAACTGAGTCTTTAAAGGCACTAGAACTTTCTACTACACATGAGGAACGGTATTGAAAGGTCACAGCGTTAGGAACCATTGCTCTAAAGGGAATGCCCGGTGTCTCCCTGTCTATTCTGGGAAGGACTACGTCACAAAACTCTTACCACTGGAAGGCAAAGGATTACATCTTGCATACAATCTCCTGATTTGTTTTTAATTTTTGGCAGCACTGGGGATAGAAACCAAGGCCCTATGCATTCCAGGCATAGGGATACCTGATGCACTATGGGAAGTAGTTTAGGGTATTGATGATATCTGCCCTGCCCCAGGTTAACTAAGCCTATTTTAAAATATAACAAGTTTCTGTGTCTTGATTGATTACAAGTGGGTTATACTGACATAATAATAATTATAGGCCTGATAATAAACATTACTAGGCCAGTACAGGTAAATCAACAACACTTAGTGGTTTACCAAGTTGAACTCAATTGGTGTCTTTACTTTGGTCTCTCATTGGTTCCCTATCTGGGGTGAGTAGATGTTTGTTCATGTCTCCCCAAGAATAAGGTCATGTAATAGTCCCTGCTGAGAACCATGGCGAGAACAGCAAACATGTTTTCTCCTTTTACACAGGAAATTACATATAAAATCCAGTATTATTTTGCCCTTGCAGTCCCAGTCAGAAAGCCATCTTTGTTTGCTATTCACTATAAGGAAATAATGCAAAACACGGGACATGCTCTGTATTATAAGAGTCTTCGTGGTGTTATTTGTGGAGCCAAATATTAGAAACAAAACAGGGTCTGTTAATAGAGAAATGGAAAAATAAGTAGAGTCAATTCTTTGTCTTGTACATGCATGATATAATATAAAAATAAATCCTATTAAAATCAAATAAAAAATAGTGCTGTATTTCCAGGTCTGTGATTATAGCCATGCTGAAAATTCTTGTTCAGAAAAAGCATCAATTTCATAGTTTATGCCTAATGAATATGACTTCACATTTTTTTGTTCACTAGAATTCATCTACTCTCTCAGGTATTTTTTTATAGTAACATAACTATTATTAATAAAAGGAAAATACAAACAGACCTATAAACTTTTCAACAAAATGCACCAGTTGAAAGTTGAAACACTCTTTGCCTTTCTACAAGGCTTGTTCCTAACTTTTGGTTGTTTGAGTTTTTGAGATAGTATCTTGTGTAACCCCAGGCTGCTTTGGAACTTATTAGTAGCCCAGGCTGGCATCAAACTCTCAGCAATTAAGTAGTTTAAGATGTTAACTGCTAACTCCTCTTCAGAGTTATAGAACTCAGAACACTTGCTCACCTCTGTAAGCTCTTAAGTCTTTAGTTCAATTCTACAACTAACAAAACATAAATTCATGTTGGAGTTGACTTGCAGACAAGTAATATTTCTGTCTGATAAGAACTATAGGAGCCAATCCAGGATGAGGCCCCTTGAAGTGTTCCGGAGAAGGAAGAGAGGCATTCTGTGGAAGGAGACACAGTCCTTCTCACTGCCCCACCTTTGTCTACTTCCGAGCTCTCTGTGGTCCTGCACGTCCCAAGATGCAGCTCTGAGGTTAACAGCCTGCTATTCTCTTTAGATGCTAGCCTTTGACTAAACCCAATTCTTCCTTATCAATTGTCTCCCCAACACTGGCCCTCAGGCTGGGAATCGTGCTGACCTTATTCCAGTAACAAACTCCCAGCTTTGCTGGAAACCAACCTAACAGGAGGGTAAGTACAATCTTATTTAATCTCTACCAAAGCCCTAAACAAAACTCCAAAATGTAAATGAAACTGTGCCCTTGCTTCTCAGAGAGCTGGCAAGACGGGGCTCATTTCCTTGTGGCAGTGACCAGTAAACTTGGTCCTGCATCAGTCTGGGATCTGAGTGCATGCACAATACAAATGGTGTCCTCTGTGTGAATCCCGTTTACCACCTTATGCCTATGTATAATTGGGTGTGAAAGATTAAAATTAGATACACTAAGAGAAAGGAATGATTATATAACTTAATCTGTCAATAAAAAAAAAAAAAAAAAAAAAAAAGGAACTCTCTCACCATACCTCCATTCTTTAACTCCATAAAGGAAGCCCCAAACAATAACACTGGGGCCCATGAGGACCCTCATTCCCATGGCTTGCTATCATGGCTTTGCTTTCAGTAAAGCTCCCTTGCTACTTTTGTTGTGTGCTAGTTTTAACCCTTAGAACAAGAGGCCAGCAATGTGAGAATATCCAGCGTTAGGCCCCAACAAAGACCAAAACAACCCTTTCTCTTTGGTTTTCTTATAGAAGTAGGCCCATGATTGAGTATTCACACATTTTGATAAAATCACCCTGTAATGTGTAAAGGATAAAACCAGCCAGTGCAGTATGTTACTCTCATTGTTGTCTTCCATGGAACAACCAGCAGCAAACCAGAGAGAAACCTACCGAGGTAGGAATCTTCTCTGTCCGTATTGTGATTATGCACAGTGCTGGAACACTTGCAGGTTGAGTCATAATGAAAGCACTCACAAAGGATCCAAGATGCTGTAGTCAATACTGAGAAGCGCTTGGGAAACGGACAATGGCCTACAAGAAGGTGTGTGTTTCATTGACTTACACAGATGTAAGCCTATCACAGAATGGACACATGTCATGAAGTTAAAAAGCAGACTTAAGTTAACAGCCATTTTTCAATGGATTTTTTTTCAAGTGATTATGAAATATACGTCCTATCATTTTGAAAAAGGGCAGGGCAAAGAGCTAGCATCCAGACAGACCATGTCACATCTGGCAAGAGCAGCATTTAACCATTGCCTTGTCCACCTGGCAGTTATCTGTTTTGTGTCAAGTTTTCTAATGCAGGCAAACTCTGATGGCTTGATTTGCTAAATTGGCTCTGGTTAAACTCATTAGTGTTCAGCTGCCCAGGTAAATGTTATCTTCTCCATAGGATGGTAACTTACACCGTTAACTTTTCAACCCCTGTGCTCTATGGCATAAATGATCTGTATTTAGAGTCCAACAGCAACAGAAATAGGATCTATCACAAAAGAAGTCTACAGATCTCATGATTGCAAGACCAAGAGATTTATGTAGCCACTATTCTATGCAAAGCCACGCTGATGACCGGAATAAAGGCAGAAACATTAAGATTAGTCTGATAACTTTATTTAATATTTACCATTCAGCAGCAATCAACATGAACATCTGAGCTAACAAAATCTCTCGAAATGTTCTGCTATATAGCTGCTTTAGAAATACACTCACATAATAAAGTCAACTATTCACTGCCCCCCCCCCAAAAGAAAAAAAAAGCCTTCAAGAGCAAATAACACTGATTTATTCTGTGCCCAAGCACTAGTCAAGAAATCTACTAAATTACACAGGAAAAGGAAATCAAAGAGG
This sequence comes from Acomys percivali, assembly GCA_907169655.1. Taxonomy (NCBI): domain Eukaryota; kingdom Metazoa; phylum Chordata; class Mammalia; order Rodentia; family Muridae; genus Acomys; species Acomys percivali. The sequence continues at coordinate 138,118,393 of OU015742.1, read as the reverse complement.
CTCTGTTATCTTATGCATGTCATCTTACTTAAGGGAAAGATTTTGCTTCTTTACAGCAACAGAAACATGGAGCTTCCTACGTACATGTATATGGGTAGGAATATATATTTAGGATGTGATTACAAACACAAAGTGTTATTATCAAATGCAAGTGCTAGTTCAAGAAATTTCTAACTGCAAAACCTGCAAGATACAAAGCTAAAATTCATATGTTCCTTTCCTCAATTATGAATACTTTCACTAAACATAAATATTTTTACATATATTAATTTTCTGACATTCAAAATTGTAAAGTCAATATGGCAGAATTATTGTTAAAAGCACATATGTACAAATATTTTCCATACATAAAGTATTTGGCATAATTATAACAATCATACTGCATCCACAACTGTTTGCTTTTATTTTTACTTTTTTTTTTTTTACACATAATGGTATCTCTTATTAAAATTAACCAGTTATGTACAAAAATACTTGAACATTTATTATAGAAAACCTCTATAACCAGCCTCAACAGCATATGCCTGCTGAATGGTTTCATTAAGAGAATATAAAAAAGTGGTCACTGCCTTCCAGGTAAGCTAGCAACAAAAATACAACTAAACTAAGATGAGCTTCCCAACAAAAGAGGGAAAATATTTAACAGCGTGGTTTAAAATACAGTTCATATCTATTGTCAATTGAGTGTTATAAACAGTCAGTAAAAGAAAAACAAAGATAAAAAATACATTACTACATACAAGGTGCTTTTTCACACTCCTACAACTGTCACATCAGCATGTCTACTCTATCTCCATCTAAGATGCTACATTGCTGTATCCATGCTAGACTGGTCCATAAACCTCCTCCTTTAGCAAAAGGACCATAGGACGAACAGAGAAGCTCAGCTCTCCTGGTAAGAGGGGAGAGTCTGAGGAGTTCTTTATTTTATGCAGGATTGAAAGTTAATGCCCTCACCTTTTCAATGTCCTTTTACCATTCAACCATGTTAATATATTTTCACCGCGGTTTTTGTCTTCCTTCACACTATTGATTTACTACTGTCCTGTATTGATTCCCGAATCCCTGCTAATGGGACACAGTAATTTGTGCCTATTTAATCCTTGAACATCTGCTCCTCATCAATGACACGTGTTACATAGGAAATCATCAAGTAAGGAAGTACGATATTCAAGTAAACACTTCTCCGGGGGTCTTTTTGTTTAATCTAGCTGATTGAAACTCCGAAAGCAAATTGCACCTTGAAAAGTAACACAGTAGATAGCATGGTGTCAGGGCACTTAAAGAATTAGCAACCGATTCACAAAGCAGAGCTAATAATGTAGACAGCTGTCAGACATCAGAGAAGTATTTTAAGAACTAAACTTCCTGTCCCAACCCTTGCTACCCTTAAGCGTCTCATCCAACTGGCCTTTAACCTTTAATTTTAAGGATGTGTGCTCAACCTCAACACTCTGCTCAAGGGGAGAGCCAAAGCCTTCACCTTACTGAAGTCTTAAGAAAGGGCCATTGTGAAAGTGTGTGCACAGACGCGATCAGCTTTCTCAGTATCAAGTCTTCAGAAAAAAGTACACAATATCATCACGCATTCTACTGCGTGACTATATTGTACTGGTTTTAAGATAAAACTACGTTAAAAAAAAAAAAAGTGAACATAAAAAGGTACCAAAGGGGTCTTTTTCACAATTTACCACTTTCAAATGAAAAACGTTTCAATGAGACTCAGCCATAATTCATGTAACATCTGGCGTTTTAGATCAGTAACTTTTAATATTGTGCAACATTATATTAATAAGCAAATTTAATTCCATTCATTTAAAGAAAGGTCTGAGTAAAGATATTAAAGTGCCTACACTAAATGTCTTATCAGACTTATCTTGTAAACGGCAAAGAATCCATCGCAGGTACGTAGAAAAGTGACTTATAGTTGAGACACCTTGCGGGGCAGGGGCCTGGGCCTCGGGCTGGGCTCAGTCCTACGAGTCCCATTCTCCAGGTGGCTGGACCGCGCAGCCAAGGGCTTGGGGGGCAGGGCAGGTGGCTCGGAGGTGACAGGGATGGAGAGGCTGTGAGGTAGCGGGACAGGGCGCCGCAGAGTCCGCTCGTAGACGCTGTAGGGGGGTGGAGTCTTGCTCTCCTTGCGCACAGGCTCCTCCGACCCGCTGAAGCTGGTCATGGGCACAGGCACCGGCATGGATACCGGCACCACCGACTGTTCGTTTGCCTGGTTTTCAAAGCCTGAGGTTTCTGACGTGCTACAGCGGCTAAGCGAGGAGATCCCACTGCTGTAGCTGCCCGACAAGACCGGGGAATTTGAGCTCAGTCCTGGGGAGTTGTACTCCACTGGAGATGGGGTGAAGGACTGTACGGAGCCCTGCTTCCACCAGAAGTGGGGTAATGAGAGAAGAGAGACAGATGTTAGAGATGTTTCCTCAAACCAGTGTTTGAAGAAGCCCTGGCCTCCAGTGCCCACCTGCACTTTGACACTTAAGAAGCGACTATGACCCTAATCCAACTCGACTGACTGGTTCCTTATAAAGAGGAACTTGGATTTACAGGGAAATCTGTAGTCCAGGTACACACAGCAGAGCCCATGCGAGCCCACTGAAAGCTGGTGGCCATCAGCAAGCCCCAGAGAGGAGATGCAGGCAAACCAAGTCTGCCAACACCTCTAACCTCCAGAGCAGCTTACGGTAGTCCAAGCTAAATTAAAAAACAAAACAAAACAAAACAAAACAAAACAAAACAAAAACCAAAACAGTTTTAAAATTAAGCACTGCCATCTGCAGCACACACCCCCAGATGCTTATCTGCCAGATACCCCACCTTCATTCACCCAGTTCACGTCGTCACTGGTCACTGCCGGCTAGATCTATAGAGGCTGGGAGTAATTGGCTTTGGAGGCCTATCTTCAAGCCCTGCCTTAGAGGAGAAAGAGCTTTGGGGGTGTGGCTTGGCCATGGGTCTTGACTAGCCCCTTGAAGAAGCCAGTGGGACACACTTTGCACTGGAGGAGAATCCTCGCACCCGAGTCTTCTGGGAAGCCCGAGACACCGGAGCAAAAGCTGCAAACTGACAGCATTTGGAGTTTTGCCTGAGATGTGAGCTATTTCATCTGCTGTGTTTTTGAAAAGTCCAATTTAGTTGCTAATATTTAAAAATAGGAAAAATTTAAAGCCCCAGATCTATGGCATTTCTTAACGAACTAGACACCCTGCAACAACAGCCCACATTTATTCGAGATAACTGACACCAAGCAGGATGGATACTTGAGCCCACTACACGCCCCACTCCCCCACATGGTGGTCCAGCCAGGCTCCTTCACCCAGTGCCAGCTATACGGCCCTGCAAGCATCTGAGCTTCCCCCATCCCATGTCTTAAGGACTTGTATGGAATCTCAGGAGACGCCATGGGTAGGCTCCACTGGGAAGTGCTGCCCATGGACATACTCTCTGGGCACATTCAAGTCCTATTAGAATGTTAAAAATAAAATAAAAATCTCAAATAAATGTGTTTAGCCAGTGCTTTTTAAACTTATGTGATAGCAGATGTTTTTGCTCTTGCACATCACCTAGTGTTTTTAAATTAAATTAATGTCTACAGCACATTCCTCAGGAGCCAGGCTTCTCCCTGGCCTGCAGTTGGCTGGCCACTGAGCACTCCTCAGTACTGGTATGGGTAGTACACAGCACCACATCTGGATGGGTAAAGCATGCCACCACATCTGCCTGTTCACATGGGTCAGGGGACTGGTCTGAGGTCCTCATGCTTTCAAGGCAAGCACTTGACAGCTGAGTTAGCTCTCCAGTCCCTAGCCTCTCTTTTAAAGAGAAATAATGCTGGTAGCTATACATCCTTTCATTTATAGCAATATATAATTAAACAGTGAATTATGAGGTCCAAATTTTCTGCTATCTTTAAAAAAAAAAAAAAACGAAAAAACAAAAAAAAAAAAAAAAAGAGATTTCAAATTCAATTAGACAGGTAAGTTCAGCCCTCTGAAAAGGGTCAATCCTAATGCGCTAGAGGGGGAAAAGCACACTCAAACTTCTGTCAGATAAGATGCTGAAGTGCATTGCAATTATAGAGAAGCGTAAAACTTGGGAGTAGTGTGCCCTCTACAGTAACCTGGGAGTTACAGCACTAATCAATGCCCCCCCTTCTTCTTCTTCTTCTTCTTCTTCTTCTTCTTCTTCTTCTTCTTCTTCTTCTTCTTCTTCTTCTTCTTCTTCTTCTTCTCTCTCTCTCTCTCTCTCTCTCTCTCTCTCTCTCTCTCTCTCTCTCCAAACCCTATTTAGAAAGACATGTTTACAAAACTACCTCTGGGCCACCATGGATACGAGCAGGTCCCTTTTAGGACAGTACAGATCAGCTTGCTAAGTACACCTATTTAATAGGTACTTGAGCATTTACCAGCGAGGTTGTCTGTAGTCTTCAAGAACTTAACCTCTCCAGTACATGTTGCCTTATTTCTACTCTGCAAAATGGAGTTGAAAACCACAGATGAGAATTCTATCACAATGTGTGGGGGTGCTTTTGAGGGGTTACATATACAGGGATCCTTCCTCACATTAGCATGATGACAAGCAATGGTTTGTTTCCAAAGCAAACAGGGTCACATGGACTTTATGGTAACAGCTGCACTTGCAGAGTGATAACAAAATGGGAAAATAATTTGCACTTCCCAGCAAAATTTTACATCAGGCATTTTGGCAATGAAAATGAAGTCACACTCTTTTGAGTCCCCGTTCCTTTGGTGTTGTTTCTGTTTCCATCAGTGACTATAGTGAACAGCACAGATGTAGTGGGCCACAACCTGGTCTGACGTGTTGTGGAAACTAATTTGTCTTTTCATCTCAGCTAGCACAGTCTTATAAGCACAAAGGACATAGGGTGTAGAAATCTAAATGAACCGGGTACAAAATCATCCTTATGACACTCACTCTGACCTTGTTTGCTCCTGGGGCTGTGGTTCTGAACACCAGCCTTCCCCAGCGTGCTGACAAGGCTTGTAGCCAGTCCTACCGAATGCAGGTACAGGCTAAATATTATTCTTTATCTTCATGAGGGAGTTCTATGTTTAGAGATGTTAAGTAGCCCGTGTTTACACGCCAGTTCTAACACCTAACCTTTAAGCTTCTTCTAGTTTGTTCTCCATAATGCTTTTTTTTTCATTTTCACCCTTCACGTATGAGTGTGATCAAGTATGAGTTTGTAATGTGAGGCATCTTTAGTACAAATATTGAGAGAGAAAGTTGAGTTTAGCTTCATGAAAAATGAGTGAGGCTGATGATAAAGCCCTCAAAGTGCCAGAAGATCATTTAGTAGACCTTGATCACTGGTGGTTTTCAATCTAAGTGTATACATATGTGTTTAACATGCTCCAAGTCAAAAGGCTATGTTGAAATGCTCTAGGAGTTACCCTGGGACTGTATGTCTTGTTCAGTACATTTGCTGACTATAATTTGTTAAGTTCTCATTGCTACTGCTTGGAGAATTAAACTGCTACTTCTTATGCTGCTGCTGCTGCTGCTGCTGCTACTACTACTACTACTACTACACACACACACACACACACACACATACACACACACACACACACACACACACACACCAAATACTTGAAAACAACGGTAACAGTGCACAGTGAAGGCTGTGTTCTTGGGTTAAGCTTTCCAAAAAGGAAAAGCAAGACTGTTTTCTTGCCGCTTGCCCCCATGGATGTGCTCACATCTCAGCTGCGAGACTGAAAGCACCTTTTGACGTACTTATGATGAGATGTCAAGAAAAAGGAACCGACCAATCTTTGGACCTAGTCTAAGGACACGCCGTACCTTCAATGGAGACCGCCCAGCAGGCGAGGGGGATACTGGTGTCGTGTGTCTTGCTGGGGAAGCTGTAGATGGAGAGAGAACATTTTAATTAAGAAAAATCAGAGAGCCGCACATGCCATCTATGTGTACACGCCCTGGCAAATGAGTTAGCATATAAGGATCTCCTCAGCAAGGGAAGAGGAGAAACTATACAATGCCTACCCTAGAATAGATTCCTTATAGAGAGGATGGTGCCACTAAGACATGGATCAATTATTAAAAACTTCCTGGTGCACACATGGTGATTTGGCTAGAGTGCTATGGCCCTAAACTACTCCAATGCCTTTCTTTCTTTCCTTTCCCTTTTTGCTGATAAGGCTTCATGTAATCAAAACTCTGTACATATCTGTGTCTAACAAGGAGCTCCTTAGTCTCCAGACTCTGCCTCCTGAATGCTTAGGTAGCAGCACGTCTATGCTGCCACTCTTGGCTATAACATCCTTTCTATAGACCCCAAGTCCAGATGCTTTTCATCACTCAGTCTCTTTATCTCACAAAACGCTTCTGGTGGGAAACACCAGGAGTCCCTGGGAGATGGCTGCTGTGTTTGGCCCGAGCAGCGAAGGGAAGAGGAAGGTCACCTAGGCAGTCTAGAACAGGCCCATGGAGATATTCAGCAGGCCTTTCCTTTCACCCCATCTCCCAGCATTCCCAGTGCAGGCAGAGAGCTTGTCGATGTCAATACAAAAGGCGAGCAGCTCCTCATTTCTGCTGTAACACCTGCCCTTATGTTGTCCCACTGGGTGGGGGACTTTCAGATGTCACCATCATGGCAAGGAAGAGTGACTTCGGCGTCTTCTCCCGGGTTTTCAGGTCTGACACCAGGGACCCAGCATGTGTGGCAGTGCTGTTCTGTGTGTGCTTACGGATGAGATCGTGCTCTCTAGAGTGTAACTGCATTGCAGTGACACAGTCAATAGATAGGGTGAGGGCAAGCCATACTTCCCAATTCCACACAGAGTCGTTTTGGCGAATATGAGCTATGGTCCTCTGTGATTACCTGCCATTCTTCCAGCCATCACACTGAGGTTTGTAACTCATAACAACCCACAGAAAGGCTGTAAGGAAGAAAGACAGACAGTTTCACAGCCCCACAACACTGATCACAGATGATGACGTCGGGACAGACCATGAAAGCAATCAGTACAGAAGGGACACACAGCCCTACCAGTCTATTTGGGAGGAGAAGGGTTGTCTGGCTGCGCTGATCCCCGTGAGGCCACAGACAGTGGTCCATCATCACACTGAGGGGTCGGACAGCCTCAGGCCTGCATGCTAGCAGACGTGCCAGCTCCTAGTATCAGTGCTAGTTCCGTTCCCACATACTATGAGAGCTGACTAGGAAGAAAATCATGTATGTACAGAGAAACCAGCCCCAATGGGGGCTCTACAGCTGTCACTTCTGCGGAAGGGTTGAGGCCTCCGGTGTGGTTGACTCAGTCTCAGACAACAGGAGACTCCTGGCACCTCGTACTCACTCTCTGAGTCCCCCCGCCCCAGGAAAGGGACTTTCTACATGCCTAAAATAGGCCCACTGGCATCCTTTTTGTTGATTTGGGACTGTCCCTGGAGCCCAGCTAGCACTGATATTATTTATTCTCTAGCAAGAACTATCAATCTTATTGTCCCTTAAAAATACTTTTCACGTTCACATATTCAGAGACACAAGCAGGCCTTTAAACTACCAATGAAAGACAAGCAGTTTGGCTGATTGAGCTCGCATTCCTACAACTAGACTGATATACTAATGCAGGTGATCAATACAATTAGAGTCCTTCTTCCTCCTGTTGAAACATCTCAGGGGCCCTGCAGAAACTACCCAAAGGATGAGAAGCTACAATGTAGTAAGTGAGACAGGGATGCTCAGCCTTGGAAAATCTGCGGAGGAAACAGCACCACATTTTCTTTGGGTCTTAGGCCAGTAGACAGGGGTGAGTGCTGACAAGATCTGGTTTCTGGAAAAGGCAGACAGCTAAAGTAGGAGGCTTTTCCTAAAACTGCCCCACAAGCAGGTCACCAAGCACATGGTGTGTTCAGAAGGAAAGCGCCAATAGAGAGTCAGGAAAGTCATCTTTGTTTCTGCCTGTGTCTGGAGGCCTAGGGCCAGGCTGGAAGTTTCCCAACCGTTTTCAGCACTCAGATGCTAGTGAGCAGAAGAATCGCACAAACGGCTTGGTAAAATGCCTCATTTCAGGAACCTAAACTTCTAGCTCAGAAGACCTGAGGTTGTACGTTAGGATGTGCTTCGTGAGCCACAGTTACAAGTGATGCAGGCTCACGTGTCAGTCCTTTGAGCAATGCTGCCAGCTGGATACAGAGCTCTCAGAACAGCAGAAAACTCAGGATAAGTCACCGTGAGTCGGTTCTTATTTGAGTCAGCTGAGAAACCCTGATGTCATTGTTGAGGATCACAGAAAACAGGTGAGTTAGCAGAGACCCGTGCAAGGAGGGGGAGGGGCGCAGGGGAAGTGCGCGTGGCCCGCAGAGCAAGAAGGGTTGAACACAGTACTGGGAAGATGACGGACTGCGCAAAGCCGACCTGAGGGGCTTATGAGGAATGGCCCGTTGTCTGCCTGCATGGCCAAAGTGTAGGGAAAGCCAAGAGCAGTAGAAGTAAATTATGTTGCTAGCAAGACCTTTACCATGGAAACCAGTGCCTACCGTTCTCTGAGGAATTCAGGACAAGTTGAAATACTCAATATACTTATTTTATGAAAGTGGTTATTCAAGTGCTTCAAATACCCACCAGTCTGTGTGGGCCTTGGAGGGACAGGGGGAGAGATAAGTTTCCCACTGTCCGGCATGTTCTTGGCTTCCTTCCCACTGTCCAGGCTCCAGCTGCTAGGGGTGGGATTCACAGCTGGAAGGGAATAACACAGCTAAAAACACAAGATCCAGCTTTGCCTTTCAAATGCTTGAAAAATTTAGGAGAAAGTCAGAATTATCCAGAATGGGGAAAAAAAAATCAACTGGATTTCAAAAAGACCGCAAAACCTTAAGCCCCATCAGCAGGAAACTTCCGGAATACTAAGGCCCTCTCTAATTGGTTACCTAACAGAGTTGACATTTAATTAGGTAACAACGTGTCTCTTTATTTCTCTCAAGCTGTCAAACAGGATTACAAATCTCTATGCCAGAGAGCAGCAACCTGCTGAGAATTACTAATGTGTTTAGATGCTGAAAAAATAGATGGAAAATATAGTCATCAGTCTATTTGTAGACATTTCTGGACAAGTGGCACCTAAAGGAGTCAGGGAGGCAAATGGTCCTCTCATGTTACAACAGTGTTGCAGAAATACCAAGGCCAGGGCTAGGGTGCCAGCCCGCCTCAATGACCAGTGCGGTGAGGAAAGATTCTTCCCAAATCGAAGGATGGCACGAAATAAGTCCCAAGAAAACAACGTGGACTGCTGATATAACCGTTTTTATCTTTCAATCCATATGCTCCACACATTGAAATGTAGGGACATGGAAGCCCTGCTAGGAAGCCGGGCAGGACCCACATGTTGTGAACAGACAAGTCTACAATGAAGTTTCTGATAGTGAACCTGAGTTCCCGCTTGCTTCCTGTGCAGACACTGCCATCTGGTGGACGCAGTGAGGGTTGCCACATTTTATTCCTCAAAATTACTGCTTTGATTTAATGGGGTGGAATTATTTTTAAACATATTTTTTTCTTTACTCCTTCTATATTTGCTCTATGGTTTTCTTTAGCAAAGTGCGCAAAAATAACAGCGCATTCTTAGTTTCCCCTGGTAAAGATCAACGCTCGACTTACAACATTAAAGCTAATTCCATGTTTTAAAATAATTTTGGCTAGGTCCTCACTAATTTTCATCTCCCTTTGGGAAGTTTTAATGTTAATGTATCAGTGTACCAAAATGGTAATGCAGCCTAGTTCTTAATGGGGGCAATTAAAGTGCACTTTGCTGGGACACTTCATTAGTGAGTCTTGATTCATCAGCCTGGGAGACTGCTATTTTTGAGGCCTGACCCTGAGAGGACTTACTGCAAGTTCCCACACCCACAGTCAAGGAAGTGGCATTTAATCTGCTCTTGCTCTTCTGTGTGTTGCTAATTGGCTTCTTACCACTGTGCCTGCATTCGGTTCTTCCTTGTGTGTGCATGACCTTGAGGCAGGACACACTCCATTATGCACTGGACTGCAATACTTACACAGTATTTAGCTGTGCAAGAGCCTATCTGAGTCACCACAAACAACAGATGAGCTGGCTGAATGAGCTCTGCGAGGGCAATGGAGAGGGAGTGTTAAATCCTTCTAAGGAGAGCTACTTTCATTGTGGGAACTAGTGGCCCAATAGGCAACCTTGCTTCAGGAAGAGCAGGGCTGGGCTCACGGAGCCACAAAAGACAGCACATAAAAGAGTTCCTACTTGCTCAGATTCTGCACTTAATAGTTCATGGAGAATGGATCATGGAAAACCGTCTTTCTCTAATTCCCTAAAGCTCACGCTCACCCTGATCATTAAGGCTCTAAGGCCCTACCTGCCACACGGCACACAGAAGACTGGAGGGAATGAGGACACAACAAACCCTGGGCGGCCTCGGACCAACAGGGGTTGGGTAACACCCACCTTTCTCAGGTGCGGAGAGATTGGGATCACTGCGTGGCAAGGCCCCATCTCCAATATGATTAAACAGCATCCTCTGCAAAGGGAGAAGGGTCCGTTTTTATGATGTAATATGCTGAGATATGATGCCTTTTAGAAAATGATATGGTTATCTCCTTATGAAACTTTTTGCTCAAAATACTTTCTATATGGTATAATGAGGCAGGAACAAATATTTAGACTATATTTAAGGAAAAACGGGGACCAGAGCCATAAGTTTTCTGAAAGAAACACAATAAAAACTTGTGCATGTTAAATATAAATGGTAAATAATTACTTATAATAAACATAGGGAAAATGAATAGTAAATATTAGCTAGGTATGGTGTTCTGCACAAGTGTATACTGCTAGACTGGCACTATGACATATGAATAAGAATTAGAGGAGAAATATTAGTTTAAAAACTACTGTGTATATATATATATATACACACACACCATCATGGTCTATATCCTATAGTAGGCAAAGAAAATGTGCTAATGAATGTTCTATCATTTTTAACCTACAGAAATACCGATTTTACACGGCTCTACCTAACACACGATAATACGGACACCTACAGCATGATACTTTATAGCACTTTTGGTAACATATACACTGCTTCACATTTTACCCCAGGCAGATTACTAGGGGCTAATCAAGGAGGCCTTTCAAAGTTTCCCATGCTGGCACATGTTCTCTTAGAGCAGATGAGACAAACTGTGAGATTCCCCTTGCAATGCCAGTGACAATGGGAAATACAATTGGTTAGCTGGTTCAGCCAAACGCACTCAGAAATCATTTCTGCAAGACATCAGTGCTGCTGCGCAGAGGAGGTATCCTGGGCCTTTCGGGAGGATCACACAATCAGCAAAGATAAACCAATCAAGCCAAATCCCACTCGCTCTCATCCAATTCCAGATGCAGCTACAGACTTCTGCCAGGATGGTGTAGAAAAACAGAGAAATTAGCCGGAGCAGAAATAAATAGCTTTCTCTGCTCTTAAAACTATTCCCAAATAAACTGTGAAACTCAGGGATACAACATAAACCTTCAACTTCATGCCCACCCTTCAATGCACATGAGTCACCCCTGGACTGAGCCTATGGCCCTGTGCTCACTCAAGTTGAGAGGAATCATTTTAAAGTGAGGTTTGAGTGACAGGCAGAACCACGTTCCCTGGTTCCTATGAGGGCTTCAGGGGCATCTCTAGGACACAACCCCTTTCCTGGTAATTCATGGAAGAAGAATGGCAAAGGCAAACAGATTGCTCCTGTCCTCTCGAGGAGGCGAGGAATCAGCTGTGGCTGTCCTCAATGGTTATGGGAAAGCAGGAAGTTCTGGGTAGAAGCAGGAGTCTTCTGCTACCTTAAGAGGTTCCTCCCTCCCCAGCCTTCTGCTCCATACACATGCAAACACACACACAGATGGTTCACTCATTAGCGCCCCCCCCCCTGGAATCTTGCTGTAGCAGCAGTGAAACAGGCTGAGATCAAGGAGGACCCCAGACTTTCCTCTTCACTGTTCAAGCCGTGACCCAGATATCCCTCTAGAGTAGTGGTTCTCAACCCGGGGGGTCTGAACTCTCCTGGGGGTAGCATCAGTTATCTACTCAACCTGTGGAGGCCAACGCTGTTGGTGGATCACTTCAGATATGTTGCAGATTAAGATATTTATATTACAATTCATAACAGTAGCAAAATAACAGTTATAAAATAGCAATGAAATAACTGTATAGTTGGGGTTACCCCAACATGAGGAACTGTAGTAAAGGGTTGCAGAATTAGGCAGGTTGAGGACCACTGCTTTAGAATCATGAGTCAGATGGCACTCCCAACAGTGGGCAGAGACCAGAGGCAGACTGACTCTTCTCCCAGCTGGCCTTGACACTGGCTGCTTTTGGCAGCTGCTGTGTGCCTCTGCAGATTCACAAGCAATCCCATTCTCTCCCATCTTCTAGCTTCTGATTCACCCACAGGAGTACCTGGGAAGGCTCCACAGGTGTTGGGTAAATGGCACTGCATGGTCTATCTCTTGGGGACAGGCAAGAGTTTTCTCTGGAATGTTTGTGTTTGTCAGACAACAAAGGAGAAGCTGGGGAGAGAAGAGAGAAGTGATCAGTGAAGCCGCCACGTGGGGCCAGCTTAGAGAAAACCAGAGTGCTGTGGCAGCTGCCTGCAACATGCACCAGTGAAGCCATAGCTCCTAGGTTCTGAAAGATTCTCTGGTCACCAGTCACCACGTTCCCAACCCTGCACTCACCTCTGGCACTGGACGGAGCAGAACTTGTCACATTAGGTGATGCAGAGTGAGTGGAGCTTAGGCTTGAGGTAGATGGACTGGGCTGGAAACAGGGAACAACTGTCATGCACGGGGAGCCTCAGTTCATAATGACATTTGAAACAAAAACACCAACAGGTTGTTTTTTTTTTTTTTTTTTCAAATTAGCAGAAAGAAAAACAAAACCCCAAAGGCCGTTTAGAAACAGAGCAAAGTCTTATTAACTCAGATCGACAATGAAGCTTGCCTGGATTATCAGGCACTTGAGATTTCTGCTACCGCTGAAGGAAGGAACACACACATTGGTTTCAGCTCTATTCCCTGACTCTGCACCCATCGGCAGCCCTCCCTGCCTGCGGTATAAAAAGAAACACTTCTAGTCTTGGCCACATAAATAGGAGCAAGTTTCTAACTTTCCGTCTATTGATAGATTGTGCACGTGTGCTTCTCTCCTGTGTGAGCATGCATGTGCTATGGCATGCATGTAGTTGTCAGAGGACAAACTTGTGAAAGTCAGTTCTCTCCTTTTACTACGTGGGGCATCATGCTAGGCAGCAGCAAGTGCTCTATCCACTGAGCCATGTAGCTGGCCCAGATGAGTGCTTCTAAAAGGCGCACAGTCTGCCTTCCTCTTCTCTTCAAAACTGTGTTCAAAGTATACAATGGGAGTCATACTATGGTCATTTCCAAGGGCAGTGATAGGAAACTCAGCTTTATTTTACCATCCTAAAATAAAATGCTTTAAGACTCCCATGAGCTCAAAAATTCCCCCAAAACTGTATTTTCTTCTATTTTTTTTTATTATAAAAAATTTCCTATATAAGTATGCACATTTTATAATGTGGCCTTATGCCCCAAGGGAACTCATAAAGAGCCACTCAGGAACACTAAGAGGCAGCTACCGTATGTCAGCATGCTCTAAGAATCTAGGACTCACGAAACAAAGGCCTACAGGGCCAGTCTGGCAGCTAGGCCTGGGCAGCTTGCCTGCGATTTTCTATTGCTTGCCTATACTTCCTAAAGTGACGGGCACACTGGAGAGATGCATCTCTGTGGATTCCCAAGGCCAACAAAGCAATACTGAGAGTTTTTCAAAGGTTGGTCCTTAGGTCAAGTTCTTGCTTGTAGGTCTGTTTGTGAGCCCGGGGAGAATGGACAGACGCTCTCATGACGCAGACAGAAAAGGAACACACACGAGCAGACAAAAAGCTAATGAGGTACCTGCATGTTAAAGACTTCATCAGAGCTTTCTGACTGCCCTGTAATATTGCTTACTTCGGCAGAGGCCTGTGAGGACAGCGAGGACGAGGAATACCGGTTCACAGCTGGGTAACTTAATGGGCTGTTTCGGGGGGAAAACACGGTCGTTAACTCAGTCTTGGAACTGTATTTTATCGCATGCCGGCATGGCATGATGAAACCAAAGGGAAAAGAGACGCATCCCGCTTTGTTGTCTCCTGTTTGCCTCATTATAATCGAATGTTTTGAGTCTGTTTATTTCTCATGCTGTTGCTGTTTCACCAGTGGCAGATGTCTGCAGCTGCCTCGTGGCTTAACTATTTCATTAAGAAATAGAGAATTTGACAAATTGTACCATAAAGAATGAGAGAACCATTCCGGATCATCTTGCAGGGCTGGCAAATTGTAAGGTAATTCAGAATACGACTTACCTGCGTCTAGGAATTACCCTGGTACCATCTGGACTCATGGAGGCAGGGGCTGAGTTTCTACACACACGAGGGCTTCCATTAGGAAAATGTACAGGACTGGCCTGGATACAAGCAGAGAACTCCTGAAGAAGAGGCCAAGAACACATTTTATTAGTGCAACTGATCTATAAGGTACTTTAATCTACCAAATATAGACTCACAACATCATGAAATCTTTACATAGGAACCAATCATAAATGACAGTACTAGTAAGCCTTCAGACATTGACCTTGTCTGTTTTGTTTTCATAAAGGGTAAATATGGCAAACAACAGGGATGCAATTGTAGCAGTATTTGAAGCTCCTAGGCAAATCTGCAATGTGGCAGAAGAACCAAAAGATGTCGCTATTGGATACTTCATTTGTAGACACAAAAAGCATTGGCAGTGGTTACATTGCCCCACTGTGGCCTCTCAGCACATACCTGTATCCCAAAGCTTGATTTCATCACAAAGAACTGGTCCACCAGTTTTTTGTGAAGGGGTCTCATATCTTGAGGTACAAACTTCTCATGCACGGCCAGCCCGAATTCCAGGATCTGTGCCTTGATAACGACACGAGGAAAAGCCCACATCAGTGACTACTTCTCATGGGAGCTTGCTGGGGACCATACGTGGTTGCTAACCTCCTACATCCAACGGTGGGAAGACTAGTTGCTCTACAGGTGAGAAGATAGGGCAGAACAGTCTCATGTGTAATAAGTAACAAGTGGGGACCTGACTTTGGGCCTGTTTGACTCCCTGACCTTGACTTTCCTGTTTCACTTTCCCCCAGCTCCTTTCCTGTGTATCTCATATCTTTAATGATAACCCTCTTTAGTGGCTATATGTCCCTGGCCTCCACACCCCCTTCCTAGCGTAGGCACAGAATGAGGCAGAAGCTGCTTCTTGTTTGGAGAGTCCAACAAATCCTTCTCAGGATGAAACCTCCTCTTTCACATCAGCCTCCCAACACCAAGAGATTCTCCAAAATTTCTCGGGGAGAAAAGAACAACAAAACAGGAACTTTGCAGCAGTTGCTGTGCTTTCTGTTGTTCTTTAAGAATATTATTCTTGCTTACTTACTGTAATATAACAAAGGATCCTGCTTTAAAGATGTGTTTTTTCTGTAAGGTCCCAAAAGGAAATGAACATAAACATGCAACTTTCTTTTGTTCAACCATCAACAGCATAAGATTTCTTGGGTTGGAATAGCAGCTATCATCTGCATTTTAGTGAATTCAGTCTGCGAGGAAAGCAAGCCATGCAACACCACAGGTGCTTGCATCTTTGCAGCTTTCCAAGAGTCTCTGTAGAAAGCCGATGATCAGACAGGTCTGACCTTAATGGGCTAGAGCACTCAGCACCTTCTCTATGAGATGGGGCTGCAGCAGCTTCTACTCTGGATACCTCTCCCCGCCACACCTTTTCTAAAGAGAAAAGCACCCTGGGTTGAACACCAAGGATACACTGGAGGATATCTGACGCATAAAGGGAAAGACTGTCCTATAAGATGAAGAGATGGAGGGACCCAAAAATTGTGACCAACTGTAGCAAATGCTAGACTTCTCCAATAGCTGTTGCCTTTCTTTTGCTCAGATAGGGTAATTTGGGTCATCAGGGAAGAGAGCCAAGCATGGAGATTAGGAAGGCCATTGTGGAGAGTCTCGGGTTCCCTCCCTCCCTGTGCATCAAGCAGAAGCAGAGAAGAAAGATGCACTGTATAGCAAGCTGGCTGACTCTTGTCAAGCCCAGAGCCTCTTAGGAACTTTATTATGTCAAAGTTGTCCTGTGCTGGACCCAAATGCCAGGCTTTATACTTTCCCCTTAGTCTTAGAAGTGGGGCATTGAGAAGATGGTAACCATGGGGCAAGTGGCTCTCTGGAACTGAAGCCACTCCTGTGGGATTAGGCAGCTGGATGTATCTGTTGACAATATCTCCATGTCAACTAGACAGAGATCCAGGAAGGATGGTGGCTTCTCCAGTCTAGCTCCCAACTCATGGTCCCACAGAATGATGTGTCATGCCCAAGGTTACACGATATGCTCGTGTTTCAATTGTGCTATAACAGAGACACCACACTTCCTGGCCACAGCTCTTTCTAACGGGTCCCATGAGCAACACCAGGCACAATATAGGAAAGCCTGTTGAATTTCATTTTCTTGAAAATCTTAACTCTGAGCTTCTGTTTTAGTTCTGGGGAAAGAACCTATTCAGGCAAGAAGACACAATCTGAAGGAGACCACTTGTGAGAGGTGAAGTTGAGGCAATGCTCAAAGAGTTTTTATGAAATCAACAAAGGCTAAACTCCTTATGCAACCCTGCGTCTGTGTGCCAGCCATAACCACACTGGGAACTTATCTGACTTCCTATTTTTCTTGTAGGTCAAAGTTCTTTTTCTTTGCTCCACTAGAACTATCCTTGCCTTTATCCATGAACCTGTCATCATCCTTCCCCTGTGTCATTATTTTATGGATAGTATCTATAGACCATAAACAGACTAAAACCTGTCAAAACCCCATGGCCTTCCAGTCTAAAAAAACATGCTTTGTTTACTAATTCCATATTATCAAGTAGGAAGAAATGCTTCTGTTCCATTCACACATACTCTACTCTCCATAGGAACAAAATTATTTCCTATTTAATCTAGATGGCCAAGTACGTTTTCCATATCAGAGGTTTGCACACCCTTTCTTGGGCAACTATCAACAGGGGCAGAGCCAGCAACACAACACTTAATCTTGATGGCACCAAATAAAAATAAACTATGCTACTTTGAAGTAGAAAATGACAAGTGTACCTAATTTGTCCACTTAATACAACCTCTAGGCTTTATCTGCAAAACACAATACTGCTGCAAAGCAAATTCTACTGATGATCTACCCCTTACTATGGCACGCATCTAACAATCACATTCTTACATGTACCGATTTGTGACCTTGACTTAGCCTGAATTCACTTGAGCATGAAATTTTCAGTGATAAGCTAGCAACAAGTCTGCAGGCAGCCTTAGCAAGAGACATTCAAAGAGACTATGTGAAATAGTACTTGTAGGGGGACAGCCTGTTAAGTTTGTTCTTGGATCCAAGTAGGGATAGTGAGCAGGAATTAGCCAGTTTCTGCTTATATGTTAGAGGTGAATTGGCCAACTTGACTGCCACTTCACTTAGGCTGTTCATGCTAATACCTCTAGGTGGATATTTGGAAGGACTCATAGGGCCAGGCAAGGTAGAATGTTTGCTTCTGTGGCCTACCTGCTCAAGCATCAGCTCTCTTAACCGTGCAATCTTCTCCCCGTCTTCAGGATGACTTAAAATATAGTCTTTGACAAAGAATGCCTAAGAAGAGAAACAACAGTCAGGCTATCCTGGGAGAGTTACCATGGAAGTGAAAGGTGGTACTACCACCACCACCACCACCACCACCACCACTTCTTTCTAAGGCTTGGCATATGTAGAGAAACAGCATGACTATGAAACTTGTTTGGGGGGAAATGAAGTGATTCCTAACTGTGCACAGCTGGTCACAGGCAACATTCAGAAAGTCTGAGCTTGGACACTAAGCATCTCTGGTAAAAATAAAAAGCAGACCCAAGTCAATAAACTATAGGTATTATATTCTAAAATATTCTAAAACATAGTCTAAAAATATATTCTAAAATAAAATAAATTAAGATTCAAGTGGCCAAGATGATCTTCCATCTATTCCAATAATAATAATAATAATAATAATAATAATAATAATAATAATAATAATAAATAAACAGATAAAAAGTCCACATAAAGGATCACCAAGCAAGCAACCAAGCAAGCAAGACTATCTCCACAAACTTCTTTGATCAGGCAAATTAGTTTAGTTAGACAAATGCTTCTAGGTGGGTATTTGGAAGGACACACAGAGCCAGGCAAGGTAGAATGTTCTGATCTCCTCACCACATTTATTCTTCCCAACCCAAGCACACACACTTAAAGTACCTTACCATGAAGATGGACTACATGGGCTTCACAAATGGCTAGCTACACATTTGTTGTGGTTTACAAAGGACTACGTTTGGGCTGATTGAAGCCATCTGTCACTGACAATGGGCCCATATTTGCACAAGAAAAAATTCCTTCATAAAACCTGAAGGCATCTCCACTGACAAGTTCGCCTCCAGCGACCCTCAGTCCTCACCTCTTGGTACCTGGAAACGCCACCATTCACTGCGGCATCTATGACTCCATTGAGGCACATGGTCAAGGGGTTGATGTTCTGCATCTGCCTCGTCTGACACTGGCTGATCAGTGTCTTCAGTTGCTGATTCTTGTTTTCTAACACTTCAATGGCATTTTCCAGAGGACTCATTTCTACCTGAAAAGCAAATGAGTGTAAATATCTACTGATTTCTATGATATTAAAAACCAAAGATAGAGAGGGGGGAGTCAGAGGGAGGGAGGAAAAGAGAGCGAGAGAGCACACAAGACAGACAAAGCAGAAGGTCCATCTTCTGAATCATCTATGGCTCTAGTGGCTCCCATTAGTGTCTCTCCCCAGAGCCATCCCACAGCACAGGAAAGGATATAGAAGTCAAGTTACCCATTTACCAGTGAGGTGTGAATACGGCAGGAAACTATGTCAATTGATGGAAGAGTGGTTTGGGTGACCAGCAACTGTCCATTCTATAACATCACAGCAATAAGCATCCCATATTTTTATGTTCTTTTGGATGGACCCTGAATGATGAATGTTTCACCTGTCTGGTATATATTTGATATAAAGCAGCATGGGCAATACAGAGGTACATTAGCAGATCTTCTGGTGTCAGAGAGCATTAAGTCCCATTGGAGAGAGGGGACATATGCCCATGCAGACCCCCACATGCATTTATAACAGCACCATATGGTGGCAGAGGATAGCACACAGTTGGGAGTTACAGAAAACAAGATAATCACATACATTCCAGGATCTATTTCTTGGTGCACAGCCAAATAGAATCATAATGACTTACTGGGTTGTTACAGGGGACCTAATTGTGACTATGATCAAAGTGTTTTTCCAGTATATGGCATTGTGCTGTTAATGTCACTGACATTCTCTCTGAAGAGAAGGTCTGCCAACTCTTAGTAATGAAATAATTTGGGCTTACAGGAAACATACTTAAGCACTTGCTCTTTCAGTTAGAGAAGCAAAGTAGAATAACAGGCCACTTAGACCATACTGAAAAATCTTACAGTATCTCAAGTATATGAAAATTAAGAATAAATATTTATCAAAAGTAATATAAAAGAAGACATGACAAAATAATTTCAAGGTGCATAATCACCAAAGAACCCATTTGGAGAATATACAAGACCTCAAAACCAGAAAAAAATAAAAATAAAAAAAGCAAAACACCAAGAAAAACTGGGCAAAGATTAAAACAGCAATTTCAGAGAGGAGTAAATTTAAATGGCCAGTAAATATCTGCAAAGGTACTAAGTATCATGTGTGAGGAAACATGAAGAACAATACTAGAGTGACATACTATAAAATGCCCCCTCAAATGGTAAAAATAAGTGTGGCAATAGCAAGTGAGTGTAAGGGTGAGTGCCTGAGCTCCTCTTCTGCTGGTGGAAGTTCAAACTGCCTCATTATCTTTGGGAAACAGTTGCAGGATCTATCATCTATCTTCTTGTGTACATTAAATATAATGTTATTTATAGCTTTATCTATCTCATGGTCCAGAAAGTCTATTTGTGGGCATACATATGGGAAAAAATGGAGCTGGAGGCATGAACAAAAATGTTTGTAACTGTTCCCCTAAATCACTGTTTGTCAACAAGAAACTACATATAATATATTGCGGTCTGTTTATACAGTGGAATAATATATAGTAATGGAAAGTGTACTTTTGATACTTGGTCAATGGGAAATATGACAAATACACTGAAAGAATGAAATAAATCTTTACAGAGTACACACAGGTAAGCAAAACTGAGTGGGTTGGTTTAGAAAAGCATAAATAGTGGCTATTTCTCTAAGGAAATACATACCACAAATGCCAGGGTCCCTCTAGAGTACAGAGAGGGAACTGTCACTATAATTTGGAGAGGTAAACCCTACGATGCATTAGCAGGGATGAATAGTTTTAAACCATTTGTAATATTAAATCTTTGTTTTATATGTGGAAAAGCTAAAGCATAAAGGAAAGCCTGACTTGAAATCACTGCAAGTTAAAAAGTAAGCCATCTTCAGGACCCAGGACAGAATGGTGGCTCTAGAGCAGTGCTTCTCAACCTCCCTAATGCTGTGACCCTTCAATGCAGTTCCTCATAATGTAGTAACACCCAATTGTAAGAGTATTTTCATTGCTACGTTGTAACTGTAATTTTGCTACTGTTATGAATCATAATGTAAACATCTGCATTTTCAAATGGTCTTAGTTGACCCTAACAGGTTGAGAATCACTTAGGGGCTGTGGGTGGGCAAGAGTGGACACAGCCCCTCAGTTCACAGGAGGAAGAACGAGAGATCAATTACTCCACAGCTGTGAACTACCAGCCCTGTTACTATGCATTTGAAGTGGAGAAAAAATAGTTTAAAATCACACTTTGAAGATTCACAGTAATATAGGGTAGATATTACTGAGCATAAGAATTTTTAACCTGCTCTTGGAATTATGTCATTCGCCTTCCATGATTTTGTAACTTCCTGTGCCAAATACTAATGATGGTCCTTGTTCTACCTATGATTGCTTCGCTGCACACATCCTCTATGTTCTACTCATGACTGCTTCATTAAACACATCCTCTAAGAATTGTAATACTTGTTTCATTCTGTATAAAAGTCCTTGTTTGAGAGCTGCAAAATACACTCAGAATTAAAATAAATAAATAAAGTGGAGAAATTGTATGAGTTTGTCTTACTACAATAAAATTAAAAATCTGTCTTCACTTTTATAATCTCTAACACTGTCAATTCAACAACTTTGTGAACATCGCATAAGATATAATAAACATGTGCAAAATACAAGAACTCCAGAGAATATTTCCAATATGTAATTTGAGACAAAGTATAAGTAAGTCACAATACAGGATAAAACTGAACACAGGGAAGGAATGGGCTATTCCCATTTTGGGAAGAACCAGCATGAGTAAATACACATTTGACAGGAAATCTTCACCAGCACTCGGCAAATACAAGTAAGCGAGATGCAGGCTGCCACATTTCCTTGTGAGATCAGAAAGCAAGGAAGGGTCTGGGAGGAAAACACTAAGCAGCTGGGCTGGGGCCCATCCACGCCCCTTCCTGAGGAAGGTCCTTGGAAGGGACTGAAAAGGAAACAGGCGGCTATGTCATTTCTCCTAGCAGACCGAACCCCATTGGAAATGGACTAAGAATAGCTCCTGGGAGGGAAAGCTGCACTCTACGGAGGCCTGCAGTAGGAAGTTAGTAGCAGGGCTTCTCAAGGAGACAAGCCCACACTCTAAGAGAAGTGAGAGGTCTGCAGCTAAGCCTCTGTAACATGGCACACAGTGTCTCCTAATGCGCACTTTAAACTGCGGAGCCCTGCGAACCCCACTTATAACTTTTGTACGTTATTCTAGTTTGTTACCATTGCTGTGAGATAGAAAGGTGTGGTGGATCATCCTTTAGTCTCAGATATTCTCTTTGCAGTGCCAGAGCATCTGGACCACATTAAATTATTAAAAAAGTTCAACACCAGGAAGGAACAAAGAGCCCTGTCTGATTGGATCAACAGTAACATCTCTGTGGATAAGTAAAAGGACACAAGAGGCAATTGAACAGGAGCCCAAGCGCAATCATTAAGTAATTGAAAATAAGTAATAAAATTAAGAGGAGTAATTTAATAATATTAGCTGCCGTGGAGTAGTGCAAAACTACCTCTGATCTAGTAAAACCCAAATCAAACAAAATCCAAGCAGCCTTTTTGTTACTCCCACAGGGTGCTAAAGACTTAACTCATTTGAATAGAATGTTATATTTCCTTTCCTATATCTCACAGTAATAAAAGTATTTGATAACAGATATTATTATTGCTTTATAGAAGTATTGCAATGAATAAAGACATGATAAAAATATCAAACTACATTTATTTATCACGTGTGTGCATCTGTGAGTGCCATGCTGTGCACATGGAGGTCAGAGGACAACTCGAGGGAGTTGGTTCTTTCCTTCCACTATGTGGGTCCTGGGGTTGAAGTCAGGGTTTCAGGCTTAGTGGCAAGCACCTTTACCTACTGAGCTATCTTGCTGGCTTTCAAATATCAGTATCTTAATCCCTAAAATATCAAGAGGTCTGGGTGATGAGGACCAATAACTGATTATCAATTATTCTCGCTAACATCACAAGAAAAGAGGAGGGGAGGGAGGAAGAGAGTCAGAAAGAGGCACAAAATGCCTATGAAATAGTCTTGCACGAACAAAAGCTCACTAAGCCTCCAGGCTTAACTACCAACTTAGAAGAACTGCAGGCCACAGAGAAACATGTTAATTGACCCCACTTGGGTCAAGACTGAAGGAAACACTAAAAGGCAGACCACTGTGATTCTTCAACAAAATTATTTTTTAAAGAAGCAATGCAAGGGGGAACACGTAGTCGAAAAGTATTTAGGAGACACTGCCAATAACGGAATTGAACATCTAGAACCAAACAAGGAGGGAAAAAGAAATCAAACAGACTCTTGGTGAGGCATAAGGGAACACTAGAAGTTTTATACTCACCACATTATTGCTATTATTTAAAATATAATGAATGGTTGTTTATAAATACACATATGAGACAGTTATGGATGACTTTGTATGATGTCACATTTTTGTTACAAAATTATACAGTGTGAGAAGTGGTTAGAAGTGCAGATAAAGAAAAATAGGTTCTTTTTCTAACTTCTGAAGATGACACATTAGGATTGTTATACATATTCTCTATCTTTGTGTGATATAACTAAGTTTTAGAGGGTCACTGGCTCCCATGCACTGGGACTATGGAGCAAGGGGACTAGGAGGAGGCTTCTTACAAACAGGCTAGTCCTGGAGTGTAGGGCAGTAATGAACCACTAGATGGCGCTGTCAGCAGACTGATGCAGAGCCCTGGGATTCTGGGTAGGGCGATAGATACATAGATATCTTTGAGTTTGTTCTTCCACAATTTTATACATAGATAAAGTCCATGTTGATGACTACAAACACAGCCCTTTCTAATCTCCCTCACAACCCTAATACTCCATCCTGCCTGAGAGTACCCTTCCCACATTGTTGTTGTTTTTCTGTTTTGGTTTTATTATTGTTTTGTTTTTGTTTTTGTTTTTTCGAGACCCACTGAGTTTAACCAAGATCATTTGTGTGATCATGGGTTTGGAGGCATCTACTGGGCCTAGTGGCTCCTCAGTGGGCACTCAAATGGAGAATGACTAGTCTTTCCTTAGAGTCCATTTCTAGGTCCTCAGGGAGGGGCAGGGCTCCATAAACCCATTTCCTATCAGTCCAGAAGAACTAAAATTGGATTTCAGGGTTACTGGGGCAAAGGTTAAGAAACAGGCCTACAGGAGATAATCTGGCCAGCTGCAAAGAGCAGCCCTACTAGAGATAGCGTTGCCTAGTGACTGACCCGAAGGGTCCCGCCGGAGATAGGGTTGATAAGTGACCCAGTTTTATGGCCACATTCCTTCCTGCCCACTGGAGATAGGGTTAATAAGAAACCAACACTTCCCTGGATAAGATAGTGGACAAAGAGAACAAAGAAAGCTAAGCCATGGTAGTCTTGGAGCCTTTTTCTGTCTTGTCACTTTAGACATTAGACCTTTTTATGTTACTCAACCAATAGATGCTTGCCAAGTTGGAACTCCCCTGCTTTGGGGCTTTTGGAGGGATAGGAACCTATACATTTACTCTCAGCCCAGAGATCAGGGCTCTTTCTGGGTACCACTGTGCTGGTGACTGGTCAGAGCCAGGCTCTGGACTGATTAAAGGTTCTCATGTATATTGCATCAGTATTGAGTCCTGGTGGTTTTTTGGTGGTCTCGTGATCTGGGTACAGCATTGAGTAGGCTCATTACAGGAAGCCACAGTGCACAAGCGCACTGGCTGTGCTGGGTCCAGCAGACAGCACTCCACAGCCCTTCTTTCTATCTTGCATTCTTCTGCAACATTCTCTGAGCCTTAGTGGGGTACTACAGATGTCCTGTTTAGGGCTGAGGGTCCAGCTGTTACCGAGAGCCAGCACCTTGCATAGCCATGGGCCTCTGCAGTCACTATTTATTGCAGCCCGACTTCTCTGATTAATGATGGAAGTAGCACTTACATATAGCTCGGCAACATGACAGGTTAGCTAACAGGAGTAAGTTTAGCTCTAAAACTTCCTCAGGCATGGCTTTTGGTGTGTGTGTGTGTGTGTGTGTGTGTGTGTGTGTGTGTGTGTACAGGCATACTGGACTGGGTGTGAATTCCCTCTTGTGGAGGGGACATCAAATCTCCATGGAGATTCCATCTCACCTGAGTCAGAATGGCTCTCATTATGAAACCAAAATAACAACAAACACCAGTGATGATGTGGGAAAGGAGGAGCCCTTAGTCACTGTTGGTGAGAGTAATATGGTGTAGCCACTATGGAAATCAATGTGGAGGTTCCTCAAAAAACAAACAAACAAACAAACAAACAAAAACCCTAGAGACAGTCCTTTGACCAACTATTCAAAGGGCTCTACATGTTACTTCAGGAACACTTGCTCAGCCATGCTCACTGCTGCTCTGTTCACGGTACCTAAGAAATGGGTCAGCCTTGAAGACCGCCAACTGATGAGTGGATAGTGACAATGCAGCACATATACACAGTGTATTTTATTCATCTGTAGAGAAAAGTACAACTGAGAAGTCTGCAGGCAAATGCGTGGGGAAAAATGAAACCGTGGCTCAGAAAGATAACTACTGCATGACCTCTCTCATATGTAGAGCCTAGCTTGAGACCTTCAGACTTCTGTAATTAATCTGGAGGACCTGCAGGAGCAAGTAGAGGAAAAAGGCTACTGGGGTCGAAGGGATGCCTTCAGGGAGCAGGGCTAGCAACACACAGGTGATATTGTGGCAGAGAGGGAGGATTGTGAGGCTGGAAAGTTTAAGCAGGGATGGGTTTGGGTGCATAGAGGAGACAAGAGAGGAGCGAGGAAGGCTAACCAAAATTAAGGACCTATGGAGCACCGTATCGACTCTTACTACTTTTTAACGCAATTTAAAACAAGCTGAAGAAGAGCTAGGAGAGCGCTATCCCATAGGTTTGGATAGTGAGGCTGCTGCAAGCCAAGAGTTATGAAACAAAACCCCAGTGTCAGGTATGGGCTGTCTCTTTATTAGTTGTTGGTCAAAGACTCTCTGGAGGCCACCCAAACAGTACAGGCTCTCACCATTCTTCTTGGTTGCCCAGAAGAACTAGTTGATGACACCCTACTGATAAAGACACCACACGCCTTGTACAGAGCAGAGAATCAAGTAAGAGGTAAGCTGCCTGCTTTCCTCCCTGTTGGCTCATAGTCCTAGTGCTGGAAGGTTCTATACAGGCAGCTGGGGGGAAAGGTATGGTCTTCCTTAACCATGAACTATATGACCAAATGAAGTTTGAAGCCAAACTTATGGATATCTTTTGTCTTTCAGATTCTGGTACTGTAGGCAAGAAATTTCCATTCAATTTCCTATATTTATTGAGTACCTACTATGTTCTTGAAGTCCTATACAGCAAGAACACAGCCAGTAAGCCAACAACTCTAGTGGTTCATGGCGCATTCCAGGTAGCAGAAACAAGCGAGCCCCATGGAGGCTGCTGAGAGTAGGCTGTACTCAGCATGGGCTAGCCCAGCTCGACTTGTTCTGTTAGAACATAAGATTACATATTCTAAGAAAGTAGGCAGCCGAGGTTTGAAAGGCTGTGTTTAGTATTTCTCCCTTTATCTTTGTCAGCAGACTAGTCTTTGTGAATGGCGTGTGTGTGTGTGTGTGTGTGTGTGTGTGTGTGTGTGTGTGT
>OU015742.1:138055086-138090136 GCA_907169655.1 Acomys percivali | reverse complement strand
GAGTACAAGGGTCAGAGTACAAGGGTCAGAGTACAAGGGTCAGAGTATGCAGTCTTCTCCGCTCTTTCCCCACAATACGACTGTAACCTCGTCATTCATCACGGTTCAGCCACCTTCATCTAGAAAAGGCAACAGTGTAATCTATGGAGACAAGGTTGGAGTGACCGCAACCTAAAGGGAGAGAAGGACTTTAGGATTACATGGCCTGAACCTTCTGTCTTAAGGCGAGGGCTTTACATTTCAGAAGGATGCTCGACTCCCTCAAAAACCACCTTTTGATTAGGGGAAGGGCTGGCCGGGTCACCCATGCCTGGAGCCCCATCTCCTCTCTATCTTCATATGCACAGAGCCTCACTTTTGGTAATGAGCAGAAATGCTGTGACTCGGGGGCACCTGTGTGCTTCAAGCTGGACTCCTTCTGACCAGGAACCAGCTCCTTCAGGACATGTGACATGCAGCTGCTTTTGCCATGAGCCACTGTACATGACAAGGTTTTCTTTTATTAACCAGTTTTGGAATGTATACTTTATCACTGTTATTTAGCGTGTTACCAAAAAGAGCATGTCTTTCCACCAGCTACTGAGATGACTACGGAAGAGCCCGTGTGGTAAGAGCTTGACAGGTTCTGCTGGTGGCGGAGGCAAGCAGACAAAAGCTCAGAGAGTTGAGAGGGATGCTCAAGGTGTGCACAGGGATGCAGGTATCCATGCCGTCAGGATGGCGGCTTTCTGAGAAGTAGACAAGCAAGAAGGGTTTTACAGAGTGAAGAGTTCACCAGGAGGAGGGTGGGGGACACTGTGCAGGCAGAAGGCTGCCCACACAGACTTTTAGCTGCCTATGAGAAGGTACAGCAAACAATAAAGAGAGCAGGTGGGTGTCACTGGAGCCAAGGGGAAGGGTGGGTAGGTGGATTGTGGAAAGGACAGGCTTGGAATAATGGGGTTCAGTTTGGAGCCAAATCCTGAAAGCTGTAAGTATGGAGAAAGAGACTGATTTAACCTTACCCATCCCCAAAAGGCAGCTAGACCACTGAGTATTAAATTGCTGGCCAGGAGGAAAAATGGTTCAGTAGAAAAAGCAAAAGAAAGGGAGTTGGGAGACATGGGTTTCAGGGCCAGGGCTAAAGGTCACGGGCATGTGACTCTGAATGAGCTAGTAGTATGATCTCAGTACATCCATGAGTGAGGACTGAAAGCCACTGCAAGGACAAAGAGCTGTATCCTCATCTCATTAGATCTCTAGTTGGCTTGGGAGGAGGGAAAGAGAATTAGAAATATGCAGACAGGACTAGAAAATGATTGTGGGCCTTTTCAGTAATATCTCCATGGTGTTTCCCAACGGTATCTTTACTGGTCAATGCCCGGGAGAAGGAAGAGGCTAGTGGGGCAGGCTGCTGGTGCGCGTGGCTGTTCTAGTCTATCTTTTGCTCTTTTATAGAGCAGCCTGTGGTTAGATTTCTGAAGAGACCCACAGTAAGCACACATGAAGTACTCTACAAAGGCCCATTTTTCTATTCCGTTCTCCTTGGAATTCTGCAAAGCCTCTGCTGGTTGGCTGGGAATAACCCCAGTAGGTAACTACTGGCAGCGCTGGAAACCACTGGGCAAGGATGACTGAGTGTTAGGAGATGCCTCCTGGCTTAAGACGGGAGTGTTTATTGTGAGCAGTGCAAAGGTAACACACTTACAGGAATCAGCTCATTTTGCAATTTTGTTTAGGTTGGAATGCTGAGTCACCGTTTTCAAGGAAAGGGATGGTCGTAAGTGATTTCTGAGTACTTGCCTCCTTTCCCACTGAGGCTGTGAGAACTCTTGGCCCTTTCTGACTAGGAGCATGTTGAATTATCAAGGTACACTGGAGCAACCCCGCACATGCAGAGGCCAAGATGAGACTGTACTCTGGTCTCATCTCAGAAACCCTAACTGCACTGTTGTGATGCACACGAGAGCAGAATCTAGAACAGCACTTCTCCACTGGACCAACAGCGCGCCCACACGGCCTCCTCTCAGTTCTCCCTTGCCTGTTCCTTCTTTTTTCCTTTACTCTGTGCTTCCTTGATGTTAGAATACATACATATTCCCACAACGGCTCACCATGAATGGATACCAGGGCCGTGATCAAACATGAGTTTAAAGCTTAGTCTAAGCACCACTGGTATTGAACCACCACAAAAAAAAATGACTTCAGGACCTACTCCCAGATCTGCTCAGATTTTCTGGGCTGGGGCCCACTTCCTGCTTGGAAAGTGTTTCCTATCACTTGGATACACTGCAGAGTTGGGGAGTGATGAGGATGATGGATTGCTAGACCCTTTGTTCCAGTCACGTGGCATTGTTCTCATTCACTATTTTCCAAGACTCAGAGAGCTCAGCCCAGGAAAGCACATGAGGAGGGCAGCATGTTACAGAGACTGCAGGGTACCTTGAACTCATTCTCCTTGTCTTTCGTGCCTTTGTGGAACGGTCTGTCATAGCGGAACTTCCAGATGTGATTCACTTTATAGAAGCTCTTGATGTTGTCCGGAACCCCCTCTCTCTGCAGTACCTCCTGGCTCTCTGGAATGGGAGTCACAGCATATATCTGTAAATCTAGGATTAAAGAGTCAAGGAGGAAACCTGATTTGGCAAACAGCAAGGCAGTCTGGGTAGCAATATGGCGTTTCCATTTCAGCTGAAGTCGTTTAAAAACAGCCCAGAAGAAAAATCTCTTGTAAGCATGCCTCCAGCTTCAGGCCTTACTCTGGTCCTAAGTGCGGGATTCTGACAGGACGTTCACTTGGCATTTCCATAACCTGTGGGTTTATACATCACTAGTTTATTGGAGTTGGGGAGAAACAGCTGGGCTTGGCATTCCAAATCACAGTAACCTAGATCTTGTACATGAGACACTTACATCTTTAGTCTGGTCATGGTTCCTCAAATTTATTTATAATGATATGGAATTCCTCATAAGACTATGACCAAAGGCGTGGCAAGGATTCACACTTGGCAAGTGCTGCTGTGACCTCTGAACTGTGGCTCCATCCTCCAAAACCAGTATAGATAAGCAGGTGGTTAGGCGTAGTTCCCACTTTAAATACTATTTTGCTTACATAGTTACTTCCTTTCCAGGGTAATAAAATATTTTTCTTAAAAATTTTCTTATTTTTCTTGAATTTAGGTTTTGGCTTTGAAATTATTTCTATAACAGCCACTGGGAGCTTCCGTGTCCTCTGTAAAACCACTGGTTTCAAATGGATTTAGGAAGAACTGATGGGTAAATTGCCTTTCTGTCTAAAGCCTACATACTTCCATTTGAGTCCTTTGTGTTTAGATTGGCGGGAGGTGGGGGGCACGGGGAGGCCCTGTGAGTTGTATGCTATCATTAAGTCAGAGTCCAGAATATCATAGCTAAGAGCCTCCCAAGGACCCTGGAGACACCTCTTTTTCTTCCTTTCCTCACTCCAGAATTAAAGTATAAGGGGAAGAGGGTGGGGCCTGTGCAGTAGGGAACACAATGCTACCACTTCCTTGAACTGAAGCAGTTTCCATAGGAAGTCAGAAGACAACTGTTCTATGGGAAACCCCATTAAAAAGGAGCTTCAGGAGGAGGGCTGGGTCCACAGGAGTGTCAATTAAAAGGCAGAAAGTTCCTTAGCAGATGTTTAAGACATGTCTTTTCAACGGACACTGTGATAATAGTTAGAGCAATTACATTTTGTTCAGAAGGCACTAAGCCAAACCCAAGAGGTCTAGGAATGTAAGAATGTGGCCGTTGAAAAGGGAGCTATGACTGCCAAGCTTTGCAGGACAATGTCCCAGAGGTTAATGGCAGGTACCACCCAATGGAGAGCATCAGGAATGGATACACTGAGCCTCGGCCTGGAAGATGGTCTCGTCAGGCTGGTTAGCATGCTGCATGGCGATGGCATGAGGGAACTCGTTCAGCATTCGCTGTTGGAAGGCCTCCAGCCTTTCGTAGTCATGTCCTCGGCATACAAACTCCTTATTCTGAGGGTGCAACCAAAAAAAAAAAAATTAGAATTACATAACAAAGGGAAGAAGAAAAATATGGCTGGCAATACTGATCATCTGCTCCACATCACAACATCATAAAAATGATAAAACCAGAACCATCTGAAAAATATGCCCATGATTTAAACATGCTGGGCAAAGGACAAAAGCCTCACTTGCTATTGGTTTTCACAAAACCCAGTAGCATGCTCTGAATCCCAGGTTCATTTGCATGGGGTGTGGAGAGGGCCTGATACTGAGCATCAAAGACAAGAACCAGGTAAAGTGTCTTAAGATGTTGACGGACATGTATTGGAGATGATTTTTATAAAATGGATGCCAAATCCCTACACACAAATCTCCAATTGCATAACAAAGTAATACAATAGCTAAAAATTATTTTACTCCATTTTTATCTAAAAGTCTGTGAGATCTGCTTTATCCTTCCACTGAGAGGGCCGGCAGGTGGCTATCCCTACTCTAGCCTTCAGAAGTATGGAAGGACCAAAGGCATAGAGACTCCCACCCCAGAACTGGCTTAGCTCAGCTAGATGGGGATAGTGGGTTTTAGAGCCTTGCTAAATGTTTGCCTGTTTTGGTTTGTCATATTATACTATATTTTATTAATTTATTCTAGAGGTCAGGACTCTCTCATTCAGGACCAGAAAATTGACTCAGTGGGTAAAATTGCTGGCCAAGCCTGATGGCCTGAGTTCAGTATCTGGGACCCAGATGAGGGAAACAGCACTGACTCTTGGAAGTTTTCCTCTGACCTCCAGACGTGCACCGTGGCACCTCTCATCCTACATATAACTAAAATAACATTTTAAAATGTCAACAGCCATCTGAGCTGCAAAGATGAGAATATTCTTTAAAATGTATCCCAATAGCTGGTTGGTTATGAGGACCACTCTTCGTTAGTTAAAAGACCACAAAATTTGAACTGTTGAGCCAAGTTACAGCTGAGATCCACAGTGCAAGAACTGGTCACCCACTCACCACCACTCTATGACTGACTCACTGTCTTCACCTGTCTCCTTCCCCTCCGGAGTCTGAGATTACAGGTGTGTACCAATCATGCCTGGTTTAAGAGGTGCTGAGGATGGAACCAAGGGCCTCCTGTAAGCTGGGCAAATCCTGTACCAAATAAAGCTCCATGCTGGGCACCTGGCTTCAGTGAATTCTTTAGCTTGTGGCAGGTATGTATGTTTCTTTTGTTTTTGTTGCTGTGCAGTAAGTAACCCATCATGTAGATTTGGCCTGTCCATCCCTCACCTGATGATTCTTGAGTTTTTCCTACTTTTTGGAGGATATGAGCAGAGCAGTACAGACCTGCATATAAGTGGTTTCAGAGTTCTTTTGTGATGACCTAGAAGCAGACCTCCCAGTTAGAAGGGTTAATATTTCTCATATGGGGAAAGTAACTGTTTCAACACATTAGAACTTAAAAATGTATCCTGAATTTAAAAAGGAGGCACTCCTTGGAATTCTGAAGCCTGCAGTGTTCCTTAGAAACCAAGAGAGGGCACCCTTCTCTTTCATTTTGACAAAAATGACAATTACATAGAAAACAGGTTTTTTGTTTTTTGGGTTTTTTTTTTTAGTTTTTAGGATTTTTTTATTATTAATTTATTCATATTACATCTCGATTGTTAGCCCTTCCCTTGTTTCCTCCTATCCCTCCCTCCCTCCCACTTCCCCCCTTATCCCCTCCCCTATGTCTGTGATTGAGGGAGACCTCCTCCCCCTATATATGCTCTTAGAATATCGAGCCTCTTCTTGGTAACTTGCTATCATTCCTCTGAGTGCCGCCAGGCCTCCCTGTCCAGGGGACGTGGTCAGAAAAGGGGCACCAGAGTTCGTGTGAGAGTCAGATCTCACTCTCCACTCAACGGTGGAGAATATCCTGTTCGTCGGCTAGGTCTTGGTAGGGGTTCAAAGTTTACTGCCTATATTCTCCTTGGCTGGTGCCTTAGTTTGAAGAGGGCCCCAGGACCCAGATCTGCCTGTCATAAAGTTCTTCTTGTAGGTTTCCAGGACCCTCTGGATCCTTTTATTTCCCCATTCTCCCATGCTATTCTCACCTAAAGTCTCAATAGGATGTCCTCTCCTCTGACCCACTTTCCTGGTAAGTAAAGTTTTTCATGGGACGTATCCCTTAGACTAGTGTCTTGATATAAGTGCGTATATACCGAGAAAACAGCTATTTTTCAAAAGACCAATTACAGACATCAATTTATTCTAAATACCTATTAAACAAAATTTGGTCTATTTGGGCAATGTAGTTTTGGTGTTTTCTAAACTTCCTTTCTAATTTGTGCTTCTAAACTACTTCTAACTTTTAAAAACATTGTCTTTAAAGATTGATTTAAAAAAAAACATTATGTGCATATCTGTGAGGGTATGCCACACGTTGTATAGGTGCCCACAGAGGCCATAAGAGGGTGTTGGAGCCCCTGCAGCTGGTGTTAAGTCAATTGTGAGGTGCTTGACATGGGTGCTGAGAACCCAACTAGAGTCCTTCTGGGCATGCAGCAAGTGCTGTTAGTCAGAGCCATCTCTCTAGCCCTATGTGCAGTTTACAGTAATTACATGGAGTAGATAGGAATCTAGCATGGCTCCGTGAATGCTTGCCACTAAACTCAGACTTTAATCAGGGCTATGTGAGTGCCTAGTGTGCCTTCACCATGATTACCATTATGGGCTTCTTCTTCTTCTTCTTCCATAAAAATATAAAAAGGTGTATCACACGATGGGTTTGGTATAGAGATAAACACACCAATACTGCTATTCACTAATATCTTACATATAACTTGTAGAGTATTGTTATATTTTCCTTCAACCTAAAAGTCATTTTGCTTTCTTCTTACAGTTTATAAGAATCAGAATTTTTTGGGGGTCCCTAAAACTTTTATGTTCTCCAAACACCATACCTATAATTCACAATAGATTAGCCAACTCTTGGTGTGATACGGAAGGAAATATAGGTTTTCATACTGTTTAACTCTGTGTCAACAGAGGAGGAGCCTTGCTCATATCAGAGTCACACTTTGCCATGCTGTGGGGGTCTCTGGTTCCTTATGTTGCTCACAAGTCTAGAAGGAATACCTGTCTACTGAGAGCCTGGCCCCAGGCCCCTGTGTGCTTCAAGGGGTGCTGACAAGAGACTAGGATTGATACCCACATCTAAAATGTAGTATTTTTAAATACAGCCAATGCTCTGCATTTGCCATTGTTTTGATCTGCAATTGATGTTTCTTTCATTGCCAATGTTGTGTGCATTTTTTTAAAACTACAAGAAGATTTTACATAATGTCTGTGTAGCACCCAACATGGTCATTTCAATCAATTAAAAGAAATGTCAACTTGCTGTCCAAGTTCCGTTTCCTGTTGCTGTGGTGAAATAGCTTGACAAAGGCTATTCCTCAGGGGATGAGGGCTTACTCTTGACTCACAGTTCTAGGTATGGTACAGTCCTTCATGGTGGGACGTGAGGGTGTCAGCAGCTGGTGACATCATGTCAGTTCACACACAGTCAGGAAGAGAGGAGAGATGGATTTTCCTGCTAAGCTAGTTTCTTCTTTTTCATGCAGAGCATTCTAAAGGATCCCTCACAGGAATGTCTGGAGGCTTGTCTCCTAGGAGGGTTCACGTCCTGGTCAAGTTAACAATCAACACTAACCACCGAACTATAACCATCATCATCCCAAGTGATCTAAATATTTATGTATGGTCTTTGGATATTTTGAGGTCCATTCTGTAGATCAATCATCTATTTACTTTATCTAAAAGGCAGATAAGCTAAGGATTAAACAATAAACAAAGTCTTTGTCTTCTGCCTTCTCTGAGTATACTCCCCTTGTCTTTTCTCATATATGTTTACAGTTATGGCAAGATTTACTCAACAGAAGTATGTTTATATTGAAATTTAAAGTTGTAACGTACTCAGTTTGGTGTGTGTGTGTGTCTGTGTGTGTGTGTTTGAGACTGCTTGGCCTTGAATTCTTGATCATCTGAGTATGTGATCATACAGAGTGCTGGAATTGTAGGCATATACAACTGTGAGTGGCTCTGTTTGTTTTGTTTTGTTTTGTTTTTGAGACAGAGTCTTACTCTGAAGCCCCAGGCTGGCCTGAAACTCACCACGTGGCCAAAGCTGGCTGTGGCCATTCTCCTGCCTCAGCTTCCCAAGTGCCAGTGTTATGTCATGGAGGCACTTAGCTCATAAGTTGATTCAGTTTTATCAGGTATTTAGAGCACTTCTCCACGGTTCCCTGAGTAAGTGAACTCTTTTAACTAGTGTTTTAACACATGGAGGACGTTACAGACAGGCACGTCCAATGGTTACTCACATATATAAATATTATGCGCTCAGTGTAAAGAAGAGGGATGAACTACATATTCTATATCTACCTCACAATGTCCAGAAATTCTTCTTTACAGGAACAGTTTATACTAGCAATAAGTCAGCTGTCTCTGCTGGGTGATATTTACCTTCTAGTAAAGCCATCAAAAAGGCCAAACAGCACTTTTTCCATGGCTCTAGAGTAAGATTTGTACTTAGTGTGGCTGTGACTCTGTTACTTCCTACAGTCTACAACTCCATTGCCCTCCTCTGTATTCTCGAATGCCAACTATGGAAGCTGCACAGTGACTACCACACAGGGGAAGCCATAATCACTGAAGACTGGAAGAAGCAAGGAAGCTCAGGAAGGTGTAGAGTATTTGATCTTGAGAAATCGTTCAAGACAAACCATTCTAGATTAACAGGTCCGCAAATTAAAAAGGTAAAAATGTCATGACGCCATCTCGTCGTTACTTGTCATAGAATGCTACCCATACCTTAGTTTTCTTGACTGGGGGACCTGAGCAGGAAGAATTAAACAAAACTAAGTAGTGTATTACTTACTCTTAAGAAGAATGGAAATTTTTTCCCATAAAATCCAACTCTGAAGAACTCAGGTTCCAGACGCTGCTGGTCCATGATTTTGTCATACAGAGAGGCTTCCATCATCTAGGGAGGCACAGGGAAGGTCTGTGAACTCCATCCTTCATCCCAGCCAGACCAGGGTAAGGATGGGGGCAAGGACATGCTGCTACGTGCAGGTCAACTACTTTAATTCCTTTTTAATGCTTGCACACGAGGGTCAGCAAGCCAGCTTTGTAAACACATAACTGAGTAAAAACTTCAGACTTTGTAGGTTACCTGTTTTCCCTGATACTTCTCAACTCACAGGACACAGGCTGGAGTTTGCTGACCCTTTAAAGGATCAAGATTTTTACTGCGAGTTACTACCAGAGAAGACTGTGGTGAGAGTTTTGGTTTCTTAAAATACCCAGTTATGTTATGTGAACATGCTTTTGTCTGAATCCCAGGTGTGGGATGTGCGGCTGCTTCAGACTCTCTACAGCAGCAGACCATTTGTCGTGTGGCTGCTCTGGCTGGGGTGTGATTCTGCCAGCTGAAGATAGTTTAATTCTAGAGATGCTCGAGAGTATATAAAAAAGAGCAGAGGCCAAGGAGAGGAGGCTGGCTGTTCCTCCTGCTGGCTCCTGCTCCTGTTGGTTTGTCAAATAGTTGAGTGAAAAGAGGCAAGAAAAAAATTAGTGATACCCTGATGAGATGAAGACTGCATTTGTCCCAAGGACTCAATGCCCCTAACCAGCAGGAAGTAGTCTAAAAAGAACTCAATGTCCTCTAACCCTCTGTCTCTCCTACCTGGTGTTGCAGAGCTGGAAGGGTTTGGCGTGGAGAGAGTGGTAGATATAAGAACTCGAATAGAGTAGTGTAAACAAATATACCTACAGCAGACAATTTCTCTAAGTCTGTGTCATCATAGTGTAGATCAAGTTGCAATTACCAGGAAGAATTAGGAGCCAAGCCTTTCTGGAGGATTCTTGTGCTAGGTGTATGCAGCTATGGCTTTGCTTCTTCCTTGCACAGTTATTCAGGACGAGGAATAGGCAAGATGGGGGTAACTCATCAACCCGAGCCAAGGGAGGTGTGCAGCCCAAAGGGGTATCTGGGCTAAAGGCTCTGAAGTGTGTCATTGACAATGCTCAAACTAGATGGCAAACAAAGCTCTGGCTTCCCTTTTGTGTTATTATTATCCCTGGGGTTTCCAGGGAAAGACTAATATTGTACTTGAAGGCTTCCCTATCCCCGAGTAACAGTACCCCAAAGAGCAGTTGGTATGAAGTGTAATGTTTTGGGTTTATATAAACCTTAGTGACTATGGCACCCAAGGGCTGTCACTGGTAAACACTGTAACCTCACTTCTGTTGCAGGGGCAGGATGCCAGGAGACGTTAAACAGCAACGTCCTTATATAAAGCTGTGGGCTCCAACAGCATCAGCATGATGAACTGAAGTTAAAACGAGATTTTTTTCCCTTTAATTTTCAAACTAGGAAAAGTATCAATGACCCGCTGACATGAAGTATTATGGCGCAAATAGGTCAGTTGCCAGCTGGTGAATAAGGTGCGTGTGGTGGTGCAAGGGGACTTTTCAAGCTGCTGCAGGCTTCTGCTCTCATGCCTCCAGAGGCAGCCTCAAAAGTGGAAGGGAATGTCAGTATCATTTAAATACGTAAGAGCAGAGGATCTTGTGTTAGAAACCTAGAGGAACCTCAGCACTTGTCACCACACAAAATACTTGTAACTCCCAAGAATAAGGACTCGTTCAAGCTTAGATGCAAGGAGATATAAGTAAGTGACTCAAGAATAGGGAATAGTAAGATCCCTGAGCACCTGGTTTAGTGAGAACAACTTTCTGAAGGTACAGAGAGAGTTCACATACGATTCGCCCCTAATTTATTTTAACACAAGCCAGCTAACTATTCCTACCATTCTGTTTTGCAGACTGTAGGCACTAAGAACTGGATACTATTGGAGGGACTTTTGTGTGATTGAGAAGCTCTTCAGCACAGTGATTTTACACAATGAACTTAAAATATTAATCCTGGATTAGACTATGCATTACAGACTTTAGAAACAGTTCGAGGGCTCCCTCTTTGTATATGAATCAAAAAACACATCTGCTATTTCTCTGTGTAAGTGGCTGAGTATGCTTCAGGGAAAATACTTATCTTAGGTCAAGTTTCTATACCAAGAGGGTCACAGCGTTGATTTCCTACAGCCCCGCTGGGAAGTTGATCAAAAAGGGGTACCACACCTGACTCACAGACACCCAAGTACTTTACCCTCATCTTGCTCAGGTTCCTGTAGTCATAGTAACTCTCATACTGCTCTGCAATCTTCCGGCACAAGATAATGCCATTTTCCCAACACTGTGTGAAGACAATAACATGAAAGTAAGCATGCACTGCATTTATGCACCTCTAGCCCAGGTCAGGGTATGGATGCTAAGTCCTTACAACAATCTAAAGTAATAACAATGCCATTTTAAGCACAAAGCAACATTCAATTAACATGTAACTTATTAAAATGTTCAGAAAGTTGGAGATGATAGCTCCTTATGATATTCACTAGCACGTGGTGCAAAATCAGGATTTTCTGTGCCACATCACACCCTGGAAACAACTGTAGTTTCATAATGGCCACATACATGGGTCTAAACAGACTCTCAGTGCTCAATAGGGAATGGCTGTTTTAAAAAGAATCTATGGACACAAAGGCAAATTTCATATAGTGTTCACATGCTTCGTAGTATTTATAATCTTTTAATCTCTTGAAAACATTTAACACATAAAAGCTATTTATAGCCTATAGGCTGTAGGCTTGTGGGCAGTAGTTTACAGACCTCACCTATAGTACAAACTTTGAAGGATGGGCTAAACTGTGAGGTTTGAGATCGGTTACTGCTGAATCAACTCTGGCAATCAACAGGTGACACATGTCAC
Source organism: Acomys percivali (assembly GCA_907169655.1). NCBI lineage: Eukaryota > Metazoa > Chordata > Mammalia > Rodentia > Muridae > Acomys > Acomys percivali. Next base: position 138,078,283 of record OU015742.1, on the reverse strand, counting down.
AACAGCTAGACAATATGCAGACTGAGAGAACTTAGAACACGCAGTCCTAAATGGATGCCTCCATCACACCCCTCCCCTCAGGGCCCAGGGAACTCGGCAGAAGAGGAGGCTGAAAAAGGGTAAGAGGCAGAGGTGATGAAGGACACCAAGGAAATGTGGCCTTCTAAACACAATAGGGAAGAAACACATATGAACTCACAGAGACTGAGGCAGCAGGCACAGAGCCTGCATTGGTCTGCATCAGATGGGGTCCTAGAGCTAAAAGGAGAGGTGGACACAGATCCCACGCCTAACCCAGAAACTATATCCAGTTGATAACCACTTGCAAATAAAAATTTAGTTTTCTCCAAGGCAGTCTCACTGGGGAAACAAATTAGTCTTAAGGGTAGGTCATATGCTTAGCAGTATATATATATAATATATACAATACATACATATATATATAATTTTTAATAAATGAAAAAAGTTTACTTATAGGAGGGAACAAAGACATTAATAGTGTAAGGTCCTATCACTGTAGTTAGAGAAATAATAAAGGGAACATGAGAGAAGCACCAAAATGCTAGGCACACCCAACTGTGCTCTATAGAGAAACAAGCCACTTGCTGTACTTAACACTCTGACTAACCTTTGTGATTTGGAAGAGATATCTAAAGTATCCAAAGACTCAAATCAAATAAACATTGGTGCCCAGAGTCATAGTCTTTTAAAAGAAAGAGTCCAGCCCTGAGGTCTCCAAGACAGTGACAAATACGCAGATAAATTTCTGTTGTTGTTTATAAAACATCGAGAGAGAGAGAGAGAGAGAGAGGGAGAGAGAGAGAGAGAGAGAGAGAGAGAGAGAGAGAGAGAGAGAGAGAGAGAGAGAACACGCATGTGCACGGTCAGGGAGGACATCTTACAGGAGTCTGTTCTTTTTTCCTAACACTGGAGTTCTGGGCCTTGGCCTTAGGTCAGCAGGCTTCTCAGCAGGTGACCTTGCCAAGTGCGCTCCCAGTCTATATAATTTGGTATAGTAGCTAGAGTGGACTAAGACAACGTCACTGCCTCAAGACCAGCCAAAGTTGAGAAAGAGCTGGGCATGTGGAAATTTCCCAGAGGCCTCATTAAACCAACAGATTGCCCAGGCCCATGACAGAACTATTAATCAGAATGCCTAGGGGTCAGAATGTCTTGGGGCTGGGCATGGATAGTTTATTTTAACAAGCTGGGTGCTTCTAATACACTCTATAGTGGGAAGACCCTGCTGGAGAAGAAATAAAGGTGAAACCCACGGGTTGTCACTGCTACCTACTTTGCCTCTGTCAAAGTTCTGGATGATGGTGAGGTGCAGATGCTCCTTGCGCTGCCATTCTGTTTGCATGGGGTAGGTCAGGAACTCCCTAAGAGGCCGGTCAGACCATTCCAGCAGCTCGTCATACAACAGAAGGGTGTAGGCAGCCTCTGCAATGCCAAGGAAGAGGACAGAAAGTCAGTCAGAGCCCCAAACCAGTTCTTTGCAGGTGGGATTGTTTTTCCCCAAACTCAATATTTATTTCTGCATTTCATTATATAGTAGAAAAATATCAGGAATACAAGAAGGAAGGAGTTAACTAGTGGTGACTTCTCTTGGTGACAGATTCATTAGAGATCTGGATCGAATCTTTGAGTTTCTATTTTTCTGTATTTCTCTTCTGTTTTTAGTTATCCATGCTCTGGCCACAATTAACCTGTTCAAGAAAGTCATGTTATAGTCAATTTAAAGATGTAGTGCAGATGTGGCACGGTTTACAGAGACAATTAATAAATATGTCTCTTGGAGACTAGGAAACTTTGAAAAGGAAGCTACCTAGCTAGCTAACTAACTACTAACTGTGCTGGTCAGTTTTATGTTAACTTGACACTACCTAGACTTATTCTAGAAGCAGAAACCCCAACTCAGAAAATGCTCCCACCAGCTTGGCCTGTGGGCAAGTCTTTGGGAGCATTTTCCTGACTGGTAATTTGATACTGGAAGGCCCACCTCACTGTAAGGCTGAACCACCCTTGGGTGGATGGTCGGGGTGGTATAAGAAAGCAGACTGAGAGCCAGGCATGGTGGCGCACGCCTTTAATCCCAGCACTCGGGAGGCAGAGACAGGTGGATCGCTGTGAGTTCGAGGCCAGCCTGGTCTACAAAGTGAGTCCAGGATGGCCACGGCTACACAGAGAAACCCTGTCTCGAAAAACAAAAACAAAAACAAAAACAAAAACAAAAAAAAAAAAAAGAAAGAAAAAGAAAGAAAGCAGACTGAGCAAGCCATGGGGAACAAGCCAGTAAGCAGCACTCCTTCACAGCGTCTGCTTCAGTTCCAGCCCTGGCTTCCACTGATGATGCGCTGTGATGTAAGGTTGAGATAAATTCTTTCCTTACGAAGCTGCTTTTGGTCATTATTACAAGAGAAACCCCAACTAAGAAGCTAATGAACTGGCTAATTAAGGAATCTAGATTTATTTTTTTTAATCTGGAGCATAGGAGGGTGATTCAAAGTGTAGCCAGACTTTAGAAAGGGGCAAAAAGGCCACAGGAAGCTGAATGACAAAAGGCAAAACCAAACCAAATTAGACTCCAGCGTCTGAGTAGGGATTGGGGAGGATGGAGGTGTTGGCTGAAGCACATGCAGGAGGGAGGGCAGGCAAATGCTACACAGATAATGACCTGGCTGAATCCACAAGGTCTGGCGCAGAACTTACTATGTAGACCAGGCTGGCCTCAGGTAACACAGATAAACCTAACTCTGCATCATGAGTGCTGGGATGAAAGGAATGCACCTCCATGACCAGCCCCTGGCCCCACAAATTTCAACAAAGCCACTGAAAGTGCTGTGTTTGTCTTAACTGGATTTATTGCAGAAACAGGTAAAATTATTTTCCATACATACAGGAAGAAATGGCATGCTTACTTGACAGATAGGGAGTATATTTAATGTACTATTTGCCATTCTATAGGTTGCTTCTTTTCTGGGATAAAATGTATGATGAAATAGGAATAATATGAGCCAGAATTTACTGTCATAGATGAAGGGCCTCAATAATTTTCCTTCACATACTGTAACAACCAACTCATTTTCTTAATTGAAGGAAAACGCCCAAGCTCCATTTAACTACCACACCTCATGGCTCTCTACAGATGTAAAAGTGCCTTTAAATAGAATATCAATACATGGTGAGTCTTTGCTCTTCACTTATTACTTAAGGTAACTGCACACCAAGTCCTAAGGTGCTGGGCCAAGTTCTACTCTAACACTATGATTTGACCATTTCCACACACCAAACAGAGAGGTAAAAAGTGGCCTATGTTCCCATTGCTTTTGCCTTTTACCATCAGAGAGACAAAGCCTCTAATTTTTACCTTCAGCAACAACCTTGGTGAAACTAAACAGATATTTTGTAGCAGTCCTGTATCCCACCATCCTCTCTTATCCTTGTCCTGTGGTATATCCCTGCTGCCAGTATGTGCCCACGGCTGCTCTCCTGATAAACACCTGGCAATGACTCACAGCAGTTAAAATGATATATTTAGGTTTGGGAAGGGGGTTGTATGGGGGAGGGGCTGCTAACCCTCTGGCTGCTCCCATCATCTCACTCCACGTAGTACAAGTAAACTGGGCCCAGCTGTTGCTACTTTTAAGAAGCCTCTGTAGCCGCAGGGCTTCCAGCCCTCAGAGTTGAAGCCCTTGAGCTCCACCATCAACTTTTGAGGAACTTTATATTCACAAAATAAAATAAAAAAGTAAAATAAATGTTTCTAGCCTGTCTACTGCTTTCCTCGACATGCTCATCTTTAGAAGGCCAGGTATAGGTGAAATGCTGACAGGTGGCCAGAAAATGCTGAGAAATGACTGCCATGCCATGGAGAGGTGTGAGGACAAATCATAAGTGCTTTTAAAAAAATTGTATGTGCATGGGTGTTTTGTCTACATGTGTGCCTATGTGAGGGTGTCAGATCCCCTGGAACTGGAGTTACAGACAGTTGTGAGCTGTCATGTTGGTGCTGGAAATTGAACACAGGTCCTCTGAAAGAAGAGCCAGTGTTCTTAACCACTGATCCATCTCTCCAGCCCCATAAGTGCTTTTAAATCTGACTGGGAAAGTGACAATACACCTCTGAGGGAGGTAAGCACGCAGAGGGCATCTTGGGGGTGCTATGCCCACAGGATCTCCTATGAGGCTGGCTTTGAACAACTTAAGTTACAAGTGTTTCAGCATGCTGTTCTATGCTCACCTTTCTGTTCTTTGGGAGATGACATGTACTGAAGAGGCATGCATTCCAAGGGACAACGTTAAAGAGTTTAAAATTCTAAACAGAAAGGTTAACTGTAGGCCATTCCATTATTTTGACAAGAATACAGTGAGGAAAGCAATATGCAAAAAGAAATAACACAGAAGACCAGAGATGAATTAGGAATGCAGGGCAACATCACAGATGGCTGCAAAGAAGTTAAATCATTTCAACAGAAAGGAAGGTTCTCCCTGCAATTTCACTTTCTTCAAGGATGCATACAAAAATGAGCATATAAGAGAGAGGAAAAACTGTTAGGGCCAGTGGGATGATTCAAAAGGTAAAGGTACTAAATGTACAAGCCTGGTGATCTGATATGCATTCCCGTGACCTGCACACCCGCATGACAGGTATGCCCATACAAATACACCATGTACACATACATTAAATAAATACATTAAGTGTGATGTTACATAATAAAAGCACACATTGCTGTGTGATCTGTGGAACATGGAACTTTGAGTAAATACAGAAAAAGCATCCAGCTCTGACACCTCAGACAAACTTAGACTTTCTTGTGGAAAACCAAAACATATCTGCACTGATTTGAAATAACTGATTTCAGCTCATTCTCTCAATTCTTATGTTATCAGTTTTTAAAGTGAAACTGTCTACTATCCTGCAATGTCCTTTTCATGATTCAGGTACTATAAGCATTAAAGGAAAGTCTTCATACCAGGGGTTAAAATGTAATTGTTGAGTGCACTCTTCAGTGATGTATTTACTTAGGTCTTATGTTCCTAGGCACTCTTGTAAGAGCTCAGAAGACAAAGAACAAGAAACAAAGAACTCATCCTTTACTGGGAATTACCAGTCTGTCTGCATACATGCACACAACCATATATGTGTGTGTGTGTGTACATATGTATATTATATAATACATATTATGTAAAATATAACTAATAAAAAGCAATATGTTAAGTGCTTTAAAATAGAGATATGTGGCTGGAAAGATGGCTGGCTTAGTGATTAAGAGGGTTTGATGCTCCTCCAAGGTCTCCACTGTGGGTTCCAGCCTAGACATAAGGCAGTTCATAATTGGCTGTGACTCCAGCTTCAGGTTTGCAGTTAGTAAGGGAGCTTGAAGGAAAAGAACCCCAGGACAGGAGCTACTTTAGGAAGAAAGAATCCATAGACCTCAGCACTCAACTTGAGGGAGGTTAAAAAGAGTCTGGGGCAGTAAGCAGATCTCCATAGTATAAACAGAAATGCTACAGAGATAGTAAGGCCAGCTAGAGGCCCTAGAGGCATGGTATAGTTCTAGGACTGTTACTGAAAGGATTTGTTTACTCACTGAAAGACTGAGTGAGGGCCACAGTCCAAGAGTCCCCTGGAAGAAGAGTGGAGCAAAGTCCTCAATTTGTCATTCTCAAACCCATGGAAAGAATTCTGGTTAAAATGGAACAGGCCCCTCCACTCTGTCTTCTCAAATAAACACACCAAAGCACTTCAATAGAACGTGTGAGGCAATTCTTAGAGGACTTCGAAAAGCAACTGAGGACAAATACATCAACCAGGAATAGCCGCACTAGAAGATGATCACAATGTGCTCAGTTGCCTCCTTTTATTTTCTGCTGTTTATGTCTCTTGTCTCAGACTCTCTGCAAATGGGATCAGACAATCACAGCTCCCAGAAGAACTTTTCTCTCACAGAGCTGGTAAAGCACTTCCTGTGGCACTAAGCTCTCATACTCTCTCCATCCTTCTTCTCGTCTTCCAACCTCAGCTTCAGAGCCAGAATACTAAGAACTAGGAGTGCCTGGGCCACGGAAAGGATAAGGAATCAAAGAGAAAAAGAGCTCAAGAAAGATCTTTTGGTTTCGTATATGAGGTTTTAGGCAGCTCTCCAAGGTGCATATTGGTAGAGTGGACCAAGCCAAACATAAGCACTACACAGTGGTATAGATCATAAGCAAGACTCGTGTTCGGGGGGCGAGCGGTGCATGTGCAGAGAACTGGAATGGTACTTCAGAGGCCTGAGAATCATCACAACCTCTAGATGGTGGTGCAGGAACTGAGGTTCAAACCCAACTGGACTGATTGCCAAAATTAAAAATAACAATTTTGACAGAATGCTGAATCTCATAACATAATGTTCAAAAGGTCCAGGATGTAATCTAAAATTACTTGGCATTCAAGAAGCCAGAGAACTAAATAACTATCCAAGAGAAAAAGCAATTAACAGATGCCAACCCCAGGATGACTCACATTTTAGCTTAGACTATGAAGCAGCTATTGAAACCATGCTCCATGTAGTAAATGTGAATACTCTTGAGCAACTGAAAAGATGAATTCTTTGTATAGAAACTGAAGCTATAAGAAGAAAATAAAACAACAACAAAAAAGGAGTTTTAAAATGGAATGATAACAAAATAAACAGTTTGTTGGAATGGCCCAGTATTTGAATGGAGATGATAGAGAACAATCAGTGGTTGTGACATAAAGTGAAGTTAACTATTTGGTCTAAGACACAGACAGTAGTAAAGTTGAGGGGAAAGAACAGAGTTTGTAGGAGTTACGGGACAAAGACCAGAGCCCAGATACTCATTCCACTGCAGTCCAAAAAGAAAGGAATGGTATGTAAAATATAAGTTGAGAAAATAATGCATTTATAGATCAGAAGAGCTTGGCAAAACCAAACATGTTACGCTTTAAGAAAACCACACTCACAAATGGATTGAACTAGAAATGATCATAATGAGTGAATTAATCCAGAAGCAGAAAGAGTCAAATGGTATATACTCACTTATATTGAGACACTAGCCCAAGGGGCATGTCCCATGAATGTCTTCACTTATCAGGAAAGTGGGACAGAAGGGAGGACATCCTATTGGGACTCTAGGTGAGAGAAGCATGAGAGAATGGGGAAATAGAAGGATCTAGAGGGGCCTAGAAACCTACAAGAAGAACATTATTATGGGCGGATCTGGCCCCAGGGGTCCTACTCAAACTATGACACCAGCCAAGGACAATATGTGCAATAAACTTCGAACCCCTACCCAGATCTAGCCAATGGACAAGGCATTCTTCATAGTTGAGTGGAATGTGGGGTCTGACTTTCACACGAACTCTGGTGTCCCATATTTGACCACGTCCCCTGGATGGGGAGGCCTGGTGGCACTCAGAGGAAGAATAGCAGGCTACCAAAAGAGACTTGATACCCTATGAGCATATACAGGGGGAAGAGGTCCCCCTCAGTCACAGTCATAGGGGAAGGGAGTAAGGGTAAAGTGGGAGGGAGGGAGGAATGGGAGGGTAGAAGGGATGGGATAACAATTGAGATGTAATTAATAAATTACATTAAAAAAAAGGAAAGAAAACCACACTCATGGACGTCACAATAAACCACTGAAGACCAAATACAAATTCACAAAAGCAAGCCGAAAATGTTCTATAATTGGTCACTAAAAAACTACATACTTCTCACCGTAAGCAGAGAGGCCAGGAGAAAATGAGACCACCTTTGAAGTATAAAAATGAAAGAACTATACACTTAGAATTGTGCCTGTGGCAAACATATCCTTCAGGGGCGAGGTTCAGGAACGGTTGCTTGGGTTCAGGAATGTCCATTGATGCCCCATGTTTTAAAGCTTGGTCCTGGGTTGGAAAGATAGCTCAGGAGTTAAGAGTTCTAGGAGACCTGACTCCCATTCCCAGCAGTCATGTCTGGTAGCTCACAACCACTTGCAATTCCACTTTCAAGGGCTCTAACATTCCTGCACATGTATTACAGTCACTCGTGCATACACATGCCATTGAAAAATATCTTAAAAGAAGCAGCTTGGTCCTCACCTCGGTGTTATGGAGAGATGGCTGCAAACTGTGAGAGGTGGGGGCTCAGTGGAAAGGGTTAGGTTATCAGGGTCACACACAAAGAGACTGTGAGGCTCCTTTGTTTTTTTTCTTTCTCTCGTGTCACACCCATATTATGCCTATGCTTTGCCATGTACCTACCCCACCATCATATACTGCCTTGCTACAAGTCCAGAAGCAGCAGGGCAAACGAACAATGGACCAGAACCTCCACAACTCTGAGCCAAAACTAATTGCTCTTCTTTATAAGCTGGTTGTCATAGGTACCATGTTCCTGGCTAGTAGGAGAGGCAATGAAGAGATTCTTATGTGTAGAAAAATTTAAGACAACTCTTCACTGTTCAATCTCTTAAAAGCACCAAAATCTACGTGGCGGTCATACAATAGCTCAATGAAGTTACTTCTCTAAGCATAACATATACCCTTCAATAAGTGAGAGACCTCAAGGGAGCTCCACCGCAGTACTAATAAATGCTATTTAAGAGTGGGGGGACAAAAAGCACCAAAATCCTCCAGGAAAAATAAAATGTAGGGAAACTGAGAACTGAATGAACGCAGAGTCCTCAAAGTGGCCAGCATCTTAGTAAACATAATATAGCTTTTTAAAGTTCTCTAAAATCAGTATGGCCTTGGAAAGCAAAGATGATTGGCACCACCCGATGGAGTTTCCAATGAAGATAGATACAACACATATACCCTAAGTAAACAGAGAGTACTGCAGCTATAAAGAGCGCATGTTTAAACGAAGACAGCAAAACACTATGCGCAAATATACTGTAAAGAGTTAGGTCCATACTTCCTAATTCTCTGAAAAACCATGCACAGGTAGAGTTAAAAAAACAAAACAAAACTGCAGTACTAAGAAACATACATATAATTAAAACGCATTGTGATTTTAGAAGAGAAATACCGGATTCTTCATCCCTAATTGTGAAAAGCAGAGAAGCCATCATGGCATGCATTCCGTAGCCAGCTCCCAGCTCCCCCACATCCCAGCCCCAAGCAGAGTTACCTGTGAAGTTCTGAGCCTTGAGGTGCAGATCGTAGAGTTTGTGGATGTAGCGGATGTACATCTCCTCCTTGTTCAGTTCAGTCTTATAGAAGTTCTGTGAAAAAAAGCACAGGCCTGGTGTTTCCTCGGCACTGAGGCCCACAAGCACTTCTTGTAACTTTGTTAAAGATCTGTCGTCAAGGTCAAGAGAACAGACACACCTTTTCCCTCCTAAGTTATCTTTAAAAGAATTAAAATAAAAGGAAGAGACTAAAGGAGTGTAGCAGATTTTCAGTCTGACTCCGTGTTAGACACCTGGCAATTAGTGGGTAAGCTGGTATTTCTTGGGTTGTCATCAATGATTCAAATTTTTTCTTTCTCTCTCCTTTTCACTACTTTTTTTTTTAAGACAGAGTTTTGTCTGTCGCCCACACTTGCCTTGAAGTCACAGTCTGATTTTCCTGCCATAGATTCCAACTGCCACAACTACCACTGCGCCCAATTGTTCTCCTGTTGTTTTCCATTATTTATTCTTAGTTTAGCTGTCAACTGGGTAATCAGCCTATTTAACTAAAATATTAAAAATATAGGTAACTTGTTACCTATTGTTACATATTTTTACAAGTTACCTATATTTTTAATATGCTGATTAGTAACAAAGACATTTCCTTTAATTTCACTAATACTTTTTTTTTCCTAAAGAAAGAACTTTCTAGGTCATAAAATAAGGAAGTATAAAGAAAGGAAAAGAGTTCTCTTGCCAGGTATGGTAGCATATGCCTTTAATCCCTGAAGAAAGGAGAGGCAGGCGGCTCTCAGCCTGGTCTACATAATGAGTTCCTGGTCAGCCAGGGTAATATAGAGAGACCTTGTCTCAAACAAAACAAAACAATGCAACTACAAAACAAAAACACTTTTCTTCCCTGGAAAATTATGTTAAAAAAAAAAAAAACACATGAAAATACTTCTTATTGCTGAAGTACATTTCTAAGTTGTTTGATGTTGTTGTTGTTTTGTTTGTCTGTTTGTCTGAGACAGGGTCTTATGATGTAGCCCTGGCTGGCCTGGAACTCATTATGTAGACCAAGCTGGTCTCAAACTCCCAGAGATCTACCTGCCTCTTCATCCCCAGTGCTGGGATTAAAGTGTGCCTGGAGGTTGTATTAAGTTTTTATGTTTCCAGCTTATGTTTAAAACGGAAAGGTATTTGAAAATTTTACTTCTGCTTATTATTATAGAATGTGCTTACTGAAATATTAAGTAACTACTTTTTAAGCACATCTGAATTTTACTAAAATTCTCTAAAATATTTTTACCAAGTTTTATCAAAACTCCAACTTTTCCTTACCTAGTACATCAGCTGCACGTACACCATGAAATCCCTGCTTCAGACACACAGGCTGCTAGTACTACTTATTGTTATTTGGCATGATGCTACTGAGTACATGAAAGACGCCTTCTAGTGCTGGGGAGGAAAGCTATGTACGTGAAAGAGTGGCAGGTTTCTGAAACAGAAAATGCCAGGAATTCTATAGGTTTCTATCTCTGATGAGCCAGTCAGGAACATAATGATCAACTTTCAAAGGCTCTGTCTGCCCATTATCCGACTGGTGTCCATTCTTGACCCCAAGGACTCTTTTTACTATGTAGACACTGATGTTGAGTTGAATGCATTCTTATTTCTGATCCATCGGTGCTCTCTCTCTCCCTCCTTGCCTTTCATTTCCTGGCATTCTTTAAAAAGCCAAGTAAACAATGCTACTCAACCCACCCTCATTATCATCAAAATCATTTCAATTAGCAAGAATTGTACCATAAACACAATCTAACAACCCCACAGCAGGCTTTCCATTATTAAAGGATGATTTGTTCTAATAGCTTTCTGGTAAGAAGCTGCTGCATTCTTTAGGAACAAAAATAAGTGATCTCTCTGTAAATGAATATTCTTCCTTAACAAAAAAAACAACAACAAAATTCCACATCTCCCCAGCCGGCAGATGACAATTTCTCACATATGTCTGCTAAAATTGTAACACAGAGAACAAAATAATAATTACAATTCCTCCTTTTAGTCATGTCAAATATTCCGCACTGTCACCAACTGAAGCACACTGGAGCTAAGCTCAGCTCGCACACCAGCATTCAGAGGCCTGAACAGGCTCTGCTGCTGACCTTACAGGAAGGTGGTGAGGAGAACCATATTGCCACTAGAAAACATCAAAAGCTTTCCATATGGAGTAGGAGCTAAAGAGATTAGCTTCAAAGTGATAAATCTGGATTTTTAATAAGGATTCCTGTGCTGATTTGAAATTGGAGCAGCTTTCAAAATGCTCATGTTTTCTGCTCTTTGTCACACTCCAGAGCTACTGGTATCAGCCCTAATTAATTGCAGACAGGGCCCCTGATTTAGGAGGTTTCTGTCATGCTCCTATTAGGAGACACTAAGGAACACTGGGTAAGGTATTCATTCCTTCACCAAAAGGAAAGAGCCTCTTCTGCTGGACCAGTTGAGGAGAGGAAGCTAGGGGCTGCATTAATGTGCTCACCACCAAAGAGAAGGCACTTGGGAAGGATGGTGAGGATGATGGAAGAGGCTTCCTTGGCAAACAGGTAAGCACTTTGTTTTGAGGTTATTTATGAGCTTTTGTGCCTGGGCTGAGCATTCAAACTGAAGCTCGCAGAGCATGCGGCATACACACAAGGGCATGGAAAAGGCTGAGGTCCCTGATAGTGATGGAAGCTAGACAAAAAGCACTGAGAAAATGGGAGGCTGAAGAGAGGGAAGACAAGTTGAGAAAGAACTGTTAGAGGAGAGGTAAATGGCCTCACAGTGGGTGGGCTGGTGGCCAGCTCCCTGTTGGCTCTAAGGAAGAAAATTATGTAAGTATATCAGTGTGCATAGGATGCACACTCACAGGGCATGCGTAGCTCTCACTATTTTTAGGGGCTGGTAATCGAGATAGAGATGTAACAACTCAGTAGAAATGTGAAGGAAGAGGTGGGTGTGGTAAAGAAAGATGATGTCATGACCTCGAAGTGAAGAGGAGTATAGAAAAAAAAGGGGGGGGGGCAACAGAAAGATAGTGCAGGCAAAGTACAGTTGCAAAGGGTTCAGGGTGTCAGGGCAAGAATGCCAACAACAGTACAAATGTTTAGAGCAAACAACAGAGTCTCATGTGCTCTCAAAAATACAACAAGAAGAAACTGTGACATCAACAGGTTCAAACTGGAGGAAGTCATTCCTCTTCATTTCCCAATGAGATGAAGGAAAGTCACCAAAAGCATTAATTTACCATATAACAAATAAAAAAAGTAATGTCTAACGTATGATTGAAATCCCATTCTATTTAATAAGATAGGTGACATTTTTATAAATTTTGGTTGGCCCAGAGTAATTGTGGCTTAGACTGTTCATATATATACATATATATTCAAAAAAAGAAATATATATGTATGTATGTATATATATATACACACACACACACACTGTAATACAACTCTTTGCAATAATGCTATTACAATTTCAATCTGCAAAAAGGCTAATGAGTGAAATTTAAGTATATGAAATAGAAAACTTTCTGAAGTTAGAAAAGAAGAGTTCAATAATTGTTAGTAAATATGCAATAACTGTAAGGATGAGATAGGAACTGGGCAGGGAGGAATGCTTAACAGAAAAAGAAAGGGACCTCAATTTGCCTATTGTTCTTTCCATAGCAAAGCATCTAAACTGAGTTAAATAAGAAATTCAACAGGGGAAGGCTGCATCCTTCAGCTCCTCTGTCACATCACTGAGGTCTGCTCACTGCTACCAGCCCAGCACATAGCCGGGGCATTCTGAAATGGTCTCAGATGAGGATTTTATGGACTTCATTCAACCTAAAGCGCATCATCTTTCTTTTAAAAATTGTTTTGTTTTGTTTTACATTTTTGTAAGAAACATCCTGGAAAAGGGCACATACAGATTAAAACAAACAAAAATTAGTATTTCTGTGAAGACCAGCAAAGGTTGGGAGGAAGGGAGAAACAAAAGTCCAGGGTACCAACCAGGAGGCTAACTGTGCACCCGATCTTCTTGCCATCTACTTCTCCCATTTTCATGCAGTCCCTGAAAACAGAAAGCAAGAGTCACACTCTACACTTCATTTTGTAGGGAAAACACAGTTTGTTTTTCGGTGTCTGGTGTGGGGGTGGGTGAGGTGTCCTCAGAGATCGGAGATGATTGTGTGGATTCAGGGAAAGGCGACTGGGACTGAAGGTCTCTGATGTGACTGGGAACAGAGACTGACTCCCGAGACTGCAGTGTCTGCTAGGGACTGTCCCTCTCAATGGACAGGGGCGCAGGGGAGATAGGGTGCCCATCCCTCATTCGAGGTGTAAAGCAGCTGGGCGACTGGCCAGAGACAATGAGGAAAGTCCCGCTCTTAAAATAAAAGAGAACCACCATGCATAGAAGAGCCTGCTCTAAGGTCAAGATAAATGGAAATAAAAATAAATTGCATTTGGGGAAGATAACAGTGCGCTCTGCCCCCCTTTGACAGTGCAGTACATTGGTACAATTGCATAGACTCATTTTAAAGTGTCTGGACGATTTGAGTGGGTGAGTGTAAATACCTCCGATTTTTTCTTTCTGTTCTATTTTTGAGGACTGTCAAGGACTCTGAGAACTCTTTCAACTTAACGAGACCTTGAAAGAGTTATCACAACCAGAACTAAACAAACAAGGAAACAAACATCAGAACCAGTTCTGAAACTCTGAAGGAGCCGGTTTGAAGCCCAGGTGCCCACTAGCATTCTTTGACTAGCATTCTTTGACGGAAGTGCAGTGCTAATTATCGTCCAGCGCTTTGAGCTTTTACTAGAATGTATTGTATCTGGAATCTTTGGATGCAGCTTACCTGTAGTCTAACAACCTCTCCATCAGCCGAGTGACAGTGGCAATTAATGAAACGCCACTTTCTCTCCATGTTTCCCGCTCAATTTTCTTTAGTAGACTGGAAAAGAAAGAACCCAGGGCATTTTCAACATTTATTTTTATCAGTCACCATGACAACCATTTTACTTTCATCAGTACCTTAAATGCCTTAGCAACCACTGCAATATCTCACAAGTAGGACAATTTGCAAACAATGTCTTACCTAGGGTAGGGACCAAATAGTGGAATTCTAATCCCGGAAGCATTGACAAAGCAAATCGATTTTCAGATTATCCATGTCATAAAATATGAACACATGCATAGAATCATGCTTTCAAATACACACAAGCACCTCACAGCTCAAAGACATTTTCCCCCTAGCTTCTCTGTTATGCTGATGGAGACTGGGGAACTGGTGCCTTGCCACATTAAATAACAGCGCGGAAGCGAACACACAAGTCCCTCCAAGTTTACTTCCAAGTAAAGAGCTTGGTTTAGTCCCAGAAAAATGTTTTCCTACCTCTCAGTGGAATGCATCTTCACCCAAGCAACTCTGCTGCAGTGCAACTGCTACAGGAAAATCCTTGTACAGGCGGTGTGACGTTTTGCGTTTTCTCCCTTCACTTAGCATTTGCCCACTCAATACATATTGTACTATCTGTGCACTCACTCAACGGTTTCATTCACTTTGTCATTAATCACGGAGGATTTTCTAAGTGGTTGCTACAGCAGATTGATGACGAGCGCCCGAGCCACAGCTCTCCTCCTACATTTCTCCTAATCCTAAACACCTTGGAGCAGAGGCACTATGTCAACACAAAACATTAACAGTCATCATGATGAGGACCTGATTTGCTTTCACTCCTCTCTGCAAATTAACGCTGTACTTGGTAAAGGCTTTCCCGACCGAACTGTCCCCCAAAGATAGAAGAACCCGAGTGAGGGGGTGTCTGTATACTTTCTTATCCCTCTTATTTCAATGATCATCATTTTTTTTGTCCAAAATCTTTTTTTCTCTTGCATCCTGAATTTTAAAAAGGGGATGGGAGAGGGGACAGTGTGTGTGTGTGTGTGTGTGTGTGTGTGTGTGTGTGTGTGTGTGTGTGTGTGTGTACATTTCCTATAGATACCATGTAAGCATGTCATATCTGTACTTAGTTGGAAAAAACCAGTAAAGGGAAAACTATCTTGGTAAAGGTTTATTTTGTCTGTGGCTATATTATTTTATAATTTTCTTTCCATCCCTATTTCTTTTTCTTGCTATTGCCATTCTAGTACCCAGTGTGTGCCTGTTCTCCATGCTTGTTGTCTGTTACATCATATGCTTTCCTGACTGATTTTAAACTGTTATCTAGATTAAATGTGGGTTGGGCAGAGAGAGAGAGAGAGATGGCATACAGGAGGTGTGGGGCTTGCCCTGACTGAACCCCTAGGGTTTGTTTGTTTAAATGTGTTTTCACTTATAAACCACTGAACAGCACCTGCTTAGAGTGTAAATGGCAAACTGGTAATGAACCAAATTCTCGCATCCTGCCAAATCATGCAGGATGCTACAGAAATTTCTCCAAGTGACAGCCCACACCTAACATACTTAGAGGCTAAAAAGCAAGTAACTCAAGTTAAGTAAGAATTCTAAAAATATACAGAGTCTTCATTTATGACTTTCATTAATTTTCAGCTTCCTGAGGAGCTACATCATCCTCTCAGAAAAGGCACAGCTCTACACAGCCTGCTCCCTGCAGTGACTCAAGACCATTAGGAGCAAGTCTAGAACCTCACTCATCTGCATCCTTGGCCAGGCTTACTACTTCATTTGGGAATCCTCCACCATTCCAGGTCACCGGAAACATACATCCCAAGGAGGCTATCAGCATAGGAAAAGTGTCTTTCTAGATTATCTTGGTAAATTGGAATATAATATAGCCACAGACAAAATAAACCTTTACCAAGAAACTCTATATTTCTCCTTGTCTGTGCCCATGCTCTAGTGCTGGTATGGTGCAATCAGAGACCTCATCTCATAAAGTACGAGACAAGTTTCTCACAAAGCTTTTCTGCATTTTGCAGTGGGCTGTCCCATCCAATGAAGAGCAGGGCAGAATGCAGAACAGCTCAGTGCCATTGCTCACCATGAAGGAGATGGGGCTGGACAGTGGTGGGTTAATTTTCAATCTGTCTTTCTATATCCTACTAGGAAAATGCCAAGAACACTGTTCTGACATATACATTCTTCTCAAACAACAGACACAGGCAACAGATTGGGATACTTGAGGAACGGTGTTACAGAACTAGTGTCCCAAATCCTAGCCATGACAAAACATGCAATCATTGGTTAAGATCTTTGGAATAATTCGGAGGAGTCGTGCTGGATTGGACAGAATGGAGGGCAGAACTGAGATAGACGTCACTTCTTTTGCAAAGCTAATTAGAGCCTCAGGGCAGTAGGCAGCTCTGTTGTGTCTCCCCAGCAGAGCCTCTGTGACATCCTTACCCAACACGTGGACGTGTCTGGGAAGTTGGCTCAGAAGCCAGGTCTTAAGTGAGGGGGAACCAGTAGTGCAGCATACAGTTCTTTCTGACACCTGATTTTGGGTATCTCACACTGTGTTCTATTGGCTACCATTTCTGTGTTATCAAAAAATAGGAAACTCCACTGATTAAAAAAATGTGATAATATACATAAACAAAGCTCTTGGGAGTTAGGGAAGGTGAGATGGATTTTTGGCAAAGCCGATACACTCAGACTAAAAGTCTCGTTCTAAGGGCTGTTTGGCCAAGTACAACAGTCTCACAAGCAGCGAGTGCCTTCCAGCTTCCATCTTCTTGCCTAATTTTATGAAATTTTAGACAGAGATTTCAGAGTAAACTCGAATCTGTACCATAACAGCATGCCTTCCTGATTCACATGTGTGCAGCCACTCACCATGGTTACACTAATGCATTGTGACTGCTGGTCCAAAAATTAAAAGGATTTTATTGTTTCTTGAAATACACTTACATTTTCACTTTCGTTTCAGAGATCAGGAAGTAATTCTATTTAGTTGTCACTTTAAATTTGTTTTAGTCTCAATATGCTGACTATAAAAACATTAAAGTAAAATATTTATAGCTTTTAAAAATGTTTATCTATTTCTATTATTATTTATTTATATATTCTAGCAATATGTTAAGAAACCAACAAAAGAATAAAAATTCCCATCAAATGTATCAGGTCCCTTAAAATACTCCTAATTATAGAGGCTTAATATCTTAATTACTACTTTGATTCTAATGTCAAGGTACATCTTTTATTTCAGTCATATTTATATAAAAGCAATCCAAATTGCAAATTACCAGGCCCTTACTAAAGTAGATAAGAGGCATTAAAGAAACAGGGCATGCATTTATTAGTCTGATGAATTCATTATAAATAATTAATCACAAATCTCAAGGGGTTTGTTCCTCTGAGTGCCTTCGTAGTGTAGTCCTTTGTTCTAACCAAGGACTAGTAACCGAAATAAAAGCATTTTTCAAAGGCAATTTATTATGTTGGATGAGGTTTTAATCTGAATTCTTGCTAAACTTCAGCTGTCATGAAAGACAGACACTTTGTACACAAGAATGAACAAGTGAATAATTAGTAAAAGTTCTGGTTTAATTACAGTATCGGAAGAAAATTGTAACTGGGGCTCACAATACATCTTATCCCTCACCACCACCACCACCACCACCACCACCGCATGAAATCTCTGTAGCCCCTTTTGGCTTTCCCTTTCTATATAATTTTCCTGAAAGCTTCAAGAGTGATTTTGAATCAGGCAAGCTGAAGACTACCTAACCTGTCAGGCAAACCTATCTGTTTTAAGACAGCATTATTTTACAGCCTATACAACCATATTGCCAGGGTTGCTAACTGGCAATCCTAAAATGAACTCGGATCTTGCACTTGGTTATCAGTCCCACTTAGGCAATGGATTGGCACAAATATAAACACAAGTGTATTTTACAAAAGGGAAATGCTACTTTTTTTTTTTTTTTTTTTTTTTTTTTTTTTTGCACTTGAGAGAAATGTGAACATTTTCCAAGCTCAGTGAGCTAATTTTCTCCCTTAACAATGTTATGAAAATACTAGGTCCAAAAATGACTAAGATTTTTAAGATTATAAAGAGGGCAAATGCCAAGTGGGAAATCCTAAAACAGTCAGCCAGCATCGTATCTCCACTCTGGCTGTTCTGACACAATAAGCTGACACAGGATACGAGGACACAGTGAGCTGACACAGGATACAAGCAATCCATCCCGTGACTGTGATCATATTGGAGCAGTTGGGACAATCTCAAAGTCCCTTCATAGAACTCCATTCTTTTTCCTCTATTGTCCTTACAAATCCCCAGCACCAAACTTACTAGAAATGACTTGCTTTGGTGTCATTCTAATAAGAAGCCCTTGGGAAGCATTTAACAAGCCCTGAACAAATTGCCAGCATCTACAGATTAAAGCAGGTGCTGAGCATCAGGCACAAACTAAGTTAATTTTTCAACCAGCCAATCAGCCAGAGTCATGTTTTGGAAAACACTGTACACAGAATGTTATAATCACACACTTTTCTTCCTCTCCCACTCATAACTCTCTTTAAAATCATTATCTTGTAACAATGGCTTTATTTTCTCTTAAAATTACCATGCATGAAAAGAGTGAGACTTGTTATGTAACACAGGCGACCTGTCCTAATCTGAGATTACAACAAGGAGACATGTCGAATCATCGACATAATATGATCCACTTGCTAGAGTCAGGCAATTATCCTTTATTTCACACTCCGCAAAGACAAAGCTCTCCTAGGAGACCCAAGCTGTCTCTGCAGCTCTCATCTGCCGTGGCGCAGAACGGCTCGGGACTGACACCAGATGTCCTGAACAGAACCAACTGGAGAGAAGCACATTACTCACATACTGTTGAAGAGCTCACGGTACGTTTCATCACCTTTGCCCTCTGACATCAGGCTATCCAATTTGTCAATTAGCTTGGCTTCCACCTGAAACACACCCAAATATTACTCTCTTCCCTCCCACTTCACATGTAAGATCTTTAGGCAAATTGGTATGAATTTCCTTATGCCAGGCAAAAGCTGTAGTAGACTTTGTCAAAGTGACATTGTCAGCCACGGTTAATAGCAAGCTTCCCTGTGGAATTCCAGGGGGCTAATTTAGATGCAGTCAACATGACTTCACACTCCTAGCTGCCTAGCTTTTCCTGCTGCCAAAGACAGCGTCTATCTATCTGGGATTCCAACATAAATGCTAGCAGCCCGACTCAAACAATTCCATTCTTTTTTTAGGGACTATCAAAACTGGCAAGTCCTATTTCTTTTTTTCTTTACATCACTATATCTGAGAACACCAGAAAACTAGCATGCCCACATACATTAATTTAAATCCTTAATGTGTTTTTATATCTGTTTTCTTTCCTAAAACAGTTCGAGGTTGCACTAAATCTTTGCTGAAGTTGAGAACTCATCCTAGCCATGTGCAGATGGTAGACCCACAGAAATAGTCTAAGTCAGCAGTAAGCAGCAGGAGAGCTAAAGGACATATTTCCTGAAAACTGTAATCAAAACATTTATATTTTCAAGGATGTAAAGTCCTTATAACTTCAATATCAGGAAGGGGAAATTTCCCTTTATCTGTATGAGGCAAGAGAAGAGAGAAAATGACAAGCCGCAGCCAGAGTTAAGGCAATTCAGGTTTGAGATGGATATTCAGCATTGCTAAAGGACTGAGCCCAATTACTCTTTTAAATCGAATGTCAATCAAGAGATAAAGAGGAGGGGGAAGGAAAGTAGAGTCCCCTACCAAGCACAGTTTGCTTATAGCTTTTCGCTTACCCATTAGCTTTCTTAAAAATAAATGTATAGACGGATACAAATGCCCACACATTTGGCAATAGGAAAGGTCTATGAATGCAACCAAATTGCTTATACAGATGACAAGCACTTTTCCGAAGACGGCCTCCTGCGGAGAAGTGTGGAGGGCCACATCCTGTGGGCAAGCCGGCTTGCACAGTCACTATGTGAGTGTGTGGTTTTCCTACCTCCCCCAACAGACTTGGACTGGCAACAGTGCCTGATGCTGTACAGATCTGGGTTTGCAATAAGGATGATTCTCTACTCAAACTGGAGCAGCCCTATTAGAACCTAAGCCAGCAAGAGACGATAGGTTCATCCCCTTGGAATTTCCTTTGTGAGATTTTCCGCTGCTTTCTCCTCCAAATTAATTTTCAATGCTTCAAGCTAAGAGCAATAAAACATACTGTGAATCAAATGCTCAAAGCCTAGTCATTCACCAAACACAATGTGCAGACCACTGAGAGCTCAATGGCTTAAAGAATCATTAACCTTCCGATTCCTCTGAGCCGTGTCCAGCTGGGAGCAAACAACCCTCGGTAAATTCTTAAATACAGACTTGGTAAGTCAAAGAATTTTTTAGCTGAAAGGAATAAAATGGGCTTTCAGGGTTTCTGTGGAGGCCTAGGGGAACAAGAAGCAAGTATCCAAGGCGGTGTGGCACAGGGAGGACAGGTCCTCCTGGCTCTGGGTACACTGGACCAGGGAGGGTCTGGAGACACCTGAGGGAAGTGAAAGTCCCTGTCAGTTCTGACGAGTGACACCGCCTACCTGTTTAAAGTTGCCACTCCTCCTCTGCTCCCAGTCCATCATATCATGAAAGATGGGAATCATGACATTCCGGAGATCTGGCTGGGGAATCAAGGTCACTTCCAGAAAGGGCCCAATCAGGGCAGGGATGAAATGAAGTTTGTGTTCTCCTAAATTAAGCAAAATATTTTTTGAGTTTCAGTATGTTTAGTCTTAATAAAAATTTAAAAAGACTACTATTATAAAATTTATGTAAAACTGCCATTTAGTTAGAACTACCATAAAATATTCAACTATAGTTATTTCCCCAGATAAGAACTCATAGCATCCAAGTAAAACGACATAAATCAGAATGTTATATCACTGTGCATTCTTGTAAAAAAATTAGATGCAGTTATTAAAAATGTGGCTAAAGAATAACACAATTGAACTTTTCCAACATAATTTAAGTGAATGAAAAACAAGGTATGACTATATGGGAAAATCTTTCACTTAAAAATGCGTAAGAGGCTGGAGAGATGGTTCAATAGTTCAGATCACCCAGAAGCCACATGGTGGCTCATAACCTCCTGTACATGCAGTCCCAAAGGATCTGATGCCTTCTTCTGTCCTTTGTGGGCACCAAGAATACACGAGGCACACAGAAATACAAGTAAGCAATACCCCACTTGTAACATCAACAGAAAAAAATACTAACTTAGAAGATATCCCTAAGGTAACCACAGCTGTTATCTCTGGGAGGTAAAACTGCAACTGCAAATTATTTTTATATGAGAAAAACTGTCTTCTGTTTCTATTTAAAGAAAAAAATAAATAACACACAGCCTAAACAAAAGTCTAAATGCAGCCACCTCAAAGCCTTCAACTGTTTTCTGAAAAGACTAAAACATAACAATATTGAACTTCAACTGGTGAGTAACCAAATGCTAAGAGGTATGGTAGCCTTGATCAGAGCAAAGGAAGGCAGGCAGCAGCAGGGACACAAGTGACGTTGTACATGAGGAAGACCTGAAGTCCATTAGTCTGTGATAAATCTCAGAGTTTTCTATGTTGATAGAAAGAAAACGACATGCCATGAATAATATGTTCTTTCTCAGTATCGTAGTTAAAAGCCTATGATGCTGAATGGCCTACCTGGAATTCCTATGACAAGCTCAGAGGTCAGGTGGAAGGTAGGTGGCTTCATGGAAGCATTTTGTGATGTGTTCTATTACAGGGTTTTTATTCTTTCATAGACTCAGACCATGACCACTTTCATCATGAGGGAACTCTCCCTGCCCCAGCAGCATGGGAGGAGTACTACTTCTTGTAGCTGAACATAATAGTGAACGCTAGTATAAGCTGTAGTGTTTCCAATGATATCCCCTGAAAGAACAGCAGTGTTCAACATCTTCCCTATGTACCCTAGGATCCACAAAGTCCAGGACACCCTTTAGGTCTCTACTTTGCTGGATAAGACACTAGTTGAGTAAAAATAGAGCTAGGAGCTTTCAACCTTGTTACATGACTATAAAACAAAAAAACCAAAAAACAAAATCAACAGAGAGAGAGAGAGAGTGGGGAGGAGGGTGTTAAAACAAGTATCTCTTTCCAGAATATTTTGGCAGGTGATAAATTATAAATTTAGTTTACAGCTTGGAACTTTGGGAAGTCAAAAGATAGTAGTAAAAAGTAGTTTCTTTTAGTATAGATATGTATTTTATATTTGTTTCATCAATTCAATCATTAATCTGTTTTATTCAAGGGCTCAATAAATAGGAATGCCTTGTATAATTTGAACCATGTATTGCTTACAAACATAAAACACAACAAACACCGAGGCTACTGCAGAGATGCACATCTACTGTCAGGAACCACTGCGGTGGTACAGCTCATTGGACCCAGGGAAACTGAGGAAAGCAGCTTGGACAGGTTATCTCACTGGACTGGGAAATAAACAGCAGCCACCCTAATATATGAACAGAAGGTACTCCTGAAACAGCTTGGGCAGTCTGTCACATCTGGAAATGTGGAGGAGGTCAGGGAGAGACTGGCAGCGGTGGCCTGGGTTATGTACCAGGTGGGATGGGAAAGGCAGTGTGACTCTTCAGCTGGGTGTGTGTGTGTGCGCTTTTATAAAGTTATTATACATAACTTTGGGGGACAACTTGGGAAACCTGATGACAGTTAGGTCATGGTCGACTTTGGTCCCAAAGCACCAGCGGTAGAAATAGGAACAGGAGGCCAGGTTTGAGGTCCATTGTCCTGGCCTAACTGTAAAGCATGAGTGAGAGTAAATCCTGCTGCGAAAGGAGATGGAACTTGGAGGAAGAATAGGAACTAGATTCAGATGGAGGAAGGATAATGACTTCTGCTTGGAGCTCTTTTGAGATATTCTCATGTACACAATGCCCTGACTACTCCCAAAGCCAGACTTAGGGCTCAGGAACCTTGCAGAGTTGTCAATGATAAATAGAGCTTGGCATCATCTAATGAATGTAATCACTTTGAAAAAAAAAAGGCGCACACACACACACACACACACACACACACACACACACACACACACAC
>OU015742.1:138012463-138052923 GCA_907169655.1 Acomys percivali | reverse complement strand
ACACACACACACACACACACACACACACACACACACACACACACACATACACACACAGGCTCACAAGCATCCACAACTCCATTTTCTGGGTATCTGATGCCTTCTTCTGAACTCAGGTACCAGGCACACACATATATGCATGCAGGGAAAGCAATCACACACAAAATGAAACAAATTAATTTAAATAAAACATGATGAATGCTTTTAAAAGGGCTTTGAGCATAGAAACCCAGTCCTGGATACAATCCTTAGGCCCCTGTCCATATGAAAGTCCCTTTTTATAACACTGAAGCCCCATCTCATTGCACTAAGATTTCATCAACAGTAATTGGTTTGCACCATCTTTATATTATTATTATTATTAAATCAATTAACTGATGTGTGTGTGCGCACACACGTACATATATGCATGCATGTGCCACATGTGGAGGCCAAAGGTGTTCTTCCTTCCACCATTTAAGTCCTGGTCATCGCACTCAGGCTCTCAGGCTGGGTGGCAGGTGCCTTTACCCACTGAGCCATCTCCCTGGGTATCTTAAGTCTGATCTATACCTATAATGCATATGGAAGGAACTCGTAACTTCTTATCTATTCCTACCTGTATCTCTGACACAGATTATTCTTGGCCTTTCCCAAAAGTCAGTTTTGTTTTCCTTAACACAGCAAGAATATCTCAAGAGAAACTTCCTCATTAATGTAAATTTTATATTTTCCTCCAAAAATGAATCTTCTAAGATGGAAATGCCTGCACTGTTATTCCTTTTCCTCCTCTACCATTCTGACACCCTCATTTCAGGCAGGTAGCTAGCAGCCAGAGTTTGCAAATTCCTTTTCTCAGTTATTTTTGTCAAGGCAGAAAACAGAATCTGGATGCAAGCACTCTTACTGTCATTTGTAAAAGTCTAAATTCACTGTTTATTCGAGCTGTCCTGGTAAGAGAGAAAGTGGAGGAAATGGAGGACAAGCCAATGCCTGCCTGTATAATTTTCTTGACTGTATGTCTATCCTTTATTCAATTCAGATATTAAATAGGTATTGATCCTTACATACATTGATGGCTATAGTAGAGACCACCCCTAGTACACATTTATTTATTTATCACTATTTGGTTGGGCATTTTTGAATCTCCTTTAAAAATATCTCTACCATTTGTGGATATTTCATAACATAATTTTCTTTTTTTAAAAATGCCAAAATACCCACAATACAAAGAAAAGCAAAACAAATCTCACATGAACACCTTCCAGCCTCTATCATACTTGGAGTTTTCACTAATTTGTTTTACTATCCTGAGTAACATCTTTCTCTAGAGAATTTTAAAGCCAGCCTGAGACATATTCTACTACTGTGCCAATTAGACAGTATCCTAATATACACAACATTTTATGAACATATAGTCACAATGTCTTTATCATGGTAACACAGTCACACATTAATTTTTTTAATTAACTAAAACCACAACCACATTCAAACTTCCTGGTGGTCCTGAAGCATGCAATTTACAGATTTCATTTCGGCTACAAATCAAACAAGGCCCACAGATTACACTCTATAGTAGTATCTTTTCTTCAGACAGGAGAGAAGTCAGAGAGTAGCCACATTTTGGTCTTTGTCATGCAGGAAGGCTTCAGAGTGGCCTTATTGCTGAAAACACACTTTGGAAATACAGAGCATGAGCAAACCCAGACGAGCCCCGAAACACTGAAAAATCCAATCCCCACCAAACCAGCAAAGCAAAGTCTGGAGCTATATGTAGCAGAAGGAACAACTGAAGTTCACTTAAATGACTCCTGTAAAGCAGAGGGTTCGCATACACCCCCACATCTGGCTGTCAGCCATATGGTCTTATTTTGAAGTATTTGGGAGTACCTGCTACTTGGGCTGTTGGCAGTTTTATGTTAATGTACAGCGAGCAGCCTGCTAGGGAAGTATCGGTTTTTCTACAGTGGTTGCAAGATGCTGTGTTTGCAAATGTGGAACAAAGGACACACTTTATGTTTAGTAAGAATGTGAATCCATCTAAAAATAGAAAGCGAAAACTTTACAGCAAAATTAGGGCCACATGTACAGCGAGCTGGCAAGGATTAACCTTCTCAGACCACCTTACTCTTCCAAGGGTGCACATAAGTGAACAAAATTTTGGGGGTAATATATAACTTTCCTCTTCTATTGATATAATATTTTATTCCTTTAATTTAGTAAATAAAAATATTAAGGATTAACACATTTCATAAAAAGTGTTTTATTATTTGGTCCTTGCTCTTCAAATATAAGTTATCAAAACCATAGTGGGATATTGTTGCACATTCACTAGATGCATAGGAATTGGGACCCTGGTACCCTGTTGATGGCGATGAGAAACAGGACAAAAGCTATGCAAAACAGTGTGTCAGTCCCTCAAAAAATTAATAATACAATTATGACAAGGTCCAGCAATTTTTCTTCTGAGCATCTACCCATGGGAAGAAAAAGCGGGACCTCAAGAGGCCCCTAGACACCATGTTCACAACATCATAACTCATAATGGCTCAGGGTGGGAGCAATCCACACATCCAGGGACAGACATGGAGAAGGAAAATGCAGCAAAGCCACAACAGTGGAATATCACTGACCCTCAAAAGGGAAGCAAGCTCTAACCCCTACATATGCCAAAGGGGAAGCTCAAGGTCATTATCCTAAAAGAAGCAAGTCAGTGGCAGGAAGGTTAGGGTTGACTGGCAATGTGAACTATCGTTCAAACACCGAGAAAGAGTTAAGATCACAAATTTTATGAGTATTTTACTACATTAAAATATCTTCAAACATATATTAGATTTTAATCAAGTTATAAGGATACTATGTCAAGTGGGCCATGAGTATAAGACATGGCAGCATAAAGTGGTTGGCGGTGGCACACACCTTTAATCCCAGCACTGGGGAGACAGAAGCAGGCAGATCTCTGTGAGCTCAAGGCCAGCCTGGTTTATAGTGTGAGTCCAGGACATCCAGGCTACACAGAAAAACCCTCTCGGAAACCAAAACCAAAACCAAACCCCCAAATAAACAAACAACAGCAGGTTCCAATAAAGAACCTGACACTGCTCTGCCAAGAACCACTGTTTTCTAGGCCTCATTTACCTGCTGGCTCCATAGACAACCGAACCTTCTGGTTTTGTTCCCTTGTTCTCAGTCAGACTTCTCTATTCCTGGATCTGGTGGATAAACTAGCAAAGCCATTGATCTGCTCTGGTTAAGGTGAAAATGACCACTTTAAGACCCTGCTTGCTCAAATGATCCAAAATGGAGTGGCTAAAGGAAGAGAATAGTGAATTCATCGTGGGCTTAATATACACTAAAGTGCCCAAAGACCTACACAGCTAATCAAGAAAAAGCTTCAACTTTCTCATGTAAATGCCATTTATAAAGCACATTTGATACTATAAATTGTTATATGATTTTAGGGTGATAAAGTATTTTTAAAGCACACAACTGAATTCTTCTTGTCTGACAGCTGTGGTGGAAAGTAACACCGGGAAGCAGCACACGGTGGCACACACCTATAACCCCAACACTCAGGCAGCTGAGGCAGGACAAGTGTGATTCCAGCCCAGCCTGGGCTACAGAGTGAGACTTTCTTAAACACAAAGAAACTAGAACCAAAACAAAAACCAAGATAAAAATGTGGTGATTAGTTCTTATTGTTAACTTGATCCAAATGAGAGATGGCTTAAGACATGATTGGTAAAGCACACCTCCGGGAATGTCTTTTTTCCAGTGATGACTAACAGGAAAAGACTGTTGTGGGAGTGGGAGGCATCATCCCTAAGGGCAAGGACATGCCCTGTGTTAAGTAGCCTTCTCTCTCTCATTCCGGGTTCTAGCCTCTCTAGCGCAATCTAGCTCGGTTAGGAAACTTTCATTATTGTCAATGTACAAATCCCCACTGTGATCAACAAAGGGGGTCGGGGTGGGGAGGGTGGCCTGCTAGCACTGGCATACTCTTCTTTCTGCTTCTTGACTTCCATGAACTGAGCAGCTTTTCTACACCATACCTTTCTACTATGATGTGCTCTTTCACCTTAGTTCTGAAACAATGAAGCTGGCCAGTGCCGGAGGGAAATGAGCAATAAAACACGTCCATTCTCCTTTAAGTTGTTTCTGCCACACATTTGCTAGACATGAAATCTAAGCTGTTCTAAAGGTGAAAAGTTGGTCACAGGTAAAACTGCGACATAATGACTGGATCTGCAATATTAGGTTTATATTTAAGTAGCCTGATCACAAAATTACAGGTACCCTTGAAATCAACTTCCCCTCTGCCTCACAGTAGAATGGGAAAATCTTTAAAATTCATGCAGTTTTGGGGAAAAGCCAAGACTTCTTTGTAAGACAATATAGAAAGAAATGAATGATGTAAGGCTTTAGATTCTATACCCGAGGTACGTACATCATGATGGGATTTGTACATTGAGAATACTAAATGTTACCTAACAGCTAGGTTATGCTAGAGAAAGTCTTCAGGGTTAGGACAGCAAAGGAGGGAGCCAGTGCTGCTTAAGACATGGCTTTCTGTCTTTGGCCAAGTACCTAAGGAACACTTGGGAAACTAGCTTGCTCTCCTCCATCCCGGAGACTGTGCTTCAGGGTCTATGGGGGAGACAGAGAATTTGAATTTCTCACAAGGCTCCAGGGGAGGAGGATAGTGCTTTGGATGGCACTTTCAACCCTACTGATCTAATGGATGCCACTATGGGGTGGGACGGTGCACTGCATACATCTGCACCTAGGAGAGGCAGAACTACTTCTGCTCTGTCATAAACATTAAACTGATAGTTTATGAAACACACCGGCTTTATTAAGTAGACTAAGACAATGGGGCATAAGTGCATGGCTACCCTGACCTGGGTGCAGTCATACAATCATACACAATAACACTCAGAGAAACCCACGGTGCCCACTACTCTGGTAACCCAACCACATCTGGTGTGATTCCTAACAGACTCTGGGAAGAACCTCATCAACTGTGCTGCTTGGGAAAGCATCCCAGTCCAGCACTCAGTAGGAAATGCAATGCTAAATTAATGTCACATGCAACCAGGGCACCACAAGGCTCATCAGAGAGGCCTTGGAGACAAGACAGAGTCAGCCAAGCGCAGACACTAAGGAGACCATTCTCCAGACATTTCATGCTGAAGTGTTTTAGTGGAACTGAGAGATATCATGACTTATCCTAACTGGCCTTTCATTGTTGGATCTTATTTTGCAGATGTTAACTCGTTTTATTTTTTCTGAGATCACCAGCAAGTATTTATGAGTAAAAAAGCTCCCCACATTGCTGTGTATATTGGAGGGTCATGTGAGTTCTGGACAAAAATCATTCTGTAACAAGGAAAAAAAAATTGCTCTTTCTTTTGTAAGCCTTGTAAAGCCTTGGCTTTCCTGGACTCACTTTGTAGACCAGGCTGGCTTCGAACTCATAGCAATTCGCCTGCCTTTGCCTTCCAAGTGCTGGGATTAAAGATGTGCACTACCATGTCTGACCAATCCTACTATTTAAGTTGTACTTCAATGAGCCCCCCCAAAGAAGGAACTCTCAGATCATTACACAGTCATGTCAATCACTTGAATAAATTACAAGGGATTCAAATGTAGTAACAGCTAATGATATAAAATGTGCAAAATTAATATGCCAAATTAAATGTCATGAATTTCTAGAAAGAGATTCTATGCCAATGAAATTTAGAACAGTTTATTTTCCAAATATTATTCTTTTTGTGCAGGCAGATCTGTGCCACCAATTTTCTGGGATGATGTGCTTCTATGCTGTGGAAGATTATCACAATTGGATCTAACAGACTCTTAGCAACTGCAAATGCTTTTAAAGGCCTTTGGAGATAATCTTTGTGACGCAGGTCAACAGCCTGAAAGGTGTTTTAGAATGGTGACGTTTAAGGCAATCGTTCACAAAGTTTAATCCAAATTTATGATGATTCAGAGCTTCTTTTCAGAGTTCTGAAAGTTTTCTGTTGGTGTAGTTCCCAATTCTGAATGCTTAGTTCATTGCTAGAGAATGTTCAAGGGATACTAAATCTCAAAACCTATCATTAATAGGGAAAGACACAAAGGTATTGTGGTGTTTTTCAAATAGACACCAATGTAAAGAATTAACCTTATTCAGTGCCACAGTATCAGTTTCTGGAGAGCTGTCTGTTTGTGTGTGATAGAGAACTTGACCCATGAGCACTGAAAATCTCTTGATTGATTTACACATCTGCTTCTAAATGTGTCATTGATGAATCGCTCTTCTTATGTATATGTAAAAGTCGGGAGATGATCTGTACCACAGTAGGGGGTTCACTTTTCACCACTTACCTAGGTTTTGCCACATGCTAAATATTTCACAACCCATGGTGACTCGCATATCACCATACCTGAAATAGAAAAAAAACTGTTATGATTTCCTGAATAAAGTAGTTGTGTTTCTTTAGAGTATAATGTGTCATTCTGAATTAAAGGCAAGGTATTTGAGTTACAGATATCTAGTGAACAAGTCTTGGTGACCCTAAATAAAACACCCAGATAAACTCATAACTTTTGGTTTCTATAATAATTTTGAAACCTGAAAAACCCATCAAGAAATAATATTAATAAGTGGAAAAATATTGAAATTTCCCTGAAAACCCTGCTCTAGCGATTGTATCACTACTTGTCGTTTCCAGCTACGGGCATTCTGATTTGTGAGCGGCTGGAAGTAAACATCTGTAAGGCCACACTTCCCTCGTTGGTACTTACTTTTCTAGCACCTTTTTCTTTTTGGAAGGTGTGAACATCTCCAGTTGCAGACACAACTGGTTTATAAAAATGACAGCGAGGTAAAAGTAGGAATCCCAGATCTAAAACAAGAACAAGATATTTCAATACTATTGTGCGATATGAGTTGATGCAAAAGCTGGCATTTGCTTCCACAGCAGTGAAAGGATGAGAGTGAAGTTGGAGTAGATTAGGTACCAGCCACAGCGAGCTATGAGTGCACAGGATGCTATGCCACTTGCTACTGTTACAAGAAACACACGTGAAATTTTCTACAATGAAGTAATAAAATTAAAGAAACGCTCCCTCCTTAGATATTGTTTAAAATCTGAACCCCAAAGGCACGAGTTTTCTGGTGTAGCTAAAGGATGCATGCTTTGCTTTGTTGACAATACTGTGAGCATCTCCAGGCAGCCTTAGGTACTTCATTCCTGCGTGGATTCATTTTTGGAGGTTCTTTTGAGGCAGAACTTTTAAAAAATGCATCTGTAGCTCTGGAAATGCTAATTGCTTTAAATTCACATTGTGTTTAAAAATTCCCTATCTAGACAATTTTTTTTTGAGTCATAAATTTCCGTCTGCCAAATAGAGAATCAGAAAGACATCAGAATAAAATTTCCAGAAATAAATAGCTAAAACCATGTTGGACATGTGGAGTACAACCCTGCCTCCAGTGATGTCATGTCAAACGAGAGCTAAATAATTACAAGAAGTAGAACAGGAGCTGCCTGCCATAGCTAAGAGCTCTCACAAACAAAACAGGCATGTGGTAAAACAAACAAACAAACAAACAAACAAACAAAACAATTCTACTAAATATATTTTTTAAGGGGTGTTGGATTCTTCTGGCAATGGAGTTAAAAGCTACCCAACACAGGTGCTGGGAATTGAACTTGGTTGAGAGCAGCAGGCAATCCTAAGTGTTGTGCTCTCTCCAGCCCTCTCCCTAATAATATCTATCTATTCAAAGAAATATAGGCACGTTGCAAGCTTAATCTTGCAAGAATGTACATTCAAACGGATAATTTACAAGGAGAAAGTATTGGAGGAAAAGAAATACCAAAAAGCAGAGGGCTAGGGCTGTACCTTGTGTGTGTGTGTGTGTGTGTGTGTGTGTGTGTGTGTGTGTGTGTTTCCTTTTTACAAATAGCAAATGACCACGGGTAGACAAAGGTACTTGCTAAGCTATGGTGATCTGTTATCCTGGGTTGCAGATATAATATAATGACTATTCATAGTCAAGTTTCTACTGTTCTTTAGATGCTTTTGTTTTTTGTTTGTTGGATCAAACCCAGGGTTAGTTCATGCATACCAGGCAACAGTACTTAAAAATGTTTATTGTATTTGTGCTTCCTGTATTTTCGTGTTATCAAATAATAAGATCTTACTAAATGTTTCATGTTAAACATGTTATTGAAAAATAGGAAATAAAGATACCCAAATAGAGCCATTATTGAGAAGGGAAGCCACAGCAGGCACACACAGTCTACACACTGTCATTTGCTTTGATTAAAAAAAAAAGGTGGGGGTGTCATTTAGACTAGGTGGACATGCAAGAATATCACCAGTTAGGATCGAGAATCCTGCCTGAAAGAATCATTCTAAGGCTTCATAGTTTTCATTAATTTATTCCAAAAATTCAAAGCTAGGGAAGTGTTCATTTTTACAATTTTTCTTTATAAACTTTACAAAGCAAAAATCTGAAACTCTAAAATAAGACTTTAAAATGACTTAAAAACATGTACTAAATCCTCTTTGTCTGGAATCACACAAAAAGTACAATAATTAAGATTTATGGTAACAAGTCTAGTCAATCTTCTTTTATGCACAATGATTTCCATGAGGCTGATACCGGTGTAACAACTCTAACTATTGGCAGATGTGATAACAAGTGGTCTACCATTATGCTCAGTTGAAACCAATATTCTCAGGAACCCAGGTGAAGAGCCAGATACTGACCTTATAGTCAAAGTTCTCATTTAAGAAGTTCTTGCGGAGGGCATCAGAGAGGTACAGAACTGTTGTAATGATAACACTAGTGATTAAAAAAAAAAAGACATTTTGAGCTAAAACTTCACATTAGTGAAAATCAGTTAATATATAAGAATAAAAAGCATCTAAGATAAAAGAAAACCTCCTCCAGTAAGCATGTGGTCTCAGAAAGAACATGAATTTATACAGAAAAACAAACAAACAAACAAACAAATTAAAAACCCCAAAAAACAAAAACCCAAAACTCTACCAGGGTTAGTTCCTTCAGAAAAAGATATATAGGAATATTTATAAATTCAAATAATTCAGACATAAATATACTCATATACTGATGTTTTATGACTTTGAAATTAAATTTTAGACAGAGCAAAATTACTTAATGTAAATGTGACTGTCTGTATTTGATTATCATGAATAACGGAGAGCATAAAGATGCAATGATAAATAAAAAGACAGAATGCACTGTGCCTTTATTAGACAACTTCGCTCTGTTCTTTCACATGTAAGGTCTTAGCAGGCACAGAAGAACTACGGGAGGCCGAGTCACACTGCTTAAGTTCCTATAGCCCCTGTAAAACAGCCACTCCAAGAAACAGGCATCTTCCTAGAGTAGAAGAACACAGGGCAGCCCTATGTTCTTAGCTAAGTGTGCCACCCCTAAATACAGCTATATTTATCTTACTTGGGAGATTGAGGAAAAAAGGATTTGGCAAATATCCTTGCCTAGTTCTGAACAGAGTTTTGTAATTTGTTCAAAATCTTTTTGATAGCCAGAAGTGTGTCTATTCAAATTCGAAGGTGTTTGTAATTGGTGAATTGAATGGTGAGACAAGCCACCACTTTAACTACTGAAGAGTAAGCATGAGTGTATAAATGGTTAACTCCTCTAACTGTTTGGTCATTTCTTAAGTTAATATGTAATGTTGCGTTAGGTTGTGTTGAGGCCCAGCTCTCATAAGAGTCAGAACTGAAGAGATAAAGGGCAGAGTTAAAATGAAATACCCCACCAACATTACACCTTGGTTATGCTACTGGAAAAGTACAGATGAGTGCTTATTATTATTAATTGGAATACTATTTATAGCCTCTGAAGGATATAATAGCACCCTAGTGTTTTCACCTGCTGGAAAGCTCACTATGCATTTTCTTTCCACATGGGAAAACACTAACAAGGCCAAGGGGTGCGTGGATGAATGTGGACATTCCAGCCAAAGAAAGCCAAGGAAAGCACTCGAAGGGGCCCTGTTTACACACAGATACACACATTTTTGAACAAGTCATGGTACTTTAAAAGAGTTTGGTTACCTAAGTTAAATGTAAGAAAAACTTGTAAGACTGAGAGTTGGTGTGATTTCGTCAGCTCCTTGTGGCAGTTATCAGAAGCCAGTTTCACACTAGAGAGACGAGTGACTTGAGATGATGGTATACAGTGGTTGTCTGCATAGATGCTCCCCAAAACAGTGATAATAAATGAAGAAATAATTGAGGTTTCCAAAAAAGACTTTATCCCGTGAGTGTAACTCTTCATTACTGGTAGATGAAATGCTATCTGCCAAGAGGGCTCTCTGCCCATCACTTAGATCCCTGGGATTCTAGGTTTAGTTAGGGAAGTTTTGGAGGACCTTAGGTGCAGCTTGGTGGCAGAATGTGTGCTTAGACTTCACAAGGGCCGAGGTTCAATTAACCTATCAGTCAAGCAGGCAAACAAATGACCTCTAAAAATCCAACCAGCCAAAACAAGTAAAATGTGTACTCTGTGTGTACGCACATGCATTTGTGCACATGCAGGGTTCAGTGTAAGATGTCCACAGCCAGCACTGGGCTCCTAGCGCCACACGTCTGCCTGCATCTTCTATGGAAGTCTAGAAATCTGACCTCAGGACCTCATGTTAGTGTAGCAAGTACTCTCATTCACCGAGTCATCTCTACCAACTGAAATTTTGTACTTTTAATAGATATACATAAGCTTTGTGCTTGATGTTCAGTGGAAAAATACATAGCCCCACTATTGCCACACTTCGCATAGCAAACCAACTTCTGGCCCATAAGTCTATATATGATTATTACTTGGAAGCAAGAACCTCTACTACAAATGAAACTTAGCATATTTGATATTATGACAACTAGGCCTAAGGTTCTGGAAAGAGGATGACTATCTCAAAAGTCCAGTTGAGAGAAGCAATTCCCTAAAAGGATGACCAAATTGTTTTCATGCAAGGTCATAAACAGATAATATTCATGGCAGCTTGCACTGCATGTACTGATAAATAACATGGGACCTCTGTGGTGTTAGTACTAAAACATTTCAAAAGTCACAGACAGCTGTCTTCCCTCTGGAGATTAAAACGTGCACAGGACATCTGGCTTCTCAGAGCTCCCGGGCTATTTTTGGTGCATTTGGAGTAGAGAGCCACCTTTCTAGACTGGCACCGTGCTTCTCAAGCTTGAGTGGGTCCCTGGTAACCCAATTAACATGCAGACAATGAGTCAGGCAGCCTGGAGTAGTTCTGTATCTCTAACAAGCCCCAAGTGATAGCAGTGTTCATTTCTGTAAAGCATCCTGTGAAGAGCAGCGAGGCTGTAGTGCAGTAGTTCTCAACCTCCCCTTTAATACAGTTCCTCATGTTGTGGTGAGCCTAACCATAAAATTATTTTGTTGCTACTTCATAACTGTAATTTGCTACCATTATGAATCATAATGTAAATATTTGATATGCAGCCCTCAAAAGGGTCGTGATCCTTGGGGTCAATAGACTGCTTGATCTGAAAAGCATCCCAACTAATTCTGCTTCCACATGCTCCTGCCTATGGGATTTAGCAGTTTTAGGGTCTTCAGTGCAGCATGTAGTCCTGTTGCTAGACTGATGAACTTGCCCCTCGTCAGAGCTGCCTGATCTCCTGGTTATAGAGGCACCAGGTGCAGGCTTCTCAGTGAGTCTGGAAAATACTAAAGCCTGAGAAAAATGAAAGGCTCCCAAATTAAAACTATGAAATAAAAACCAAGATATGATGAACTACGTGCTCACAGGATGTAATTTCATTGATTGTCCAATTTAATATATATCTAATTCTTTTTTTTAATTTAATTTTTTTATTAATTTATTCTGGTTACATCTCAATGGTTATATATCTAATTCTTACTAAGTTTAAAATGATAGGTTATCTCTTAGAACTTTTAAAGAATTCTCAAATCAGTTCAAATGCTGATAAACAGAATTTTGTCCTCAGTGAAGGCCATGTAATATGGATCTGTTTAGTGTGTTTAATGTGATAGAAGATCCCGAAGCAAGACTTCTCAAGGCTAGAAGGCCCTTAGAAAGGGTCTACTTCACACGCTCACCATTTACATGTCCCAGTTCATCACAGGGGCTTGAACTCAGCACCGAGCCACAGCTTACCAGCACAAAAGCCCCCAAGCCAGCTAACGGAATTCATATTTACTTGTTCCATTGTGCTTAGTACTGTGCAGTTGAAGGCATTTCTTTACTTGTTCCCAGTTAATTTAAAGCCACATGGTGCCTCTGGCTTGATTCTTTTCTTTGTTTCTGAATGTGGGACTATTTTTTTTTTTTTTTTTAATTTCAAATGCTTCAACCTCAATAGCTGAGAAAAGTTTGAAATTTGCTACCAGAACAGCCAGATGATCGACTCTGCCACAAACAATGTGGGTGCAAGAGTTGCTTTGACAATGCCAATCTCCACGGGCAGAGAATGATGAGAACTGGGCCACAGGGAATAAAGTCTACAGCTTCGGGTGTTCCAGCTGTCCCCTCATTCTGTGATGAAGAGTTATCTCCAATCAACTTGATTCCCTAGTCTCTTGCTTCCTCACTCCATGGAAACTTACATCTTGGAATTTGTTCTTTCAAATGTGACTAGGACTGGGATCTGCTCAAGCAGAAGCCATGTCCAGTAACCACGTGTAGACTAAGAAATACCCTGTAGGAACTACAGTATAGAGAAACTTGGCTATCAACAATGTTCTCCCACCCCTCCGTCCCCCAAGGCAGGGTGCCACTATGTAGTTCTGACTTAGCCTTAAACTCATAGACATCTGAATACCACTGCCTTCCAAGAACTGGAATTAAAGGTGTGCACCACCATGCCCAGCTAATGTTGACACTTATATGTTAAAAAAAACTAAGAAAACAAACCTGGAATATAACTTCCCTCTAACTTGGAGTATTAGTTGGGGACAGCATAAATCAAGAGGAAGATGCTTAGGGAAGATGAAAATCATGAACAGTCAACAAGGAAATTAAAATTAATTAATCTAAGGTGGGAGGAGTTCTAAAACTCCAGAAAGCATGAGAACTATCTAAGGGACAAAGAGACACCAGATCATATCACTACCTGTGGCCTGGTGGGAAAGGACTGTGGCCGAGATAGGTGATTCTGGTTCCTATGACCATCTTCTCTTGACTCCAGGATTGGTGTTACAGACAGAAGACAGATGGGTTGACAAGTTAGAGTTCAATGATATGTAGGGAATTTGGTCCTATTTGCGCTTGACCTAGCCTAACATGAGACTGAAATTAGTCCAGCAGAGCTCACATAAGAGGAGGGGTCACTCCATATCAGGAAACCAGCAAAAGGAGTGGGGAAGGCAGAGGGAAGCAGGAAGCTCTCTTGAGGAACTACAGCATTAGTCTTGACTCTAATTTTAATCTACTCAGCCCAGATCTTAACATACCATTTCCTTCATGTACCCAGTTTCCCTAGAAACTGCTCACAGTCCTGGCATGGTAGTGCACACCTTTAATCTCAGCACTCAGGAGGCAGAGGCAGGCAGATGCTGTGAGTTCGAGGCCAGCCTGGTCTACAAACAGAGTTCCAGGATAGCCAGGGCTACAAAAAGAAACCCTGTCTCGAAAACCCCGAAGAAACAACCAACCAACCAACTAAACTGCTCACGACTCACTAAGATATGCAGTGTGAAAGTGGATCTTGCATAAATATTTGCAGTAACTATTTAAATCTGGAACATATAGTAACAAAGAGTTTTGATGAAAAATTAGTGTCTTAGTCCTCTCTCTCACTAACTATACTTTAAGGACAACCACATTTGATAAAAACAGAGAAATATTAGTTGTATCAGTGGATGCTTGGCACACTCCCGAGGCAATCACCTAACCCTGCCTTCATTCCTATGGTTGTGGAAAAGCTGCCAGTGCTCTAGTTGGCTTCGGTCAGCCTGTTCTAAGTGTGGACAATTTTCTTTTTCTTAGGGAAGAAGTCTTCATACAAAAACAGTGTACATTGACCTCAACAGTACACTTTCATGATAGACTTATTCAGGTATAGAGAGGTCGGGGGGGTGGTACACCCAGCTTAATGCATCAGTATCACGAACTCACAAACTTTTAAACCCACAAACACTGTTCCTTTAATTGGCTGTCTTCCTTAATGTCATATTAATTGAGAGCATTCCTATTAGTCCATCCACAGGCTAGACTACTCCACATTTTAAGACAATTCCCATTCTCCTAACTCTTTCCAGAGATAGAAAACAATTTTTTTTTTTTTTTGGTTACCATTTATAGCAAAACTCTTCAAAAGATCTGCCTGTAATTACTGTTTTCAGTCCTTCACCGGGTTCCGCTCTTGAATTCACCCTCTTCTGGCTTTTATCTCCACCACGAAAGGAAACAGCACTTGTCAAGGTCACTAGTACTGACAGCAGTGCTGGCTCCCAGAGTTAATTGCTGGTCCACATTTCTACCTATACTTCCTTGACGTATTTTCTTCTCAGGGTGTCAGGCCCCTAGCTGTCATCTTGCCTCAGTGGTCTCTCTGCATTGGCTCACTGCTTGACCTCTGAATGATGGCATGCCCCAGCCTCAGTCTTAAGGCATTTTGTGTTTTCAGTGCATACATTTTCTTCCTGGGAGCTCTCATTCCATTCCCCGGCCTCAGATGCCAACCATGGCTTCCCTGCCAGAAAGTGACAGCTCTAGCCCTAGCTTCTCCCCTTTGGTTTACTTACTTCCTCTTTTTCATCACCACTTGGATATCTAATAGCATCTTGCTTATTTGTTTCCTGCAACATTTCACTCTGCGCCTCATACTGCCTGGAAGTCACTCTGTAGTTCAGGCTCATCTTACACTTGAGGCTTTTCTCCTGTTCTAGTACCCCGAGTACTAGAGTGACAAGCATCACACCAGGACACTAACAACACTTACACTTACATTTGTCACAGACTTCTTCCCTCCCTCACTCTGTGAGTGCCTCCTTTCTCTATATCTGCAAATTAACAGACTGGTGTGGTCCTTTCTCTCAGGCCCCAAATCTAAGGACCATCAGTTCCTCTCTCCTCTCTGATCACAGGGCCTTTTGTATATGTTATCTCTACAGGTGCTAATACTTTTGTTTGTTGTTCGCCCATCGCGTTGGTTTGAATAGGTATGACCCCGATAGACTCCTGTGTTTGAATGTGTGGCCTGAATGGAGGAAGTGTGTCACTGTGGGGGTGGACTTTGAGGTCTCCTATGCTCAAGCTATACCTAGTGTGGCACACGGTCTCTTCTGCTGCCTGCAGATCAAGATGTAGAAGTCTCAGCACCTTTTCCAGCACCATGTCTGCCTGCTTCCTGCCATGATGACAATGGACTAAACCTCTGAAACTGTGAGCCAGCCCCAATTAAATGCTTTCCTTTATAAGAGTTGCCGTGGTCATGACGTCTCTTCAAAGCAATAAAACTCCAAGTAAGACATCCATTATCACCTACATTAGCTTTAGCTCAAGTTTCACTCTTTTATGGAAATCCCTTTTAGTTCAGTCCATAACAAAGGTAAGTCCCTTCAAAGTTATCCCTACCACATGAGTTCTTTACATTTTTAGCACTGGAAAAAATATCTACAGTATAAATAGATAAATGGTATCTGTTTAAATGAATTAGTTATTTGTGCTTCCTTCACATAGAGTGAGTGAGCAAGTCAGTCAGCGAAATACACACACACACACACACACACACACACACACACACACACGGCGGGGGGGGGGGGGGAGAGAGAGAGAGAGAGAGAGAGAGAGAGAGAGAGAGAGAGTTCTCTCTGTATTTCTCATTTGAAATTTAAGTTGGTTTTGTATGCTGTGTCTGAAGCCAACATACACCTAAGACAAACAGAACAAAGACCTGATATTTCAAGTGAAGAGCCCAATTCTCCTCAACAGACAAGTACAATGTAAGATTTATCTCCTAGAAACAATACAT
Organism: Acomys percivali; assembly: GCA_907169655.1. Taxonomy (NCBI): domain Eukaryota; kingdom Metazoa; phylum Chordata; class Mammalia; order Rodentia; family Muridae; genus Acomys; species Acomys percivali. Next base: position 138,036,927 of record OU015742.1, on the reverse strand, counting down.
AAAGCCATGACTTTATTTTTATTCCTGTTTACTATTGCATGGGAAGGTGGTGGAGAGAAACTTCTCTCAATGTGTCCTGTATTTTTGGTACCTAGTTTTCAGCATCCTTCTGCTCTTTTGTTCTTGGATGGAGGAGTGGTTATCTTCTCCAGAAACATCTGCCAGGGACCTACAGGGTCCTGTGCAAGATGGAAGGCAAATTTCCTGTCCTAGTGCAACTGAGACCTGGTGTAGCTGCTGTATTTCAAAATGTACATACAAGTACAGATTTTTTAAAAAACACCATACAAGGCACCTGGCATCTGGACACAGCTTTTGGGGGACACCATATAAAGGAGAAACGTGGTAATACTAACACAACACAGCTAAGGGGGACAGTTAAAGGTGTTCGATTCATTTGGAAACAGGAATAAAGAATGGACATATAAAAGACTTAATTTTGGGATAGGCTATTTGGCTGTGTTCAAGGGAAGGAGAATGATGCCTTCTCAGCTAACAAAAGTGGGAACATGGGTTAAAATATGTCTTTTCGAGGCCTCAATCAAGTGTCTGTCTAAGAAAGGTAGCAGCAAGGAAGAGGAGATGGGGGGTGTGAAGACATGGGTGCTCTTATAACCCAATTTAACCATTAGCAAAGTCCAACACTTTCCATGTACACACTTTAAAATATTTTCAGTAATTTGAACATCTTTCAGAAACCATCCTTCCTTGCCTCCTTCCTCTTTCCACACCTCCCTCCCTCCCAGCAGAGTTTTGCTGTGGAGCCCAGGTTGACATAACCTTTTTGCATTTAGATTCCCGAGCACTAGGATTACAGGTGTGCACCACCATGCCCAGCTCAGAAACATACTTTTCTATCACTGTTATTTAGGTTAATACTAAATAAAAATAATCTAGGGTATATTTATGGACTGAGTCCTATTTATAAAGCAAGACCCATCACATATGATTACCTAACTTGAAAAGGAAGTGGCTGCTGCCACTGAGAGGAACACAGAGGAGGGATGAGACAGAAGGGAGCACACGGAAGTGGTCTGTCCCAACCTGGAGTCCTGTGCATTAGCTAGGCTGAGTGTGTAGCTATTAACCATTTTCATGGAGAAACAGGTCCAGGTTGCTACCAGCATCAGCCTGAGTGACAATAGGGCATCACTGTGGTCGGCAAGGGCTTGGGTTTACTATGGGAGAAATCTTCACTTTAAATATATTGCACACATCTCATCTCTGCCCACAGTTGTTGTTACTTGGTTAACACTGCCAATGAAAATCTTAAACATTGTGTGTACATTAAAGTAGCATGTGCACTTCTTAGTCCTAGAGCCACTAATGTGACCATGAAAGCTTCTGAATGTAGGGGTCTTGAGGTGGGATGGACAGAGGACTTAGTATCAAAGAGCCATACTGTTGTCATGGTTTCCAGCAAGCTCAAGCACAGAGCCTGTGCACTTTAGGAAGAAAATGTTAAATTTATTTTCAGTTTGATGGTCTGCCACTGAAACTTTTAATTGAAGCCAAATGTTGCTCTGCACATGGGGCAAGCGGAACAACCAAAGTGTGTGTGTGTGTGTGTGTGTATGGGGGGGTGGTGCTCTATGATGCTGCTGCTACTGACAGCCTGGACTCCTTCCTGCTTGGCTCCCCAGATCATTTCATCTACCTTTCCAGGTACCCTGAATCTTTGGTAATTTAGGGCAAAGACATCAGCAAGAGCTCCAATTTATCAAAGCATTCAGACATCCAGAGAAGCAGACGCTTGATTCTTTCACAGATATCAAAATACATATGCTGAATTCTAAAGAGAGTGATTTCACTAGTCTCAATTAGTCTTCAAAGTGGAGAAGCTGCTCAGTGCTTATGTAAAATATAATATGCCACAAGACACTATTTGTTACTTTACAAGTTTTTAACACATCATTTTTAACACCTCCAAGTCTAAAAATGCATCCTGAAAGAGAAGCCATATTAAGCATATCTCATAAAAACTGAATCCTGCATTCCAGGAGCTCTCACTATCACCATACCTGCACATCTGAGGGGGCAGATGGTAACCCTGGCCTAGGGTGAGTGTGCAGAAAATCCCACCTTCACCCTAGGCATGTGGGTGTTGGCAGATGGAGAATGGTGGATGGCAAGAGGCTTTTAATGAAATGAACTAAGCATCAATTTTAAAACTGGAGACGAAGACCCTGTTCTAAAGTTCACCTTCATTGTCCTCTGAGCCTATGGAGACAGGAAGCTGAAAGAGCAGCTAAGTCCATGGCCTTGAGCTTTATAGGAACAGAGTAATGCCTGCCATTCTCACCAGGTCCAAGGCTCCTATCTTGGCTCTTGTCCCTCTCAAATGCTTAAGATTATAGGGTGAACCACCACCCTGTTATATTACTGAATTTTTTTTTTTTTAAATTTTGAGACAGGGGTTTCTCTGTATCACCCTGGCTGTCCTGGAACTTGCTCTCCAGACCAGACTGGCTTTGAACTCATAGAAATACCACTGCCTCTGTCTCCCAAAGTGCTGGGATTAAAGGTGTGTACCAGCACGCCTGGCTATACAGTTTGATCCTTAAAAGACAATAGTATAGTTATATTAAATAACAATTCAAAACAATAGGTAGATATTGTTTAAAAAGATTGAAAAGTTGATTTGGTAGAGGAAAAAAACGCATTAGAATCTGGAGGTTTTTACCTTGTGATGAAACTACAAAGAACATTCTAGACCATCCTTTTCCCTCGCAAGTTGAGATGCAGTTATCAACTGAAAAGTCTTACTTGTTGGCAACCAGGCGCATGACAGTCCAGTCCTTGGGGAACATCTCTGGGCGTATCAATATTCGGAATACAGTAAAAATCTGCAGCAGGAAATCCTTGCATAAAGAAGAGAGATGGTTTTATTGATTTGTCATAATTGTCAGCATAAGGACAGAACGCAGTGTTGCTGCCATTATCGAAGTGCCTGCAGAGAAGGGAGTCCGACTGCAGACACCTACCAGGAGAAGGGATCTTGCATTCTTGCCAGCCCTACCTCCCTGCCCAACCTGACTGCTCCCTCGTCTGTCTCCTTGTCCAGAAGAGGGGAAATCATTTTCTTACTGATCTTTACAAGCTCTGCAAATGCAGGTCCTGGAGACAACATGGGAACCTGTCCAGAAGGTGAGCACACAAACGTTCCCTTTCTTCCAGTACAGTGTCCTAAGTATCAGAACTTCCCAACCCAGGAGCATAATCGATTGTGTCAGCTCAGCTAATGGTTGTTGACATTTGGAAGGTTATTTTCATCAGAGGATCTTATACAACAAGCTGTGTTTTTAGAAGGTGTTTTTGAGGTGCAGAACTAAGAGATGGGTGCGGCTTTAGGGAATCAGAGTAAGCCTTCCTTCATGCATCACACAGAGCTCCAAGGATACTGAGGTGGGCCAGCGACAAGTGCTTACCCACTACAAGAGCACCAAGACACTCTCCACAGAGATACCAGGCAGAGGGCAGCAGCAGTTAGTACCTGACAGCCTAGAAAGGTCCTAGTGCTCTTATGTTTTTGCTTTTTTGCTCTCTATTATTTATTTTCATTTATGAGGTTTTTGTTTAGAACTGGAGAAATGGCTCGGCAGTTAATCACTGCTTTTGAGGAGGACGTGAGCTCACTTCCCAGCACCCACACTGTGTGCCTCACAGTTGCCTGAAACTCCAACTCCAGAGGATGTAATATCCTCTTGCTGCTTCTGTGAGTAACTGCACACACATAAGTCTTTTAAAAGGTTAAAGATTTTTGTTTGAAATTGACAGAATTGCAAGTTTTTGCCATGTACATGCTACTTGCAACACACACACACACACACACACACACACACACATTTTGGAATAGCTAAGTCCAGTTAATTAGCAAGTGATTGCTCTACATAGTTGTCATCTTTTGGGTGAGAACACTTACTCTTCTGACACGAAGCTGTTGTCAGACATTTGGTTATCAGTTTCCAGACATGGAAGTAGCACTTCTTTAAGTGTTACCAGGGAGAAGACCCAAGACATGATATCACATGATACTTAAAGGAAGGGAAAGAGGGAACTTACCACTTGTCATAAAAGAACTGGAGTTTTCTACTAAAAAGAAAGACTAGCTCAACCAGGTCTAGCTTAAATTTATCAACTAGCAAACCTGAAAGCTTTATTTTGTGTAACCTTAAGCGATTCTAGGAAAATATATTTCTCTAACAATCTGATAGAAGGCAAAAGTGTGGGGTTCAGAAATAAAAGGCAACTCAAAATACAAGATTTGTATTTACAAATCTAGCAACACATCATGCTAAACAAGTAAGCTGCCTGCATAAAAGATTATGACTGTCACTCATATCAACAGAAGACTGTTAAAAACTGAGAACCATGTGGTAGCTTTCGTGTGTGTGTGTGTGTGTGTGTGTGTGTGTGTGTGTGTGTTTCTTTTTACACATTCTAACAGCTTCAATCAAGCCCACAAATATTTTGACAAGAATCTATTTCAGTTTCCTTGGCATTAACACACATATGTTGATCTATAGCATGTGGAAACATTCCCATTAGGTCACCTGTCCTTAAAGGGGCATACAGATCCTGTGCCTGTCTGCAGAGGCACTAGGAGGACATGTTTTCCCTAAGTCATTCTACTGCAGGCTACTTCATTTGGAGAGCTGGGAATGTAGCTTAGTGGAGGAGTGAGGATTGAACATTATTATTATTATTATTATTATTATTAAACCTAATGTTTTTGCATTAGGTCATTAGCATAGTAACTGTATGGGGTTCTTTTAAAAGGACTTCTCAACATTATTCTAATAGTTTTCCAGCTGATTCCTTTTTTCCCCTTTAGATACTATTTTATTCTCAGTGTAAGATAGATAGCTTTAGGATGAAAGGATGTAAAATGATATTTTAAGCTGATGGAGTCAGAAAGCATGCTGGTGCAGAAATTCTAATATCTGATACACCTCAAGAAAATATTAGAAGGGGTAAAGTCACTATATATTCAACAGTCTAAGAGGATATTATAATTGTAAACATGTACACTAACATTAGTGCATTTAATTTTGTAAAAGAAATGGTGATGTGTGTAAAAAAAATTGACTACAACACAATGATAGTGGGTGATCTAAATACCCCTCCCACCAACAAACAAGTAACACACGCAAAAATAAGTGAAGAAGCATCCACGTTAAATGGCATCATGAAGCAAACGGACACAACAGGCGTCTACAGTGTGTTCCACCCAAATGCTGCAAAGCACACATTCTTCTCAACGGTCCCTGAGACTTTCTCTAAAATAGGCCACACTTGAGTACACAAAGCAAGTCTTAACAAATAAACGAAAAGTTAAGTAGTTCTTGTATTCTACCTGATCACAATTGGAATAAAACTAAAAATCAACAAGAATATAGAATATACACAGACTCATGGAAACTGAGCAACACTCTGTTGAATGATGAATGAATTGTTGAAATCAGGAGGAAAACTTTAAAACTCCTAAAATCAAAGAAAATGAAAACATAAAATACCAGGACTCATGAAATAGCAATTCTAATCCTATTTACAAATGGCAATATCCTGTGCTTAAAAGATCCTAAAAATGTCATCAGAAACCACTTAGTTCTAATGAACATGTTCAGCAAGGTGGTAACATACAAAAGTCAACATTTAATAATACCATGAGCTTTTTTGAATGCCAGTATCCAGTTGATTCTTTTGAGTTTCTGAGACATAAATATACATTATTCTTGAGAAGAGGATTTTTCTTTTATCTTTCAAAGGTTTCCTATCTTATGCAATAAAACTCATGTAAGTGGGGAGTCCAGTTGAATATCATAGTCCACAAGATTCAAAAAAAAAAAAAAAAAAAAGGCCAGGTGTGGTGTGGCACACCTTTAATCCCAGCACTCCAGGAGGTGGAGGCAGGCAGATCTCTGTGAGTTCAAGGCCAGCCTGGTCTATAAAACCAGTCCAAGACAGCCAAGGTTACACAGAGAAACCCTGTCTTGAAAACAAACAAACAAACAAACAAACAGTTTTTTTTAAAGCTCTGAAATTTCATCTTTTAACCATACAATTTTGTCAGCATTGGCAACTGGAGGCAACACAGTTGGAGGCATCAGGTATGTGTGTGGAGTGGGGTGGGGTGAGCCCGGGCTGCTGTCTGCACAACCGTCAGAAGGTGAAGGAGGAGGGCAAGCTTCTATATTGGGGATAGCAGCTTCATCTTTTCCTTTTCAGTGCAGGTGTCAAAGGGAAGATTATTCAAGATGCAGGAGTGGGTTATATCAACTGGCTCTGTGTCTTCCCATTTACCTGTTTATCTCATAGAATAAAAAGCAACAGCTGCAGGTGACAAGCCTAGGTATTGATATAAATCCCCCCCCCCCAACACACACACTGAGGAAACTTTTTAGGTCTTCAAGTAGCCTTTTAAGGTACCCAGCTAATTGTTATTTATATTTCTGGGACACATTTATTTAAAGAAAAAAAGTAGGGAGAATCAGAAAAACCTACATTTAAATTTTGGCTCAGCAATTAAATAAATAGCTCAATAGCCTTGGGAATGTATTTAGTCTCTGAGGAATTAAGCTCTCGTACTTGGACAACTGGAGGGCTTTGGGGTCCCCTGCAACTAGAGGGGTTTTGAAAAACATCACTATATCTACTTACCTACTCATATATTATCCTGCTATTTTTCTTGTTTCTAAACTGCAGTCCAATGCTTCCTTTGATTACAGGGCACATTCCATTGTAGCCCAGAGACACTGTAGTTCAGCCAGCATTTGCCTACTGCCCTTTGAGAGATCGCTGTTCATAATAAGCTCCTGTACTGTAAAGTGCAGGATCCAAGTGCTGGCTTTCCTGTGTTTTTCTCTTTCCTACCCTAGAAACTATTGCTTCCTGGTCTCTTCTAGACTTCTCAGCTCCCGCCCTTTCCCTATGTGTGTGCTTTTGTGGAGGTAGACATGATCATTCTGTACATGTAACTTATGCGTTCTTTTTCTTCTGCTAAAAAGAGCAATTCTGTGTCCAATGTTCTTTATTTGGATAACACCAGGAACAAGGGGTCATGGCACCATTTGAGTGCTGGCATCCTGGCAGAAGTGTTTTGATGTGTATCTGGCTATGTGATACACACAACATGGTAACTATACAACTGTCGCTCTTCAGGGCAGGGCCCAAAGCAAAAGAGAAACCGGAAAGCCCTGTTTGGGAAATTATTTATTTCTGTAGCCTAAGAGGTTCAGGCAAGAAAGACTTTAGTAAAAATCTTCCAAAACAAGAAAGGTCCATGTTCAAACCAAAAGGAAGGCAGGGAAGGCTGTGATCTGAAAATTTTTCTCCATCTGCTCACTTAGAAACACTGGGTCCTTTACTGTGTTCCCAGCACTCTGTTAGTTGCCAGCACCCTGCTTAGGTAAGACACATTTCATTAGCTACTGAAATAGAAGGATTTAAGAAGTACTTGTGACAAGGCACTTAAGTGCAACACGTTCTTGTGGCAATGCCTTATAAAAATCTCTCTTGTATTTTAAGAGACTGGAACGTCTTGTGGACGTCACAGACAAAGTTAATAATATACCTTGAGGTCACTTAAGACTGCCAGCCTACTGTGTCCTCAGACTATTTGTTCATTTGTTCATTGCGCCTTTAAGAAGATGCACCAGCACACAACAAGAAAATTTGCTCAACCATGTTCATAGCAGCCTTATTCATAATAGCCAGATCATGGAAACAGCCTAAATGTCCCTCAGTAGAAGAATGGATAAAGAAACTGTGGTACATATACACTATGGAATACTACTCAGCTATTAAAAACAAGGAATTCCCGAAATTTGTGGACAAATGGATTGAGCTAGAGATGATCATAATAAGTGAGTTAACCCAGAAGCAGAAAGACTCAAATGGTATATACTCACTTATATCTGCATACTAGCCCAATGGGCATGTCCCATGAAAGCCTTCCCTTACCAGGAAACTGGGACAGAGGGGAGGACATCCTATTGGGACTCTAGATGAGAAAACCATGGGAGAATAGCAATGTAGAAGGATCCAGTGGGTCCTAGAAACCTACAAGTAGAACATTATGATAGGCAGATTTGGGTCAAGGGTTCCTGCTCAAACTAAGGCACTAGCCAAGGACAATACAGGCGGTAAAATTTAAACCCCTACCCTGATCTAGCCCATGGACAGGACAGCCTCCACATTTGAGTGGAGAGTGGGATATGACTTTCTCATGTACTCTGGTGCCTCACATTTGACTATGTCCCCTGGCGGGGGAGACCTAGTGGCACTCAGAGGAAAGACAGCAGGTCACCGAGAAGAGACTTGATACCCTATGAGCATATACAGGGGGAGGTAATCCCTCTGAGGAACAGTCATAGGGGAGGGGAATAAGGGGAAATTGGGAGGGAGGGGAGAATGGGAGGATACAAGGGATGGGATAACCATAGAGATGTAACAAGGATAAATTAATAAATTATAAAAATTAAAAAAAAAAAAGAGAATAGTGTAAGAACAGCCTCACTTGCCTCAGATTCACCAGGTAATGATCGTTTACAACGTAAGCTAATACATAGCTGTCATCTTAAATTATGTGCTCTCTCATGCCCCTGACACATGAGCAATGCATATGTGTGTGATGTCATGATCACTTGATGAAGACAGTAAATGGGCAGAAATAAACCTTATAAAAATGAATATCCACCATAAATGGTAGGTGCAACATATGACTGTTTCTTGATAATACTTTGTTTGTAATATGCCAGTTGGGGTCAGCTGGAGTAGGGCACTTAATCTCTTGTCAAACTCTTTTAAAGATTTCTGTATAGTACCCCTCATCCCTTCCCCACGTGATGCTTTCTGTGCTACCCAATAAGAGACCGAGTAAAGCTGGTTGTTAGGGGCAGACACTCAGACATGGATACAAGGACAGGCTTACAGATAACTACTTCAAGTAGGCACAGGTCCAGACTCATACAGCAGGCAGACAAGATGACAGGAGGGAGTTAAAATCTTGGCTAGATCTTGGTAAAAAGACAAAAGTTTATTATTAATGTATCCAAATGGACACACTTTCTGTTTTCATGGAACTCATGGTTCAGTGATACAGATATATGGATGTTAACTAACAACTAACAATCATGTGGGTGTATGCATGCTCTATGAACTAAGAGAACATGGGGGCCAGGAATGTCACACCGAGGGGGCTACCTGCCACAAGCAATACAAGGAGGTATCAGGACTGTAAGGGGCTGGGGCAAAATATGGGTACAAAATAGAAATAGGGATCAATTTAAAGATACATTAGTTAGGATAAAGAATACATACATAAAATCTAGGTAAATAATGATGGGGGAGGGACTGCTCTCTACCTTTCCCATGGTGAGGGGTTTGGAGTTTAAGGACAACATGGAAGCATTGAGAAGCTTTGTGCAGAATGTAGAGGATTAAATTTGTCATTTAGAAGAAATTTCCAACGTCATATACAGAGTGCTTTGTGTTTAAAGATGGTAGTGTCGTAAGGTGGCAAAAAGTAGAAACTGTCTTTTAAAACCAAACTGGAACAGAAATCCTGAGATCATGAGCACAGAGATACCCTGGCAAGCATCACAGGGCAGGTAGATGACCGAGAGCATGGACAGGCTAGAGACCGCTGAGAATGCATTTCTGTAGTCAGGCATTACTTTACAAATTTGTTACAACTTTTAAATGTGTAAGCACCCTGATATGGGGTTTGAATTCAATTAAGGGGTATTAGTAACATTTATCATGTTAAAACCTGGACTGTCAAATGGAATCTTAAAGTATATCATACAAAGTATTTCCCAAGTACTCTTTAGTCTTTGAGAATTGCAAAATTATTGTTCTGTAATCAATATATGCAAATTAAGAGAAGCCAAAATAACTGTGTGGGAGAAGATGGCTTGCTAATGCAAGCAGAAACTTGTTAAGAAGAGTCATTTATTAAGCACAGATTTATGTTCTAGGCTCTGTGTTTATGACACAGTGACATGGTTTCAACTCACATGGCCAATAGACATGGAAAATACAAAACAAAAACAAAAATAAAGACAAAAGACAAAAACTGAACAGCACATTAGACAGGATGGACCATCTCTTGTGAAGACCTCACCATAGAGCAGGCATTTCAGATGGGAAGGAAACAACAGCAACAAAACTGCAAAACTATGCAGAGGAATTATAGATGCTATACATGATTTGCTAGGAATGAGCAATTTATCAGCCTGGGATGTGTTCTGAAGTGGGTGTGGGCTATGGTTGGAAGGTAGGGGGGACACTGTGATGAAGATACTGGACTTGGTCCAGTAGTAACAGGAAATTGCTAGGATATATAAATTTGGATTAAGGCAATTTTGGTGGTAGAGGCACCTATGATCTCCATATTTAGGAGGTTTTGGAAAGAGGACCATGAGATAAGCATGGTCTGGGGTACCTAGCAAGTTCCAGGCCAAGCTGAGCTGAGTTCTAGGCTGGCATTGGCTATATGACAAGATCCTGCTACAAGAAACAAAATAGATTGGATATAGGTTAGATCTGATTCGTCCTGTAAGCTAGTGTGTACATGATGGAAAGTTCCAGAATATGTATAATTCCATGCCTACATCAAGTTCCCTGTAGCTCATTATGAAAGCTCATAATCAACAAAGAGGACTTCAGTGCTATATATGAAATGTCAAGGATATGGACAAAACTTTAGCCCCCAGTGCAAGGTGGGTGTATAATAGAACACTACTAACTGCAGAAAGAAAAAAAAATACTTAATCACTACCTAACCACTACCTTTTGTTCATTTTTTAAAAAAATATAATATTCTACTGACGAAAAACATTAAACAGTATCGGCTACCAGCCTTAGGCTTCTGCTCCCTCCCACACACTTGTGCTCTGACACTGTGCCTCATGCCACTCACACACAAGTAACTGAGGACCAAGAAGAAATAGCATCTGTTCAAAAAGCCAGGAGCCACTTCAACAATAGCCCTACAGGCATCCAGCTCCCTTAAGCACAAATGGAGCTGAAACACTATTAGTCTCAGTTGTTACTTGAAAACTGCACACTTCTAAAATTCAGTTTCATTTGGAGAGCTGTTTGGGAAAAGCGAAGACAAATCTTTCTCTGAACGGGCAAGAAGAATGGAAAGAGAAGGGACATGAGGAATAAAGAATAGCAAAACTATCCATTTGAAATCTAAGACCATAATTTGTCATTATCAATATCAAATGTGTATATCCTAAGACTCAGCAATATGAGCCAAAATAAACGTACTTCTCAATTATCCCATCTCAGGCATTCTGTTACAGCAATGGAGAATGGAAGCCAAGTTTTGTTTACTTCTTTTTAAAACTGATGAGTTATTTTGAATTTTAGCATACAATCCAACATTGGCATATTTTTTCATTAAATTGCACCATATTTGGCACTTGCCCTATAGCTACTTTGTCAAATTTCAAACCTAAATGTAGAACCAGGAACATCTAATAATCCTCCCTTTACTAACTAGAAACACTTTATTACATTTATAGAGGTGACAAATGAAATTTGTAGTAACTTGAAGGCAAAGGCCTGTTTATTGAAATTCAGGGAAACACTGTGCTTAGGTATCTGAGCAAGGAGCTAAGGACATTCATGGGATTCCTTAGCTTTCCCAAGTAACATGGAGGCTGAAGCAAATATAATAGCTAAAAAGGGCTCAGCCACATGCGGAGCTCGAGGATAGAGAGTGGGAACTGTTCTCCAACTGTTGGCCATTATTGTTTACAGAAACCACATTAATTGGCTAAAAGGTGAAAGGTTCATGTGATCTGAACCTGAGTGTTCACACTCACTTATAACAATAATGCATGTTTATATGTGTGTGTTCAATAAAACTTTATTTGACCAGATTTGAACAAGAGCTGCATCTGCCAATCCCTAGAAACATTTAGACTTCCGAAGGTTGTATATGGCTCATTGTACTTCTTCCCGCAGTGGTTACACAAATGTAACAGTAGATTTATCTATTCCTAATATGTAGTTATTTGATTATCTTTGATATCCTTTCTGTCCAGCCAATGCACTCAGTAACTGTTTATTAAATCAAATACTTGACATATGTAATACAATAATAGGGTCCTACCTCATGCATTCCTTTTGAGAAGGAAATGAATTAGTATTAATCATTTACACAAATGGTGGTTGCTTCATATTCAAGTCTACGTACAGCGTTTATAGTTAGAGATCTTCAGGTATCAAAACCTAAGAGGGCTCTAAAATGCTTTAGTCTTACAAACTATTTGGCACCAAAAAATGTCCCCTGAATTATTTATTCCTCTAGAGGAAATGTTGCATTCTACTGCAGATCTTACTGGAGGGTTACAGGATAGCATACAGTATTATGCACCACATCAGCTTTCTGAAGTTATAAAATTCCGACTCCCAAAAGACATCAATGCTAAAGGCTTTTGATAAGGAATCACAGATCAATGTTCTCACCTTTGGAAAATATTGCAAATTAGCTTTGGAGGACTTAACTAAGGCTACCTCAGCTTGATACAAAATTGAGCACTGCTAAATTGGCCTACTAAACAGAGATATCTGGATCTTGAATATGTAGATTAGAATCAGATTATTAGCCTTTTGTAATCAAATCAATGACCTCTACTTTGCATTTTCTCATTTACCTCATTTTTAATCTTATACTAGGAAAGATGAGCCTCCCTCATTCTTTTCCCATCCTCTAACTTCTCAGGGCATCTTGTGGGCTAGCATCTCACTATTTTGTCTTTAGTATCTATCTCTACCAGCTCTAATTATTAAACATTTTTCTGAGTACCTCATCTATAAATATTCCTCTGATATCCAACCTCTCTTTCAGTAGTCACTTGCTTTATTCCTGATGCAAAGACCTATCCCAGTACATTGTATTTTCATTCTTCAATCCATGACACTATGGCTCCCACTCACACCACTACAGTGGAAGTGCTCATCTGGTTCCCCAGCATCAGTGGGCCTTTTCATGACTCACCATTACTTGCTCCCTAATACTTCTGCCTCTAGGTAGACCCTCTTAACTCTACACACTCCTTGATATTTGCAGTTACTCCTGTAATATCAATTATTTATAGGCTGATAGTTCACAGATCTATACCTACAGCCCAGACTTCTTTCCTAACATTAGACACTGTCTACTAAACATCTCCTTTTTAATTTCCTCTAAGTGACTAAACTCGGGTTAAAACTTGATTTAGTTTGCTCACATTTATTCCTTCTAAGTCACTATTCAGTGAAATGGTACCAACAACCATCCACTGGCTAGAAAGCCTGGAAAGAATTAACTCTTCCCTCTCCTTCCCCTTTTTTTAAAAACTAAAAAAATTAATCACATCCACTTGATCTGGAGTTACACACTGTTGTGAGCTGCCTGATGTGGCTGTTGGGAATTGAACTCAAGTCCTTTGGAAGAGCTGTAGGTGCTCTTAACATCTCAGTTACTTCTCTATTCCCCTCTTTTATCTTTAAAAAAATTAGGGGTTGGAGAGAGCTTTAAGATATTTTTTGATGGGTCATCAAATCCTACCAATTCAAATCTCCAAATTTACAAGGACTCTGCCTCTATGACAATCTCTATTTCAGGCTATTCTAGTATGCTTTCTCTTGCTATGATAAATACCATAGCCAAAAGCAATTTGGAGAGGAAAAGTTTTATTTTAGTTTGCATGTTATAGTCAACCATTGAGGCAAACAAAGGCAAGAATTCAAGGTAGGAAATGCAAGCAGAAACTAACAGCGGAACACTTCTTCCTGGCTTCCTCTCTGTGGCTTGTTCTGCCATCTTTCTTATACAGCCCAGGCCTACCTGCTTAGAGATAGCACTACTCACAGTTCACTGGGTCCTCCTATACCAATTAACAACTTTAAAAAATGCCTCAGAGACATTGACCACAGGCCAATCTGACCTAGTCACTTTCTCAACCAAGGCTCTTCTTCCTAGCTGATTCTGGGTTATATCAAGTTGAAAGTTGAAACTAATTCTGACACACATCACAGTCATTTCTAGCTTAGATTACTACATCAAATACTTTACGTAATTCTGTCTCTTGTTTGGACCTTGGATAACCCATTTTCAGTTGTGCAATCAGACAAATGTTATCACAACCCCCCTTTTAATTCTATTTCAACTTTATTGCTTTATTTAAATTGTACCTTTAAAACATCTACTTGGCTCATAACTAAGAATTATTCATTTGTGTGCTATTTGTATTTTTAAAATACTTATTCTCTCATACAATGTATCTCTACAGTAGTTGCCCCCTCAGTCCCTCTCCTGTAGTGAGAATTTGGTTAGTTAAAAACCCCAGCTGTATTATGTGAATATGATTTTGTTTTAATCCCAGGTGTGGGATATGGGGTTGCTTCAGATTGTCCACAGCAGCTGACTATAATGTGTCTGTGCCAGCAGCAGATGGTTTAATTCTGGGAACTCTTTTTCCATTTTTATATTTTATGTGCATTGGTGTTTAGCCTGTATATATGGCTGTGTGAGGGTGTCAGATCTTAGAGTTACAGACAGTTGTGAGCTGCCATGTGGGTGCTGGGAATTAAACCCTGGTCCTCTGGAAGAACAGTCAGTGCTCTTAAGTGCTGAGCCATCTCCCAAGCCCCCTATTTCTGGGAACTCTTGAGAGGCTATAAATGGGAGAGCCCCAAGAGGGCCTGCAGCAGCCGCTGCTAGTCCCTGTTGTTCTTAAATCCTGCTACTGCAATGGCGATTGCTGGATTACTGGATTGCTGGATATTCTGACAAAGAAGACTAGACTACCCCTTGGAACCCACTGACCTTAATCAGTAGGAAGCAGTCTAAAGAGTTCTACATCTCCTTTCCCCTCTAACCTTCTTTTTCATCTACCTAGAGTTGTGGGGTTTGAAGGGATTGGGGTGCAGAAGGGCAGTAGATATGAGAACTCAACTAAAAAATATTCTTACACTTTCCCTGCTTCCTCCTCTCTCCCCAATATTCATTCCTTTTCAGTTTCCCTTCAGAAAAGGGCAGGTGTCCCAAAGATATCAAGCAATCATGGCATAACAAGATACTGTAAGACTAGGTACAAACCCTCATATCAAGGTTGGATGAGGCAATCCAGTAAGATATGTCCCTTTCTAAAAAAAATTATATTTATTTATTATGTCTATAGTGTGCAGCCTGCATGTACACCTGGCAACCCAGAAGAGGGCACCAGATGTCATTATAGATGTGAGCCACCATGTGGTTGCTGGGAATTGAACTCAGGACCTTTGGAAGAACATCCAGTGCTCTTTACCTCTGAGCCATCTCTCCAGCCCCTCTTCCTTCTTACAATTATCTATGCCTTTAAAATAAAGTCTATATCCACTCCGAGGTCTTTATGTTTTATGGTGCTGTTTCTCAAAGTTTTATGTTCTGTTAAACAGTAAAAACCATCTATTGCTTGAACACCTAAGGGATGTGACCTCGAGCAACTAACCAAGCAAAGATTTAAACATCAAGGAATATAAACCTCACTGGCTGGAGGCTAGGAAAGTCACACAAACAGGTAAAAACAATGTCCAGATTCCAACAAATGTTTAAAGAAATAAAAAAATACTAATGAGTTATGTGTAATGTCAGGGCACTGGAGTGACATTTCATTCATTTGTTCGTTTGGCCATTCATTTTAAAATGCTGGAAAATAAACCTAGTCCCATTTGAACCCTGGGCAAGAGCTCCTCCACTAAGCCATATCTGCAGTCCAAAGCAGCTGGCTAATTACGAGCACAGTTCAACATCTACACTCAGCCAAAACCTCTTGGAGTTTTCTGTTTCTACTTTACATACTTTGATGAGATATGATTAAAATCTGAGGCCTTTCTCCAAAATAATGGCTAGTAGCTACGTTTAAGTAAAAGAAATCTCAAGAGCCAATATAGAAAATAAGATCTGTTAAGATAGCTGAGAAAAAGCAGATCTTAGTGGGAAGAGGTAAAACAATTGCCCAATGACCATTCTGATCAGCAATGCATAAGGACAAGAGAAAGTAAAAGGAGAAAAACGTGGATGTCACTTACCCGCAGCTCTTCTTTTGTATTGAAACTGTTCAGAAGTTGTTGATAATGTCTATCTGTCATTTGTCGCAACAGGGAAAGGAGACAGGCAACAAATTCTCCCTAAGGAATATAAAAAGTCTATATTTTAAAGGAAGGACATAAGAAAACATCAATAACTTAGTATGTATTGTTCTCAAAGAAAACACTTTGCAAAATTGCTATGATCCCAAAATAACCCTGTGATGTCTTCTTAAACGCTGCTAATTTCTCATATCTTTTCTGAATTTATAAGATCCTCTTTTGACTCATGGGGCAAAAGACGCCATACAATGCATAATGTTGTCTTCAAATCCCTCTTTAGAAAATGGTTTTAGCTAATAGCCATTCTTTGTATTTGAGCTCTATGTACCTGTCTCCTGTGAAGTCCAATGCTTAAAAATGAAAAAGCTACATGCACACATTATCATTAGACTTTGAGAGTATTACAAATTGCTATAACTTGTATTTTCTAATACACTTTTAACTTGAAACTGTTTGTAATGCAACCATTCTTGTTCAATCAGGAACTTATCTTCTTCTAAACAGAAAAGATATAAAACCATGCAATCACAAGAGGAGAAGCAACTGCTGTCTTACTGGATGCACACAGAAGCTCACTTTAATTGGGAGATTGGTCTGAGTATACATGGAAAAGACTATAGTATCACATTAACACTGGAGATTTAAAGACCTGAGAAGTAGATTTTGCAGCTCAGGCAGTTGGGCTAGCTCAGGCCATTGTCTTTCTGCCAGTTTCCATAAGAACCCCTGGAACTTAATGGTTATATCAGAGAAATCTGAGAGTTGTGTTGGTTCTTTATATCCACAGTCATTTGTGACACAAAGATACGTCAAACAGATGCCCCTGGATATTAAGGTAAACATTCAAGAATCTGTCATATGGGTTCTGGTACAGTTTGCATCAGAATTGGCCCCTCCCCCTTAGGCTTCTGTACAGAGCACCTGTGCCAGGGCTGGTCTTCTTCAGAAAATTTTGGGAACAGGGTCTGGCTGGTAGAAACAGGTTGCTAGGGGGCAAGCCTTTGTAGGCTCTGGTCTGGACCCTAGTTCTGCATGATGTGGACAGCCCCCGTTGCAAGCTCCCACTGCTATGCAGTCTGAGGCACCTTGCCACCCCTTGCCCATTATGATAGGCTGCATCACTCTGAATCCTGAACTCAAACAAGTCTTTCCTCCTAAAAACTGTGTGTTAGGTATTCTGTGACAATGGTACAAAATCACTAATGCCAAGTAGCAGAATCACCTCCCAATCCAACTCCTACCCTGTCAAGGAGCAAAAGAATTCCGGATACTTCATGCATGAGATGGAAAACATAAAGAAAATGTTATTGTTATTTTAGTGGAAATAGGGTTTTGCTATCACAAGCTTCAGAGAACTTCAGTTGACATTACAACTATTTTCACCTAAGCCAGGGGAGAGCACTTTCCCTGGTAGCCTATCACAGTGACTTTAGTGATCAGTGCAAAAACCAAACCAAACCAAATAACAATAATGAAAACAGTTGCATGACAGGGGCAAACATCCTGTCTCTGGCTAGATAAGCAGGCTGTTTAGCTCATCTTATGAACCAGCCAGAAAACAACTTCCTGCTCTGTCTGCTCTGGTGTTACAATATTAGGCCAAATAAAAGGCTTATCTTGTCTACTCTCACCTACTTTTAGTTGAATGTGTGTAAGTATTAACACGAGGAAAGAAATAGCAGGTAGGAGAATGTTAGTGCAGCAGAGATGGTAGAGCGCTAACAGAGGACTAGCCAGTACTGTGAGCTGCAGAAACAGCAAAGCAGCTGGCTGCTTGGGAGCTAAAGAAGAGGCAGAGCCCAGGGGCTGCTGGCACACCGAGCTGCAAATGCTGAAGAATGGCCTGCTACAATGCTGTAAATAGAGGTAGAGCCTCAAGCCATGCAGCTTTCTCACAGTTGGCAGCGGTGGCTGTGGTGGTGGTGGCCGCAGCAGTAGCAGCAGCGGTCCTATCAGCAAAGGGCTGGCCATAGCTTCCTCTTTAGAAGCCATTTCTGTGACAGTGGCTATAGCAGTAAGGCAGCCTTAGAAGTCACAAATGCAGCCAAGGGAGGCCCAAGAGTACAAACTGCTGTACTAAGCAAGGACAATGTGTGTATTAGACCTAGATCCCCTGTTCAGATCTAGCCAATGGATAGACAATTCTATATGATTGTGTGGAGAGCAGGGACTGACTTTGACATGAACTCTGGTGTCCCCAATTTGATCATTTCCCCTTGGTGAGGAGGCCTGGAGCGCACACAGAGGAAGGAGAAGCAGGCTATCTGGTTGAGACCTGATAAGCTGCAGTTATATGGTAGGGGAGGAAGTCCCCTCTGTCAGAGGTCTAGGGTAGGGAAATAGGGTGGAAGAGGGAGGGAGGGTGGAAACAGGAAGAGATAAGGGAGGGGATAACAATTGGGATGTAATCTGAATAAATTATAATAAAAAATTGATCTAAAAAAAGGAGTTAAGAGAAGGTAGGAAAGAGTGGCAAGCTGAGGCTAACAGAGAACAGAAGGCTACGAAGAGCCAACAAAGAAAAACTGTAAGCTATGGTTACTGAAAAAGCCCCAGAAAGTTGTCAAGTCTTTACGCACAGGGTCTCAGGCACTCCAAGGCTAGAAGCTGTAACACTGGATACAGACAAGGGTTGAGGAATCCAGACTTCTGAGGCATACATATGAGGCTAAGAATCCTGCTGTCTGTTGCATAAGAATTCTAATACTTGAGGGTGCTGCCCCCCACCCCTGCAGCTACTGCTCCCAACCGTTAGCTGCTGCCACTGTCCCATCAAATGCTGAGGATAAAATGCTGCCAAAGACCAGCATTTGAAGAGCTTCTTCTTAGATGACTATGGTTTCTGTTTAAATGGAGTACAATGATCTCAGTCAGCTGAATAATAAAAGAGGACGAGAAGGTACACTAAATGACTTTTGAATGATGGACATGGTCATTATCTTATTCACTAAAATGGTTCCTAAATAAACATAATATATCAAGTCATATTTTTAAAAAATATAAAGTTTATTCTATTTCAAAATTATTGTAGTGTACATCAATAAAACAATTTTTCAAAGGCATTGCCAACACTATGATTTATGGAAAGGCATTATGTACGTCACTATACTGTGTATTGTCAAGTTCATTCTTCATTAGGGTCTTGTTGGGTAGACACAGTCGAACATGATAATCTGGTTTCACAGCTAGCAAATGACAAGGCTTGGATGTGAATGTTGATGGTGCTGGCTCGAGAAGACTACTCAGTGGCTTTCTTTCCTACTTTCAGATTGATTTTATTTAGGAAACACAAGTGAACTGAAGGGGCAGGGTTCAATGGTTTGTATGTAAATACAGAAGAACCTACCTAATGCGAAGACTGTTCAGTGTATTATGTCTTGGACTAAAAGGCAGATGAGTTGGTAGAGGTTGAATCAATTTTTCTTCTTGGTTCTTCATATTGTATGCAAACTATTTGGACTCATTTGCCACGTTATTAATATACTAAAATACTTACTGCAATACATTATATAAATGCTAAAAGGCTTTTAAATTTGAAAAATTATATATCCTAGATAATAATTTTAGTAACAAGAAAAAAATTAATGAATAGACCTTCAATAGTTTGTTATGATCTATTTACAAGATGAACTCTTTGAATTCAAACTGTTACCTATGTTGTGCCTGGGCTAGACTCACAGCAAATAAGTTATCATGGCAAATAATTTCTGGCACATTCATAATGTACTGTCAATCTCAACACTTACAATTCAGTGTCATTTGCTCACAGAATCTATTTTGGAATTTCAAGTCCTTTTCCAGAAAATAAGATGCCTGATATTTTACTTCTACCATTTTTTTTATTATAATGTGATTTTCTTTACTTTTAAGATCATTTAATAATGTTTATATGAATTCTCATAATTTGTTTTAAAAGAATAGTAAAAAAAAAAAAAATCACTGGCCAAGATTCACTTACTTGACTAATTGCCTTTAAAATTCAATAGTCTTCAGTGGCTTGTGTCCATTTTATATACAGAGTATAATGCATACTTCTTTCAATAACTGCCAAGGGTATTTTATATCTACATCAAAATTCTTCAGAAGACTTCTGCTAAAACATGTGCCTGTTTTTTTCTTCAGGTATTTCCTAGACAATGCTACTTTTAACTTCCTCTAATTGCAAACCAACGACAGTACCTGAAGATGTTAGATAGGCATGCTGGAGCATCTGAGACAGGGTCAATGGTGAGACAAGGCACCACTACACATGCAACTTAATACAGTCTCATGCAAAGAAATATTTATGCACTGCAGAGAACTCCGGTAGACAGTTAGTTGAGGGTGTGAGACAAATGGCCATTTATGTTGCTTTATGAAATCTGTTATGTACAATTGGGTGTTTTAAAGGAACCAATTACAATGGTACACTTATGTTTCTAGCCAGAAAAAAATCTTTTGTGGTTTAAAAAATAGCTTGTAGAAGACCAAAAAGTACATTTGAGAAAAAAATTGTAAAAATAAAATTACTAACCAAGATGTAGGGGCATACACCTTTAATCCCAGCACTCAGGAGTTAGAGGGGCCAGCCCAGTCTACAGAGTGAGTAGCAGGACAGCCAACACTACACAGAGAAACCATGTCTCAGAAAGCCAACCAACCAACCAACAAACACCTACCAAACTAAACCAAATAACTACTGTTATCTGGAATTATAATACAGTGGAAGCAGTTCTAATGCTGGGGTTGCTGGGAGGCAGGACCCCGGGTGCTGTCACAGAGCCCTGGAAAATGCCATTGTGACATGTTTGCCAAAACTGATTTTCTTTACAGATGCACATGCCTGTAAGAACTGCAAGTTGTGCACTGTACACATGCCATGTAGAAACTCCCTGATCATAGAGCCTATTCTTTATGGAAAATGTGGAGGTGTTACCTAGATCTTTATAACCAGAGAGAACCTCCTTTGCGAATGATCAAGGTATTTCTTGCAATAGAATTAAGGTATAGACACATGACTTCTTTACATACTCTTACAAATTTAACCAAATCTACAAATTAGCTTTATGATAAAAATTATTAATTTTTGTTCTAAAAACAAAAACCAAAGGCTTAGAAAACTAATCCCTTTATGAATTTCCTACCATCAATAAAGTAGAAAAGAAAAGAATGAAATGAAGTCTGCCTTAGTATTCTAAAACTATGTCTTAGGGCATAAAACCAAAGTTTCCAAGTAACTTGGATATATTTCATAGAAAATTTCATCTCAAATAATGTAAAGAATTTTGTTTTTTATACAGCAAAGTTAACACCCACTAATTTGGAGGCAGTCCCTTAGTCTGATTATCTACCTATCTATCTATCTATCTATCTATCTATCTATCTATCTATCATATAACTATCTATCATCTATCATCGGTCATCTATCTATCATGCATGCTATGGTATGCATGTTGAAGCCAGAGGACAATTTGTGGGAAATGGTTTTCTCCTTTTACAATGTAGGTTTTACAGATCATACTCAGGTCCTCCGAGATTATGGATGGGGCTGAACATTTTAGGTCCACCCAGAGTAACACAGAGATCTCCATCCTCGGGTGCCAAGGAGGCCAGAGGAAGCTGCCCTTCCACTCTATCTTCAGATAAGTTATCATCTGCCTTTTTTCTGTATAGCTGAGTGGTATCACTTAAAGCCAGATAAAAGAGAAGGCTTAATGCCCAGAACCATATAATATAAAAACATTTGGATTTCAAGTGAAAATCATCAAGAATCAAGATTTCAAATCAAATGAAGCCAGACTAATGACAAGTGTCAATATCAAGAGCAGAAAGGCACTGAGATGATGTGACACATAAAACCCAAGATCAAATGGTTCATGCATCTAAATGTTATAATTGTAGTATTCTGAGGAAAAATCGGTAGTATTCTTTATGAGTAGATAAAAGTGTTGTTATATATGAAATTAAATCATGATTCACCAAAGGAAAAATTAATACTCTGGACTTCATTAAGATGAGAGATCTATGCTTTTGCAAATACTGTTAGGGGACGGAGAACAAACTACAGTGGGAGAAAATACAAAAACAACGTTCACACATGGTAGTGAGAGAATCATTTAGCTAGAAGATGGGACAGAACATGAAGAGACACTTCTTTTAGGAGGTGATATGGATGGCCAAAATGTAAGTGAAAATACATGCAGGGTGACGACAGTCATCAGGAAAATGGAAGCATGGGAGCAACTGGAATGCTCCCAAACCTGACACACACATAGACACAAAGGAAAAATTGACATTACATGCTGACGAGGGTGTTGAGAAATTAGATCATTTGTACTATGTAATGTGGTGATGTAAATGACATTACCATTGGGATCTGAAGCCCGGCAGTTGCTTAGCAAACTAAACAAGTAGCTACCCTATGCTTCAGCAGCCAAATCCCTGGGAATTTCTAGCATAAAAACTGGAGAATCATGCCCACAGACAATCTAAATAAATGTACGTGTTTATACTAGCTTTCTTTATACTATTCAAACTCTGTAAACTACCACATCGACCTTCATAGGTGAACAGTTAAACACATTGTAGTATATCTGTACCATGGAATAATACTCAGTAATGAAAAGGGAAAGAGTGTATGCACAGCAACCTGGAAGAGTCTTCATAGAACTATGCTCACTTTTTAAAAATTAATTTATTCATATTACATCTCAATTGTTAGCCCATCCTGGTATCCTCCCATTCCTTCCTCCCTCCTGCTTCCCCCCTACTCCCCTCCACTATGCCTGTGACTGAGGGGGACCTCCTCCCCCTGTATATGCTCATAGGGTATCAAGTCTCTTCTTGGTGACCTGTTATCCTTCCTCCGAGTGCCACCAGGTCTCCCCATCAAGGGGACATAGTCAGAAATGGGGCACCAGAGTTTTTATGAAAGTCAGACCTCACTCTCCACTCAACGGTGGAGAATGTCCTGTCCATCGGCTAGGTCTGGGTAGGGGTTCGAAGTTTACTGCCTATATTTTCCTTGGCTGGTGCCATAGTTTGAGCGGGATCGCAGGACCCAGATCCACCCATCATAAAGTTCTTCTTGTAGGTTTCCAGGACCCTCTGGATCCTTCTATTTCCCCATTCTCCCATGCTTCTCTCACCTAAAGTCCCAATAGGATGTCCTCCCCTCTGATCCACTTTCCTGGTAAGTAAAGTCTTTCATGGGATATGCCCCTTGGGCTAGTGTCTCAATATAAGTGAGTATATACCATTTGTCTCTTTTTGCTTCTGGGTGAACTCACTCATTATAATTTCTATTTCAATCCATTTGTTCACAAATTTCGGGAATTCCTTGTTTTTAATAGCTA
Organism: Acomys percivali; assembly: GCA_907169655.1. NCBI lineage: Eukaryota > Metazoa > Chordata > Mammalia > Rodentia > Muridae > Acomys > Acomys percivali. The sequence continues at coordinate 138,013,459 of OU015742.1, read as the reverse complement.
AATGGTATTCCATAGTGTAAATGTACCACAGTTTCTTTATCCATTCTTCTACTGAGGGACACTTAGGGTGTTTCCATGTTCTGGCTATATGAATAAGGCAGCTATGAACATGGTTGCCTGCTCACTTTTTTAAAAGAGCCAATGGAAATCACGTAGCCTAAGATTCCATACATGTTAACACCCACAAATGACAAAGCTCCACAAGGAGAGGAGAGTGGTGGTTGTCTGGACTTAAGGAGGTAGGAGAGATGAAGGAAAGTAGGTTTAGCTGTTACAGCACAACACAAAGCATTCCTGGGGTGATGGAAACATTGGGCATCTTCATCAGATCAATATCTATGTCCTGTTCTAGAATTCTGCTAGCAGCTACTGTCTATGGAACTAGGTAAAAGATACATGAAATGTTTTTTATATTGACTCATATTATTACAAAATAAAAAAGTTTAACTTTAAAAAGTGAAAAAATAATAATCAAAACAAAACAAAACCCTGCCAGTCACTCAAGCCTTCAAGCCTATAACAAACTCCAGTGGCTTTAGGCAACACGCCGTGAGCTCACATCACACATCAGGTAACAGCAAGTCCATGAAGCACACCTGGAGGGTGGGGATGTGCCATTCCACACACAAGGCTGCATTCAAGCATGGGAAATTGTAATATACTTTTCTTTAATTTTAAATAAGACTGTTCAGCTATTACATACATTAGGATTAAAATTCTTTCCTTTTACGCATATTAGTGTTTTGCCTGAATATGTGTCCATGCACTCCTGTGTGCCTGGTGTCCATGGAGGCCAAAAGAAGGCGTTGGATCATCTGGGTTCTGAGTTCCAAGAGGCTGCAAGCTGCCAAGTAGGTTCTGAGAGTAGAACGTGGGTCCTCTGGAGAAATAGCTAGTGCTCTTAGCCATGGGACCATCTTTCTAGTCCTGAGATTTTTCTCATTTCTTCCCTTCCTTCCTTCCTTCCTTCCTTCCTTCCTTCCTTCCTTCCTTCCT
>OU015742.1:137949517-137992805 GCA_907169655.1 Acomys percivali | reverse complement strand
TCTCTCTCTCTCTCTCTCTCTCTCTCTCTCTCTCTCTCTCTCTCTCTCTTAAAGATTTATTTATTTATCTACATGCTCTATCTGCATGTACACCTGCATATCAGAAGAGGGTATAAGATCCCAGAATAGTTTGTTATGAGACACCATATAGTTGCTGGGAATTGAACTCAGGACCTCCCATAGAGCAGACAGTGCTCTTAATCACTGAGCCATCTCTCCAGCCAAAAGTGATCTGCCACTTAGCATTTTAGTTTCAAGCAGACCAAGAGATTAAATTGATAATGGAAGAAAAAAACTTATAGTCTTTATGTATGCATTATCTATTTATATATTAACATTGCATGGGACAGTCTCAATAGGGCTAGGAACCCCCCCTGGAGGATTCCTATTTTCTCTGTGCCTATACCAGGGTGAATCCAGGGCCTCATGTTTGCTTGGCAAGCACGTACTACTGAACTATACGCCTTGCCCCAAATCGGATTGAGAGTTGGAATCTGTCCTGGGTTACCCGAGGAGACCCTATCTCATGCAGAGAGAGGGAGAGTAAAGGAAGGAAGGGATCTGGGAGGTGGGAAATTTGTATTCTTCGACATGCCAGAAGGCTGTGTTACCATCACCGTGGCACAGTTGTATCGGCTCCAGCAACATGGGAATTATTAAGGCATGAGACCTCCTCATGTTTCTTCATCGTGGTCTCTGTCAGGTGACCCTAGTGTTTCTTAAGACTTAAGCCAAAGGGTTTTAAAAAGGTCTCTCTGTCAGGGCGTGAAACAGGCAGAAACTTCTAATTTTAATTAACTGCTCATATGCAGTCTCTTCCTACGTCCCCACTTCTCCTGCCCATCCTGGATGTCATCTCCAGTGACAGGTGCCCAGAAGGACAAGGATGCAATCCCCAGCAGGTTCCAGTGGACAGTCCTGGCAAAGTCCCCTTCAAATTTCATCAGCTCGGGAGCAGCCATAAACTGATTAAGATCTTCGAATTGGAATGTCAATAATGCATCATCACCAATTACTGTCTGTGCAGAAGAACCAATTAGTCTCTGATCATCACACAACAGCTTTGTAAGCGTCTGTCGTCTGTCTTCAACAGTGGGTTATTACCTTCAACACCTCCTGGATGTGCTCCTGACGCTCTGCTTCCGTTATCCTGTCCACGTACCACTTGAGCACTTTGATGAGATCTCTAAAACACAGGAAGCAATGTGCAGATGGCAGAATGGCTAGTTCTCAATTAAATGACAATAAACTCCACACGTAGGTATATCCGGAAGGCATGTCTTTCTCTGTAAGGTCTCACATTTTCCTGCCAGGTTGCTCTAGAATAATCTTACTGAAATTGCAGGTCAGCATCACTACTTGCTTTGAGACACAAGATGGAAACATACGGCTCCCCACTAAGATTGTCCTCAGCCTGGAGGTGCCCTGGGGACCCTAGAACCAGAGCTGTCATGAGGCAGCTTGGCTAACTGCTCCCATTCTTGTGAACCTAGCAAGGTGACTATTTAGCTGCAGGTAAAAGGCAGGAGAGGCATTAAGACAAACTGTTCCGCTCCAAGCCACACCCCTGCCTTCATCAGGCCCATTCTCATCATGAGACGAACAAGGCTTACTGTCAGAGCGTGCCCTTGAAGGAGCAATTCCAGAAGAGAAAGCTGCTTTCCTTGTTGCTGGTTTATTTTACTTTATTTTAAGAAACAAAACCAAAAATAAACAATAGCCCACAATTTTTAAGATTATAGCCTCACTGAAATAAATGCTGGCTACTTCCTAATTTCTAGAAAACAGTGCAAGTAGTAGTTTTTCTTCCTTTCTATTTGAAGGTTGAAAAACAGAGAGACAGACAAACAAACAACTGTGTATCTAGAGTTAGGTTGCTGGGCTCCATTTAGATAATCCCAATTCCACTGGTCAAGGATCAAGTCTTCACATGAGGGCAAGATGTATGGAGCCTGGTGTGCCGTTGCCTTGGGGCAATTATTAATTAACCAGGCTTTCCAGGGCCAGGCAGGGCTGAAGTAGGACATCACTCACTTGCCCTTGGCTTTTCTTATGTAGCCCAAGTTGCTGGAAAAGAAGCAGCTACCATCTGACAGTAGACTTCACTGACTATGGTTTGAGGCCAGGAACCAGGAGCCCTGAGCAAGGCACTGAATAGGCACTGTGTAAATATTAACAGCTGGACAAACAGCTGGAGCAGGGGTGAAGGCAAATGTTTCTATTCATAATTATTTAAGTCATATGTAAGTGCAGCATAAAAATAGGACTTTTATCAACAAAAATGACAAGAACCTTGACATCTTAGACCAAAGCATACATACTAGGTGAAATGGGGATGAGAAGAAAGGCGCTAGATTTCAGGAACAGACTTTAGGAAGTTCTTTTTTTTTTTTTTTAAATCAAAGTAAGTTATAGCCACTGAACAGGGATGTGTGGGGAGGGAAGACAGGGTTTGGTGGCTGGGCTTCATGTCTGCCTGTATTCCCTTACAACTATGTCTCCCCATGCAGCTGCTTAGGCTTCTGCACATGTGTAAACGGCACGGTTACTACAGCAATCACAAGAGAAAGGGCCTTACCTGTATGCAAGGGCTCCAGCAAAGTGACTCTCGATGTAAGTGTCCATGACAGGCTTAAAATGATGGAACTTGCTATCTTGTAGCAAATTTATTATGTGGACCTAAGAAGAAAGCTGAATGTTATAAAACCAACTGCCCATCATTCCTCAGTCTGTTAAAAATAAATAAACTCTTAAATTATCAAGTGGCCATTTCTGTTTTTTTTTTTTGAATTCCAAGTGTATTTATTGAAGAATGAAGTAAATTTTAATTTAAAAATGGTTCCTAATAAACAGTACAGTTCCTTATGAAATCCTCAAGGCACCAGACTTGCTGTTTAGATAATTATAATGCATTGCAATATAATGAAACAATGTGTACCTTGAAATGCAAGACCAGTGTGAACAAATCAAACCTAAAACCCAGGTGCTGAGCACTCACAGACTCCGTCCTCTGGGATGGACTGGGCTTTTCTCCTGCTGTTTCTTTCATTAGACAAAGATCCTCAGAGTTCCATGCTGCACAATATGCACACTCTATTGCTAATATCAGTTGCTAGAAGAAAACATCACCAGCCAAAGAATGGAAACCAATTTGATAAATCCCTTTTCCCTGTTAGATTGAGCTAAGAATATAGGATACAGATAGCATGGGCTACCTCGGCTCCTGAGAGATCCAATACTTCTCTACCTTTCCCTGGTACATGGACCAGATCGGTAAAATCAGTAGAAATACATTGATGAATATTCATGGCTTAACTGGTGATTTCTGTGTCCTTCAAAATCCCTAAGCTTCTTTGGGTATTGCATTTAAAATGAATTTAGAATGCACCTCTTCTTTATTTTTATTTTTATTTTTTTTATTAATTTATTCTTGTTACATCTCTATGGTTATCCCATCCCTTGTATCCTCCCATTCTCCCCTCCCTCCCATTTTCCCCTTATTCCCCTAAGTGGCCATTTCTGAAACAGTGCCCTTAAAAAATCAAGATTGAGAGGCATAATTTTTGTAATAATATTAAGAAAATAAACTTACCAAAGAATCGAACACTTTAGACCCATATTTCTGGGAATTTTCATCTAATATTCCAAACAAGGTATCCAGTGTGTCTTGTAGAAACTATGGATTAAAGAAGTAAAGGCAGAAGAGTAAGACACAGTCTGTCCTCCCAGTGTTCTTGAGTTTCCAAGTGCTAATAAAACAGTGTATACCTTTACTATCTCTGAGCCGTCGATTTCTTTTAACTTAGAGAGACAGCCTGTGATTTTGTCTGGGTGGGTTCTCCACTTCAAGAGATCGAGCATATCACCTTTGCAAACAGAAAGGGAAGATCAATTGCTTTTATCGACAACAGCCCCTCTCATGAACATGCCATACTGGTAAAGCCTGAATTCCTAAATGTACTGCCTCCCCACCCTGGGACTAGCCTCTCTGCTCTACCATGGCATTTACTTAAGAGGATTTTAATTATCTCCTCTACACCCCCAGGGCTCCTGCTCACTGTTCAGTTCTCCAGCTAGCCGGTGTTGTCCAGAAAGGCTCTCCATCCCTTCCACATGCTCCTACCTCACAGAAGCACTTATCTTTCTCCTGAAGTTTTCTATGCCTCAACTTGACTGTAAAACCCAAGGGGATGGAGCTGAACAAAGTCCTACTGTAACCCTAGCAGTAAGAACAGTGTAAGTAGCCAACTGATACCTGCTGTAACATTTTATGCCACCTCCTAATAAGATGGGAGTTTCCCGAGATATAGGAACCTGCTTGATTCATGCTTAGACCCCCTGAACATGAGCACTCTGCCTAACAACCAACAACAGAGCAACAGCAGAGGTCCTGATTGTTAAGGTAATTCAAGCCTTAGGACCGCATATGTTCGTGTGCTGCTAGTGGACCATCTAGTGAGTACCTGTTTCTGGCTTCCCATTCCATCTTCTATCACAGCTTATGAAGAATCACACAGCCCTAGCTCTTCCTCTTGTGGTGGATCTGGGGCCACTATTGCTTGCTCCCCAAATTCCTTATGAGAAAATCCTCAGGGATTCAAAATGAAGTGGTACAAACCTTGCCTCCCAAATTGTTGCCGATTGGCAAATAAAGTGCTGACACCTGGGCTGGGCAGGAGAGAGGTAGGCGGAGCATTTTCCCTAGCATCCTCTCTTAAAGTATCCCAATGTATTTCCTCCTGATATCTCCCCTTAAGTCCATTCTATCCTATCCCATCTCTTATTCCTTGCCCTGGCTCTTCCCTCCAGTAGAAGCAACTGAAGGACATCAGATCCCTGAGAAATGTGAAGAGTGTGGAAAGGAAAGAACATTCCTGAGTTAGTAGTAGGGAACCTCATGAACAGCCAGAAAATTGACTGTAGTATTCCAGACATTTCCACCTTTCCTGGAAGCAGGCTAACAGATCTCAATCAGACTTATTCATACTATAGAGGTTTAAAGAGCAGACCAGTTGTGTCTGCCTCTTCGATCATCCTTGTAGAAATGAAGGTGTTCTAAAGTGACAGTTGTGTCCTCTCTTTAGGTATCAGACTATTGAAACAATGGCCCGGAAGAAATTGTAATTTCTTTCCAAGACTCAGCCTGGGAGAAAGAAAAGGCTGGAAGACTAGTGCCACCCAGAGGAGAAACTTGTCTCTCAGGAAGATTTCACATAGTTCTAACAACCTGTCACACCGCCTTTCAGGAGAGACTGAAGCAGAGACAATGATGGTGCACAGGACCACACCTTGACTGACATTACTCAGGTAAGTAAACCCTATACTTACTACTTAAACCTAAACCTTAAGTCAGGACCCTAAAGACAGACTTGGGAGTTCACTAGATCTTTTCTTCCCAGTGTGGCTGCATTCAGTACATCTCCTTTTCATCATTTGTCTAGACTATGAAGAATAGATGGCCAGGCCTAACATATTAGGGCTATCAGGGCCAGGCTCTAACCTTAACAGCTCTAATCAATGTGTACATACAGTATTAAGAGTTAAGGCAACATTTTCATCCCTTCAGTCTGCTCCAGTCACCTGAAGATGTGTTGGACGGAAATCAGTAGCACTGTTCTATGACTGAAAGTATTGATTTTCTACATCCTATTCAAAGAGAATTTATTAGGTATACTCTTTGCATCTGACCTACTAAGTATAAACAAAGATGTAATTACTCCTTATTAGTGTGGGTGTTTGAGACAAGGTCTCATGTAGCCTAGACTGGCTACTCATTATTTAGGCAAGGATGACCTTGAAGTCTTAATCCTTCTGCTTTAGCCTCCCAAGTGCTAGGATTGCAGGCATGTACCATCATGCCTGTATGATTCTCCCATTCCTGTAAAGAAGTTTAAACAATCTACTTGATCTGTCCATTAGCAATACCTGTAGAGTGGTCTGGATTTGGAGCACTAGCCATGAACAATGTTGGATGCCACACAGCAAGAAGAGGTAAACATACCAGGGATCGGAAAAAGTCTCTGTATCCAAAAGAGATATAGCATCCCTAACACGAAGTGATTTTACACCTCTGACTGCAGAATCAGAGTAGTACATTTCTGTCACTTTAAGCTAGAAACTTTGTGGTGATAGTTATAGCAACAATATCTCATAAATGCAATCCTGAAACAATCCAGTTAGGACATTTAATTAACAGTAAGAGCTACAAAGATGCACACATCCCTTTGTAGGACAAATACAAATTTTGTCTGAGGGTAACAGATTTTATTATCTTCATAACCTCCACAGCAAACTCTTGAGGTTTGGTTAATGCTTTATTTATAGTCATTGAGTTATATCAATGGAGGTCAGATTTAAGCTAAACCATTAGACACTGGAAACTAATAAAGCCTAAACAACCCAACTTTGTGTCTGATGTAAATACAGTTGCTTTGCTACCAAGAGGGAGTTAAGAAGGGGTCAGTATTTTAGTGCTATATTTTGCTGTCTTTTAACACTACATTCTGAGATAATTATTTTTTTCCACAAACAGTTCCACAATACCACAAAGGGGGGAAAAAAGCTTAAGTATAGGACTGCATGAAGCACAATACCTTGTAATGAAGTGATTCCTCTCAACACATTGCATCTAATTTATTAATATGGTACTCAGGATTCTAGCCAGAAGCCATATATGGCAACCATGAAAAATTAAAAAATGTTTAATTTACTTCTTTCATTACAGATGCAGTTTTCATAACAATTTGCCAAGGAGATGCACTTGCTTTATTAATCATAACTTGCTAAACAATTAGTGACATAAAAAGCAAGTCTATGGCAGAAAAGCAATATCCATCTAATTAAACAACAACAACAAAAATGAAGCTTTATCCTAAAGCCTGCAATTAGCACTCTTTATGACACTATAAAACATGAGATTTAAGGTGGTGACACTTTTCATTTTTTCTTGTATTTGAGTGCAGTTTGGTGTTTAATGGTTTGTTTGAGGAGTTAGTTGACAGTTGGCTTTCAACACTGAGTTAATTCTTAAGTCATTAAATCACATGCACAGGGTCATTACTGTTTTCCTTTGACTAGAAATCCTAAACAAGAGGATCAAGAACTCTTCTAGTGCAGAGTTCTTAAATATTTGAATCTTTGCTGAATATGCTTAGGGAAATACATATAGTTCACATGTGCCCGTAGCGGGGAGGGCTTGTGTCATACATTACCATTTTGAGTGAGTTTTGTGGAGCAGAGAAATGATGTTATCCAAAAGGACTCCTTGGTGACTTTTATGGTTTGATTATTGTTCCCAAGGAAGATGACCTTGGAAAAAGGAAGCTTGAGGTAGCGGGTAGTGTCCTGAAGGTTTGTATTTTCTTCACACTGTGAAAAAATATTAAGGACGGGAGGTGAGACCTCAGAAGAATTATTAAGCATAATTTTCTCTTCTAGCATTTATAAACTAGAAACATTCTGAATGGCATCATAAACAGAATGTGGCTTTTAAGGAAAAGCTACCAAAAACATATAAAAGAATTAAGTATGGAATTTGGACTCTGATCAATCTGAATTAAGCTGAGCTCTATCATCCCCAGTGTGAACGATGTGGTCAGGATATTGAACCACTTAGGATTTGTGTAGACCTTTCTTGAAGCTTCATTGTCTTGTTAGAAGACTTAGCTTACACATGGGCTTTAATATGGTCTAGCAGACACTACAAATGACAATCACATTTGACAATGATCAGAAGACTTTTTTCAAAAGATCCTATCTGAGGACTGATGAACTGTTATCACTTTGAAAACCACCTGTTAAGAAGAAGAAGATAAGAGTGAGGGGATTACAATTGAGATGTAATGTAAATAAATTAAAAATTAAAATATATATATAAAAAGAAGAAAGAAAATAGTATTATATGAGCAGTAGTGGAATACACCTTTAATCCCAGCACTCTGGAGGCAGAGGCAGGCCAATCTCTGTGGGTTTGAGGGCAGCCTGGCCTACAAAGTGAGTTCTTGTACACCCAAGGCTACACAGGACACCTGTGGTAGGCTTCCATGCCTCCCATTTCCATCTCCTCTGGATCCCACGGATCTTCCCCTTCTAATCTCCCTTCTACCACTCATGGCTTTGTCCTAGCCCCCAACCCTACCAGGCACCCCTGCTAACACAAGGGTCATTCCTGCCAGGGCAACAAGTGGGGCGGCTGTGGATCCACACCCCCACTTCTGCTCCTCCAGATCCAACCCCCCCAGTCTCATCCCTAGCTCTGTAGCAGAAAACCTCCCACAGTTTCCCTTTTCTCTTTGAACACACATCCAACAGATAACAAAGATCTTCTCCCCAAACCTTCCTTTCCCCAATCCACCCCGTTATCCTAGCCTCCAATACTAGCAGGCACAGCTTCAGACACACCAGCTGACCATTCCAGGGACACAGGTCCTCAGAAAGTTTCCTACCAGGCAGCATACAGCACCACACTCTCCTGAAGCCCAGGGACGAAGCAGAAGCCAAGGAACAAAACACTCACCTAAAAGAGACAAAACCTAACTCCATCATCCAGAACCACAGTCACCCCAATCCCAGATACCTAGATGTCAGAATAAAAACACAACTAACAACAGCCAGGACAGCACTTCTCCACTGCAGCCCAGAAACCATACCACAGTAGGCACTGAATATTCCAAGATAGCTGAAACCCAAGAAAAGCTCTAAAACCAGCCTTATGAAGATGGTAGAGTTACTTAAAAAAGAAATTAATAAACCCCTTAAAGAAACCCAGGAAGACACAAACAAACAGTGCAAGGAAATGAATACAACTGTTCAGGATCTGAAGATGGAAGTATCATTAATGAAGAGAACCCAAACTGAAGGAATGCTGGAAATGAAAAGTTTGGAAATTGGAACAGGAGCTACAGGGGAAAACTTCACCCACAGAATATAGAGATGAAAGAAAGAATAGATATGATAGAAGAAATAGATACATCAGTAAAAGAAAATGTTAAATTTAACAATTTCCACACACAAAACATGCAGGAAATCGGGAACATTAGGAAAAGTGTAAATCTAAGAATAATAAGAATAGAGGAGGGAGAAGAAACCCAGCTTAAAGGCCAAGAAAATCTCAGCAAAATCACAGAAGAATATTTTCCTAACCTAAGAAGGAGATGCCTGTATAGGTACAAGAAGCTTACAGGATACAAAATAGAGTGGACCAGAAAACCAAGTCCTTTTGGCACATAATAATCAAAACACTAAGAGTAACAGAAGAACAATGACGACGATGACGACGACTATTTGCATTTGCAAGGGAAAAAGAGAAAGTAACAAAAAAGAACCGTTAGAATTACATCTGACTTCTTAATGGAGACTCTGAAAGCTAGAAGGTCCTGGACTGATAAGCTGCAGGCTCTAAGAGACCACAGATGCCAGCCCAGAGTAGTATACCCAGCAAACCTCTCAATTACATAGATAGAGAAAATAAGATACTCCATGATAAAACCAAACTTAGGAAATATTTATCTACAAATCCAGCCATACAGAGAGTGCAAGAAGAAAACCTATAACCCGGGGAGGTCAACTACAACCAGGAATATACAGGGAATAAAGAATTCCAGATCAGTAAAATCAAAAGAAGAAAAAATGCACATGTGTGTGCGCGCGCGCGCGAGCGCACACACACACACACACACACACCACACCACCACCACCACCACTACTATCAACATCACCGTCAACAACAGAATAATGGGAATCAAACAATCACTGGTCAGGCTGGAGAGATGGCTCAGAGGTTAAGAGCACTGTCTGCTCTTCCAGAGGTCCTGAGTTCAATTCCCGGCAACCACAGAGTAGTTCATAACCATCTATAATGAGATCTGGTGCCATCTTCTGGTGTGTAGGAGTACGTGCAAGCAGAATACTGTATATGTAATAAACAAATAAATCTTAAAAACAAAACAAAACAAAACAAAATCACTAGTCATTGATATCTCTCAGCATCAATGGTCTCAATTCCCCGATAGAATGAGTAAGAGAATGATGCAAAGACAGGAGTCACCCCTTGGTGCATCCAAGAAATACACCTCAACATCAAAGATAGGTTACAAAAGGATATTTCAAGCAAATGAAACTAAGAAACATGCTGGTGTAGCCATTTTAATATCTAACAAAATAGACTTTACAACAAAAGTGATCAATAGAGATGGGGAAAGGACACTACATAGTCACCAAAGGAAAAAAATCCACCAATATGACATTTTAGTTCTTAACATCTATGCCCCAAACAAAAGGTACCCAAGTATGTAAAAGAAACAATACTATAGCTTAAGTCACATATTGATCCTCACACACAGATAGTGGGAGACTTCAATACCCAACTCTCACCAACATAAAGGTCATCTAGACAAAACTAAATAGGGAAATGCCAGAACTAACAGACATTATAAACTAAAATGGGTCTGACAGATATTTATAGAACATTTTACCCAAACACAAAAGAATATACCTTCTTCTCTGCACTTTATGAAACTTTCTCTGAAACTGACCACATACTTGGAAACCAACCAAGTCTTAACAGAAACAAAACAAAACAAAAAAAAGGAAATAACTCAGTACATACTATGTTAAAGATTAATGCTGATATCATCAACAACAGAAACAACAGAAAGCTTACAAATTCACAGAAAATGAACAACTCTCTAGAGAATGAAAAAATGAAAAATGAGTCAAGACAGAATTAAGAAAGGCATTAAAGACTTTCTAGAACTGAATGAAAATGAATATACATCATAGCAAAACTTTATGAGAATAATGAAAACAGTTCTATGAGGCAAGTTCATAGCACTAAGTGCTTACCTAAACACACACACACACACACACACACACACACACACACACACACACACAAAACAAAAAACAAAACAAAACAAAACAAAAACAAAAAACCCCAAAACTGGAGATATTGCTGGGTAGTGGTGGCACATGCCTTTAATCCCAGCACTTGGGAGGCAGAGGCAGGTGGATCTCTGTAAGTTTAAGACCAGCTTGGTCTACAGAGCGGATTCAAGGACAGACAAGGCTACACAACAAAATCCTTTCCAAGAACCCCCTCCCCCTTCCACCCAAAATTGAAGAGATCTCATATTACCAACTCAACAGCATACCTGAAAAGTCTAGAACAAAAAGGAAAAAAATCACACAAAAAGGAATAGCTGGTAAGAAATAATCAAATTCAGGGCTAAAACCAATAAAACAGAAACAAAGAGAACAGTACACAGAATCAATGAAACAAAAAATTGGTTCTTTGAGAAAAAAATCAACAAGATAGACAACTCTTTATCAAAACTAACTAAAAAAGAGAGAGAATATCCAAATTAACAAAATCAGAAATGAAAAGGAGAACAACATAAGAACAGATTCCTCCCAAAAAATCCAAAGAGTCATACTTTTAAAAAAACCTGTATTTTATAAAACTCAAAAAAAAAAAAAAAATCTAAGAGAAATGGCTAATTTTCTCCAAATATACAACTTACCAAAGTGAAGTCAGGATCAGATAAACAATTTGAATAGATGTACAACCACTATTAGAATAGAAGCAATCATTAAAAGTTTCTCAACCTGGGGATTTGATGGGGAGCAGCCTGGGGACAGACAGTTTTAGCAGAGAATTCTACTAGACATTCAAGAGTTAACACTAATACTCCTCAAATTATTCCACAATAGAAACAGAAGGAACACTGCTAAATTCATTTGGAGGCCACAGTCACCCTGATACACAAATCACACAAAGACCTAACAAAGAAAGAGAATTACAGAGCAATTTCCCTTATGAACATAGATTAAAAAATAATAAAATACTTGCAAACCAAATCCATGGTCAAATAGGCTTCATCCAAGTGATGCAGGGGTGGTTTACCACATGTGAATCAAAAAATGTAATTCACCATATAAAAAAACTGAAAGAAAAACCTACATGATCATTTCATTAGATGTAGAAAAGGCCTATGACAAAATCCAACACCCCTTCATGATAACACCCTCCATGATAAAAGTCCTGGAGAGATTAGGGATACCTAAACACAATAGAGACAGTTTACAGCAAGCCTACAGCTAACATCAAGTTAAGTGGAGAAAAACAAAACAATTCCACCAACATTGGGAACAAGAAAAGGTTGTCCACTGTTTCCATACCTGTTCAATATATACAGCACTTTAAGTACTTTATAGCTAAAGCAGCTGAAGGAGAACAAGGGGGTACAAATTGGAAAGGAAGAAGTCAGACAGATGATATGACAATATGCAAAAGTGACCCTAAAATTTCTATGGGGGAACTCCTACAGCTGATTAGCATTTTCAGCAAAGTGGAGCTGGATATAAAATTAACTCATAAAAATTAGTAGTCTTCCTATATTCAAATGACAAACCACCCAAGAAAGAAATCAGGGAAACACCTTTCACAATAGTCTCAAATAATACAAAATATGTTGAGGTAACTGTAACCAAGTAAGTGAAAGATCTATATGACAAGAACCTCAAGTCCTTGAGGAAACAAACTGATATCAGAAGATGGAAAGATCCCCCATGCTCATGGATTGGTAGGATTAACATAGTAAAAACTGCCATCTTAACAAAAGCAATATACAGATTCAATGCAATTTCCATCAAAATTCCAACACATTCTTTACAGACCTTGAAAGAATCATTCTCAACTTCACACACACACACACACACACACACACACACACACACACACACACGATAGCTAAAACAATCCTGAACAATAAAAGAACTGTGAAAAGTCTCAATCATTCTTGATCTCAAGTTATACTAGAAAGCTATAGTAATAAAAGCAGCATGGCAGTGTCGTAAAAACAGACATGTTGATCAACAGAATTGAAGAACCAGACATAAATACACACTTATATGGACAATTGATTTTCAATAAAGAAGCCAGAAATACATCCTGGGAAAAAAGACATCTTCAACAAATGGTGCTGGTTAAGCTGCATGTTTGCATGTAGTAGAATACAAATAGGTCCACACATGTCACCCTGCACAAAGACCTAAACATAAAACCAATACATTAAACCTGATAGTGGAGAAAGTGGGGAACAGCCTTGAACACACTGCCATAAAAGAAGACTTCCTGAACCAATAGCACAGGCACTAAGATCAACATTTTGTAAATGGGACCTCATAAAACCAAAAAGCTTCTGTAAGGCACAGGACACCCTCATTTGGATAAAGCAGCAGAATACACAATGAGGAAAGATTTTTACCAACTCCACATCTGCTAGAAAGCTAATATCCAAAATAACACAAAACAACTCAAGAAACGCAATAACCCTACGTAAAAATAGGGCACAGACTTGAACAGATAATTCTCAATAGAGGAAGCGCAAATGGCTGCAAAACACTTTCAAGAAAGGTTCAATATCTTTAGCCATCAGGGAAATGCACATGAAAATTACTTTGAGATTCCATCTTATACCAGTCAAAACAGCTATGATCGATAATATGAGTGACAGCTCATGCTGGTGAGGATTTGGAGAAAGGAGAACACTCCTCCATTGCTGATGGGAGTGGAAACTAGCACAGACCCTATGAAAAGCAGTATGGTAGTTCCTCAGAAAGATGGACTCTATCTACTTCAAGATACAGTTACACCATTCTTCATCATATACCCAAAGGATGCTTCACCCCACCTCAGGAACACTTGCTCAACCATGTTCATTGCTGCTCTATCCATAATAGCTGGAAATTGGAAATATTGTAGATGTCCCTCAACAGAAGAATGGATAAAGAAAACATGGTACATTTAAACATTTACACGGTGGAGTATTATTATGCTGTTAAAAATATGACATCATGAAATTTTCAGGCAAATGAGTGGAACTAGAAAAAAAATCAATGTGTGCTTCTTTTTTAAACTTTATTTGTATATGACTGCTTTATCTGCCAAAGAGGGCATCAGATCACATTATGGATAGTTGTGAGCCATCATGTGGTTGCTGGGAATTGAACTCAGGACCTCTGGAAGAGCAGGTGGTGCTCTTAACCACTGAGTCATCTCTCCAGCCCCAATGTGTGCTTCTTAAAATGCAAATAATAAATAATAAATAATCTGGTGATTGGAAAAGTAGACTCGAAGTACATATATATCACCTATTACTATTTGTTTAACAAATCCACACAGCAAAACATCTAAATGGATAGATGCTATGAGGCTAGCAGATGGTGACACAGCATTATGATGTCTTTTGTTCTATTTGATTTGCATATACAGAAATGGTACAACTTAGCTGATTTGTGGTATTAAATTCAAACTCTTCTGGGCATGCAGCTCAGTATGTAAAAGCGCTTGTTCCATAAGTCTGAATATGTGACTCAGAGTCCCCCAAACCCGTATGACAGCTGAAAGGGTGGTGTGTGCTTGTAATTGCAGCGCTCTTATAGTGAGAGACAAAACAGGAGAATCCCCTAGAAGCTCACAGACCAGCTAGCCTGGAGTATGCAGTACAGTGACAATAACAAGAGAGAACCAGCCTCTAACCAAGTAGCGGGTGAGGACTGATAGGCAAAGTTATCTTCTGACCTCCCAACATGTGTACCATGGCACATGTGCATCTTCACTTACAAACACCATACATACATATAAATTATATATATATATACACACATACACACATATAAATTATATATATATGTATATACACACACACAGACACATACACATATATACGAAAATATATATATGAGCTGAGAAGATGCTCAATGTTCATGAGCACTTTCTGCTATTCTAAAGAACCCAAGTTGGGCTCCCAGCACCCATATCAGGTGTCTCACAAGTGCCTGTAGCTCCCCAACTCCAGGAGATCTGATCCCTGTTCTTGCCTCTGCAGGTACCAGCTCATACTGACACACATACATAAATAATTAAAATATTTTAATTATATTCATATGAACTATATATTTGTTAAAATATTTCTAATGCTAGTGTCTTGGTAACAGACAATAGTTCAACCAGAGAACCCCTCCATACTTGAGACCATTTTATGTGATACAAAACAAAAACAAACAAACAAACCAAACTTAAAAAAATAAGGCCTTAGGAAAGATCTCTCTAGTGAGTTGAGAAATAGACTCAGAGTATTACAAGATGTTCTTGCCAGCAACATTGCTCTGAAAGACAAGTAATGGTATCAATAATAAACACCATTCTCTTCTGCTTTCATAATCCCAAATGGCTTCTCTTGTTTCTTCAAGATATATTACATAGACTAAAGACTCAAGAAAACACGCACAGCTTAAAGAAAAATTATAAAGTAAATACTAAAAATATTTTCTTTTGAAATCTGTTTAGGCAAGAGAATGTTCTGGACTTCTGCATATCTGCATCTCTACTTGTTTCTCATCAGAACCTGAAGCACATCAAGTCACAAACACAAACTCATCCAATTCTTTAAGTGAACCTGGGCTACAGAATCAGGAAGATGCTCTAGCCTCCCGTCTCCAGCCTGACGTACCCTCTCTACATCTGTGTAACTTTCTATGTGACACACTCCAAGCCCAGCCCTGATATTCACTCCAGCTGTTCCCAGGCTGCTTCCGAGGACATTCTTGTCTTACAGAACCATCTCTTAATATGGCTCCCTTCCCTCAAATAATTGGCTCTTGAGTTACTCTGTCAGCATCCTGGAATTTCTGCTTAGCTCCACTATTGTTATAGCACTGACCACCCTTGAGGACAGATGGCTTTCCTCTGGCTCTACAGGGAGCCATGGAGAGTCTACTTGTGGGACAGCCATAGTGGTTAGGTTAGCCCCACCAATCCTACTTGGCTCCTCCTGCCCACCAACCCAGGGCACTAAAACCTCAGGATTCAAAGTATGACACACATTCATTAGCTTCCTATAGCTAAACTGTATTGCACTCAAGTATAAAACATAACCATCAGTAGGAACAATACTGTGAGCACAAAAATATTTGAAAATATTCTTACAAGAATAGGGAGGGAGAGGAAGGGATGGATGGAGAGAGAGGGGGAGACAGAGACAGACAGACAGAGATAGAGACAGAGACAGACAGACAGAGAGAGAGAGAGAGAGAGACAGACAGACAGACAGACAGACAGAGACAGAGAGAGAGAGACAGACAGACAGACAGACAGTATATTTTGTCCATCAAGTAAGGAAATTAAGGCATTCAACTCTTGGTAGTATCAGGCACTGCTACATATTTCACATATACATTTCTCTCATAACCATCGTATGATGTAGAATATTGTGACCAAGGCACTTAAATGATTTGCCTAATGCTACCGTAATACTTACGGCCAGCACCAGGATGGGAACAAAGCTTGTACTCATAACAACTACGCAACACTGCCTTTCTCCACTCGTCAGTGAAAACAACGTCAACTTCGGATTGCTCTCTTGACAAATATGGACTGTCTGGTTAGAAGGAAAAAACATCACTGTATCCAAAAGCTTAATGTGTGGCAGACACAATGGCAGCGGGCTCCAAGAGGAGTGTATAACTAAAATGATCTCATGAGGAGTAAGACTTTGAGTCTTACAGTGAAATTGCTAGTGTAAGTTTCAAAACCTGGGGAACAAAGGAGATTGTGGGAGCTGGCGGTTAGGCAGGCCAACAGACAAGAGCAGACGGAGAGGGCACGTGGGCCTGTAAGAAAACAAAAGATGTTCATTTGATGGCAAGGACTCTAGGAGAGAAACAGAATTTGGTTATAGAGATACATAGAAAAAATGTTCTAGAAGGTAGGTTTTAGGATAGGGGCAGATGACAGATGACCCTTTTAGCCCAAAAGGCTATACACGTTCCTACTAGGAGATACAGAGCTCAGAGTTCATTCATTAGAGAGTGAGGATAATAGTTAGCTTTCTTCTGGAATGCATGAAATGTATAGACATTGCCCGGTCAGGTAGGAGAAGAGCCTATACTGAGAGACGATTGTCTAACCAGAGTATGAACAGAAGAAAGCAAACAGGAAGCACCAGCCACCACTTAAAAAAGGCTAAGAGTAGGTCAGTCTATAAAGCGAGGTCAGTAGAGCTGGTTACTGAACTGGAAATGTGTCAGAGTCAGATGGTGGGGGGCGGGTTCCTATGTCTGCAAATCTGAGTAGAGCAGTACAGTCAGAGGGCTGGCTTTTCATTACAGTGAAGTTTAGTTGCACCTTAAAAGTGTAGATTATTGCAACCTATACTGGGCTTTGGCAGAAGTCATGTCTTCATCTTCTAACTCCAAGTAGGAGTGGAGCAAGATGGTGTGGATGCAAGGATGAGATGCTAGCCTCATTGGCGAGCGTGTGCTGTTGTGGGACACACCAACGCAGCCGATATACAACCCATGTTCTGAAGGACAGCCAAGGGTAGATCTGTTAGCGAAGACTTTACCTAGCTGTTCTTTTAGGGAAACAAAGCTTCCGGAGTCTGCTACTGGACAAGGGGAACAAAAACACGCTGCTGGCATAGTAATAGCCTGCGAGCCACACAAATCATCTTAAAACATGTTAATTTATTATTAGGATAGAGACAAGAATTAGTTTTTTGACCACATTTGGGTCTGAAGTCTGATCTCATGAGAGAGAGTGGGTCCTTGGCACTCTTAAGCATCTGAAGTAGCACAGGTGGCCTCTATCTTTGAGACTATACTTCCTGCTTACAGTGCAAACCAGTTGGTATAGCTGTTGTAAATAGGGCCTTATGTCCTGGGCTACCTGCTGACCATGGCCTAAGATATGTGGCTACAAACCACAGTAGTCAGTCCTGAAAGTCTTCCAGAATGGCCGTATCTGAAAATACGTAAGACTTGCAGCGGGGAGATCCACACGACAGCAGGTCACCGAGAAGAAACTTGATACCCTATGAGCATATACAGGGGGAGGTAATCCCCCTCAGGAACAGTCATAGGGGAGGGGAATAAGGGGCAAATGGGAGAGAAGAATGGGAGGATACAAGGGATGGGATAACCATTGAGATGTAACAAGAATAAATTAATTAAATAAAAAAAATTGTAAAAAAAAAAAAAAAAGAAAAAGAAAATTTTGCCAATGAATTCCCAGTATGTTAATCAGATTAAGGGGCTAGAGCTTAGGACTGTTGAGAACTGAATTGAAACTATGGAAAGAGAGTCAACTTGAAATTCTACAATACCAGCTAATGAAAACCATATTTAAGTAATTTTTAATGACAAAATATCTTCTTGTGGGGACTTTTTCAACAGGATCAGTCACTGCTAATATCATTACTATATACCTATTAGAGTTCTAATATTTTCCCATATTTCAATTCAGTATTAAAAATACGACCAGGAAACCAGCACTGGCCCTATTTTGAAGGCCCCACATAACAGGCCACTGTATGCACAGTCAATACTGGTGTCAACGCTGTGATAAAGACCACTGGATACCAGCTGTGCTGGGACAGGAAGGAACGCTTTATGGGGAAGGGGGAATTTAGGTACAATTGTAAAGCATTAAGAAGGTTATAAATCAGGCAAGGGATGGAAGAAGCAATGCAGATGAGAACAAGAGGCGGTGGTGGGGAGGCATATGCAGGAACAACTGGCAGACATCTTAATACCATGTGGGTTCTGGGTGGAGCCATGAACAGCCAAACATTGGTGGAGAATTTACTGTGAAACTCACAAAAACCTTTCTGTTAACAGTATTGTGGGGGTTGGAGAGATGGCTCAGAGGTTAAGAGCACCAGCTCTTCTTCCACGGGTTCAGAGTTCAAATCCCAGCAGCCACATGGTGGCTTATAACCATCTATAATGAGATCTGGTGCTCTCTTCTGGCCTGCAGGCACACAAGCAGGCAGAATACTGTACAATAAGTGAATAAATAAATGAATAAAAAAAACCAGTATTGTATTGCCTAGCTAGATTTATTGTTAAAGTGTTATTGTTTATGTAACTGGTCATAATGTAAGGAGACTTGGGTGAACAGTATATGATATATTCCCACTCTTTTGTGACTCTAAAACAACTGCTAAAAAGACAAGTAGATGCATCATAGTATGGCTGGACCATGGAGCCCAGGCATCTTAAAGAAGGAGAAGATCTCAGTAGCTAGGCAGAGTTGAACGTGACTGGAATAGCTGCTTCTTGAGAGGCTGGGGCAAGAAGAATGCGTTTTGAGGCCAACCTAAGTCAGCTCAGCAAGACCCTTTCCAAACGTAAAAGGGGGAGCTAGGGGTAGAGCTCACGGTACAGTGATTGCTCAGAAAAGAGGACTTTTAACCCCTAGGGTCTGTAGCCCCTGAGTGAGCAGCAGACATGGTGGAAGCACATGTGACTGGTGATATCTTGACCAACTGCTGAGCCTGAGGAGGGAGACGGTGAGTGAAGACCTGTTTTTACATGAGATGGGAAGGGAAGAGGAAAACTGTGACTTCCTAAAGAACAGAGAAAAATGCTGTGCTGTGTTTACATCCTGAACGAACAGCACTAGAACAGGAAGCAGTCATAGAGCAGGAGGAAGAGAGGACACAGGAAGAAAGGCCTGACGCAGGAGGTGGAATTGGCTTTGCAGAGAAGGCACCTTGCCTCATCCTCTAAGACAGGAAGCAGGAAGAACAAGGGGAGTGCAGATAAGGGTTCAAGTGGTGGGGAGAGGGCACAGGAAGTTAGGGGAGCTCCTGTCAGGCATCTTTTGTTTTCTCCAGTAGGCTAAAAGGAACTGTGGGCTGGCGACCCTCACCAGCAGGAGGAGTATTTTGGAGAAAATGCCATGCTTGTTTAATCAATACATTTTATTCTGTATTTCATTTTGTGAGTATTCGCAAATAATTTCTGTGAAGTTCCTGCTTTCTGAATTTTCATGTTATGTCTATATCAGGATACTTTGTTCCAAGTTTTTTTAGAATTGTTACTTAAAATAAAAGCAAAGGTTGTCATAACAAAGCACAGATAAAAACATAAAAAGTGATGTCTAACTTAACAACTTATTAACTTATTTCCTCTGAGGATATATAAAATGTTCATATCTGAAGTACTTACAAAACTACTTTGGTTTATTTAATCCCCTCACAATAGAAAGGACTTTGAGATTATCACCCATATTCATGCAAATCAATTTATTTGTAAATTAAGATGAATAGTAAGTCATTTAAAAAATATGTTACAGGGTTGAGAAGCTCAGTGGTCCAGCACTGTCTTTACATGTGCCTAACCTGTAAGAAACAGATTTTACACATACACACACACACACACACACACACCCCATATATATAAAAACACATATGTGTGTATAAACACATATACAATATATAGGTATATATATGTGCCTATGTAATGTGACATAGAAAACAGATAACTTAAAAATAATGCTTACAGAATGACAGTGTCCTTACTTATAACTCTTTTTTTTTAAACACAGGACCTTACTATGTAGACCAGGATGACCTTGAACTCAGAAACCTGCCTGCATCTGCCTTCTGCATGCTGGAATTAAAGATATATACCATGCCTCACCTACAACCTTATCTTCAAGGGAGTTCTTTTTCAGTTTTTTTCCCTCACTTTTCTAAAGTTAGAAGACATGCAATACATAATTATGTCCTGCTTTTGACAGCCTATCACCAATAGGGATCATTGGTACCTTATGCACGATGAGCTCGTGTGTGCCATCTGGAAGAGTCCTCCCATCCTCTTGCATCAGGGGCACAAAAGAGAAACCAAACAACTTCTTTTCTCCTTTCTCCTTTGCTGTAAAGGAGAATAGTGACTTGCTTATTGAAGTACATGTTCATCTTACACACGAAGCATGAGCAGCAACAACTGTAGCCCCATGCCATGCGCAAGCCAGGCCCTCACACAGTGGAGAGCAGCTTTTGTGGTAGATACTTACACTATACTCATACCTCCTAAACTTTAGGTTACATTTGCTGCCCAGATGTTTTCACAGGACTAGATATCTGAAATTATGTTCTGAAAAAATGTCTGGACTGCCTTTTGCTACTCACATTTTCCACCACGGGCAGAATTCTCACTTATTTATTTATTTATTTATTTATTTATTTATTTATTTTTCAAACAGTATCTAGTACATAGCAGGATCTCAACAAATAAATGCTTAGTGAAAAGAAGGATGGTTGCGAGGAGCAGTGCTTTGTCAGTGGGCCTCTAAGAGAGAATGGTCAAGCTCTACCCTGGTCCGTGTGAGAGGACAGCCATCCTGGAAAGCTGCTTCCTAGACCTCTGCCAAGGCTCCTGTGGGCTGCCATCTCCTGCAGGCTGACTGTAGCACTCTGCAAACCAGAGATGAGGCGGGGACTTTGCAGAGAGCAGACACCTAATTAAGGACAACTTTGATGCTGAGGGTTCGCGCCGTTATTTATAGGAAAGGAAATGGAGATCAAGGATGGTAAGCAGCTTGCTCTAGATCTTTCAAGCTATCCCAGTCCTTCTATCAGGCAGCTTTTCTCCCAGAACAGAGCAAGTGCTAAAGTGTTCAGTTTAGCAGCATTCCTCCCCGGTATGTGGATATGTGAGCAGTAAAGGAGGTTCCAGCAGGAGCCTCTGATAACTGAAGTGTCGTTCTTTCCCATATAATCACAGTAGTGGACCATCACACTTGCTCAGAACAGCTCAGCTGGGACACAGTGAGACATGAGTGGAGAAGTCCGATGTCCAGGGAATCCCACACATTGGTCAAGGGCTTGAGCTGTACACTCTTCCCTAACAGCTGATCCCACCACTGGATGGAGGGAGCGTGGGACCTGTAACAGGCCATCCCTGGATGTGTGAACTCACTAAATGTGTGCTTCAAAAGAAGACTTCCTTTCAAATTGATTAGTTTTAAGTCTAGAGAGAAGGTAGAAATACTGATGTTTCTAAAAGCCAGTAAAGTAACTGTAGAAGCACTTAGAAGGAGGTTTTTCCCACAGCAGTGCAGCAATTTTTGGTGCTTGAATTTTATGCAGCTGTCTTTTATGTAGTTTCTAATGTTCAGTTAAAAACAAAGAGAAAACTGGGGGCTGGAGAGATGGTTTAGCGGCTAAGAGTCCTGACTGTTCTGGAGGGTTCAATTCCCAGCATTTACATGGCAGCTCACAACTGTCTGCAACTCCAGGATCTAACACCCTCTCACAGACAAATATGCAAGTAAAACACCAATGCAAATAAAACAAAATGTTTTTCCATTTATACCTAATATTCAATTTGAGTTGACTTCCTTTTTATGTTTTTGAAGTATATAAGGTCTGTGGCTAGATTTTGACGTACCTGAGGCTAACCAGATGGACTAGCACCATTGTTGAACAGCCTCTCTAGCTCCATGGATTTGACTTTTACTTCTTCCTCAAAGATCTTTTGTCTAACTTGCATCCTTCTATATCTGGGCTCTCTAGTCTGTCTCATTGATATTTTGCCTAGTCTTTCATATTAGCATGTTGTGTTGATTATTGTAATTTATCTAGGACTTACTATATACTCCAGTATGACTTTGAACTCCTTATCCTATCATTTCTACTTTCCAAGTGCTGAAATTAGAGGCTTGTGCCACCACCTGCTATATATGGCACCAGGTATTGAACTTGGGGCTTTGTACATGCTAGGCAAGCACTCTATAAACTGAGATACACCCCAACCCCAACACGCTTTA
The DNA here is from genome assembly GCA_907169655.1 of Acomys percivali. Classification (NCBI taxonomy): domain Eukaryota; kingdom Metazoa; phylum Chordata; class Mammalia; order Rodentia; family Muridae; genus Acomys; species Acomys percivali. The sequence goes on along the minus strand of OU015742.1, from coordinate 137,970,187 downwards.
TGGTCAGTCTTAAAGTCATGCAATGTCATTCCTCCAACTTTGTCTATCTTCCATTTTATATTGACTATGTTAGATCTTTTGCTTGTTCATATCAACTTTAGAATCTGGTTTGTTTTGTTTTGTTCATTTAAATATAGTGTTGAGCTTTTTGTTATTGTTTTGTTTTCTTTTTTCACTAGGAGTGCACTGGACCTACAGATTCAATTAGGAAGACCTGACATCTTGACAATACTGAGCTGTCCACCCCATGGACATGACTCCACTGTAGAGGTTCTCAAATGATTTGTGTGTATTCATTGCTTCCTTTTCCTCCTTCTCATTCTTAAACTTACATTCATCACCAGAAATCCACCCAAGGTGCTCATCATTTCTTGGGTATTAAATCAAACAGTAATTTCTCTGTTTTCATCTTATGTGTCACTAGCAGCTAAGATATCATCTGCCCAATTCTCTCTTGGAATAACTGCTTCTCCTTTACCCACTTGGACCCCTTGACTGCCCTTCAACCTTCATCGGACAGCTCTTCTTTTTCCCAGCGGTGAATGTGCCCTAGAGATTCGTTCTTGGACTTCCCTCTGCTATCAAACTTACTATGCAGGGATGTCACCCAGTCTCTTGACTTGAAAAAGAGCATAATGGATGCTGTGCAGGAGCTGGACTCTGCTGGATCACACCAGCTGGAACAGGCGTCTTTGCCATAGTCAGCATTCCACAGAGTCCTGTTAGTGCTTAAAAGCTGGAAGAAGAAGGGCAGTACCACAGTACAGACCAGGGCTAACCCTGCCCCAAGCACTGCTTATTAAATGTTCACAGCAGACCACAAGCCTGTATGTAGGTTCTCAGCCCCGGCCTCACTTGTTTCCTACCAACACCTTGGCTGTGTAGTGGATGCCAAATGTCTAAGATAGAAAGATTGGTGTCTGCCACCCACCCCCAAACAGTTGGCCCCTCTTGTCTTCCACTTGATTAAATGAACATTTCAATCTCAGGATCAAATACTGGGGGTCATCCTTGACTTTCCCCTTCTTCCACATCTAATCCATCAATGAGCTATACCAATCAAATTGCCACCCCCTTGCTGCAGAGTACCTTAATCTCTTACTTAGTACAAGAACTGCAAAGTGCCCCTCTCCCCCAGCAGCCTTCCTATACCCGAATGGCCTATCTGTGGTCTGTTATCTACACAGCATCCAGGCCCTCCCTCAGATCAGCTCCCCTTCTCAAACAAAATCCACAGACCTCACACAAAAGCCATTATAAGGCCTGGTTCCCTTGTTACCACTCCAGTGTCTTAATATTCTTTGAAAATGCGAAGCACACTTCAGCTTCATGTCTTCTGTATTTACTGTTCTCCTTGCCTGAAATAGTCTCTCCTTGGATAAATCAAGGTTCAGCCCTTCAATTCTTTTAGTTTCTTCCTGTTGTATTTCTTAGCCAGTCTTGTTGCTGGCTGTGCTATGTATGCTAAGTGGCGGCAGCACAGTACCATCCCTTTCTAGCCCTTTCCATCTTCTTGGCTGCACTAGTGGTTCACTCTCTACTACGTATCAGTCCTCCCCAGTGTGCAGGGAGGAGCATGTTCCGAGATGCCTAGTGGCTGCCTGAACTATAGAGGGCATTAAATCATATACATCTCTCAACTTTCCCTATGCATATGGGCCCATGACAATCTTTATAGTTTAGCACAATAATATATTACCAGCAGAGAAATAGATGTTATCAACTTCCATATGTGATTTTTTTTCTTGCTAAGTTCAGAATTTCTAATTTTCACATAGAAGAAGTAACTTATTAGTATTTTTTGACATATATGCGACACCAGCATCAGTATTCTTGCATTTGGGGACCATCAGTAAGTGAAATAAAGGTCAACTGAATCCAAGCACTATGGTATAGTGACTGACAGGTGGGTATTGTACACAGCACAGATACATAGGACAAAGAAAGGACTTCTAACTCAGGTTGGACAGAGTGGAGTAGCACTCCAAGCTACTCAGAGTGCTATGTAATTTAAAACTTTAGAATGGCTTATTCTGGAATGTTCTTTTTAATATTTGATCAGAACTAACTGAAAGCCTGGGAAACAAGCCTGCAGGTAAAGGGAGAGCACAGTCTTCTGCACTTATCATTCATCTGTCTGCTCTCCCTCTCCCAGCAAATGCTCTGTGAAAGAAGGAACCTTCTGGGTCCTAGGATGTGGTTCTAGCATGCAGTAAAGTGGTTAGTACATAGTAGGTGTCCAGTTTTATGGATAAATAATTTGTTTTATGAATAAATAATATTATTAGTGAATATATATACACAGGAATATGTGGCAGCTCTGTGTGATAAAATGATTTCACTGTACATTTGCCTTCTGCGGGATTATGGGAAATCTGTTTTCTTTTTTCCTGTAGCAAGTTCTTCTGAGTTAAAACAACAACAAAACAAAACTGAACCATGTTCTAAGTACAAGGCTGAGAGGGCGGAAACTGAACAGATTTTATTTAAGCACAACCTTTGCTCTGCTTCCTAAGTTGTGCAGTACAGTGCTTTCTGAATGTTCCTTTTCGTTTTCTCTTTATTTCTCTCTACCATTTTCTTATTTTGGAAGTCAAAGCAAATGTCAGGTCCAAGTAAGAAGTATAAGAAAGGCTAGCAGATAGTGCCACACAGCACCCCTACCTCAAGTCCTTTACCTACGGCTCCCTGGGAACTGAGGACAGGAAGAACCTGCTGCTCATTTCCCTGTATTGTTTTGTTTTGTTGGTTTTTCAAGACAGGGTTTGTTTGTTTGCTATCCTGGAACTAGCTCTGTAGGCCAGGCTGGCCTTGAACTCACATTGATCAGCCTGCCTCTGCCTCCTGAGTGCTGGGATCAAAGGTGTGCACCACCACTTCCAGGCTCCCCTTGCATTGTTAAACACCCTCATAAGCCTAATTTATAAAGACTGCTTGCCCAATTTTGAAAAATACGCCCTAGCTCTGATGACAGGTACAGTCCCTCTGCCTGATGCTTGGGTGAACTGCATATTGCAGTTGTAATAATGCCATTCTCCTCTGTCTCTTGCTCAATATTCTTCTCCCAAGGCGAGATTCTCTAGAACCTTGCCAGTCACTCCTCCGGGAGTGCCTACATTTCAGAGGCATAGGAAGTGTCAGAAGACCCCTGGCCTAGAGCCAGATGGGGCAGAAAACCTGCTTGAAAAGATAGTAAAAATAGAGCAAAAGAATTGAAATATAACTGACCAATAATGTCCACAAAGACAAGATGAGTTGTCTCGGGCTGTTTAAATCTGTAAAATTAGGTAATTATTTTATCCCATTTCAACATCATTTAGAACTGCACAGTGCTGCAGACCTGCACAGATGAACACAGACCTGAGCTTCGCCAATGCTCTCCTAGTAGCTTGTGGGGAGCTTCTTGGAGCTGAGTCAGCTTCCTGGTAATGCCAGGAGGTCAGGATAGCCCAAGCCCACCAAACAAGTGTAGTTTTTCTAATACTGTGTCTCCCCCTCCTGTTCAGATTTTCTATGTTGTAAGTGATGAGCTGGAGGTTTTAATAAGATTCCCTGGGCTTCCTGTGTTTTTATTTATTTATTTTTTTTATGTTTTTCTTTCCTTTCTGTTTTCCGCAGCTTCTCTAGGAGTCAGCCCCCTCACTTCCAGGGCTCCCACTGCTTGCCTTCCTCCCCCCTTTGTCAACCTCTCTGTAGATCTGCCCACAAGTAAGCACAGGACCCACCCCTAGCCCCCAGGCTGCTGTGCCCACCCCCACACTTACTGGAACAATGCCGGAACTCAAAGCGAATGTGCGAGCCCCTGAATTTATCCACAGGAATAGGAAGTTTCAGCAGCTCCGACCACCTGGGACTGTTGTTATGATAAAGCACAAAGGAGTGGTACTCACTAGCTGGTGGCTCTCCAGAGCCAAAGGAGATAAAATCCTAATAAAGAAACAGGTAAGTTAAAGTCAGCTTCATTTAGACACTCCTGCAAGAGCCAGGTCATTCGCTACTGACTGCCTGCTCCCCAACAGCATTTCACATTACCTATTACCTCTCTTCGCTGTGTTGTTTCTATACCTATTCTATCTAGTGAGGAGGCCTGGTCTCCAAGGCCTACCTTACCAAGGGAGGGATGTGAGCTGAGAATTCAGCTCTGGGAAACCAACATCCCCGGCACTGAGTGAGGTTGGAGCCTCTTCAGCAATCCAGGGGGACTGTGACTTTCCAGTGCCACAACAGGGGTTCTCTACCTGTAGGTTGCAGGACCCATTCAAGGGACTGTCTAATACCATCAGAAATTACACATAATATTTATATTATGATTCATGACAGTAATAAATTTAGAGTTATGAAGTAGCAATGAAAATAATTTTATGGTTGGGGGTTGCTACAACATGAGGAACTGTATTAAAGAGTCTCAGCTTTAGGAGGGTTGAGAACTACTACTGTTTTCAAAGAACTTCTCCACCAAGCTATGTTCACAGAAAACACTTCTTCCAGAAGAGGGTCTGTTATTGCTTTCCCAAGCTACAAGTAGTACCAAATTCCACTTTGGCTAAAAAATAAATAAATAAAAATTATAGAACTACATATGATAGGGTTTTTTGTTGTTGTTGCTGTTATGTTGTTTTATTTTTTTTCCCCAGTTGCAAGAGCAAAGAAAGTAATAAAAAAAATTAAATGCTATTTAAATAATGTACTTAAAAATGATTGCTGTAATAAAATTATTGATATACATAGTGAAATGTAAATACCTTTTGGTTTTCTAATTTCTTTTCTGTGAAGGATTTAGTGAACTTTTAAAAAAGAAAAGAAAGCTAAACTGGGTTAGGAAAACACTGCAACTCAAGAGTTAGATGATCACAATTAGAGACGAAGCCAAAGCAAGTGTTAATTGTCATCCCTTAAGGCCATCCAGAAGGCACATACCTTTAAGGGCTGCCCATTACTGTCCACAATGAACATTGTAACTTCCACATTTCTGGCCACACTCTTCCCTCCTTTCTCAAATTCTCCCCTTTCTACGGTGATGTACAAGTCGTTCCTCATTTCACCTATTGAAAAGTAAAAGTAATAGCATGTTACAGATATTAGGACATGTAACACACTACTAAGAGAAACTTTATAAAAACATGTGGTTATTGTTACATTACACATATAAAAAGCCTCAAGGCATTCACACTTTTATAAAATGGTCTCTTCCCTCTCTGCCAATATGTACTGGGGGAGGACCCAAGCTAGCCTCTGTGAATCTCATACTGCAGTACAGCAACTGTGCATTTAGGGGACATATGGGGTGGCCGAGTAAGAGGTAACAGTCTCACCATTTCCCAGTATTTCCTTAATTTCATTTATGAAGTGTGATCACAAAATGACAGCCTAGCAGCAATAGCTCGAAGTGCCTGTGTTATTATTTTATCATCATACAGCTCTTCAGAGAGAAGAAGTGCCTGAACGGAATGAAATGGCAGGACCTGCAAAGAGTACGATTACAACATAGATCTTTTCCAAAATTCATGGACAAAATGATCTCACTGCTGGAAGAATGCAGATGACTGCTTTGTGAACAGATGTAGAATAGCTCAGCCACACAAATAAAGTCGACTTATTATTTCATACCATCAAACTGTAAGTCAAATGAGAAAAAGCCTAGCTTCCAACTTTCTCAAGAGAAACAAAATCATCTGTCTTTTTACCTTACTGATTTATACAATGTGGGTGTCTTTTAACATTACCCCTTTCTTATTATTCCAAGAAACAAGGACGAAAGCCAACTAACAAACTTAGAAGAAAAGGACAAATCAGAAGGCAATTTGTCATTACTGGAGACAGTGATGGGTAGTAAGACTGGCATCTCAGCTTACTTAAAGCACTTTTAAGCATTTGATGAATCAAAGTAATAATTGTCTTTTTTATACTTTATTTTTATTGTATGTGCATTGGTGCTTTGCTTGTATGTATGTCTGTATGAGGGTGTCAGATATTAGAGTTACACAGTTGTGAGCTGCCATATGGGTGCTGGGAATTGAACTGGGGTTCTCTGGAAGAGCATTCCGTGCTCTTAACTGTTGAGCCATCTCAACCCCTGTAATATTGACTTTTAGTTAAACACACAAATAAACTTCCTATAAAGAAACAAATCATCAGAAGGAAAATAGTCACACACATAGCCACAGCTACGAGTTTTATAAAGCTTCCTAGTTAAAACATTTAGAAAAACTCCCAGCTCTCCAATACCAGGGGGCAAGGAACATGTCTAGTCACTTTCTTCCACAAAGACGATGCTTATGGTAGCCCCCTTGCTGAGTAGGACATAGACAGGTATAAAACAGATGAGCTGTGTAAGGTCTAAGAATCATTAGACCTTAACTGCTTTTTAAAAGAGTACATAAAACATACATTAGTGGAACAGTTGACAGAGAGGTGTCATGAATTTTGGAATTCTCACACAGCTCATAAAACCCAACTTCAGAAAACAATGACTTTATCAATACTGGAGAAAAGCAATGTATTTCAACACATTTAAGAGTATTTCATCTGAGTACTTGGGATGCGGAAGCACATAGATCTCTGTGAGCTCAAGACCAGGCTGGTCTACATGGCAAGTTCTGGACCAGCTAAAGTGACATAGTGGGATTCTGTCCCACCCACCTACCCAAATTATATTCTTTCAAAGTTTTCTTTTTTTTTTTTTTTTTTTTTTTTTTTTTTTTTTACTTTAACTGCTTCTATGCTTTCCAATTTCTAGACAGTGGCTTGAAAATTACACAAGTTTGCTGGCTCTTTCATAGCTGATCTCATCACAATGAAGTGTCCCTTTGTATGCACCAGAGGTTGGTCCCAGGGACCCTCACAGGTACCAAAATCCACAAATGTTCAAGTTCTTTATATAAACCAGTATAATTATTTGTGTTGAACTGACATTCATCTTCAAGTCTGTGTCAGTTCCACCCAATGCCATGTAAATAGTTGCTGTACTGCACTGTTTAGAGGATAATAAATAACAAAGAAAAATTTAGGCCATATTGAATGTTTTCAATCCTAAGTTCACTGAATCTGAGGAATTGTGCACGCGTACACACACACACACACACACACACACACACACACTTTATACACAAAAACTCCATTAATGATATTTATTTTAGAAATTATATCACAGAGTCAGCAACAAATGAACCAACTTTTTGTCTGAATAGAGACTTGACAGGAGCTGGGAAGCTAGTAGGGACCACTGAATGCGTTTGTTCAGTGAGCTGTGTGGAAGGCCATTTTTTGACAACAATTTTCCCACTAACAGAATTGGCAAATGACATAAGAACATTCAAACCAAGACACTTTAAAGATGTTAGCTAACAATTTTCTCGCTCCATGGAGTAGGTAACACACCTCAGCGGCTATAAACCACACTCTGATTGAAAGGAAGTCTAGCCACAGGGATTTTTACCTTGAGAATTTCTCATATTGGAGTGATCAGTCTTTTTAATCCACAAAAGGATTTACTATCCTGTAAAAAATGACTCAGTAGTTTTTGCTCTCTTCTACTGGAAGACCACAGCCACTCCAACTTCAGCAAGGCAAGAGGGCTGAGAGAAGTTTGAAAGGTTCCTTGCATGACCATAAGAGAGGCTCAAATGATGGAAGGCCAGGGGACCCATTGCCAGTACCACACAATTCTCTCTCCACTTTTTGAGCACTTCTTATGTACAGATACACTATCCTAGACCCAGTAAACGACACAGTGAACAGAGCAGAAGTTCCATATTTAGTGAGTTGGGTCTTTGTGTGTTATGTTATATGTGGTGAGTTCATGTGTGTGTCTGTGTGTACATGCATGGCAGCAAGACAGATGTTAGGCGTCTTCCTCTATTACCCTCTACTTTATATTTTGAGATTGAAGTCCAACTGTCTCTGGATGACTAGCCAGCAAGTCCTCCTGTGTCCATAGCCACATGCTGGAGTTACGGATGCATGTCAACAAGCCTAGCTTTTATGTGGGTGCTGGGGACCTGCATTCCATTCCTTAGTTTTTGACCCACTGAGCCATTTCCCTAGTCCTCATGAGTCAGATCTTTAATAATAAGCCAAATGTGAAGCATATTTCCTGATGTATAGTGTTATGGATAAAAGGAACTGGGAACAGAGGAGGAGTGATAATTTTTAACAGGCCAGTAAGAGAGGCCCTGGTGAGAAGATCAGAAAGAAGTGGTATATTTCAACAAAGAAGCAAGGTAATAAAAGATATTTGATCCTTGAGTCAATTCTTGAAGCCAAATGAATGAAATCTGGATTCTTCTATCTCTTTCCTACAAAAGAAAAGCTTGAATTCAAATATGCCTAATGCCTTTAGGGTCCTAAGACAATCAGAACAAGAAGATCAAGACTCTAGCTTCCTTTCTAACACTGTTACCCTGTAACCTGAGTCTAGATAGGACACAGTGAACCCCAGAGTTCCAGGGGTTCACAGTGTCCTAGACTCTGGTTCCTATATTACTAAGATAGTGGCGAAGTAAAGGCAGAGGAGAAGAGAAGAAAGATGTTAGACAAGATGCTTTAAAACCTCAATTTTACTATTATTTGTGATGGTACATGACATGCTGCACGTGTTGCATTCAGAGGACAATCTTTTGGATGAATTCTGTCCTTCTAGCTTTACACTGATGTTAAGGATGGGGTTCAGGACATTAGCCTTTATGTAAGCACTTTTACCCCCTGAGCCATCTTTTTTGTTTTTCAAGACAGGGTTTCTCTGTGTAATAGTTCTGGCTGTCCTGGACTTGCTTTGCAGACAAGACTTGCCTTGAACTCAGAGATCCGCCTGCTTCTGCCTCCCAAGTACTGGGATTAAAGGTGTGCGCCACTATGCCTGGCCATCTTGCTGGCCCTATGATGCCTTTGTTATAATACTGTTTCTATGACTTCTAAAAGAACTTCTAGAACAGAGTATATTCATACACAGCAGACCAAACTAGTCAAAATTCCTGCATAAATGAGGCTTCCTCCTGTTGTGTTGGAGGAGCTGTCAGCTGCTGATGGCTGCTCAGAGAGGAAGGGTCATTTTTCCTTTGGGGCTGTAGCTCCTGGTAGGCTGTTCACGCTCCAGTGGATTACCCTACTCCCATGTGCATATGGGCAACAAGAACTGGATTTGGGGGCTTATTAATTAAGAAATAAAAAGAGAACATGAAGATTGGAGGGGAGCAAAGTAGAAACACTAGAGGGAGTAAGAGGAAAGTGATAGTGGATAGATATGATCAATATACGTTATATAAATGCTAAACACTTTCAAAGAACAACAACAACAACAACAACAAAAAAAAACCGCTATTCCTAAAAAGGGAAAACGGTATACATGTGCTTTAATATTCTGCTCCTTAACCATTAGCATTCCTGTAACAGCCTCCTCCCATTTTTTGCAAACCCTGTAGATTAAGGGTGATTTCTTTGGAAAGAGAACGCACGATGAGAAGAGCATTTCTTTGGGTGGCATTCTACATATGCCTCTCTCCAGGAATTCTGCAGCTTGCTATGTTCCAATATCACAAGGTGCCACATTTTGCCAAAATATGCAGAAGGAGAAAGTTGAAGCGAGTGCTAATTAAAATCAATGTACTTGAAGACTCCAAAGAAAACTAATAAGCCCAACTGGTGCAAGAAAAGCGTCGTGGGTAATTATGAGACAAACTGTAAAGTATGAGATGGAGTCACAGTGCCAGTGAGAGGAGCTACTCTTGTGACAGTGTTTATTAAGATCTCATAGCTCTCAGATTCATTGCTGTGTAAATTTAACATGTAGGATACTCTCTTCTCTTTAGCAGGCCCGCTGGCTAGGGAGCCTGCACACACCTAAAGATTTTTCAAAATATTGTAGGCAAGATAAAGATAAGGTCACATTAGTAGGAACAAAGCAAAAGCACTTCAGTGGACTGATAACCAATAGGAATTCAACAGGAAGATTGATAACCTAAGGGAGCAAGGTCTCTGTCATAGGCACTGTCTTGTGACTTCTCTGGACACTGGCACAAAATGCATGCAGACTTGATCCTGAAACCACTGTGCAGAGTCATGGCAGGACCAGCCCAGTTCTTTCTCTGAGCATTTAAAGTTTAGGGAATTAGAGGAAAAATTCTCTTGGTTAAGAAGAAAAAATACACAAATGACTTAGAATTTTCCACACACACTAAAATAACTGATGACATAGGCCAGAACATTGAACATCTCTAATCGGAAAGCCAAAACCTTTTGAACAGCAACATAACATTCAGAGTCAAAGATACCAGGGCATTCCAGATGTTTATTGTAGGGAAGAGAAAACCTGTATATTTCATGGAAATTTTTTCTCCTCCTCCTCCTCCTCCTTCTCTTTCTCCTCCCTCTTCCTCTTCCTTGAGACAGCATTTCACTATGCAGCCTTGTCTGGCCTGAAAATCACTATGTAGACCAGGCTGGCCTCAGACTCATAGAGAATGACCTGACTCATCCCAAGAGTTGATATTAAAGGTGTGTGCCAGCACTCCGAACTCAATAGGAAAATTTCAAAATTCTAAAACATCTCTAAAGTCTCAATCACTTGTAGTCTTAGCAGTTTTAGGCAAGGGGTATTCCAGTGCAGTAGTTGTCCCTGTAGTACAAACAGCAACAGTTCACGTTACTAAATGCCTGCTGCAAGTTGGGTTCTTCACAGAGCACTTGAATGGCTAGCTACATCTTCTCTTCCATTTATAGGGAGGAGCTATCCATTGCATTTGATAGATGAAACTAAAGTGTAGAGACTAAGGTATATGTGTAAGGCCCTATTGGTAACACAATAGAAAATTCAGCCATTGTCACCACAGGAGACTTCAGCAAGGAAGATATTCATTATATGCCACTGTGCATTGGTCAGACTAGTCTTGAAATACTAATAATTAGTTCTGGGAACTATCCCTGTCTGGTGTGACCTGTGGCTGGAAGGAAACCATTCATCTCTCTCCAGTAACCGACACCTTCTGACTGAAGGTATACCATCTTTCCATGTGACAAGGATTCAGATCTAAGACAAGTGATGGCTCCTGTGTGATGCAGAATCTTTGTGATTCTGACCAAAGCTTAGGGAACTTTAGTTGGATTTAGAAAATATTTTTACAAGCTCAGGCAGGCCCTGAATTTGTGATCCTCCCTCCTCAGGCCACAAGTAGCTGGAATTAGAGGCATGAGGAATATTGACCAAGAAGGACTTATGTTAAAGAAAGATTAAATCATATCATACTAGCTCTAATCTACTTTCTCCAAAATGAGGCTTACTGCAGAATTAATTCCTCCTGTGCTTCTTTACCAGTAAGTAGCAAAGCATAACACCTATATTTAAAAGAATGCAATGCCTTAAAAAAAAAAAAAAACTAGGGAAACATTTATCATATTATTATCCCAGATCTATAAATCACCAAGTTATTTGCAAAATAAATTTAAATAAGTCTTGAGTTCAGTTTCAAATTTAGCCCCTGATCTCAGTCCTTGCCTCTTCCTAACACCCTGGCAGCTACACTAATTCTTCTTAGGGTTAGAATCCTGAAAGACTTACAAAAAGCCCCAGAAAGTATTAATGATGGGTTCTCTAACAAAAAGTGACAGTTTAACCAATCACTCTGTGGGAGCACGTCTCCAGGGAACGGGGCATAAGCCAGGAAGATGAAGTAGAGGGAACACGATGGAGGAGAAGAAAGATTTGCCTAGAATATAAACCTAGAGTAGGAGTGCTCAAGCGGTGTGCGGAGGGGACAGACAGCCTCTTGTGCCCTTCCCGACACATTAGTCAACTGTTCCAAGGTGTCTGGTGGAACTGAGACCTTCCTCATACTCAGAATTTGCATGGAGTCTGTTAAGACATTTAGAGCCAAGCCGTCCAACACAGTAACTACTTCCATGTGGCAACTGAGCAGTTGAAATGTGACTTGGCTAGAGAGATGTACTGTGAATGTCCAATACCCAGCAGCCTTCAAAGACTGAGAGTGGAAAACAGTGTGAATAACTCATTAGAGCATTTTTTATATGGATTACCTATTGAAGTAATATTTGGGGATGCACTGAGTTAAGTAACATATGCTGCTGAAATTAATTTTTACCATTTCTTATTTCTTTTAAAATACTGGCTACTCATTATTTGAAATTACATTTGGGCTCACTCTACATTTCTATGAAGAATAATGATTTAAATATTTTGCCATCTTCTGTCAGAGCCTGCACCATGAAATTTCCCTTAGAGATAGTACTCGGTTTGTATATTGCAGTGTTAAGGCCTCTTAGAAATGGACTTTTTGCAGCTGTAAATCAGTGTACAAAAAAAAAAAAACAACAACAATAATAAATTAACAATGAAAACAATAGGCACTGACTGACCCACAGGCTTAAAAGCACAAAGGCAGACCCTCTTCCTCCTTAATACCAGTGATAAGTGATGCCCCTGGACAAAAGCAAGGCCAAGGGAAGAATTTCTGCTTCCAGGTCTCCCAGCTTCAAAAAGAGGCACTGCTTATGTCTAGTGGATCCGAAAAAGAATTCTGTTTTTTCTTTCTGTCTGTGTCAAGGGCATAGGCCATCCATTTTGCAGAGAGGGTGACTGTGTTAATGAACCTGGTCCTCTTGGTATGAGATGTACCTCACCTGTCATAACCCCATCAGAATACAAGATGCAAGTGAACTCTGAAGGACAGTCTAGAGGTGGGAAGGGCCATGCATGCAGACTGTCCAGAGGACACTGTGACCAGAAATGTTGTTCATAAATATTTTCTCATTGGAGCATTCAACTCAAATTTTCACTCAGCCACCAGTGAGAATAAACTAGTTAGTCTGAAAACAGTAAAGGATAGCAGAGCAACGACTGTGTTTCTCATTGTAAAAATTCCAGTGAGTCTGAGAGCTGTTCTCTCATGCTTAAGTACCTACACGCATCTCTCTTATCTCTACCTTGTTTGGAATATTAAGAAGTCAACGAAGACAAGAAAAATTTAAAAAAGGAAATAATGAAGTGCTTAAAAAAAAAACGTTTTCTTGCAGTCTCACGCCATGTAGACCTGTGTCTGTCTGGAGGCACTATTTACTTGGACAGTATGAACCATACATTATAGAATACTGCCAGAAAGAGACAGAAGCAAGCCGCTTAAAGCCAGACAAAAGCTACATGAGCACAGATCCTCGCAGCCAGCCAGAGAAGTGCCATCCTGCTTTATATATTTCCATTCCTCTGTGATACTGCCCAGGGACCAAGATGAGGAATTCTCCTAGCAGCTGGCCATGCTCTGCTCTAAATATGTTTTATATATTAGATTTGCCCATCAATTTGCTTCCCAGTGGGATGAATGTTTTTCTTTTTTGTTAAAGAGGAAATACCAGTTATTTATAGCAACTAGGGGGAAATAATGAATGGTTACAAGAGCCACTGGCTAGCATGTCACCAAGTAAACAGATCCATAAACAGTCATTTTCCACAACAGTCCTGTAAGACATGAAGGATGACTGGGCCAGGTCATCCCAAAAACCTTCCAAGCTGCTTCTCCAGCCATCCCTGCATGAAGCAATTTCAATCAAGAGATCAGTAAATGGTACAGTAGGCAACACAGTGAATGCATTTGGGGTCTTTTCTAAACAATTCCAGCACCAGGTCTCAGAGCTGGATGCTGGAGTTGTCCCTTGGAATTACAGCAGCGGCTAACTACGAGCACCGGGAAGGATAATAATGTGGGGTAGGGCTGGACTCATTAGCTCTGAAAACCCTACTGTATGAAGAACAAAAAAAAAAAAAAAAAAGGAAATGCATAAAGTAAAAATTTTACTCAATACATAATATATTCTTAAGTCATATTTTTTAAAAAAGGTTTTCTTTTAAAAGGGGAACTGAAAAAATCTCTTTGATGAAGAAGTTACAGCTCCATTGTTAGGTCCTCTGATCATCACCCCCTTTACTGTTCACATGTGCATCTCCCCACCAGCACCTTTTAAAACTTGTTTATGAGCACCTGTGTACTCATAAAAATGAGTTGGCTTTCATTCAGCATGATTTTTTAGACATAATTTTATCAAAGTTGATCATCTGTATATAACTCATCATGTTTGTGCTTATAATATATTGTTCCCCATGCTCAGAAACAAAACAAACAAACAACAACAGAACTATGAGTGTATTACCTAACATGACCTAAACTTCTCCACAGAGAGATAAAGTATTTTTGGATGGTATCTCACATTTGGTTGTTATATGGGAAATGTAGCCATGGCCATCAGAGTTCCTTAATTTCAGATAATAGTTTCTAATTTGCTCATTATCATGTTCCCCACTTTGCTTTCTCACATGGCCCACAGGCCACATGGACACCTTAAAGCTGACAATTTGACAATTTTCTCAAATGGAAGAACTAGTGCGTCTACACACACTTCAGTGCTTTGGTGCACACCACGTCACCTACCAGGCATGATGATGCTCGAGAAGCCGAGCTTCCGTGTAATTGACACTCCATGGGAGAACACTGACGAGTACTCTCTCCTGATTTGTTCAATGTCTCCATGTAGCAGCTGCAGGGAAACTGCTAATCCTAAAACAAGGGAAAGACACGAAAGTTATGGTAAGAAGAAAACGAACCATGTTATGTAAGAAGTGAAGGCGCCTCCACGAGCTCATGAGCTCAGGTTTCCGGTACCAGATTTTACTAGCTACATAAAATTGATAAAAACTGGAAATGATCTTTGAGTAACAACATTATTACATTTTCCAGTTTCTAGGAACTGGAGACTCACTGGCAGAAAGCAGGCTAGTAGCCATGGCACCCTGTCCTCCCGCCCTGGCTGTCAGAATACCTCTCCACCAACATTTACTCTCTAAATAGATAACGGGCAATGAGATCAAAATAGACCTATACCCTTTTTCAACTCTATAAGGCTTGTAGATAATGATCAACCAAATATTAAAAACCTGAAAACAACTCTTTAGATAGAGGCAGCTAAGACTTGTTTAAAATAATGCTTTTTCTTGAAATTAAAGCAATGAAAGTGATTATAATAGAATCAAGGCTACATTTTTATTATGATACAGAAACTCAAAATGGCATTTTTTCTGAGAATATATTAGGATATAGGATGCTTTGACAAATAAAAAGGAATCTAGTCATCTCAAAATTATCTGTTTTTCTTTTTTATCCCAATTATAGTGACATTATCACAGCAGGACATGCAGTAGACAATGTTTATTTCATATGCAATTTTCTCAATACTAAGGCAAGAACTACAAAAAGGAAATTAATGTTAAAATGTTCGTATGTACACTTCAAAGACACAGCATTTTCTTCAATTCCTTCCTCCTTTCAACAGTTTAAAACAAGAAGGCACATTGCTGTGTCAGCAATAGAAAATGAACTCTCTCAAAGTGACTTATTTTTAAAAAACAGTTACTTCATTTTTAAGAAAACCTCTATGCAACCTAAAGTGAGTTCAGAGAGTGGTGTTAAAAAGATAATAAACCTGTCCCCTGATGATCTTTAATCTATATCATTATTTGTCACCACCAGTTGCTGAATAGCCCACTTTGATTAATTTATAGTACTACAATGCTCTGTAAAAACGATATAGGAATAAGTTCGGCCACACTGGAAAATATGCAAATGTTACCGACAACACAGGCACACAGGGGTCTTGCTTTTATTCTCTCTAAATAGTATGAGAAAATACAGACTAGTGAATGATGACTTGTTTGTTTTAAGAGGAGCAATAACAAAGAAAAGACCTGGAAAGGAAGCCACTAGCAGAACGTCTGTCTCAAAGATGGGCTGTGTACGTGGAGCCCGTCAGGTTTCAAAACTTTGAACCTGCTCTCCATTTCTCCGTAAATTTCCCTTCTCTACACCACCCCCATTCCACTCACTTTGAACTGGGGGCCTGAGATCAGCAGAGGAGGGGCTTCACCCTTCCATAGTCATACGAAGGGACAGCCATCCTGACATGTGGAGGGACTGCAACCCTCAGAGCAGCTCCAAGACACTTCAAGTGGCACTGGTGATTCCTTTCAAAACCCAGAGGCTAGGGAACAAAGAGCAAGTGGCATGTCTTCTAATCCATCTGTCTTGCTGGCTCATGATCTTCCACTGCCTCACCTCATCATCACTGCTTCTGTTCTCTAACCACTACTGTCCCTTTTCCTTCAACACTCACATTACCATCACCATTAGCATCATCAGGAGCTGGGGTTTGTAGGAGACCTATGTGTACTCCACAGTTTCACAAAACACTTCTTCCTGTTGGGGAAGGGCACTGTTCAAAAGTCTCCAAACTCTTAGAGAATAAGATGCATTTGTCAGGGGCTGTAGAGATGGCTCAGAGGTTAAGGCTGCTCTTCCAAAGGTCCTGAGTTCAATTCCCAGCAACCATATTGTGACTCACAACCATCTATAATGAGATCTGGTGCCCTCTTCTGGCCTGTAGGTGTATGTGCAGGCAAAACACTGTATGTACAATAAATTAAATCTTTTTAAAAAAAGATCATTTGATACAATATTTGAGATTTTGTTATATTTTTCAAATGAAAATCATTTTACCAGGACCCTGTGGAAGGACCTGATTTGAGACACTTGCAATACTATGTGGTAAACACAAAAGAAGAAGGAAAATCTCAATAATAATAAAAAACCAAAGATATTGTGTTCTTTAGGATAGGACCTTTAGGAGTGGGACCATGTAAAACTGAGTAGGATTCCTATTTGCCCAATGGGTGCTACATTTATTCACCCTGCAGTCTTCCCCTTCCTCCCTCCTCCTCTCCCTTCTTTAAAGACAAAAGGTTAATTCTACAGAATTAGACAATGAAAAAGTATTTAGGAAGAGATAATGGCGTCCTGGAGAAATTAAAGATATGAAAGGGAGAACATACACTTTCGGGAAAGAAATGGGTGGAGGAAGAACAATAACGAGCAGAGGAATGCATCAATGTCTAGATAGTACGTGCTATGGAGAGAAGGGAAAAGACAGGAAAGGCATCAAGCAGGCAGCTGGCAGAGGGCAGCCAGCTAGGAGGGGCTAGACGGGAATGCCAAAGTGATGGGAACATACAGATAAAACAGTGTGGGGAACAGAAAATTACTTAGGAGTTGGATATATTCCAGAACTTAGAAAAATATAGAATAAAGTTCTATGTGTGGCTAGTTTCATTACCCTGGTGACAATAGTTGGTGATCATGGGGGCAGTAATGTCATTTGCAGTTGACCCAGTTTTTCCAGAATGAAGAGTTAATTCAGTCAGGCAGCGGAAAATCAATTGAATGGAAGGACTGGCTACAATACATGCCCTGCCCCCAAATCTAGGCTGTCCTCACAAACTACAGCTCCTATCGAAAGGACAGCCAAGTGGCTGTATAATTTCAGTAAAGCAAGTCAAGAAAACAATACATGGTGCCAGCAGCTGAACCACAAGAAGCAGCTCCACCAAGTTTTCCATGGCATTTCTATTTATTGTGCCATCACAGAAACTGTTGATCTTATTTTTAAGGTGGTCCTCAGTTATCATGACCTTACAACTACAATGCTGAATAAATGAATCATCACAACACATCGGGTTAAAAAAAAAAAACTACTCATTACTACAAAGGAGAGTCTTGACGAATATTTACATACTGATGTGGGAAAAGCTACTGGCTGAGGCTGAGTGGTGCTGGGAGGAGAACAGGGTACATGAGAAGATTTCTTTAAAGGATGTAAAACTTCAGTTAGATAGATTTTAGAAGTTTTCACAAGAAAGAGAGAGAGAAAGAAAGAAAGAAAGAAAGAAAGAAAGAAAGAAAGAAAGAAGGAAGGAAGGAAGGAAAGAAGAAGAAAAACACAGCTAAGTAATAGTGGCACACGCCTTTAATCCCAGCACTCAGGGAAACAGAGGCAGGTGGATCTCTGTTTGTTCCAGGCCAGCCTGGTCTACAGAGTGAGTTCCAGGGCAAGAAAGGCTACATAGAGAAACTCTGCCAAAAAAAAAAAAAAAAAAAAAAAAGCAAAAACAAGTCCACAAGTATATGAGATGCTATATACATTAATTACCTTTTGTTTATTTGTTTCATAATACATGCATCAAATGAATCAAAGTATACATTGTACAATATATACAATAGAATTTTTATATATCAGTTCCTTGCAGCCCTACTTTAGAATCTAGGTATCCTACTGTCTCTCAGAGGTGACTGCTTCTTCCAAAGTTTGATCTGCACACTCTTTCGGATTCCTACCATTATTTGCAATTATCAGAAGGGAGATCAGTAGCTTATGGTCTGTGAATAAGACAGAAGGTAGAATACAAGGATATATAGCACAGAAATTCTATTCCTAAGGAATTGCTAAGTCAAGATACATATAAATGACAGACTATAAGGTAGAATGGGCAAAGTACATAAAAGGAGTATACAGAAAATTATTACTGAAAGGATCTTAAAATTGAGAGAAAATTTTTACAGAGCATTATAACCTATAAAATTACCTAAAGAACTAAGTTGCTACCTTAATTTTACAGTGTATAAACAATGTTTTACAACAACTTTTTCCCTCCCCAGCCATTGATATAAGTTAATCTCCATTGCCAACTTGACTAGATTCAGAATCACTTAGGAGACACACATCTAGTTCTGTCTTTGAGAGTAGTTCGAGAGACGTTCACCTAAAAAGGGAAGACCCTTCCTGAATGTGCATCGCACCTCCTACATACCAATGGGCTGATGTCTTAGACTGAATAAAAAGAGCAGAGACATCACGTTTAGCATCCACATTCGTATCTGCTTCCTGACTGAGGAACTGAATGCATGCAGCGGCCTCCAGTTCTGGTATCGTGCTATGGTGGTTCATACGCCCTCTCAGGTTACGAGACCAAACAAACCGCTCTTCTTTTAAGTGGCTCCCGTTGCACACTTTGATATAGCCAAAGGAACAGTACCCAAAAGTAAGTACGCAAAATGAGCTGGCTTTGGGACAAACGTTCCACGTGTTAGAAGAAACGTCATCATTAAACTGAGCTTTTACACTGGCCTCAGCATTTGAACTACAATTAGAAAGACCTGGTGAGTAATTAATCTGGAGTGTGCCAAAACAAACAAACACACCAACCAAAAACCAAAAACCAAAACAGCCCTGAAACTGTACTATGCTCAGAGCACAGCAGCAGCAGCAGCATGAAGGAGAAAGGCTGAGGATCTGTGGACTATTTGGTGACTCTCATTTTATGGGGTTAGAGCAAACTCATTTTAGAAGACGGCTTTTTTTAAATTCATGAAATTCTGCATTTTTATATTAAAAGTGGAGAGCACAGCATGATTTATAAGTAGCAGCCAGAATTAATTTAAGGTTATGTCAGCTATTTTGTCAGTAATGAACCAAATAACATATAGCTGTGAATATACACCAATGCAAAATGGAAAAGCATGCATACATTTGCTAAATACATGTGCTATTAAGTGTGCCATTAAAGAAGTACATGATACAGCTGCAGGATGCTGTCTCAGTGTTGAGTTCTCTGTGCTCTGGTTCCCATCTCCAAAACACCCAGATAATGACATCAATTTTACAAAATTCTCTAGGTAAAGCCTGACAGAAAGAGCTCAGGACTGACAGCAGGTGCTGCAGCAACTATAGTAGAACTGTGGTTTGATTCTGATCTGTTGTTTCTCCCTTATTCCTCCTGGCCATAAAGCCAACAAACTAGGTTCTGTTCCAAGTTGCATAGGTTTCCCAACAGCCATACATTAAGAAAATATTCCTTTTATTCAGGCTGCATGCTCCACACTGCCATCCTAACACTCAGAAGGTGGAGGCAGGAGGAGGAGGAGGAGTCCAAGATTCTCAGCTATAAAAGCAAGTTCAAAGCTAGCCTTGGCTACATGAGATTTTTTTTTTTTTTTTTTTGGCAGGGGGTGGGGAGGGGATGTTGTAACAAACAGCAATCAAATGAAGTAAAACAAAACTTTAGGAAGTAATAAAATAAAAAAGGCAGGAGGAAAACATTTACTAGGCCTGCCTCCTTATCATTAGACAGAACCCAGGGCTTTCTATGTACTTAGGCCAGTTCTTTGTGGTGAGTTCGAAGGCAAAACTGTGTATAAATATCACAGGTCTAAGATAGAAGATGAGTTGAACATGGAAGTGGGACAAGCAAATGTACACAGAGAGATATGAAAGTGAAAAAAATCCCTAATCACATAGGAATTTGAGTATTACATCTAGACAGAAACCAAAGCGTGGAACAAGTCAACTAATCAGGAGCCCTGAGATGTCAGCCTGCCATTTGGCAATCAGGTCCGCCATGCCACCCTGCTACCTCACTGTGTTTTTCCATTATATATACTTTTTCTTTGTTTCATTTTTTCCTTCTTTATAGTTAATGAATTAAATAGCACAGAGCTGTGAATATATAATAATGTAAAACTGCAAAACCATGACTTTACATACACTGAGCTAGGTTTTCTTATTTGACTGATTTTTCTATTCTGGAAACAATACATTTTACTTTAAAAAATATTTTCAATAAAAATAATTGACTTAACATCTGTATTTAATCAATTGTTTGCATCTCTTCCTGCAATGTGCACCAAAATCTCCACATCTCTAAAGAGGACATCATTATACTCCTGCTGTCCACAGCTGGTGCTAAAGTGTGCCTACTGCCCCGCTTACGTTCTCCCTGCACACAGTGTGCCT
>OU015742.1:137910895-137949239 GCA_907169655.1 Acomys percivali | reverse complement strand
CTTACTGCCCTGCTTCTGTTCTCCCTGCACACAGTGTGCTTACTGCCACACCTCCATTCTCCTGTACACTCTCCTCACATTTCTTTGCTCCCAGACTCCATTCCTACATTCTACTCCTACTTCTTCCAGTGAGTGTGAATGGTAGCTTTCCTATGACTTTATTTGATATTGGAATTATTTATTTAGAACGGGAATGATTCTCACTTTGAAGTTATAATGTGGCAAGTGTAGAATGCAAAGTTGGCCTTTTTCCTATGGCAATTCTGAGACAGTCCACGACCTTCATATCTTTACAATTGCTGAAACAATCGGAGGGCGGGGCAGGAGGTAATCAATATTTTCCTCCCGAGTTTCAGTTTGGGCTTTGGTGTACTGTGGTTTCACAACTTATCTGGACACAATTTTAATAATTTATTTATTTGTATTTTATGTATGTTGTCTGCATGCATGTCTATGTGAGTGTGTCAGATCCTCTGCAACAGGAGTTAGTGTTGTGAGCTGCCATGTAGGTGCTGGGAATTGAACCTGGGTCCTCTAGAAGAACAGCCAGAGGTTCTTAACCACTTAGTCATCTCTCCAGTCCCTGAATACAATGTTAATTGTATCTATCCTCTGAAGGATTTCTATTCTTTCATCTGAACACTTCCATTTTCTCAATTCTTAACATTCAAATGTTGGAGCTTTTTCTGTTACTCTTAGCACCTCTGGAAGTTCTATTAGACACACACTGGCCTTTCCATTCACCTCTATATATCTTTTAAGTGTTTATTCTGATTTTTCCATTTCATTTTCCCTATGTGCAGAACTCTGAACTCAACTTTAATTTTAGTATATCGATATTCATTGTTTCCAACAGTGTTCATTCCCTAGCGAAGCAGTTGTATTATTGTTTCAATGACAATAAAAACAATGTTCATTCAGGACCATTAGAATCTCAGCACTGAGATGACACGGTTATTTATTTATTTACTTTATTGCGATATGCCCGTGTGTAGAGTAGTGTCAGCAGAATACATAATCAATAGCTTTTTATGCATTAGTTTTTAAATCTTATTATTTCATATTATGACTGTCCTGCACAATAACTTGGCATTTTCTTGATGATTTCTTGTCTCAAATTCTAAGATGTTGTGATCATCATTGGCTGTACCTGCTTCCTCTTATTGGCAACTGACTCTTTTCACAATTATTATGACTCATCTTGAGTGAGTGCTCTTTCCCCCACAGGAATCCCACCCATGTGAGTGTAGAAATGACAATGTACAATGGTTACGTATTTATATTTTTAGACTATTCAGCTTGAATTAGTTTTATTTTTACACACAAAATTTATATTTTATAAGTATGGATGTTATCCAACTATTATATTAATGTAAATCTAGACTAAGGACATAAAGGTCAATGTACAAGGAAGAACCATTCTGCCCTTTACTCCTTAAAGACCGAGAATGGCTTTCTAGGGCTCAGTACTGGAGGACTCAATCATTTGGTCCCAAGCCTCATCACACGTTTGGATCAGTTCAACTTAAGCACTTCCTGGCCCCTGTTACAGGGCCCCATCTTATCATAAATATCTTTGTTCTAGATTTGAGCTTTGTCATTACACATAGTGGGAAGATGTCTCTTTCTCAAACTTTATTTCTCTATTTCTTACCACATCTGCACCTTCTGCCCTAACCTCATGCTGGATTAAAACTAGGGCCTGAATATACCAGGAAAGTGCATTGCTGACCACACTGCAGCCCTTGAGCATATGGCCATGTTTGTAGCAGGAGAATGGACTAGACAGTTGACTATACCAGGCTTTGGAAAAATCAGTCTATTTAAAAATTCTTAAACTCTACTTTTTTTTCCAGGAACACAGTAGCCCATAAAGAAAGTAGAGCAGAATGCCTTCAGTGGGCAACATAACTGGAATTATAAATCAACAAATCAAATAACCAATCCAAAAATGTTCTAACAAAGTAGTGTTTAAGTATTCATTCTTGTCCAAAAACCTACCCCTTCCCCCAAAATCTCATTAATCACCCAAAATATCATTAATCATGTACCAAATTAAAGTGGAAATAAAAATCACAGTATTGATGAAAATGTTGACTTAAGACCTATAACCCAATTAAAGACTAATATTGTACCCCACACCCCTTTTCTTTTCAAACAAAGTCTCATTATGAAGTTCTGGCTAGCTTAGAAGTTTCTATGTAGTCCAGGCTGGCCTCAAGTTCACAGAGATCCATCTGCCTCTGCCTCTTGAGTGCTGGGATTAAAAGAGTATGCCCACATGCCCAGCTGTACTATTAGTTTTTATTTTCTATTCTGACTCTCTACAAAAGTTTGGAAGAAAGATTACAAGATGCTAAAATATATATTCTATAAATAAAGACGCTACAAATATCTGAGTTAAGAATAGATGTGCTAATCATGCAACAAGATTTTCACATGTGAGTTAAAGGGCATATTACAATCCACAAATAGTTACAAATGAATCCCCCAAACTGAACTATTGTGATAGGCAATGGAGAATATAGTTGTGTACCTATAATAATCCTCATTTATTTTATTTTCTTAAATAGAAGTTTCATGAATTTTCATCATTTAACTCTAATGGACCCTCCTTTTCATAAAAGTCAGCATTTAAAAATATGAATATGCTAAGAAAAGGCACCAAACTCTTTCATTTTTCCCTTTTTTCCAATATAAGTAAGTCCAATAGTGAGGATGGAATTGAGCTCTCTGTTTGAACTCAGCCATGATATTAAGAATCTCATATGCGTTTTAAAATATCCCTAGTCGAACAAAGGCCTGAAAGTAGCATAGAAAAGGACTGACAAGATACTCATTATGTGTAATTTTAACGGTGTAGGTGAAAAATAATGCGGGATTAAACATAATATCACAAACTGCTTTAGAAGATGAGGCCCAATCTCAGCAGGTTGCCCTGAGCAGAGACTGGAAGTCACACATGAAGCCTCCCTTCAACCAGTCCCTGGCAGCTTTCCTCCTCTCTTTATTAATTACCATCACAATGCCCAAAGTTCAGGGTTTGCATCTGTTAGGCACTTATGATTTTCTCTAGATTATATTTATTTTTCCTTTAAATTGAATACCAACCCCTTTTAACTTCATACTTTGTGCAAAAAAATCCCATGAATTCATATTTTCCCTGAACCATCACATTTCTAAGGCATTCTGCTACCATCGTATTCTAAAGCACAGGGAAGTCCTCATACTGTTACAGGAGCGTGGGAAGGCAGTTAAGAGCCCTGTTTAATGAGGATTTGGAAAGCACCTTAGGAGCCTTGTACTCAAAGCCAGGGAAAATTATAAAACTCCCTTAGGGTTTGACAAACACTTCCAATTCCTCACTGTGTTCCTCTTTGATTTGGCACTAGGAGGCCATAAAACAATCTTCAGCTATGTATCTTAAAACTGACAGCATAAATCTTCTAATTTGTATATTATTATTCACAAAATGAACGCTTATCAGGTGCTCAACTAGTCATTAAACACAGGACACTTTCAACTGTGATATTAAAACGTTAGTAGAATATATATGTATTAAATAGTTCAAACTACTAAAGATTCCACTCTAGAAAAATCCAACCCAACTTCCTGCATACCATTTCTTGTAGGTTCTGCTGGAATTTCCTTACTATTAATTATAATTGTTTGAAAATAAACTAGACCTCAGGGATCTCTGTGAGTTTGAGGCCAGCCTGGTCTATAAAGCAAGTCCGGTACAGCCAAGACTACACAAAGAAACCCTGTCTCAGAAACAAACAAACAAACAAACAAACAAAGGAAAAAGAAAAGTAAAGAAAAAAAACTAGATAAATTACAGAGATGGTGATTAAAAAGAATACTGGCTACAGACATTAGTAGTGAGAAGGTAACATTCAAGCTTTAAAAGGGAAAAGATGGAAAAGTTGAAAAATGGAGAAACAATTCTCCATGTCAGATACCACCATGCGTAAAAGCACCCAAAGCAAAGTATCCTGCCAGCTCCTGTTCTATGCCACAGAGACACTTGTTCTACTAGAAATATTCTGACCTATGTGTAAATTTTATAATACTGTGATTTAGTTCAAATGAAGAGCCTAATTCCAGGTCAACTATATCAGCACGTGGTGGAGCGAGCAGAAGAGGCCTCTTTGGAGGCCTCTTTCATACAGGTACTAATAGTAGTCCTTGGAGCACCTTCCTCTCAACCACTTACAATGCCATTACCCCAAAAGCCCTACCTCCTATTGTCACAATACTGGAGGCAGTGTTCTTAGAGACCAGAAAGGGATGCTGGATTCCTTGGAAGGTGCTCAGAGCAAGAAAGAAGTTTCAGGGGTGCACTCCTGCAGTAAAATCTGGACTAGATCCTGTGAGGTGTTTGCTCTGGGAAGTCACAAGAAACCAATCTACTGAAATACTACCAATGGCCCAGGTTACTAAGATGTTTGGTATCATTTAATATTGTCATCTTGGACAGCCACACATTTATGTTATTGATATAGATACTACTTAAATATGGGTACAACTGGAGAGCATATGAGTTCTGAAATGCTAGATAAGCAACATGGTAAGTGAATGTCCCAGTAAAAGTGGACACAAGTGGTCAAAAGCAAAGCTTCCTTCTACCTTCTTTTACAGGAGCTGCCACACGGGAGGTACCAGCCACATTTAGGACAGGTCTTCCTGAGTAAAACAATCTCCTTAAGACAATGCCTTACAGGAGGGCCTAAGCAGC
Source organism: Acomys percivali (assembly GCA_907169655.1). Lineage (NCBI taxonomy): Eukaryota > Metazoa > Chordata > Mammalia > Rodentia > Muridae > Acomys > Acomys percivali. Next base: position 137,944,501 of record OU015742.1, on the reverse strand, counting down.
TAGCCTTTCAGTAGGTTCTACCCCAGCCAAGTTAACCATCAAACTTAATGATCATGCTTCCTGGGACCTGGCAGCAGTTAACCCTGCCTCCTGGGCTCGCCTAACAAGAGGAAGGTCTGAGAAGCATGAGCAGTATCTGCTGATTGCAATTAATGGCTCACCGATCACCTAGATTTAAATATCAAAGTCTGGCAAATGCTTTCATGTTCTTTGCTGAGGAAGTGGTGAATCAATGACTAAATATTATAGAGAAATTAAGACAGAGCCGACAAATAAATCAATGAATGTCAAATAATTTCAAGCTGTACTTCACAGCGATAGTAATAAAAACTGCATGGTATTGGAATAAAATCAGACAAGTTGATCAATGGAATAGAGTTGAAGACTCAGAAATAAACCCACATACCTATGAATATCTGATCTTTTGACAAAGAAGCCAAAACCATATAATGGAAAAACAGACAGTATCTTCAACAAATGGTGCTGATCTAACTGAATGTCCACATGTAGAAGAATGCAAATAGATCCATATTTATCACTCTTCATAAAACTCCAGTACAAGTAGATCAAAACTTAAACATAAAACTGGATACACTAAATCTAATGAAAGAGAAAGTGGAGAAGAGCCATGAACTCATTGGTACAGGAGACAACTTTCTGAACAGAAAACCAACATCTCAGGGATTAAGATCAACAATTAAAAATTAGACCCCATGAAACTGAAAAGCTTCTGTAAGCCAAAGGACACTGTCAATAGGACAAAACAGCAGTCTACAGAATGGGAAAAGATCTTTACCAAGCCTACATCTAACAGAGGGCTAGTATCCAAAATATATAAAGAATTCTAGAAATTAGTCTGGGATACAGAGCTAAACAGAGAATTCTCAACAGAGAAATTTCAAATGGCTAAGAAGCACTTAAGGAGATGTTCAATATCCTTAGTCATCAGGAAAATACAAATCAAACCTACTCTAAGATTCCATCTTACACCCATCATAATGGCTAAGATCAAAAACTCAAGTGACAGCACATGCTGGTGAGGATGTGGAGAACAGGGAATACTTCTCCATTGCTGGTGGGAGTACAAACTTGTACAACCACTGTGGAACTCAATCTGGAGGTTTTTCAGGAAATTTGGAATAGATCTAACTCAAGACCCAGCTATACCATTCCTGAGCATATACCTAAAAGATGCTCCACCATACTACAAGGACATATGTTCAAGTATGTCCATAGCAGTTTTATTCATAATGGCTAGAAACTGCAAACAACCTGGATGTCCCTCAACCAGAGAATGGTTAAAGAAAATGTGGTACATTTACACAACGGAATACTACACAGCTATTAAAAACAAAGACATCATGCAATTTATAGGCAAATTGATAGAACTAGAAAAGATCATCCTGAATGAGGTAACCCAGATCCAGAAAGACACACATGGTATGTGATAACTTACAAGTGGATATTAGCCATACAATACAGGATAATCATGTTACAGTCCACAGACCCAAAGAAGCCAAGGATGGACCAATGGAGGATGCTTGACTCTCATTTAGAAGAGGAAGAAGAAGAAGGAAATAAAGTAGACATCTAAAGTAGATGGAGGGAGGGAACTGGGTAGGAGAGGAATGGAAAGGGTAACAGGGGTGGGGATCAGGTGTGGAGAGAGCAGATGGGGAGGAAGATGACTGGGAGAGAGAATGGAAATAGGTGGTGGGGGGCATCTCTAGAACAGGGAAGGTTCCCCAGAGTCTATGGGGGTGATCCTAGCTGAGACTCCAAGTGGCAGGCATTAAGGAGCCTGAAGTTTCCACCTCCTACAGCCAGGTAGGACTTCCAGTGTGTTGGAGTGGGGGACACCAACCCACCCATAAAACTTTCAATCCAAAATCTGTCTTGCCTACAAGAAGTGTAGGGATAAAGATAGACCAAAGTTTGAGGGAATGGCAAACCAATAACCAGGCCAACCTGAGACCCACTACACGGGAAAGAGCCATTCCTGTTATTATTAATGATATTCTGCTATGTTTGCAGACAGGAGCCTAGCCTAAGTGTCTTCCAAGAAGCTTCATCCAGCTGCTGATGGAAACAGATGCAGAGACTCACAACCAAACAATAGGCTGAACTTGGAGAGTCTTGTGGAAGAGTAGGAGGAAGGATAGAGGGAGCCATAAGGGTCAAGGACACCACAAGAAGACTTACAGAGTAAACTAACTTGGGTTCATTGTAGGCACACTGAGACTGAACCACCAACCAAAGAGCATGCAGAGACTGGGTATAGTGCAGAGTGATCAACTTGTGGGTCACCTAACAATGGGAGTAGAGGCTGTCTCTGACTCTGTTGCCTGCCTTTGGACCCCTTCCCCTAGTGGGGTTGCCTTATCAGGCCTCAGTAAGAGAGAATATATTTAGTCCTTCTGTGACTTGAGATGCCAGGGTAGGTTGGTACTCCATGGGGGCCTCCTCTTCTTTGAGACGGAGATGGGGAGGTAGGGGAGGGGACACAAGGGTGGGACTGAAAGAAGAGGGAGGGTCTGAGATCAGGCTGTAAAGTGATTGAAGAACGAAAGAAAAAATTTAAATTCAAAGTTTAGGAAATGCTTTCATGTTTTCTTCTGAGGAAGTAGTGAGCCAATGGCTAAAAATTATAGAGAAAGTAGGACAGGGCCAACACATAAATAAATGCATGTCAAGTGAAGGAATATTAGAGACACCCACCATCATTTACTTTCACAGTTTTATCCCGAACATAAATTTACTGGCTAGAGATGGAAGCTGGAGACAAATCCATGCTCACCAGACAATGAACCATCAGAATACTTCAGCATTTTCTATTTTACAGTTCCATTCTTTATTCTGATTCAAGATTGAAACATTTTCATTGCACTTACATTCTAACATATATATTACATATTACATATATATTAATATATATATTAGAAATGGTGGTCATAATATGCTACTTCCCAAAAAGGAATTTTAATGGACTTTTTTTGGAAATAAAATGTGCTAGAAGATTATTCTGACCTTCCTGGGTTTTCTTCCATGAAATGGGTAAAAAATATGTCCCTTCATGTCTTTGAAAGAGAAGTTCTTCTGAGCAGAAATTGAAAGCACAGGCTTTGTGAGAGCCCCAGTTCATTGCCATGAGATCAGGAACTCTGCCACACTTCTTTATGGCTCTCTGTCCTTACCAAACCTGCTCTAGAAACACCAAGGCTTCCCCACTTAACCAGCACTTCCAGTGCAGGTTTCCATATCAGAACACATGACACAAGTCTGCAATATTTTCTTTTGCTAATCTCTCTTTAGTTACAGGAGGATCAGTCAAGAAGTTAGGAAGGGTGAAAGAAAACAGGTACAACTCCTACACTGCAGTAGTACACATGACTGTTCAGCTCCTTGAACATTTTGCATGATCATAAGAAAGTTAGAGAACTGTAACTACTGTACATAATAACATTAAACTCTAAGCACTACTTCCATTAGCTTATAATTTGAGGTCAGAGTTTCTATCAATACTGCACATACCCTTAAAATATCTTAGAGCACAGTTTCATGTTATAGTTAAAACTTTTAAATATGTATGAGAAATCTTTTGCCTACATATATGTATATGTACCACAGGTATGACTGGTGCCCACTGAGGCCAGAAGAGGGCACTAGTCCCTTGGAATTGAATGTACAGGGGTTGTGAGCTGCCATGAACATACAAGAAAGCAAACCTGGAACAGCAGTGAGCGCTCTTAACTACCGAACCATCTCTTCAGCCTCTCTAGTAGTGTACTTGGAACTTTACAAAGCAAAACTTAAAGGAAAAAGGAAACTGAAGGGATAGGGCAAGCACACAAGATAAAGCCTGAGTTTTCTTGTATTACAGAGGACACTGAGAATGGTGTCAAACATTTAATAATAATAATATTATTATGGCAATGTTGAGTTCCTCCTGATTTTGATATTTTACACTGGATGTGGTGGTTAGGGGTAGAGAAACACTGTGTCACAGTTTGTTCTCGAGTAATTAACAAGATGGAAATACACATATGCATGTATGATACATAGAGTACATATCTGTATGTGTGTGTGCACCTGCGTGTAGGTTCATAGACATACATAGATACAAACATGCATACAAGTCAGGAACAAAGAGGTCAATGTTAAAAATTTCAGCAACTCAGTAATATTGAATCATGTGACCATGTGCATATGCACACATACTCACATTTGGGAAATACAGATAAATGAATGTAGAAAAATGTCATCCTATGGGAAAAGAAAAAGTCTTTGCATGATTCATAGGTTTTTAATTGAATAGTATTAACTGACTATGAAATAAACTTCAAAATAATAAAAGAGACAATAATAAGGAATTTCCAAAAATAAACAAAAAGTAATACGCTATCATTTCAGCCAGTAGGTGATACCGTAAAGTACTACTTCTGTCTTGTGTTCCGAGAAAGCCATTTATAAACTCAAGGTTCAACAGCCAGGGGCACTGATAAAACCCTTGGGTACTGTATCACTGGCATGATGGTAAACCAAAAGACGACACTGGTGTGCGTAGATAAGACTGTCAACACGAAAACACTCTAACACTGCAGAAGTCTCTGCAATAGCAACTAGGAGAGTACTACTATGGCCAGCATAGAGCCATACTTCTCTCCCTGAAATAATAGGCTCCTCATGTAGCATTTCCTGTGATATCGCCTAAGGGTTAAAATGTATAGTTGGATGAATAGAATGGTGTTCACTCATCTTACAAAGGCAAAAAAAATTTGAAGATTCCAGAAGTTTACCTGATTTGCAAAAAAGCCACATGTGCAAAGTAGAGGAATACATCATATCCACACAAATGACAGCAACACATTTTGAATTTTCTGTTACTATACACTCAACTACATTCAGTGATTTTTACACTGGTGTGTGTACAAAGATGTGCACACATGTGGAGTAGAGGTCACAGGACAACCTGAAAGAGTTCTTTCTTTCCTTCTACGTGGGCTTTGAGAATCCAACTCAGACCATCAGGCTTGGCATCATGTCCTTTACCCACTGAGCTGTCTCACCAGCCTGCCATGACTTTTATAGACATGTCTTATCACTGAATTTGCCTAAGTAAATAACATGAGTTAAGTCTAATTCCACATCCCTAGAATTCAACTGCCATCCACCAGAAGTGACATTTATAATAATCATGTTTGAAGGATACAATCAAATCTGGCTAATTTTTAATGAATATTTTTAGAATTTCAAGTATTTGGTCCTTTATTAATACATTTAAAAATTCTCATATAACAATTATTAAAATTTCAAATTACTTAATCTAATTACAGAGTTATATTAATTCAGTAATTCTTTTTAACCTTTAAAAGTTAAAGAGAACACTGGCTATTTTCTCCCAATTTCTAAATGCAACAGACATGGTAGATAATCTTCCTTTCAACAAAGTCTTGGGTTAGAGGGAAATGCCAGTTACCCAGATGACTCTGTTTACAAGATCACAGCCCTAAGAGTGAGAAGGGCATAAGGCCTAGAATTAGCTGGTAGAATTGTTTCAAAAGCAATTTTAAAGCTACCCCTTTTCTTTCTTCCTCTCTTTCTCTTTCTCTCTTTCTCTCTCCTTCCTTCCTTCCTTCCTTCCTTCCTTCCTTCCTTCCTTCCTTCCTTCCTTTTCTTTCTTCAATACCAATGGCCAAGGAATAAAAGGGGGTGATAACAGGAAAAACAGCAGCCCTTTCATAGAATGAACTCGATTTCTCTTGAAAACATGTTTACAGTGGCTCTACTGAATCAACAGTTCTGTGGTCCATGGAGAAAACAGCACAAGACAACACATCTATCTAACCATTGTGATAATTCAGCACCACACACCTGACTCTCCATTTGCATTTCTGGTACTCTTGTTTTCTTTACTATTTTAAGCAAATCACTAGAGTACCTCCAATTCAGTAATGAAGTTGAATGGACCCCAAGTGCCTAGGTGGGCTTGTAATTCCCTCTCCTCGAGGAGACAACATAGATCAAGGTGACAAGAAAGACAACTCACCAAGACTGAAGAGAAGTACTTTGCTGGACAGTGTGAAGGTCTTTCTTTTAAAAGATTCCTTCTGAACCATTACTGTGTGAAAGCACTGCGCAGTGCTGAGGCTAAGAGCTGAGCAAGTTTCAGTTTGAAAGAGCTAACAGAGATCAAGTAGTGATCAGAGGACTCCAAGTCATACAGGTGCTGGCTGTGTAGGACCTGGATGGGACACAGACTTGAAGGAGATGCATGGGAGGGTAGATGTCCTAAGGACAGGAGGGTCAGCAGAGCTTTATAGCAGAATCCAGGTACAACCTGCATGTGCCCAGCAGCGAAGGAGCTCAAGTATCCCAGTACACAACAAAATGGGATGGCTCGCACCACAGGGATAAGGCCTTTATAGGAGGGTCTATGCTACAATGGAGCCTTTCATTTTCCACAAAGGCAGTAGCAACTATGGTTTGTTTGTGTGTTTGTATACAATACAATGGTTATCAACAGAAAAGGGAAGACTCAAGACTAAGGTAGTTCCTGTCTCATTTTCAGGTAGAGTCTCACTAAGGATCCAGGAGGGTGAAGCAATCAGGTTTGTCAGTAATGTTGATAAAGGATGTGAAACACGTGGCGCATTGCCCCAGGGGTTAGAGTGAGCAGCCTCTCCTCGAATTAATAGATGTGGACACAAGGGCAATAACAACTAAATTAAAAGTGATCAGAAAGAGGTACTAGCTATTAATCTGCAAAGAAAAGGTAGAAGAAACGAAGTGTAGGAGAGGTTGGCCTGTTTCTCAAAGACCCAATCTATCAGTAAGACCACAGTATTATTATAAAAAGTAAATAAGCAAGAAACCCAACCTCTTCAGGGAGTTAAATAAAGATCCACGATTAAAAAAAAAAAAAAAAAAAAAAAAGGAACCAGGCAACTTATGGGAATATATAGTGTATAGTAAACAGTGGCTTCAAAGGGACCAACTATAAAATATGATATAATCTGATACATTACTACTTATGTAAGACTATGTGCCATATAATTTACAGTGGTATGTGATTATTGCAGTCTCTAAATAAACACACAGATGCCTCAGTAGGTAAGAGCACTGATTGCTCTTTAAGAGGACCCGGGTTCAAATCCCAGCACCCATATGACAGCGTACAACATGTCAGACAGACATGTATACAGGAAAAACACCAATGCACATAAAATAAAAATAAAAATTTTAAAGTAGTTAAATAAGCACCCATGTATTTTCTCTATGTAACATTATAGTCAGCATCACTCTCTTCTGTAGTCCACTTACATATGTGAACATGCATGTTTGTCACCCAGCACAATTACATTACTGTTCATTGACACTGACTGAACCATGCTTTTATTGCACTTCACTATTAGGTTCCCACTTACCATTCAAAAGCCCACACATGTTTATCATTTAGCTTTTAGCATACAGCAAAAACCTCAAGGCCTCAAGGTATGGCAGCACAGAACAAATTCAGATCCTCTGATGTTTCAAATGAGACTAGAAAGGCTTTTTTTTTAATGCAAAGAATTATATTTGCAAGCCTATCACCATTTAGGAAAATGTTGAATAATGCGTACTGAGTGTTTTCACATAGTAGAAGAAGAAAACCAAGTGACCAACGAACAAACAAAAGACTCAGAGGGCTGACCATCTCCAGCTAACACAGATGAACAGAGGATCTGATGTGAGAAATGTAGGGCAAGTCAGCCAGCAGAACACACCCACCTGCATTGGAGCCAGTCAAATTATAGCGTGCATTCAGCTTTTTGATGATGTTCTCGTGGATTTGGTACCACTCACTCTCTGTATTACACCTGTGAGAATACAACCATTCGGTTAGGCTCTGACACACAAGCTTAACAACACACCTCTCTCTTGGCCACTAGAACGTGCTATTCTCCTAGGAATACAATGCCTAGCCATGAGGCTTACTTAGCGCAGGCAGGAAAGCTCAACTTGGCAGTGGCTGACAGTCTACCTTAATCCATCGAGAGGAAGGTGTTGAAGACTAAGCCTGAGATTCAAACTTTCACTATTAAATGAGGAGCAAGTTGATCACTTTCTCTGTCCCTTGCTTTCTTCATCTGTTAAACTTGCAGAGTTAATATATTAGACTACTGACCAAACATGGGCTTAAGTAATGCCAGCCATACAGTAAATGCTCAATAAATAAAGGTTCTCATTAGAAAATTTCTGCTCTTTGTAACATGACCAGGTCTGGCTAAAGTCAAAATGCAACCCATTAAGTAAATCAAAATTGATGCCAAGACAGCTTACACTGGTGATAGCCTGCCAGGATGTAAAGAAGGCAATGCAAAAATAGTTTCAGATTTTCCATGTCTTGATGAAATGGTATCACTCCATTGTTTTACCCTCTGACCTCTACCTCTTTGATTTTTGCGGGGGGGAGGTGGGCAGGGCAGTGCTGGGAATAGAAGATCTTAGGCAAGTATTCTACCACAGTGCTATATAGCGCCAGTCCTTGCTTTTAGTTTTTGTTACTTTCTAGCTCATGTTACCTTTGCTTGATGTAGTCATCAGCTGGCCTATGGGTTCTTAATGACTGGATATAGGATGTTTGGTTTTTTTTTTTTTTAATCACAGTACTACTGAATACTTTGAACATAGTAAAGCCTTAAGACTACCAGTTGCATAAATGGATGGAAGGATAGATTGACGGATAGATGGACAGATGGATGGTGGATAGGTGCCTCACTGACTAGTAACTCCTAATGGTTAATAAACATATGTATCTTCTCATCATCTTTATTGCTACAACTACTCTAATGAGGTTTCAGAGAACGTCCCTATCTAGATGTGTTTATAAAGCTGCTACTACTTTTATGAACTACAAATGCTCCTGCCAGAGGGCTGTAGATATCAAGACTGAATATACTGTCAACCGAACCCAATTGTCCCACAGTAACAATACTCCTCTTACCATGTCCGAGGCATATAATTCGCCATTACTAGCTTAGGTATGTACATATCATCATGGGTCTTCCAGGATAAATATCATGGAGGTTGTTGTCAGGATAACTAACGGGGATATCAAACTGAGCCTTGGCGTTTTAGAACACTGGAAGAGCTAGATGGAAAACCATTTCATCTGTATAGCTATGAGAGATCAAATCCCATTTAGTACATTTCATCTCTATTTTTCTTCTTTCTGCCCATGTTTTGACCTTAAAACCTCCAAGTAAGATCAACACGCCTCAAACAAGTTATTTGCTACTTTTTTTGGCGGGGGTGGGGGTGGGGGGATCCCAGATGGAGGTAAGGATTCAGTCGCTTGAACAAACAGAATTTTTTCCAAATGGATTCTAACAATCATTTAAAAAGCTTTATTAAGACTGGCTCCTCCCTACTGTTGGAGATGGTTTTCACGGCTTAGTATTTTTGTCTTGGAACTATTTCACAATTTGCTGAGTCGACAGTAGAAGCAATAACCAATAACATAATCTGATTCTTAAGAAAAGGCAGACAATTAAAAAAAATACAAAGAGCAGCACAGTTTATTTTTAAAATGGTCTTTTTTTGGCAGCTGGTTGCATAATCGGGACTGACTCCTGTCACTGTCAGCCTCTCAGTCTTCCCAGTGGTGAGATAAAGACCTCATGTGTCACCATGCCTGGCAAGACTATGCTAAGGAACAACGAGACTATGCTTGCAAAGAATTTTGGCTTTCTTTAGTAACGCCATATTCTATCCTGCTCACGTTACTGGACAGTGGTGTGAAATAACATCCATGAAGCTGATCTGGGAGCTCAGGTACCAGAGGCAGACATATTTTGATCCCCTTCCTTAGTACCTGGGTAACAAGGGTAAGTTACTCAGCTCTCGGTCTCTTGTGTGCACTCACCCAAGACATGTGCTTCCCAGGTTTGCTGTGATGACGAAGTGACGCAGCACATGTAAAGTTCTGAATCCTTTGCACACACTACACAACCCCAAGGGCTTTTATTAGTCACTGTCTTAACTAAGTTGTAGTTTAGGACTATAAGTAGCATTCAGGGAAAATATTATAGTGGATTTAATCAAAACCATTCATAATGAGGGCTTCCATGAGAACAAAAAAAAAAAAAAAAGGAAAAATAGAATAGCAAGTTCAATTACCTACTAGTTTTAAGATATTTTCAAGCTTAAAGCGAAGGTCATAGGTTTAACCCTCTTAGAAAGGGTAGAAACAACTCTGGTCCTAAACCAGAGGCTACAGATAACCTAATCTGCTTGTCAACTAATTACTGAATGTTCTGCAGAGACCTCACTGCATAAAATGTAGATAAATCCATGAAACCCTGAAGCTATGGACACAAAGCAATTTTTTGGCCAAGCGTTGGTAAAGAGCCAGTTGTACTCTCACCCCCTCCCAACAAAACCCACAGAAACATAATACTTACTGCTACACAGGGTAAGAAGCGGCCTAAGTTTGCTCACAGAACTAGCCCACAATGTAGTCCCTGACGCCAAAAGTGAAGGCTCTAGTAACTCTCCTTTGGGTCATGACATTGCTCATCAGATCTTTTCCACCAAGTCTGTGGGATGCGTCAGTGTGGACACATGTTTACATGATCATCTTAGAAATATATAACTGAGGATATGGATTAGACCACATGATCAGACCACATGATCTTCATAGGAGTGTTGCCTCTTTAACTATGGCCAACTCCAATACAACACTAAAATCTTAACCCCAGGCTCTCAGAATGAGACCTTATTTAGAAAGAGGGTCTTCTTAGAGATAATCAAGTTATAATGATGTCCCTGGGGTAGCTTTAATCCAATACTATCCTTACAAAGAGAAAATAGACTCGGATGTCTATTTGAAGTGTTATGTGAAGAAGGCAAAGGTCAGAGCAATGTACCAACGGGTATGGATGCCAGGAGAGAGGCCTAGAACAGATCCCTGCACAGTCCTTGCCCTGAAGGCAGCAAACATACCTGGACCACAGACTTCTGTCCCCCAGAACTAACTGGAAGATGATACACTCTGCTGCATAAGCCCAGTTATTCATGGTTTGTCATTAAAGCAGTTCCAGCCAACTATCACACAAAGCAGGAGGGGAATAACCCATGCTTCCCTCTCTTGATTCTAACTTAGTTATATTTTAAAATAATAGATTTTGCCTTCTAAGAATAAGCTAATTATGTAATGGTAATGACATGCTGCTAAGTTGCTTACAAAGTGAAGGAGATACCTATATAGATGGTCCCCCTAAGTGAATAAACTGTATTCACTGGTACCCAATTCATTGATCCTCCAACTGGCAGTTTATAGGGGTTCAGACAAATGACTCAGGCCCACCTTTCCTCCTGTTGTTCATCCTCCCAGGCAGGATTCTCAGGCACCCTGCACCCAGGCCAAGCCCCCCCCCCCACAACACACACACACATTTCTTACATGTACACTTTCAGGACAAGGTCATCTTTCGTCTCTCCCGTGAGAAGGTCTGCGATGCTAAGAACAGCACAGCCAAAAGGTCGCCGATACTGAACACTGCAGGCATTCTTTTTTTCTCCTGCTCCCATTCGACCTGTCCAGTTAAGAAGCAACCATGACCCATGAGGACATGTGATTAGATGCATCGTAGATACAGACACAGGTACAAGATAGACCATATGCAACAAAACAAGGAGCTAGGAAGAAAATGCCTTTAGGATAACAGAATATTTCTCTTCAAATAAAGATTCTGTCTAATCACCTAGCTGTCTGACCTTGAGATAATGGCCTAAACTCTGAGAACATGAGAAGTGTGTAAAAAACAGGAAGATTGGAGCAGATCTCATGCATGAGAAGCATCTTCTTGCTCTGATGCACCATGAAAGCATCCCAGAAGGTGCAAACCATGCAGGACAGTCATGGTACCCATTTCATTTTCTACATTAAGAGTTGCATATTCAAAACAACTTCAAAAATTTCAACTTTGATCAGATGCCTTGGGACACGGCTGTAAACCCCTGTGTTTGGAGTGGTTAGACAAGCTTCTGAGATTGTACCACCTTGTGCTGCCTAGCAAGATCCTGTCTGACAATGAAAAACACAAGATTCACATCAGCTGGAGACTAAATATAACAAGTACAAGTGACCAAATGCCAATTCCTACCTTGGGACACAAGTGCTTACAACTTTGTCTTGCTCTGGGGTAGTTCTGACAGTTATAAAGTTTTAGTCCATTTAAAATTTTCAAGGTTTTTTTTTTTTTCTTTTTTAAGATTTTACTTAGGTACATAGGTGTTTTGAGGGCATGTCTTCCTATATGCTAGAGAGCTGCAGTGCTCCCAGAGGCCAGAAGAGGGCACTGGATCCCTTGGAACTGGAGGTATAAATAGCTGTGAGCTATAACGTGGGCGCTGGGAATCAAACTCAGGTTCTCTGGGAGTTACGTGCTCTTAATCACTGAGTCTTCTCTCCAGCCTGTTGATTATTTTGATATATGCTTTGAGAACATTGTTTTCTTGTCTGTTTGTTTGTTTGTTTGTTTTGTTTTTTGAGACAGGGTTTCTCTGTGTAGACCAGCTGTCCTGGAACTCACTCTGTAGACCAGGCTGGACTCAAACTCATCGATCCTCCTGCCTCTGCCTTCCAAATGCTGGGATTAAAGGCATGGGACACCACTGCCTGGTGGGCACATTGTTTCTTACCAGTATTTAACTCTCAGTTATTGCTTTTGTATACTCTAAGGTGAGAGCATGCTAGAGCTGAAATAGTATCAGGTAACAAAGAAAGAAATTGGTAAGTTTGTCTACAGATCCCCAAGAGATCCAGATTTTATTTTCCATTTGAGCAGCATTCTACAGTGTATCAATGTGCATCTGATACTCCCTTAGTCTAATGTTAAAAAGGGAAAAAAGGTGGCAATATCCAATTTGGTGTTTATCAGTCGGCCTTTCTTTTTGACTATCTTGTAGTACATGCACTACAGAAAGTGAAGCAAACGCTGCAGGGGAGGGCGGTTGAGAAGCCCTGCTGTCGCTGGGGAAGATTTCTCACTGAGCTTTGTGATCTCCCAATTTGCTCCAGTTGGCCTTGTCTTTCTTGTTCAAAGTTCTCTTTACTGGCTCTGTGGGCATGCACAGCTTTAGAAACTAAGGCTTTGATGCAATTAAAATACCAGAAAGATTTGATGCCCAATCTTGGTGTTCCCAACTGTAAGACTTAGGGTAAGAATTCAGTTCAGGTTGGTCTCCAGGAAAATTCTCTAAGCAGGAAGGAAGGAAGGAAGAATGGAGGAAGGTGAAACACTGAGCAACCAGCTAAGCACCAGAAAGGAAGCACAGGTGATGGTGGGGCCTTTCACTGGGGTGATCAGGGGTTCAAAACTGGCTTCTCCTTTTGCTTCTTTTCTGTTTTTTTTTTCCAAATCAAGGACCTGGCCATAAATTCCCAGAAGTGAGATGTTACTGCTTTTGCTTTTGGCAGCCAGTGAGGGTCACTATGCCCTTTTCCCAGTAAAGCAGGTACAAGGGACATTCTATAAAAAGCAAGAAGTGTCTGTCCTTGACAGATAATAATCTTCTCCTTAATTTCACTGCATCAAGAACACTGGCAGATTCGTCCTAACCTTTCTCAAGTGTTTTGCTTTAGTTTCAATTCTGATCTCTTTCTAACTATGGAACCAATAGCTATTGTTTTGTAAGGATTTATTTGACCAATAGGGAGTAGGTGTTGGTAGGTAATTCCTATTTCAGCATTTATTTTGCTAACTTATGATGATGAACATCTTGGGAGTTAAAAAACAAAACAAAACAAAAAAAAAGCAATTCCTAAGAAACTACTCTGTATTTGAAAGGCTGCCCCAGGCCATCTCATTACCAAGGTGGGCTGCATCCTTGGCACGGACTCTGTCAGTGAAGGCCATGTGCTTTGATGATTGTTATCCTACATACCAAACTGACAGATATGGTCTAGAATATTTTCAAAGCCAGAAGGCTTTGCCTGTTCCCTCAATGATTTAACATATTATACTCAAACTTGAGCAATGTTTACACAAAGATATCTAAAACACATTTGATATTAGTAAGTGACTATATACTAAAATTTAAAAACTAAAAAGTATACAATTATAAAACAAACCTCGCTTTTATCATATTAGAGACATGTTTAATCTCAAAAAATACATAGTAGCCTATCAACTTTCCTATTATTTTAAAGGAGTCTAACTACTACTTTCTCACATACTTATCCATATAATGAAAATTAAAGCCCCAAACAGACACAGGCATTGGTACACATCTGCAATCTCATACTCAAGAGCTAAAGCAAGGTTAGGAGTTGGAGGCCAGTGTGGGCTACACAGTGAGCTGCAGATATATGTGATCTACAAAATGAGATTTTGTCTCAAAACAACAAAACACCCCCAGAGCAAACAATGGTACCATAAAATAAAATAATAAAAGAGCAGTTTACTTTTAAAAATTAACTCTCTTGTTCCTCCAATATCAAAACAGCATAACATAGTTTCAGAACACATTTTTAATGAGTAGAAAATCTATGTGTGAATAATAACATACTTTACAGTTTCCTTCGAAATACAATGTGGTCACAATATACACAAGCTACCATACTATAGAAACAATGGTGACATTGCAGGCCTGTGTGGCAAGCTGCCATTCTGCTGCACGTGCACTGTCGTGCAGGGGCTGTAGCAACTTACATGACTTGGGGACAGATTTTTAGTATCAGCTGGATGACACTAATAGGAGAGCTATGCTGTCTACACCACTCATTTTCTTGTGCTGTCACATGGGGAAATGCCTGCTTTTAGAAGACTTTCATGTAGGAAAATGAAGGCCAGCAGTCCCTCCCTACCAAAATGTTGGTCTTCAAGATGGGAATTAATGCTGCATTATCTAAATCCTTTCATGATCAGATCAAATGTGACAAAGTGAGAGTTGACATTAAAAAGGCAGATTCATTCTTCCCTGTAGGGTTTCTCAGCTCCTTCAATAAGCTGATGAAATTACATAAGCTAAAAACCACACAGTATCTACTGTCTCAAAACTCTTTCCTCATATAATATTCCATAATGATGCTCGGTAGCACTCTGGTCAGGACATTGCTAGTAGTTATGCAGATTTCCTAAGCTTGGAGGAAATTTAGCTCCTAACAGTTTATTTTACAATATTAGAGACTATAATTGAAAGAAAAATACAACATGTTTGAATCAGATAGGTTGGAGGGGGCAATAAAGCACAACAACGTACTTAACAATTTATATTCTAAAAGACAAAAATGCTATTTGGTTAGAGGGTGAAATCAACGATCCCAGAGAATAATTCCTAACTTCTTACCTTCTTGGATTCAAATTTGGTCCCAGGCAGAAAACTATACTGAGCCACACAGAGACCCCTTGGGTATCTCTCCCGACAGTCATAAGGGATGAACTTACCAATGCGGATAATGTGGACGGTAATATAGATGTCCTTCCTGAGTTCACTGCTACCCAAGTCCTATACCAAGAAACAAAGCCTGGTTATTTTAGAGGTCCTATTCTGTGCAGCAAGACTCAGGAGCTCTGTGCACTCTCTCACAAATGAAGAAGATACACATAGACATGTGCAATGGAATGCTTAGGGCAGGGGGACCCTACCCTGTTCAAACCCGGGTCTAAATAAGTCACTACTTCTGCTTAGTTTGTGTAAAAAAAGAAACCACTCAGGAACAAAGGCCACTGTTGATCACCTCTCCTAACTCACCCATTCTTTAAACACTCCAGAAGCATGGACTGGATGGCCACTGCCGTGCCAGGCCCAGTCACCACTGTGCTTCTATAACAGTCTCCCCGGGCCACCAGGACTCAACCACAGGTGTGTTAAGCAGAATAAAAACCACAGTGAAGGGAGCAGTCAACTGTGATTGATGTTAGTCAGAATTCCAACTACGATTGCAATCTGGGAGTTATTTAAGACATTTAAGCAGAGTCAGGAGTTTCTCCTTCAGAAATTTACCTCTCCTTAGCAATAAACACAAGGTGCACTTACCACAAAGAGAGAGCAGTGTCTTTCGGGCTTATCCGGGACTTTGGGAAGCCCGTTTCTATTCAGTCTCAAGAAAAATCTCTCACTATAAGAGAAAAGATAGTTGGATACTTAGAAAAATTGTTTCATATTTAGCCTTTACTAACTGTTGGTCACCTGAAAGCTCAACATTGGAGAGCACTGAATGCAACACGCATGTGTTTCACTTCTGATAGAACTGGCAAAGCAGCAACTGCATATGTGCATATGAAAAAAACCTAACTGTTCCAGCAACAGGATAAGTTTTCTTGTTAGCGGTATCACTGTTTTATTCCAAACCAACACATAATATGAGACAGTAGAGCCCAGTCCTTCCTGGTTTTATAACTAAGATGTTTTAATGATTTATATAATTTTACTTAGTTTGGAGTAATGATAAAGTGGCTTTGTAGTTCTTGGACTTTTGCATCTATTCTTCATAACACAACAAAAATTTTAATTCATGAAACTTAAATTTACTTTGATCTACAAATAAACAGATGATCTCAAGCTCTCTACTGAGCCTATATTTGATAACATAGTGTCACCTAGGTTTATAATAAACACAAATGACTCACTGTGCCAATCAGTCAGTAACTGAAGACAATAAATGTTTGTGGATATCATACAGATTCAAGGTAATGCATGACATATTTATTTATGTTCAAAAATTAAAAAGATTGTCTATACAAGAAATATTAATGCACCCACTATCTCCAGCTTTAAATTCCCCACTGAATTTCAATATCTGGTGGAAGAATCAAATAACTGGCTGCCCCAGGCAGAAAGCACAAAACCAATATCCACTGAATGTGAAATGATCACATGATGTGGCCTTGGCTACTGCAGGTTTAGCCTAGGGAAGAAGAAATAGGCCCATAACCTACAGGTTTGCATATTACAATCATCACTAATCCTTGCCTTAAATAATAGCTCTATGATTCCAATACTACAAGCAGGAAAATGAGAACCATAAACAGGTCTCTATGGAGGATATGAGTTTCAATTTATGATAGCCTTACAATACTTCTGCTCTCCTTCGTGATGTAACTCTAGATGGATGCATGTAACAGATTCAACTGCCTGGCTAACCTCATTGTTATCTTTTATTATACCTATTCTTGACCTGTCATATGAGAAAGGGCAACTAACACACATTTCGACTAGGCTATTTCCATTCCTCTTAACCAAGCTTCTTCCACGGAGCAGGTGGCTGGTGCAGTATGAATGGAAGGAAGATAAATTGCTGCAAGGCTCTTCGAAACTACGGTTCCCACGTGAGTCTGAAATGCAGGCTGGGAAGAGCAAACACAACCAAAGATACAAAGTGAAATTAGTCCTGTCCAATGCTCATCTACAATAATCTTCTTTTAAATAGACTATAAGCTCTCTTCACAATGAAAGAAAATGCATTAGTGTTTCAAACTTATAAGACACAATCAAAGGAAGTATACGCAGATTCATTTTACAACAAGGGAGTTCCACCTTCAACCGTCATAGTATTGGTCAATCCTTTTGAGAGTTCACCATTTAACAGATATTCTGCTAAGATCTTCATGTGGACAGACTCATCTGATACTCAACATGCCCTCAGAAGTGTGTACTATTATGCTACCTGTTTAACTGATGGGCAAACTAAGATAAAAGTTTTGTCAAAGGTCCAAAAACCAATGTGACTAAGAACAGTATTTTGTGTGTTTGCTGAAAATCTTCACTCCTCATTTGAATGTTAGAGTTAAATTATTTTTCCATTCTATGCAAATACTGAGCAAGGATTTCCCTAGTATGGAGAAAACGAGACAGGTACAGAGGTAAATACTTGTAAGGCAGAGGCCAGAGGACTGCCATGAGTTTGAGGCCAGCCTGGGCTACAGAGAACATAGCAGGACAGCCAGGGCTACATAACAAGCCTGTCTTGAAAAACCACAAAGAAAAAGGCACAGTCATCTCTGTATCTGGGACAGTCATGTGACACTAATGTGAAACTGTTCCCTGAGGTTTCAGACTAACTCGAACCATGCCTTCCCCGTGCCAGCAGGACGAGGCAGGGACTAATCTTGGTTCCAGGCTGCAGAGCAGTTCTTAGTTGAAATTTGTTCCCTGACAAATCGGTTTGTTTTTTCTCAATGAAAATATGAGTAAGAATATCAATTCTACTACAACCCTATTAAACAAAGACAAAACTCTCCAAAGATTTGAGAATGTGATTTTATTTCATCAAAACTGCTAAGGTTTAAACAATGGTGGTGCTTAGCTTCTCTTCGATTCATCACTAATGTGCAGCTACTAATTATAACACCTTAGCAAGCCACAGAAGTGGTGAGAGTGCCATCCCCTGGTGTGTATCACTGATAGTGTGCCCATGTCATATTGCAAATGTTACATTCAGAATGAACCTCACTGCGAGGCTCTTTTTTAAAATTTTTATTTAGTTTTTATTTTTTAATGTGCATTGGTATGTAAGTGTCAGATGCCTTGGAACTGGAGTTACATACAGTTGTGAGCTGACATGTGGGTGCTGGGAATTGAACCCAGGTTCTTTGGAAGAGCAGACAGTGCTCTTAACCACTGAGCCATCTCTGTAGCCCCTGAAGCTACTCTTTATCGTCACTGAAACTCTTGAGAAAATGTCACACTATCTTATAATTTATCTATAGAAAACAATGCATATCAATAAAACTAATATGCAAAAAATAAGACATTTTACATATTAAAACCTCAACTTTAATATTACTACAAAAAGAACTATCGAACATATCCAAGTTTCATCAGTATTTGGATAAAAACATCTAAAGAATTCTGTTTCAGAAAAAAATCCTTTTTGCTTTGCCACTATTTTAATTTCACCGGTCTAGACAGAATCCTGATTATGCAAGTATTATACTATATCATATCCTGTTCCAGAAAGAACATCAATACATACTAAGCCAGCAACATATCCTTCAGCTTAAGCATGCCTTAGAGGGAAGATAAAAATAGGTCCAAAATGGGGACTGTGAAGCAATAAGTCATTTGCAATTTATTAAAAACCAGACAGAAAAATCTCCATGTCCAATAAAAACCAGTCTATTCATTTGGTGACATGGTGCTGTTTTACAAAATCAGTTTCCTTTCAGCTTTAGTGACACAGCAATTACTTACTCATCAAATAGTTTCAGGAAAATAATGGCCTTCAGCAATGCACTTCAGAATCTTTGAAATAGAATTCTCTTCTCTCATATTTACAGATTATCATAGCATATGTTTTCTGAGCCAGGACAGAAACCAAACAAGTCAAAGGCAGTTCACTCTAGCAAACCCAACAGCCCTTGGGGCCATCTCATATAAAGGTCATTGGCCATACCTAAAAGGGTTTCTGACCTTCTACCTCAGGTGAGCTGCTACTGCAATCCTCTGGGAAGTGTGACAGAGGAATGTTTAGTAGTTTGTAAACTCATAAGTGTCTTATTAGAAGAAATTCATTACGTCATTTACATTTCTTTCTGCATCAGAAGTTGTATGTCTGTCTTATTATACTATGACCAACTAGAATATAGGTATGTAATTAGCAACATGCACATCTTTAGCTTCAACTAATGGTTTGGCAGTCCTCAACAAAACAACCTTTTAAGGCAAAACAAAACAAAAGAGAAGGAGAAATTCAAAGTAGCTGGAAAGCTTGAATCCCCTCCGACATTTCCTTCCTCCTCATAAGGCCTGAAAAGTAAATGTACAGTAGGAAAGCATACAGAATTTCCTAGCAACAGTTCAGTCAATGGTACTTCATGACCAGTTGTCAGGAGGTGCCTAACTGTTGCATGGCAGCTCTGAATTCTAGATTATTTCACTTGGCCCTGGCCCCATGTACCTTTCACATCTCTCTTACACTAAACAGGATGAATAAGATGCAATGTGGTACAACATTTAAGCAATAAACATAATACAAAAAAGCCAATAACAATAAAATCTACTGTGACATGATGTTTTCTAATGCTTTCTTCTTGAAGATTAAACAAAAGAATATGTCAGAGCACTTGGAAATAAGAGGTGATATATTATCAGTAGAGAAAAAAATCATTATTTGACTTCCTTATCTACTGACATGTTCTCCTAGAGGAAGAACTTCACTACTGGAAAATTTAGAATCTCCTGAATTCTAAATGTGAGCCATTATAAATCATGACTATCTATTCTACTGACTAATTCTTTCTTTGGAAATAAAGGAAAAAATCATAATTATTTATTATTTATAACCTGTGTTATTCTAACAAGGATATAAAAAAACAAGACAATGTAAGAAGAATATAAATAAACATCCATGGCAAGGTGCCTGGGATAAAGTAATACAGGAAACTATGTACTTCATGCCAGATGCTGTAATTTAGCCTTTACAAAGATATCGTTTAATTCCCACACCTGCCCTACAGGGTGGGAAGCATTATGATTCCAGTCTGATACGTGAGAGAGCTTGGGCTTGAGATATTGGGAAAATTGCCCCAAGGTTTATGGATAGTCAGGGATGGAGCCATGGTAACATCTGGCATCTGACAGGAGTGTCTTGGCTCATACCCATCGTGGTACCCTGTCTTTGAAAGAACAAACTAATCCAGAAATGGACAAAGGAGAGCAAGACTGTGTTACAAGGAATAAAAGTTCTAATATCAATAAAATTTAAAAATAAAATAAAATATTTCAAAGCAAAAAGTAACCAGTGTTTGTGAAAGCTATATCGGTGGTTGCCTGCTCAGGTGAGCTACTCAATTCTGAGGTCCTAAGTGAGACCTCTACAGATGGAAAGGACATTTCAACACTATGGCTTAGTAGAGAGATGTCCTCACACAGTATGCCATAAGAAGCACAGTAAGGACCTGAGTGGCTATGACACCTCTTCTTTCTCTGTAGATGTTCCTTCCTCCACTCTTGGCCCCAAACACTCTAGATCAGGAAGCTTTCTGCTATACCAGCTGTATCTGAGGTCCAAGAGTCACCAGGTCAGATCCGAGAAGGTCCTTTAGAGTAATAGCATGAAGCGGCCCTCCCAGTAGGATATTCCTATATAAAATGCTCCACTCAAAGAGTAAGGCAACTAAATTATCTAAAGATCAATGCCAGGGACTTTTATGTGACATATATTCTTATATTTCAAAGAGCATTATACTTTATAGAGAAATTTAGTACTTCCCAAGATGGATTGATATTGCCACTCCAAGTCACTTCTTACATAAGAATCAAACTGGTCTGAAGATTAATGCATGTGAAAGTCATACAACATGAATTTTATCCAAAATACAGGGAGTGATTAAAATCTTGGTTTGAACGATGTGGTGCAAAAGATCATGAGTTAACCAATCTACAAAAAATTACAAAGAACACTTTCAAAAGGTTTGGATAGTTAAACCACTTGAAATTTATTTACCACCCCCAAAGTTAGCAATAATAAAACGGAGCAAACATTTAAAGGGCCATGTTTTTATAAGGTAATTCGAAAAATAAGGGAAACATCCTAATCTTCTATACACATGCAAACCAATTATAGCAAAAACCAAACCAAACCTTAATATCAAATATTTAAAAATGCAAAGGTACTTGTCTTAAATTTAGCTATGTTGTGCGGGATAATGGTTAATACTTACTTTAATGAAATGTGTAGGAAAAGAAAGCAGAAGGGGGTACCACTAGGGGGGGAAAGTGGAGCCAACAAGAAACAGACAGGAGATGGGGTGATAACAGGAGATAAGTCATTGTGGCAGGGAGATGATTTTTAGAAAGTGTGATCACAGCTGCATGGAAATGTCATCACTGAGCCTATTTTGAATTCTGACTAAGAGTTAAAGGAGGGGGCACTCGCTTTAGTCTTTCTCCAGAGAATGTGTTAGATGTGTGATAGGAAAGCTGGCTTCTGAGCAGAGGAAGCAGAAAGAGACATGGGGACCAGGGTCAACAAGAGGGTGATCACTGCAAACACTGTATCCTTGACATGCTACGAGGGAGCAATCAACTGGACCTATATACAGTAGTTACTCCAACTTTGTGAAAGAGACCACGTTTAATATGGAGCTTTGAAAACAAGTAAACCAACGCTCTTTGTAAGGACTTTGTGGTGAAGTGGGCATTTAAAACAGAAGAATATTGAAGAGATTTGGAGAGAGTGGGCAGCCTTGCCTTGTTCCCGATTTTAGAGGAATTTCCTTGAGTATCTCACCATTTACTTTGATTTTGGCTATTGGCTTGCTGTATATAGCCTTTATTATGTTGAGGAAAGTGCCTTGTATCCCCGATCTCTCTAAAACTTTAAACATGAATGGGTGTTGGATTTTATCAAATGCTTTCTCTGCATCTAAAGAGATGATCATGTGGTTTTTTTTATTTTCAGTTTGTTTATATGGTGGATTACATTGATGGATTTCTGTATATTAAACCATCCCTGCATGCCTGGAATGAAGCCTACTTGGTCATGATGAATGATATCCTTTATGTGTTCTTGTATTCGTTTTGCAAGAATTTTATTTAGTATTTTTGCATCGATGTTCATAAGAGAAATTGGTCTGAAATTCTCTTTCTTTGTTGAGTCTTTGTGAGGTTTAGGTATCAACGTGACTATGGCCTCATAGAATGAATTTGGTAATGTTCCATCCAATTCTATGTTTTGAAGTAGCTTGAAGAGTATGGGTATTAGCTCGCCTTCGAAGGTCTGGTAGAATTCTGCACTGAAACCATCTGGCCCTGGGCTTTTTTTGGTTGGGAGACTATCAATGATTGCTTCTATTTCTGTAGGGGGTTTGAGCCAAGGGGTACCGCTCAAACTAAGGCACCAGCCAAGGACAATACAGGCGGTAAACTTTAAACCCCTACCCAGATCTAGCCAATGGTCAGAACAGTCTCCACAGTTGAGTGGAGAGTGGGATATAACTTTCTCACGTACTCTGGTGCCTTACATTTGACTATGTCCCCTGGATGGGGAGACCTAGTGGCACTCAGAGGAATGACAGCAGGTCACCAAGAGACTTGATACCCTATGAGTATATACAGGGGGAGGTAATCCCTCTCAGGAACAGTCATAGGGGAGGGGAATAAGGGGAAAATGGGAGGGAGGGAAGAATGGGAGGATACAAGGGATGGGATAACCATTGAGATGTAACAAGAATAAATTAATAAAATTAAAAAAAAAAGAAAAAAAACAGAAGAATAAAGGTTAAGAAACTTCAACTGGAAGCAGAATGATTAAATAAAAACCCAACTAATACAAGCCTTTATTATCAATAAATTCATCTTTCATGTATTTTTTCATCCCGAAAGGTTGTTTTTAGGGTTTTTTGTTTTTGTTTTTATTTTGTTTGTTGTTGTTTGTTTGTATTGTGACTATTAAGTCCACAATAGGTGTGGTGGCACTCGGCTATAATGCCAGTGCTCTGGAGTCAGAGGGAGGAAGATGACTAGGAGTTCAAGGCCAGCTTGGTCTATATAGCAAGTTCTAGGCTAGTTAGGACTAAATCTTTTGAGACAATCCTAAAAATCAAACATACCAACAGAAAGGCAAGATTTTGAAACTGCACTTAATTTTTTCAACATTTTGAACCTAAGTAAAATACAAGGTTTAGGAGGATGTGGGTTGTTTTTATTGTTTTTTGTTTGTTTGTTTGTTTTGTTTTTTGTTTTTTTAATGCCTTCCCTAGATGAACATTTGGCCTTAAGGGAGAGCTTACTTGTTGGCTGACTAAATGCATGAATAAACAAACTTCAGTAACTGCATGGTAAAGGTGTGAAGTGCATATGCCTAACTGGCATAAAGTAGACACACCCTGCTTAACTTGTAATCCAAGACTTCCAAATGCTTTGGGGGTCATGCCAGGCATTTATCTCATGGTTTTTTATGTACTTTTCTTTTGCATGACAGTATTTGCAAATGATGGCCCCCTAGAGACAGGTCTGAGAGCACAGCTCTGATGAGCACAGTGCAACATGAAGCTTACTGATGCACTCATCACTCTGGCTCTCTTATTAAGGAGCACATTTCCACCCCCAACCCCTACCCCCGAGGGGAAGAATGATAGCAAAGATTAAGATACTGATGGCATGATCTTTTAATGCTTTGCCTCAACAGCAAGGCAAGCCTTAAAAGCTTCCTTTAACTGTGTCACCACACACACACACACACACATACACACACACACACACACACACACACACACACACACACACACTGTGCCAAGTACTTTGCAAGGTGGTGAGAACATAAAGATGATGAGAGGGTAGAGTCATACCACTGATAATTCCTTTGTCAATGTAAAATCCTCCTGTAACATAAATGACATTGAGTACCAAAGAGGCTCTTGTGAAGTGGTTACTATATGTGATGATGGCTTATCCCTTAGAGAGCTCAGGAAAACTACATTATTCTGAATTCCCTACAGCAAGCAACTGGGAGTTCATGCAGAAAGACAAAGATGACCATAATAGCAGTGTGGGGGTAAGGGGGAGGCTCCCTCATCCACCTCTGATTTGAAATGCAGGAACAGGGTTAAGAGTGCTCTCTGGTCACCTTGTAAAATACTCCACTACTTAAGAGAGTCAAGTTGTCTGCATAAATGTTTATAGACAAAGAAAAAGAGAAGCCAGCGCAAGTTCATGCAGGCTGTGAGCTTCTGGTTTCCTGCACCTCTAGCTTTTCTAGTCATTTACTAAAATTAAATAATCGGCATTATATTTACACCAAAAATGCTATAAAGAAGAGTGATTCAGTTATACTCCACATGTTCGAGATTCGCATGAAGCCTTTCCTTGCTCATTTCCTTTGTATCTTTGTATCCTGCTAGCAACTTCCTTAAAATCGTTCCCATTAAAGGCGACCAGGGTTTGTAGAGCCATTATTATTTTTTTTTCATATGTAACACAACAGTGAACAAATGAGGGGTAAGCCACAGATCTGATTAACTCAGAGGTGACAACACTCCCAATTCCCCCGCACCTGATGGAGCAATCAAATGATGGAGAAGAGGGAGGGCGGGAAGCAGTGGTGCCTTTCAACAGGAGCCTCAGGGAAGGCCGCTGTGGGTCACTGCTGGGCAGACGCCCACCGGGAATCTGTGCCAGCATGTCTAGACACAGCAGGAAATGCTCTGGGCCCGATAGGATGGTGGACACTGCCACAATTCAAGAAGGGTCGCCAAATGTGTCCTCTAACTATTTTTATTCTGTGCACTGTACCTCTTGCTAGTCTGGCTGGGTACTTTTTCCTATACTGTTTTTATTTTTCTTTCTTCCGCCGCTCCCCCCTCCCCCTTTGGAAAGCTTACAATTTTAACTGAACTTTGTAATATGAAATTAGAAAAAGAGACCTAGGTCTACAAACTGTCAAAGCCAAAACACTAAATAATGCTAATTTATATAAAAATGTACATGCTGAATGTGTATGATCAGACCATGGTAAGCTTCAAATAATGCCTCAAACAAGACATGCTGGCACAGGGCACAGGAACTAAAACCTGTAAAGGCTCTACTGACCTTACTATGTACTACCACACCCAGACAAAAATAGTAGAGCTCTCCTGAGCTGAACCAAGTAAGCTCCTCCATTATGTCAGCCACTGAAAAGGATTACTGAGAGTTATGAAAGCAAATTTCTGAATGAATAATCTCCCCACCTACACAAGAATCCCAGCTCTCTTATTCCCATGCCCACTATGGTGCTTCAGGATGTAAGCCCACTTCAGGCTTTCCTGAGCACTCCTGGCTAAGGTAATATGGGATTCATATCACCTTTTTGCTAGTAGGTCTCTCTAAACTTTAAACTGCAAGATCATAAGCCAAGCATCACCAATTTCCTGGAATGTCATTTCCCCAAGAGCACAAGGGAAGCCACCACACACTTCGAGCTAGGATAATGCATTATTTCCTGTTTGGGTTTAAAAGTCTTCCTCATCATAGCCACAGGCCATTGTTAATCTGCCAGGTACTGAGCAACATCCTATGAATTTAACTCTCAAGAAATCCCACCAGGAAAGCACTATTCTCCTCACTAAGTGCCACTAGTTAACAGCTATAAGGGACATGAAGTTCCATGCCTGGGCTGATATAACAAAGTGAGGATTTCTACCCAGATACTCTAACCTCAGAGTCTGGCCACTTAGTCACAGCAAAAGGCTGTACAAGACACAGGTGATATGTGTCTCCCAGACAGAGCGGAATTAGTAGCCATTTCACAGTTCAGTAAGGATCTGAATTATTAAAAAGTCTGTGCTTTACCTATTGTATTCAGTACTTTTTCTCCCTTAAATGATAGAATTGGACTGAATAAAGCATAATTGTAAGCAAAAGAAAGCTTCGATAGAAATAAAACACTTTTAAGAAAAGTGAGTTTAACTGCATTATTGTAGGAAAAAGACCTGACTTCAGAAAAGGAAAAAAAAAAAAAAAAAAAAAAAGAACAAAAACAAAACAAAAAAGAAAGAAAAGGGATCAACAAAACATGAACTTCATCTATGCAGTTACTAGAATGAAGCAGATCCTACAGCTGATTTCTCAGATGAAAGCCTCTTCCAGCAGGTGTTATATATGAGCAGCCTTGCGGTAGCTAGGGAGCAGCTGGGGACAGTCAGGCCATGTTAGATAAATTCTCCGATAAAATCAAAATAGGAATGACTTAGTCTCATGACAAAATTACCATGTTAATTAACGAAGACTTAGAATTCACCAGTAAGAAAAAGAATGAAAGTTACAAGTCAAGCACTAAACTCCGTGAAGTTCACTGGCTGACGGGTTGTCTACACTCTGACGCAGATGAAGCAGCACGTATGAAATGAAGCAGCACGTATGAAGGGAAGAGAAGCATTAGTGTGCAGCTGTATAACCTATGTAAAGCAACACACTGTGGCTCTGTACTACACATGAGGCAAGATCATTTCTTGAGGGCCAGCTAAAGGAGCCCCTATAGCATATACTGTCAGTTCCCTTTCTCTATACAATTACATTCACATGCCCTATCCTAAGGCTCAGATGGTTCCCAGCCACGCCCTCCGTTCTTCCTTTCCCATGGGTCATCTCTTATCGCAAACTTGAGTGTGTTTCCTGATGCCTCTCTCCTAAAGAGGCCTGGAGCCATCAGTGATTTCCCCTCTCCCCCAATGTGTCCTCTTCCTCCTTACTAGATCCCTCCTGTCCAGTCTCCACAAGCTCGAGTGCCTACCATTCAAGGTCTTACAAGGATGAACCCTATGTAGACCCTTAATACTCAATAGTAAGCACAAAATGGCTGGGGGAGAACATAGCACATTGCGAATATTACAGATGAATGTGGGGTACAGATGGGAGATACTGATTCCTATATAGCCTACTCTGTTAAAGGACCAGCTTCACTTGACTTTGGGCAAAGTCTGTAGGCTGTATCATCTACAAACAAAGGAGTATTAGTGGTACTTACCTAATAGGGTTGTTGCAAGAGCTAAGTCAGGGAATATTTTTACAAGAGCTTAGAACTGTATCTGGCATCTGAAAGGCATTATATAGGCGTTTTCTACATGAATATAATGAAATAAGATACCAAAGATGCAAAGAGCGGACCCCTCCCTGCCTTCCTCAGCTATTCCTTGTGGAGCAAGGAAATCAAATTTCCAGCCAGATAATTGCTCTCTAAAAGTATCTTGCTTATGTGAAACAACATGGTAAATTCACTTTTTAAAAACAAATAATTGCCTTTCATAGAAAGAAGCTGTGTGGCGGCTGTATTGGCCTTAAATGAATAGTCTGTAATTTTCCATGATCAGTAGGCTGGGTGGGCTGGTGTGGTACCCAAGTAGCTGAGAAAAGTAAGCTGGAATGATGAGCTGTAGGGTAGGCATATGCTAGGCAGATGCTGTCAGAACATGCCCGTATCCCTCCTGGTGTTTACAGAAAGGAGGGTCCCTCTCCTGGGCCAACTTCAGGCAGATTCAATAGTTGTTTAAAAACTACAACCCTGCTTTTGTAAACAAAGCCCCAGCCAAATGGTGATTTAGGGAGACCTAAAAACATCAGCCTTGGCTGATACTCTGGCGATGTTACACTTCACAATTTTGCTAAATGAACTAGGAAGATGATAGCACACGTTGGCTCCCCTTATACTAGATACCTGTGAGGACAGAATCTGAGCTTTTGTCTCTGGCAGAGATCACCAGCTCACACTGCTTCATTTCTCTTCAGATCTTCTGGAAGGGGCTGGTGAATTGATCATCAGTAAGAGCACTTGCTGCACAAACCTGGTGACCTGAGTGTGACTCCAGAAAGACACTTAAAGGTGGAAGAAGGTAGCTCATTCCACAAAGCTGTCCTTGGACTTGCACATGTGTGTCACGATATGTGCATAACCCCCATATATCATGTAGAGACATAAGCAATGAAATCATACTCTTTAGGATGGCTGAAGGCTCAGCAGGAAACTTCCTGCTAAGCTCCAAATCCTGAGCCTCTTCCAGGAACCCACATGGTGCAAGCAGTAGGTTGACAGAGAGCATAAACCCAATACGCTGTTTTCTGACCTCCACATGTGCCGTAGCATGCCCCATGAATAAACAAACAGAAACACGCTTTAAAAGAATGCTCTGAAAGGATTCAATTTCACAAACCAATTTCTACAAAGCAGATTACTTCTGGAGCCTCATAGTAGTTTCAGTGTTAGCATTATCAATGATGACGTTAAAAAATGTAAATGCCTTGTGTAAAGAAGCCCAACGTGCTGACTGTTTCTGTCACTTTGACACACACTAGAGTCACCTGGGAAGAAGGACACTCAGTTGAGGAGCTGTCTCCATCTGACTGTCTAGAGGGTACGTTCTAAATTGCTTATTGATGTAGGAGGGCCCCGCCAGATATGGATTGTGCTATCCCTAGGCAGCTGGGCAGGGGGCCTTTGAAAATGTAGCTGAATAAGCCAGAGGAAAGCAAGCCAGCAAGCAACTGGTCTCTACTTCAGTTCCTGCCACCAGTCCTGCCTGGACTGCTGCTTTGGCTTTCTTTATAACAAAATGTAACCCTTTCTGCTTTTGGCCATGCTGTCGCTCACAGCAACAGAAACAAAATTAGGCTCCCCGCAATGCCCTAGAAGCACAGTTTACATTTGTAGTTCTTTCCTCTGAACAATGCAACAACAGGGCAAAGGACACAAGAACTATTCCGAGTTCCAAGATCTAGGAAAAAAGACCAGGGCAAAAAGTCACAGTTGCTGTGCCACCATAGAGCCAAGTATTAAGTAAGAGGCCTGCATCGTGTACATCTTCAGAAGGGGACATGTGGCTCCTCTGCTTTAATGGCAGTTTGATCACTATGTTGTCTGTGTAAGCAAGCCTCAGGAAATGTAAACAAGCTAGACCTAACAATGTTCAAATACCTAATATTTGAGAGTTTGAGAGATGCAAGACTCAGGTGGCCCACTCAGGAAACAGAATAGGGATTCATCCTTGGCTCATTATAGAATATGTTGGGGCTGAAGGAGTGCAGGTAAAGCCAGTAGCCCATCTACATGCAGACCAGGAGGAAGGCACGTTATGGACTGAACTGGGAAGCAGAAGTTCACCGTTTTGGGTACCATAAGCTCAGGTTATTTTCCTATTTTCATCAAGCAAATAGGAATTAAACAAGGGGAATGTTGATATGGACACTTAACTGGAATGGCTTAAAAATTTTGAAAACATTTACAAGACAAACTCAGAAAGAAACTAATATTAAATCAGTGTCATTTCAATGATATTAATATTACAAATTAGGTACACTATATTATGATAAAAATATAATGGCATTATATTATGTTAATTGATAATTTTATTGATAACTTTATATCCGTTAGCATTCTATTAATCCTAATATAAAAATTGGTGAAATGTTATATGAATTCAACTGTAGCACTTGTGGAAAAAAAAAAACCAACAAAACAGGAATTCATTTTTCAGCACTTTAGCTTAATAAAACCAAGCAGAAGAATTCACATTTTATACTGCTTATTAAAACCATAAATGAGAGCATATTATAATCCATTGTTTTTAGGATTTCGTAAAATGATCAGTAGAAAAGCAGGTATTGAGCCAGGTGCGGTGGTTCAGGCCTTTAATCTCAGCACTTAGGAGGCAGAACAGGCAGATTTCTGTGAGTTCAATGCCCCCCTCCTCCCAGGCTACATAGCAAGTTCTAGAACAGCTGAGGCTGCACAGCGAGACCTTGCCTCTAAAAGATAAAGATAAGACAGAAAGAAAAGCAGGTATCATCTCTGATTTCTTATGCTCAGAGCTATAACAGGCCAGTGTTGTAAGCCTTTTTTTTCTCTTGGAGAACTGACTTGTGATGGGAAAAGTTCTTAAAGGACACTGATTCATCTCCTCCAACTGTTTTCCAGGTTGATTTGGAACATGTGTTATCACTGTTATTTCCATACTTCATAAACTCTACTGCACAAAACCACTGCCTTCCATGTTTTACAGGCATGGTCCACTAACCAGAAATAAATCTCCTCTCTCTTACCAGTACATAAAGACTAATTCGTAAGTTACCCATCATGTTTTATTGTTACAACTGCATTAAAACAAACCTCACACATATTTCCTAAAAAAAAAAAAAAAAAAAAAAAAAAAAAAAAAAGGGAAGTACTCCTATATTACTTTGCATTTATGAATCAGTATGTGTGGCTTAGAACTACTAAGCACGCTTGGTGTTTATTTTAATGAGTTCTTTAAAAGCACTGTACAAGTGATCATTATATTCTGATTCATGATGTAAATGTGAATTTTCAATTTCAAACATAAAGTGCTTTGTGCTTCCGTTCAAAATAAACATAGTTCTTTTAAAGTCTCAGTCAGAGTTCAAACGTTTGGCTGGGTACACAAAGCATCTATCTACTCTATGTATTTTCCTAAATATTAAAAGTCTGGGTTAGGGATATCACTCAACAATAGGGACTCACTCAGCATGTACAAGGCCTGAGATTTGATTCTTAGCACTACAGAAAAAAACAAAATTTATACTGAAAAGCTTGCCATGGAGAACCATGATGGGTAAGAGTCAGAGCAGGGAAAATGAAAACAAGCACTAGGTTTGTACTGTTTTACAGTTCTGATACTTCAACAGGAGTGTCTACAAGTTCTTCCTTGATATCATTGATCCAGACACAGGAAGATCAATGTTGCTATTTACTGAAAAGCTGAAAGATAAAATGTGCTAACTTTGATAAGTAAACATTATGCTATAGAGAAATTTTATCTTCTTGGCATTATCAACACAAAGTAACTAAAACAAGCTGGGTATTGAGGCCATCTTTCATTTAAGCTCACTTAGGATTCTATAGATTTTTGATTTCCCAGGAACTCTCAAATCTATCCAACTTTAATGGAAATATCTAGAGGGTAGGTAAATCAGAAACTCAGGAACTGAGGCTGGTAGACCAAAAAATGAACCTGAAAGCATCCAATATGCAAATATAAACCATGATTATAACAAACTCAAGCTTTGCCCACATGCTGTTACCTGATTGGGCGATTCTCTTTACTGTCAAAGAGTGAGAAGATGACCTCCAGCTCCTCTCCCAGGTTGGAACACATGAGGCTTTTCATCTGGACAAACAAGTGGTGGCTGCTGGCCTGCACTGGGGTGTCTTTCTTCCGATGACGATGTCCCATCTAAAAGATACCCACCCCACCAGGAAAAAGACAGTCAGCATGGACTAATGAAAATAATGGGGCAAAGCTGTGGAGGGATGAGGATTGCCTATAGTAAAATTTCCTTTCATGGTAAATTCAGTATCCAATCTAAATTTCAAATTTTATTCTAGCTTCTTCAATAAGATGATCAAGGGCTCTTACTTTAAAATTTCCTTAAAATTTTTAATGTTAAGATGATACAGACTCATAGCATAGATTCAGGAAGGAAGAAGTTCAAAGAATTTCTGATGGTCCTAGTTAACTTACAGGATGAGAATAAACCTGTCATCCTAAAGAACAGACAAGAGAGCTGGCCTGGTGGTGCATCTTGTAATGCCAGCAGCTTGGGAGGCTGAGGCAGGAAGATTTCAAGTTGAAGACTGACTTGACTACAAAGTGAGTTCAAGGACAGACTGGGCAACTTGATGAGACCCCTCCTCTCACTCTCTCCGTGTGTGTGTGTGTGTGTGTGTGTGTGTGTGTGTGTACGTACTATGCATGCATGCATGCTAGGGATGCTGCCCAGTGGTAGAGCAGTTGCTTAGCATAGCATATACAAAGCTTTTGGTTTAGTACCCAGAACAAGAAAAAACAACAGCAACAATAATAAAACAGCCTGCTATCCTTCCTCTGAGTGCCACCAGGTCTCCCCATCCAGGGGACATGGTCAAATATGAGGCACCAGAGTGTGTGTGAAAGTCATACCCCACTCTCCACTCAACTGTGGAGAATGTCCTGTCCATTGGCTAGACCTGGGTAGGGGTTTGAAGTTTACGGCCTGTATTGTCCTTGGCTGGTGCCATAGTTTGAGCGGGACCCCTGGGCCCAAATCTGCCTATCATAATGTTCTTCTTGTATGTTTTTAGGACCCTCTGATCCTTCTAATTTGCTATTCTCCCATGCTTCTCTCATCTAGAGTCCCAAGAGGAAGGATAGCAGGCTACCAAGAAGAGACTTGATACCTTATGAACATATAAAGGGGGAGGAAGTCCCCCTCAGGCACAGTCATAGGGGAGGGGAGTAAGGGGAAAATGGGAGGGAGGGAGGAATGAGAGGATACAAGGGATGGGATAACCATTGACATGTAACAAGAATAAATTAATTAAAAAAACTTAAAAAAATAATAAAAGTAACTAACAGGAAAAAATTAAATCATACCTTATGCATTCTTTAAAAAAAAAACAAAGAACAAAAAACAATAAAATGATAGGCAGATTTGGGTCAAGGGGTCCCGCTCAAACTAAGGCACTAGCCAAGGACAATACAGGCGGTAAAATTTAAACCCCTACCCTGATCTAGCCCATGGACAGGACAGTCTCCACACTTGAGTGGAGAGTGGGATATGACTTTCTCACGTACTCTGGTGCCTCACATTTGACTATGTCCCCTGGAGGGGGAGACCTAGTGGCACTCAGAGGAAGGACAGCAGGTCACCGAGAAGAGACTTGATACTCTATGAGCATATACAGAGGGAGGTAATCCCTCTGAGGAACAGTCATAGGGGAGGGGAATAA
The DNA here is from genome assembly GCA_907169655.1 of Acomys percivali. Classification (NCBI taxonomy): domain Eukaryota; kingdom Metazoa; phylum Chordata; class Mammalia; order Rodentia; family Muridae; genus Acomys; species Acomys percivali. The sequence continues at coordinate 137,911,317 of OU015742.1, read as the reverse complement.
GGGGAAAATGGGAGGAAGGGGAGAATGGGAGGATACAAGGGATGGGATAACCATAGAGATGTATCAAGAATAAATTAATAAATAATAAAAATAAAAATAAAAATAAATAAAACAGCCTCCTCAAACAAACAAAACTCTTCAGATTCCAGTTACAAATCATTTGATAAATGAAAGGTCAAGAATATTTCTATAACTTCTCATTTATCATACTTTAAAAATATTTTGAAAATTATACTAAACGGCAAAGCTTTGTTAGTTTGTGAATGAGGCTCTGTCAAGTCTCACTGCAGCACTCAAGCAGGTTAATACCTGAGAGAAGGTCAAGGAGCCCCGGAAGCTAAAGTTAGGAAGAAAGAGCCACGCATCCCCTTTTCAGCTTGTCCACACTGCAGCCAGCTGGTGCCAAACTTGTGATGTAGGAC
>OU015742.1:137871468-137890895 GCA_907169655.1 Acomys percivali | reverse complement strand
CATAATAAATTTTTCAGAAATGTGTGCTAGATGATAATTAAATATCGAAGCTATATTTGCTTGTGCCCTGCAGATGTCCAAAAATAAAAAACGTTAAATGAAGGCTAAAGTATCACGAAATTAAATTTATATGCTCATTTGTCCCTTAGGCTTTCCTTGGGACTGATCTAAAATAAATGAAATGAAGTAATTAAACACAGTTGGATGTTCTAGCAGAGGCTATATTTAAGCAGAGACGGGCAAAGGAATTTAGATTGTATTTTGAAAATGAGAAATGATACAATTCATCATCCATGGCTTTAACAAAGCTAGAACTGAATGGGGGAGGGGGCAGAAATGACATACTAGAACGTAGTAGAAGAGCCTGCAACATGGGCATTTGTTGTCAAGCAGGACAACCTGAGTTCAAACCCCAGGAACAGCATGAAGAAAGGAGAGACGCACCTGTGTGCCATGCTATGAGGGTGTGCATACACACAGAAAAAAAAAAAAGGAACAAAACAGTAGACTATACAAACAGATTCAAAAGCTATAAATAATGAGTACAAGGCACATAGTAAAGATTATGATAGTCACACACTATACAGATGAAAGATAAAATGAAAGACACATTACTTCCTAAGGGTTTCTATATATATAATGACTCTTAAGATCTCCCTAGAATGGCAAAAAAAAAAAAAAAAAAAAAAAAAAAGATGAGCACTTACAAATACCATGTTTGTGGCTCATTCCTGCCATCTCCCAAAGTACCCTTAAGATGACAGTAAACAAACTCGTTCCTCCACACCAGCGTCTTACAAACAATACTACTGCAAATTTAAAGATTAAATATCACTATCCCATATTTCTTTTGGAACATATTTTCCCTGACTGAATTTTAATTTACCTCTCTGGGAAACTAAGACTTCAAAAAGATTTTGTTTATATTTAATGAGCTTAAGTATTTCCCAGTATAATTTCCAAGGGCTATGGAGAATTATGATTTCAGTATCTTACCTTAACTTTAATCCCAGTTCAAAGGAATTCCCCAAATTATTAAAATCTGTATTACCATTTTTTGGAGCCTAATTAAAATCCCAATTCTAATTTCAATTGTATAGCAAAATAATTTTGTTAAATCCTATAATTGCAACAAGAAACAACAGTTTTTACCTTGATATTGGGGTTTTTTAAGGCAAATCCTCTGTACCAGCCTGTAGAGACATAATCATTCATTACATTTTAGTACATAAATCATGATAATACTTAAGGATAACAAGTAATAACAAATAATATGTCATTTGATCTTGGAATTTTAATCTTCATGTGACTGTTCTATGCATAAATTCAATGATTCTAGGATTAGGCTAGGTAACAGATCAACTGACCCCAAGCTTAAGCATTTTATTAATATACCATTTTATTAAAATTGTACTAGAAGTTTGTATAAATGAAAATAAAGGCTTGGATCAAAAGCATTGGCTTAAATACAGAAACACACTGAAACTTACTAGTTATTTTTTGTTTTGTCTTATTTTCCAATAGGGTCTGTGTAGCCTAAGATGGCCTTGAACTCAGAATTTCTTCCTCAGCCTCCTAGATGCTGGAATTACAGTTATGCGCCACCACGCCCAGCTGACTCTTTAATCTGGGGACATTATTTCAGCTCCCTAAGGCCCACTTCTCCCCCATGTTATTAAAGACCACACTATGTCTAAGGGAAGAACAAGGGTCTACACAGATGTAATGCTACTCTACGTTCTACCACATGAAAAGCACATGTCTGAATGCCAAGCAACTGCGTCTGGCCAGAAGTGACGTGGCAGATGTGTGGATCCACAAGCTCACCATTGCATCAGTGCTGGCCAGCAGTGATATAACAGATGAGCAGATCCACAAATAACCTGCATCAGTGCTGGCCAGCAGTGATGTAGTAGATGTGTGTGTGTGTGTGTGTGTGTGTGTGTGTGTGTGTGTGTATGTATGTATGTATATATATACATATATATAAGCCCACCACCTGTAACAGTGTCTTGCAGATGTACGGATCCACAAGATCACTACCTGCCGATCAGCCTAATGTCCTAAGAGCTGCTACCCAAATAGGGTAGTATACTTTCATCACTGTACTATTAGATCAATCTAGCTTGCCAAAGCGTCTATAAAGCTTAAGCTCTGAGCGATCCTGAAGCAGTATTATATACTACCGCTCTTTAAGGAGGCAGCTCTCTTTCTTCTGTCAATACAAACAAACATAAGCATACTTTTTTGTAATTGCCAAAGCCATTTTTTGTTATTGATAGTAAATTATTTCGCTATATATAAATATTCTATCTAAATTAATTTTTGACTAATTGAATTCTTGAAAGCAAATATTTGAAATGTATATTACATTTGTTTTGGTTTCTCACAATGTTTTCATAGAAAGATCTCTCTTACACAAACACAAATACGCATACACACACACACACACACACACACACACACACAAATAAATCACATCTAATCATCTTAACAGCAGCCCCAGTGAAAAAGACTGAGCTGGAAGAGAAAATCTCTGTATTGCAGGGTTTATTAGTGTCTCATAAGAACAGATTCATTGTTGTATTGATTTGTAATAATTATTCTAACAGAATCGAAAACGTCCTGGCAATTTAAAAAATGCCAGACAGATCTCTGTATAAATTATATTATGCAGAAAAAGTTTAAATTACTACACCTCATTAAATACGCACCCTGTTTCTATGCACCAATTTAAAGAAAATTTTATACTTATATACCAAGAAGAAACAGACAGATTACATTCAGTAATGACACAAGAAACCTTATTATCTTTTTGGATTTTTCAATTACCGTGGACAGAATAAACACCCACATATCATCAGCATTTAAAGTCGGATTCTAGCTAATGCAGTAGTTTTATTTGTCCACACACAATTTAATGCCTGATGAAACTCTGTAAGAAAAAACATTACCATACAATAAATCCCGAGAGAAAGAAAGCCTTCTACGAAGGAAATGTTTCTTTCTTTCTTTCTTTTTTTAAAAATAAAATCATGGCATTCTAAAATACAGTCAATTTGTTGACAAGAGGTGTAGTCAGTTCATCTTGGATCCTTTCAATACTAGAATTTCAGGATAGATCCCAGAACAATAATGGAAGCATCTAAGAATAGATTAGGTATTATTTTAGATTAATAAAACCTTTTTCATTTTTTCATTTTTAAAAAAATGTGTTTATTCACTTTATGTCCTGGTTGTAGCCCCATCCCTCCTCTCCTCAAAGTCCCACTCTCCCTCCCTCTCCCCCACCCCTATTCCTCAGAAAAAATGAGCCCCCCCTAATTCCCATGTACCCCAGCTCACCCAGCCACATCAGGACTGAGCATGTCCTCTTCCTTAAATACTGACAAAGATTAGGTATTTTTAATGAGTTACTTGCTACATAAGTTTATAATAATCACAGAGGATAGTACAATGAAGTCTGGTAAAATTTCGACTTCATTGGATAGGTTTTTTTTTTTTCCAAATTTGGAGAAGAAGGCTCCAGCAAGGCTGGAGTGGAGCCAGTTAGCCCTCGTGAGTCTTGCTCCTCAATCTCAGGAGCACCCTCTTTTCAACTGCAACCTCAGGTGCAGCTTGCCCTTCAGCTTTCCGATCCCTGGGGTTTCAGGAAAACCTGGAATGTTAGGAGTTAGTCCTGAATCCCCACCAGTAGAGCATGTTCCAACGCTCTCTACATCTCCATGTCAAGACTAAAAGATGGTAAGTCAAGAAAAAGTACAATCAGCTTAAAAATAATACTCGTTGTTTTCCCACAATCACACATTAACAAACAAGTCTTGTCAGGAATAGTTTGCTGTAACTACTGGGGCATTTTCTGAAGCGAGCAGACAGAACTTTGAGGAGTCACACAGAGTCGTGGGATAAGAAGGCACTGTGAGGCCACTCACCATCACACTTCTCCAGGATCTGAACAGTATCTCCGATCTCCAATGACAGGCCATACGGGACAGTGCCTCGAAACCCAGCAATAACTGTAAGAAATGATGCAGAGTATAAGGAGGCGCTCATGTCAGGAGGAACAGCTACACTGTCGGCAATGAAACATTATCACATAGGGGCAGCAGCATGAGCCTGCTGTCATTTTACTTTTATACATCTTAAAAGAAAATCATTAAGCTCATATCCTTTGCCAACCTCTTGGTCCAATAAACACTATAAATATGCATTGAACATATATAGAATACAACACAGGTAATATATGAAACACCAATGGTTGCCAGCAATATATAAAGGCAATGATGTTACTTGTAACGGTCCTTGAGGGACTGTGTGCTTCAATCCCCACAACAGCCACATCCTCCCTCCAGATGTGGTAATTAACAAACAGATGTTACTAACAAAGACTACACACCATACTCAGTACCAAGCTTGGTTTGCCTGGATTCTGTACTGTTGGATTCTTTCCCTAGGCTGTAAACTTCAAAAGGGAAGGGATTGTGACCCTTTGCTCACTCTGATCCCTAGAGGCACCAGCAGTCTTTCATGCAGTAGAATCAATGGTGACATTTTATTTCCTAATGACTGAGCCGTCCTTAGAGCTAGACACCCAGCCATAATTCCCACATCCCTTAGCACTCGGAACACTTGCAATGGGGGCATCATGAATTATAGATTAATGCTTTGGATAAGCTGCTGTTAGAAACACTTCGCCCAGTAAGGAGGACTAGAAGATATGCACCTAGGTTAGTCATCTCAGGCTACCCCACGGCAGTGAGAAGGTGGCTCAGAGATGTAGAAATAAAACACACAGAGGAAAGGCCATCACCTACAAAGAAAAGAAGCCAGTTTGCAAATTATGTCAAGTCTGAAGAACTTTTAAAACGTGAAGTTTTAATTATAATTTTGTTTCAGGAATTAAGGCTGAGTGAGATATAGGCCTAATCACCACGCTAAATTTCTGCTACTTTGGGGAACATATTTGAAAATCCTGAACAAACACATGAATCTGTCAAGGAATCAAAACATACCAATAATTTATTGGGCTTTTGGAGATGTCTCAAGCCCGCTTAGGATCTCAAAACAAAATTAACAGCAGAAATCAAAATACGGGACAAAAATAAAAAATTTTTTAAAAACCCAAAAATAAAAAACAAAAAAACCACACAGCCCAAAGTACCACAAGATAGATGACAATAACAACACAGGGACAAATTTGAACATTTTATGGCTGTAAACAAATACTAGTTTATTATACCATTTTTAAACTCTAACAATAAATACCATAGGGCATCATATTAATGTTCAAGAAAATATTTGCGTGGACAAAATTAAGAGTTCCTGTACCTTGAAAGATGACTTCATATAACTTTCAGATACTTTTTAAGAGACTGACCACTGAGCATACAGTAGATTAATTCTTATTCTACTACATGAGGCTATGCATGACAGCATTAGAGTGTGTCAGTCTCATCGCTTATGTGTTAAAGGTCTTGGACAGTGCATGTCTGGAAAGCTCCATGAAGGTGGGGATTGTGTTGGATTGAGCTCTTGTCTACCTCTTAGTTCAAATAGGCTGATCTTAGCATGTGGTCACTGAGGAGATGAAGGAAATCATGGCCATAACTGGAAAATGTTTTGCTCTGATACAGTCATGTTTGTTTCATCATTTAGAATACTATTTTAACAGTACACAAACTTCTAAGAATCAACCTCTGTTACCTGTGAAAATCCATGCTCTCATAGAAGCTATTTAAACTGGTTTTCTGGGTTATAACTGAATTGCCTCATATTTCTGTCTAATCCGCAGGAATGACCCCCCCCCCTTTCCCCACATCACAGTTCCCTGGAAACTACAAGGTAGTACTGATTTAAATCTTAACTTGAGTGGCTTTCTCCTTCGTTGGAACCACATGCTGACAATTCCTTCAAATTATTCAAATTAATTATTTGGAAGAATAAATATGTATAAACTTCATTTATATTCATGTCCTTAAAATATATATGCAAGGGCCAAAACTCTAAACGTGTATCATTGGTGTCCTAATAGAAATGACTACATTTCATGAGTGCCTGGCATATGATGGATGGATGGATGGATGGATGGATGGATGGATGGATGGATGAAACCACTGAGAGATGCTTCTAATGTACTCACATGACTCCAGGGATACTTGCCATAGCAGCTAGCTAGTAAGTAGTCAAGTATAGGTCATTTTGAAAAAAAGCACTTTCAGGAGATAGCTCAGGGCATGGCTCTTGCCTCTGCACTCTGAACTGGTGAGCCACTTCAGTTTCTGAATGCACATTGCTGAGCCCTGATCAGTATTATCACTTAGGCGTCAGACTGTCAAGGAGAATGCTAAAAGATCAAACCACAGGCAAAACAAGAAATGATCTGAAAACCGGGCTGGCCACCTTTGTTATCAGTGGCATGTAGCTTGCTGAAGTAAAGATCCATTACTGAAGGTTCTGTTTGCATTTCCATAGGAGACTCTTAAAACAGACAGTTTTAAATTTTGTTTTCAAAATATACTTTCAGGTAATCTACATGAACTTTGCATATATGTTTATGTAAAAAATAAGTCTATAGTTAGAAATAACCAGTTAATGTATAGTAGCTATATCTTTATGCAAAGCTATTCTCATAATATACTTCTTAGGGGCAGCTTTCTCCCCAGTCATGTTGAAATTTACTAAGCATGGTGACACAATGTGTTGGCCCCTTGATTTCTTTTATTTGCTTATCTTCTTATGAACTTAACAGAAAAAAAAAAAACCTCATTACTACTGTCCCAGGACTTAGAATACAATTAGAAAATTACTGTATGGCTAGTGTTCATTTCCCCTGTTTACAATGTCCAAGCATTAAAAACCCTTAAGCTTTCCCTTAGACTAAAATAACAAAATAAAGTATAATTAATTATTTGGAAGAATAAATATATATAAACTTCATTTATATTCATGTCCTTAAAACATATATGCAAGGGCCAAAACACTGTTGGTGTCCTAATAGAAATATCTCAACCATGAGCATATTGTCGCAAACACTGTCTTTCCTTTATATAGTGAAATTAGCTCAGTGTAGACTGCATTTTCTAAGATATAAATATCTGCAAGAAATGTTTTCAGATACAACTACTAAATGTTTTCTAAGTTGGAGGGAAAGGGAAGTTAAACTGTGCTGTGCAATGGAGGCTCATTTCTCAGGTTCAAGGATGTCATTTGCTTATATAAAGAACAAAAAATATTTTTAAGCTTTTAAGATATTCAATCTCAGAATTCTGGGTCTTTGAAAAACTGAAACTCAAAACAGATTATTCAAAAGTTTTGTAAGTCAACCATGTAGCTGCAGTCGATATACTGTTTACCAGTACTGTCAAAGCAGTGTTTACAAGGACTCCACTTGCCACAGTTCAATTCAAGCCTCACAAAAGCTGCCTGGGTGTCGCCCTTTGCAAGCTGACAATCGGAGATGAAGAGAACATGGAGCAGGGGGAAAAATAATGAAAATACTTTTTCCTGGTGACATAAAGAAGGGCTCTCATCTCTCTAAGGGAGAATTTTGGCTTCATCTTCCTGGTAAAAAGACCTACATGTCATCAACGAGTTGTGGTCTGAAAGGTCACATGAGCTGACTACATACTCAGATTTGGATGTTATTCCACAGATTTCAATTTACTATTAAAAAAACAAAACTTGGGTTTTTTTCCCTCAACAAAACAGACAGCTGCCCTCAAAATTAAATAGTCAACTTTAACTGCGATAGCTGTAGAATCTTGACCGCTGCAGCAGAAGCATTACTTGCAGTGCCAGTCAGAAGACAGGGTGGAGCCAGCACTCGCTATGGACCACAGAGACATTCTAGCACTCTAAGCACACTTCACACCGGCCTTTCCTCCTCCCCCCAAAAAGTCTGTCTAACCCTATTTTGTCATGAATATATCCACATAGCGAATTTTTGTCTTGTATGGGGATCATAAGATGACAGCAAAAAGGGGAGGGAAGAGGTAAAATTCTTGAGGAACTTAGATATGCACATGTGGCAGGGGATGGATCAGAAAAAAAAGGGTGAAGAAGATGAAGAGGGCCTGAATTCTTTGGGAGTATTTTATGAAACTATAAACTGTTTAAGAGAGAGAGAGAGAGAGAGAGAGAGAGAGAGAGAGAGAGAGAGAGAGAGAGAGAGAGAGAGTGAGGTATCACCTTCTCCACACATGCATGAATCTCCTGGAGACAGCCTGTTATGGAGGTGCACTGAGGGTTTCATCAGATGTACTCCTGTTTCTGTTTCTCCATCTCGACTTGCTAGACATAAAAGTGGAGTGTCTAGAATGAAGATGTGTACTGGCACCTTGCCTATGGAAGGGTAGGGCAGAACTGTCCTTCTTCTTTATTCTATTCCACCCATACACACACACACACACACACACACACACACACACGATGAAATTAGAAGTGCAGTTGCCCTGGTTAGCCTGAACTGTCAACGTGACACAGCCTAGAGTCATCTGAGAGGAACTGCCTGTGTCAGACAGGCCTGTGGGCATGTATGGGGAGGGTTATCTTGATTATTAATTGATCAAGGAAAGCTCAGCCCATGGTGGGTGGTACAACCCTAGGCAAATGGCTCTGGGCTGTGTAAGAAAACTAGACAACTGTGAGCCTGAGAATACACCAGCAAACATCATTCCTTGCCCTGTGGATCCCGTTTTGAGTTACTGCCCTGACTTCCCTCAGGCATGAACTGCGAGCTGGAAGTATAAGATGATCTAAAACCTTGTCTCTCCTCAGGTGCTTTTGGACAGTGTTTTATCATAGCAATAGAATGAAACCAAAACAGATGTCATTACTAACTTAAAGGGACTTGCAGGTGTCTATCACTGTGACAGAATGACCATGCGGGCAGACGGTTTACAAAGGTGGAGGAAAAACCACAGGAAATGTAGAAAGAGATGGAGTGTTACTTTTTGGACACTCCTGATGCTTAAAAGTAATATAGGAACAATGGATAAGCATTGTGTTCTAACTTCCATTCACAAGTGTGCCCCAAGTTTGCAGCTGCCTTCTTTCTGCTGTAGGGAGGCCTGGGAGGTACAGACATACATATACTATATATACATACATATACTACCAAACAGGATCCCCAGTACCCAAGGTCGACATTTGAGATGTTTCAGACCATGATATTCTAACTTCAGTGACCTTGAAACTACAGAAATGGACTGAATAACTCATTTCTGACATTTCACAGCCTGGTCTTTGGCCTGTTGTGAGGCTAGTTCTACTATGGATGTCAGTGTGTCCTGTTTCTGTCACTGGCCTCAGAATATGAGGCAATGAAATGTGTGGCTTTGGGCCCTGTAATGACCATGAGAAAGATGCTTCTAGATGCCTGGCATTCTCTTGTTGCTAGGGCTACAGAGGCACGGGGTACCTGGCTGCCAGCCCCTTCTAGGACAGCTTCAGGTGAAAGCCTCCTTGCCACTGCAGCTCTGCCCAATGACAGTGAAATCTCTCTCTCTCTCTCTCTCTCTCTCTCTCTCTCTCTCTCTCTCTCGTGTGTGTGTGTGTGTGTGTGTGTGTGTGTGTGTGTGTGTGTGTGCTATAATTTGTGACAACTCTGAAGGGGCATTCCAGCTCAGGTGGCTGACTGTCACTGGTTTACATTGCAGTTTTCTCTCTGCAGAGGCTGCTTCCTGCCTTTCCTTTTCCACAGGGAGAACCTAAAGAGGACCTCCTGATAAGTACCCAGAACTTTCAGCTTAAGGTTTCATCCTGCTGTGATTTCAGAGACTGGGAAAAAGAAGGTACAAAAGTAACAATTATCAGGAGAGAATAACTAAACTTCATTTGATGACACTCTCACTGTGGTAACAAATGAACCTGCTGTATTTCCTACACGGTTGCAGTGTATTTGCCATGGTGTTCACACTACAAATGCAAGGGCACTCTCCTAAGTGGCTCAGGAAGAAGTGAGGGTCACTACAGAAACTTTAATTAATGCATCTCCCAATTTGTACTTTTAGAAACAACTCAAAATGACAAAAAAAAAGTTATGGTTTGGGCTCACTGGCAGCCACATAAGCTCCATCACTGTGGCAGCAGCAGTGATCAAAGTGGCCGTTGCATAGGAAGATAGTGGCCTGGTGCAGTGGCCTCAGTGGCCAGCGCTTCCTAGCTGAGGCAGCCCACTACCCCAAACCATCCCACCACAGCAGCTGAAGTGGCTGCCCACCCCCAAGCCAGGGCACCCCATTGCCCTAAGACATGACAGCCCACTGCCAGTCCCCCTTCCGTGCAGCAGCAAAGTATTTGAATGGTCAGATGCACCTCCCTCCCCCACCAACACCTGTGTCTAGTCCCTGGACAGCAGCCCACTAAAGCTTAAGTGGCATGCTGCCAGTCCCTCCTTCCTGCCTCAGCACTGCCAAGCCACTCCTTCCTGCCCTGGAGCTCTGGAGGCAGGAGGAGACAAAATGGCAGCAACTAAGTGGGAGCTGTCCATGGTGATCTTTCCTGCCTCAGAGTGCGTACTGCTGCCATGGGAGCTGTCCATGATGATGAAGACAACCTTTCCTGCTTCAGAAGACAGTAGCCTTCACGGGAACTGCCCATGAGGGCAGTGCCTCCTCTTCAGTCTTTGTTGGCAATTCATGCTGCAAGGAAAGGCTTCTTTACTGTGGACTCTTTGTAAATGCTGTTTACTTTGTATACTTTGTAAACTTTATAACCTTTCAAGGAAAAAGTGGCCAGACCCATGCCTGAGAAAGCTCCAAAAGCCCAGTTCCTCCCCCAGACCTCTATCAGTGTCATCTCCAGTCCCTAGGTAGGACTCATCCCAGATTGTGCTAATTTGAAGTGAAAACTCTAAAGAAAACCACACTAATCCCTAAACAGCAGAACCAACCAATTCCTGAACAAGAAAGCCCACCAATCCCTGAGCTCCCCAAGCTCAGGACTTGAAATCCCATCAATCCTCACTCTGGAAATCCCTGCTCTGGAAAGCTCTACCCGCTAAGAAATCCTATAGAAAGGCTGTGTCTGCCCAGTTCCCTGCTGCTTTCTCCCGGGAGCAGAGGGAGCCACTTCTGAATTCATCCCTCCTCTCTGGGATTTGTCCCTCCAATAAATGTCTTTTAATAAGAAGGAGCAGGGCTCTGGCTCCTAAACTCCTCAGCTTCTCAGGGCTTGGGGTAACCTTCCCTGGGAGCTGCAATGGCTCTGCAGAGGAGGCCTCCCTCTTTCATGGGCTCCTGTGTCTCAGGATACCCTTGGGACACTGTCCCACACCAGACTGGTGTTGTTCCTGGGCTTTGGAGTCCCAGGATAAACATCCATCTAAGTATCAGGAAGGCCAAGCACAAGATAACACTGCCAGCCACAAAGGGCATCTTAAAAGAGAGCTTAAGCAATTATCTCAAAAGCATTCTGGCACACTGGAAAGGGGCAAGATTTTAAACAGAGAGGGGGAGACTGGGGACTTAACTCCACAATTTAGGGATGATGGGGTTCTCAGCATCAGAGGGATGTCCTGGGAGTTCAAAAGGTATATGAGAACTTGACTTGGGATCCTGGAAGTATATGTTGTGATTTTCCCCCTGGAATTGTTAACTAGAAATTGGAAGTTGGATCTGAATTCAAAAGCCAAAATAAGGCTGGAGGGATAAGGTTATTGTGTCATCCAAATGCTGATTTCTGTACCCCACCCCCATATCTGGGCACAACCCTCGTTCTGAGAATCTCCTGTCCCAATGTTGTGTAAATCCTGCTCCCCAATTTCCCCTGATATGCCAATAAAGGACCTTACAGCCATTGAGCAGGAAAGAATAGGGCGGGAACTGCTGCCATCCAGGGGAGGAGGACAGAGAGAGACAGGAAGTAGGGCATTTAGCCACAGGCAGAGGTCCAGGAAACAGTAGGAGAGAGAGCTCAGCAGGAAAAGCCACAAAGTGCAAGTATCTCTGGGATGGATGGTGACAGGAAGCCAAATTAGCTTTGAGTCTTAAGTATAGAGTTAATACTGCTCAGAGCTGTGCTTTGAAGCTATTTCAATACTACAATGGAGTCACAATTATTTGGGTGTTAGCCAGGTTAAAACAGAAACTGAGAAACAAACAACATTTTATAAAACTAGCCGTAACAAAGGCTTCTACTTAACAGAGGCAAGTGGAACACTCTCTGGTTATGTTAGTTTCTTGGGAATCATTCTTAGCAAGTTATGTTTACATATTAGTTTAAGTAACTTGAAAGGTAAAACAGAGTGTTATGACTAATTTTTCTAATTAAAAAAAGTGACCAAGAGTCTGCTTTGGAAAATAATAAATTAAGAGACATTTTCCTAACTCTAAGCCAGAGACATGTGTCCAAATGTTGGGCTCCCCATGTCCATTCCATGACATAGTGTAGGATTTGTTCAGTGGACAAGAAAGCCTTCAGAACACAAAGCAGAAGGAAGTTACAGAAAACAATGATTGCTTTTCACATCGCTCCTGGAGAACTTCTATTAGTAAATAACATACCATTTTCCCATTAAATGTACTAAAGCCAATACCAAGTACTTAGCAAATACACAGGAAACAAACAACAAACAGCTGTCTTTCCCCAAGGTTAGATGGTGAATAATCAAATAATATTATATAGAAGAATTCTTTAAAACACAGGATTGTGTGTCTGTTCTCACAGAATTTTAGGTGCCTCACCTCAGGTAAAAGCAGAGCAGTAGCTTTGATGCTGAAAAGAATGCCAGGACTGGCCATTTTATAAAGCAGAGTTGGTGGTTTTATTAAAGATATTTTAATGAAGGCTTAAACATGAGCTCTATGAAAAAAACAAAACAAAACAAACAAACAAACAAACAAAAAACACTCAGAAGGAAGTAAATGCACCCAAGTGTGGGTATGGGAAGAGTGCAGTTGTATTTACATTAATAGCCATATATAGGATTTTAGTGGAGTTTAAAGTAGCTACTTTAGCATGGAGTGGTTCCAGGGGAGCATCAGACAGGGTGACACTAATAAAGTAACAGTGTGGCTCATAGGGATTCAGGAAGGTAGGCTTTCTTTATCATAAGCAGCTTTATTTATTATTTTCAGGTAATGTCTCTGGGAAAGAAATGAATTGCCGTTTTGATGTATCAAATATGAAAGGAATAGTAATTCAGTTGTTAGCAGTTTTATAGCAAATTCATCGATTATGATGGAATTCTTGCTTCTTGGATGGTTGGGATCTTTTTCCTCTCAAATTCTTATAAGTTCTCCATCTCTTGATCCCGCCTCAGGAGCACTGAAAGGTCTACCTGAGCAAAACTGTAACTGCATCCCTCCCCTCCCCCACTGACATGGCTCAGCAAATGCACAGTGCACAGTCTTTGCTGCTCCTCCTGCTCCCCAGCCCAGTATGCAGACCTAACTCATTTAGAGCACCCACTAGCCTCACACAGCTAGGCATTTACTATTCTGATTTGCCTCCACAGTTTTCTGTCCGCAAGTTGAATTGTGACTCTCATTCGCAACGCTTACTTCTCAGGAAGACACTATGTATCTGACATTACCTAGTACCAAAACCTAATTAATGCTCCATCTGAAGACACAGAACCCCAAGCTCCCAGTGTCACTCCACCTCTTATGCTGTGGAGCCACCCAGCACACCAAAGAAGAAAGGGAGGAGCAGTGTCTGATACCCTCTCATCATCCAGCCCTGCTTCTGTGTGCTCTTTCCACCATCCCTCTGCATGAGCTCTTTCAGTAGTCACGTAGATCTGTACAAGTTCTATTGCTTTCCTTACTTTGGATTCAGGCTTCCAAATCAACCACGGCATCCTCCTGAAGGACAGTGCCACCTCCCCCACCCATCACACTATTCTCACTTGCACACCTCCAGCAGGCACCACACACTACAATCTAAGTTTTGAGTTCTTTCATGTTCTCAATACCTAGCACAATGCCTGGCACCCGGTAGGTCTTCAATAAATACCAGCTGAACAAGGAATAAAATTGCCAAGTCTTGTAGTTTATTTATGTGCTCAAATCAGTATGAGTGGTGTTAGGCCTTAGGACATAATGGGAAGATAACACTCTGCACGTGATTTGTCAAGTGTGTAAGTCATGAGAAAGAAGTGATAGGAGACAGCTGCCTGAGTGCAGCTGTCTCAGGAACAACCTCCGTCTTGTTGGCAGGGTCAAAACTGAGTTAAAAAACACACTCAGAGATAGGTTACTACCTGAACAGTCACCCAAAACTTTCTATATCGTTGGAACACCATCTTCAGCCTTCTAGCCCAATATAGCTGACAGACATATTTGTGAGACAGGAACTACTGAGGACTTGCTTACCCTGTCTTGGCAGTTTGGAGTCGACTCTGCCTGTATCCAAGCTTGCCCAGTTTTAGGCAGAATTCTGTCTGTGGCAGAAACAAAGATGTTTTTCCCAGTGGCTGGTTTGCCACATTTGAAGCCATCTCCATAAGGAGGATCTTTGATGCTCATCATCTTCTTGAGGTAGGCTAGGCGTTGCCAGGAGTTAGCCTGTCTTGTTGTCAAAGAATCTTTTTCTTTCTTTTTTCCTTTCTTCTCATTTTGGAAGCTGCTAATCTGCACTTTCAATTCACTCAAGTAATTAACTTTCATTCTTTCTCAAGTCTTTGATGGGGTTGAAGTTCTGATAGTTGAGTCTTACAATTAACCTAAGCTGTTTAGGGGTTAAGATGTTTTTAGGTATAGATAGAGGTTTTGCATTGGTTGAGACGAGAGAGGATAGATTTGATTCTCATTCAGAATTTTAGACTTGCCAAGATAGGAAAGATGTTCTCTACAAGGTTGCCAAATGGAATTTGCCAAAACACCTTGAATGTAACATTCATATGATCCCTGATTGGTTCATGGTTCTTCTTGCTGTATGTAATTTTTCTACTTATATGTAATAATATAAATGTGAATGCCAAATAAATAAATAAAATAAAATAAAACACAGCCAGTTCTTGAGTCTGTGCTGTTGTCCCTAATTGGTCAGTTTTGCTGCCTAACTCAAATAACGATCTTGCTTTGCTGGACTCTTGTGATTACTTGGGTTGTTTTGTTTTTTTGGACCACAACGGAAGTTTCCTACATCATATGTGTCCCACATGGCATACCACTCTTCTGCCGCTTGGATTTTTATGATTTAATCATTTAATTTGGCACTTCCTTACCTCATTTAAACTATTGTTAAGAAATCATTTTGCCATTTCTCATATCTGTAGGAGTCTTGTTATCCCCAAACTCAATGTATTTTCAGGGCTGGAACTAGTACTTTATCAAGGAGGGCAGGCACACAGAAGGGAGAACAATAGTTATACCCTTCCAGGTAACTAAGAGGCAGGACCCAGCCTATCAAATAGTATCTTCAGGTGTGGCTTGTCCCTCCCTATTGAACCCGAGCCATGGTTCCTACCAGCGCTAGATTTGATTACTGCTATTAACAAACTAATCACCATTTATAGTTGTTCCCTTGAAAAGACCTGGTATCCTATAGAGACTAACTACGAAAATATGCAAATATACCCTTTCTCATCAAATTTCATAGGCTGCAGTGATAGCTCTTGCTTACAACCATAGCCATTTCCAGCTCTGATTTTCCCCACACAGGGTTATTCGGGTACAACTGGACTGTTTTACTTAGAAGCAAAACCTACTATTCATCCTTTAGTAAAACACAGTGAGTTTAGTCTTTTTTTTTTTTGTTGTTGTTGTTAATAATAAGAATCAATACTACCACAGGTATTTTTCAGATGGCCTATTCAACATATATACAATTTCACTTTTGTTAGAAAATGAAAAATAATCCCTTTTATTTCAGAAAATTAAAGAGATAATAACTTTAAAACATTCTGTCCAAGAGGGGAGATGGCTCATCTGGTAAAGTTCTTGTCAGAACAGTATTAGGAAATGAGTTCAATACTTAGAAGCCACCTAAAAACGCCAGGTCGAGTGGGTGCACCTGTCTCTAATCCCAGGGCCAGGGAAACGGGGAGGAACAGGTCCCTGGGACTTCCTAGCCAGCCAGCCCACTCAGTGAGCCTCAGGTCAACAAGACTGACTTCCAAACGACAAGATGGATAGTTCCTAAGGAATGCCAACAGACGTACACTCACAAACATGCAACTATGAGCATGTGCCCATACATGCCTTCACAAACACATACAAAAAAGCTTTAGTCCAGTTATCACTACGTAACATGAATTCATTGAACACTACTTACTTAAACCTATAATCTGTGAATGTGTGTTTGTCAAAGACAGCCAATTTGACAAGGAAAATTGGGTGTGTCTTGCCACCAACCACAACCATCCTCAGCTTGAATTGAACCTTTCTATCTTTGCTACAATTAGTGATTTATGATGGAATGTTATTAAAGACATACACTGCTTGGCAATAACCTAGCACCCCTATTCATTCTGTACCATAACGCTTGCCTTCAACAAAGACCTGAAGCCTTAATGATGCTCATAGCAAAAGCTTTAAACTGCTGCATACTATATTAGAACTGACTGCTAAATAAAATCCTTAAGATCTTGACTAAAACTACAGTGAGTCCCACCCTTAGGGAAAAAAAAAAAAAACGATGCTTTAGAAATTTTATGTTTCTTATTGAAAAACAGTGGTTCTCAAACTGCCTCATTAGAACTTACTTAACTGTCAGTAGTGGAAGTACAACGAAAATAAGAAGACTAGAGGCATTTGTAGCAGGAGAGGTGCAAGCGGGGAAAGAATAGGACAGGCTTGCCCCAGCGCTTTGTTTCCTCTCCACGTGCGGTTCCAGCAAAGGCTGACACACCTGAGCTGTGCCATCTGTGCGGCTCAGAGATGCTGGCACAGACAGCTTATGGATGGACCTCACTCTTTCCCATCTTTTCCATTTCTCCCAAAGGAACACTAGTATTAGGAGCACTGATCTCTTTCCACTCCACTGCAGCCCAGATCAGCAGGATCTCCCTGACAAAGGGGCCTGACAGAATGAACTGTCAGGTCTTCGGGGATGTGGGGCAAGCTGGGGCCACTCTGTACACTTGCACGGTTTCAGGACTAGAAAAGGCCACACTGTGCATGTGACACTTGCAAAGTGGTATGTACCTGGCTGACGTTACCCAGGAGATTAATGGAATTCTGTTATTTCCATGTAATAAGTTCTCTACAAAAGCTTTCAGCTTCTTCTCAATTATTATTCTTTAAATGAAAAGCAATTAAAGAACAAAATGCTGCTAGTTTGCCTTGATGATTTTAATGACAAGTTGAGGCAAAACTCACAAAATTATAATAGCTAATCGGGGAGCCAGAATAAAAATAAACATTACTAAGTCAGCATTTATCAATTATAAATAAACTTTTAAATCCTTCCAAAGGGTCTATAGAGGGCACTAAGTTTCCCTGGGAATTCTACCGTTTGTTCTTCCCCTCCTCCAACTGTATAAAGCAGGGAAGCGGCTTCACACGCCTTTCCTCTCACTGTCCATCTCAGCTAACTAGCGCTGACAATCTGGCGTGTCAGTTTTCTAAAGAGCTAAAGAGCTGTACTATTTCATAGACTTGTGAAAATTACTCCTACGCCCATACACCCCTGTTCCTTCTCTCTGGCATCAAAATTAGCACCTATAAATATTTATCCTTTGTCCTCTTTTATGAAGCAAATTAGGTAAGTTTGAAAATATCTTAAAAACAGACAATAGGGCTGGTGTTAGGGCCGAAAACAGTGGCTTATTTCACAATATGTTAATTAGGAACAATCCATCTACTTCAGTTCTTTGGTTAGGAAGACAATTTGCATTCGTTTTTATCTTTCTTACCATCAATTGAGGTAACTTCCTCTGTCTGTGAACTGAATTTGACAGTGTGAAAACCCTTGGGGCTTATGTACAAAATGAGAACTTTCTGTATTTTAATTAGTTAGGACAAGTGCCCAAATAGTAATAGGTCTCTTGAAACTTAACATAATTTCAAATTTTAGAATATAAATTTCCAAAAATGGTCAAAAATTAAAATGAAGGTGGGATGTATTCATCTGCAATGTGTGGTAATCTGCAGGCATTTTCCTTAACAGAACAGGAAGCTCAGACTTCTGAACAAGACTGAGGTACAGGGATGTAAGATATGACGATACATAAAATGTGACTTGTCTGGAAGATACTTCTTCAGTTAACGACTACAGCTAACAGTATGTGAGGGCCTCCAGCATCAGTGAAAGGTTAGTTATGCCATACAAAACACTAGCAGCTTAATAGAGAAATTCAGTTTCACTATTGATAATACAGGTTAATATAGCAAATTCTAAAATTAAAACTCAACTATATAAAATGGATGTATTAGGTATTTCTAAATATAAGTGAATGAATTTAAACACTGGGTAGAAGCTGTCAAGATTTCAAAAGAAAGTACTTTAAATTTCTGAAATTAGTATTTCCTTGTAAAACATGAATAAGGAAATAAATACCCTTGCCACCCACAGCTAAGTGCAATATTAATAAACAATGAAGGTGTATCTTTTAAATTTAAGTTATTATTTGTGTGTGTGCATATATGTGTGCACACACGACAGCATGCATGTGGAAGTCAGGGGCAACTTTTGGAAGTAGTTTCTTTCCTTCTACCCCAGTTCCAGGAACTGACTCACATCAAGGTTCTGCAACAAGCACTTTGGCCTGCTGAGCCATCTCTGAGGCCCAGAGGTGCTTCTTCCACATTTTAAAATTAATCCAGTTCTAGGCTCTTTCTAGCTCATTTAAAAATATTTTCCATGAGTCTAGAACAGCAAGTTTACTTACTAAAGCTTTAGAATGTAACATGCTTTAAATTGAACCAAGGTTCAATTCCTAGCACCTACACGGCAGCTCACGGGGATCCAACAGCCTCACACAGACACACAGGCAATGAAAACAAATAAATTATCTTTAAAATGTAGTATGTATTCTGCATTCTCCTTAAACCCTGGACAGAAGAAAAGCCATTCAGGTTATTTACCTAAGTGATAAAACAGAATAATGTCACTTTATACTGGAAACTCCTATTTCAAATGGGAGATGCAGAAATAAAAATATCATACATTGGAGGGAAAGAATTTTCTAGGCTGAATCTGTTAGGCCACAAACCTGGGGACAAGTGGTTTAAGTGCCTAGATGGGAAGACCTGGTGGCACTCAGAGTAAGGATAGCAGCCTACCAAGAAGAGACTTGATACCCTATGAGCATATACAAGGGGAGGAGGTTCCCCTTAGTCACAGTCACAGGGGAGGGGAGTAGGGGAAAATGGGAGGGAGGGAAGAATGGGAGGATACAAGGAATGAGATAACCACTGAGATGTAATATGAATAAATTAATAAGAAAAAAGAAAAAAAAAGAAAACAAACCAAAAAAAACACAAAAACAAATAATAATAATAATAATAATAATAATAATAATAATAATAATAATAATAATA
>OU015742.1:137852240-137862780 GCA_907169655.1 Acomys percivali | reverse complement strand
AGGAAGGAAGGAAGGAAGGAAGGAAGGAAGGAAGGAAGGAAGGAAGGAAGGAAAGAAGAAAGAAATGCTGGCTTTTATCTAACCACCACATATCCACCTACAGTCCAGGTTGAGCATATATCAGGATATTTGGACTGCTTTTGGAGTTTGGCGAATTGGAATTTCCTTTGGACCTGACACTGGGCATGCAGTCTGCCCTCAGAGTAGTTTCCCCAGTGATACTCCCTTGTAGAAAAACAGATGTTCTTTTGTAAGTAGTTATCAACGGAAGATTGCTTCTGGGTTAGGGGTGAGGGCATGTGTCCACTTCTCCTTTCAGCCCTAGGATCCCATCTAGTGCAGACCTGTGCAGGCTCTGTGTGTGCTGCCTCAGTCTCTGTGAGTTCATATGTGCATGGACCTTGTGGATCGAGAGCATTCTGTGTGTTTGGTGTTCTCATCCCCCTCTGGCTCTTACACTTTTTCTGCCTCCTTTCCATAGGTTCCCTGAGCCCTGAGGGTTTTTTTTTTTTTTTTTTTTTTTAAATTCATCTATATTGCTGACAGTACTTGTAAGGTACTAGACTGTGTGTTTCCCAAGACTAAAGCCTTTGCTATGGTGTCATTTATAGAAAGAGTTTCCCAGCCTGTTCTGAAACTTCAGTTCACCTGACTGTTGCTATCCTACACCTTTAGATGAGATTTGAAAGAAATTCAAATTAAGGCCAGCCAACAGTGCAGACTCTGCAGGAAATGTAAATGCTCTAAGATAACCCTGTCCCTAGGCCAGACAGACACAATCAGCTTGGATGATCTCACTGGCTATTTACTGGTACTTTATAATTTGGGGGCAACTATAATAAAAAGTAAAAATAATACAACCTCAGAAGATGGAAAAATTTCTTGCCACTGCTAAAAGATTCTAACATCTCAAATGTCTGTACAGAAAAAGGTAGGTACTTCACGTACCAGCTTGTCAGTTCTTGGCTTTATATATCCTAATTCCAATTAAATAAATCAATATGTAATGTACACCAAAGCTGACAGCCAAGTTATGAACACCAAGTTGGCTCACATGAAGAAGAATACAAAGCGAATTTAAAATAAGCAAAACATTGGCATGTTAAGAAGACCTTCTGCTAGACCAAAGAGCTTGAATTTAGGGTACCATGGGCACACTAGGCTCATGAATGGGGGAAAAAGGAAATTTTTTCTCTCAATTCCCTTCAGTCATCATTTCTTAAGCACCAATCTGAGTCCCGGGTGTAGGTGCTGAGAGCTGAGTATATTTGCCCTTCTCTAAATTCACAGAATAATGGAGAAGAGAAACCAGAGACGCAACAGTTAGCTTTCTGGTTATAAAAGGCAGGGCTAGGGTTACTGCAGAGCAGCCCAGAAGACAGAAAAAGGCATATCTGGGAGGGGATAACAGAGCGTCAATAATTAAGGCAGACAGCATCAGTCTTGAATTTGAGACAACAGGGCTACAGGAGAGAAAGGAAAGAAACAACAGCAAGCCATTTAGAAAGATACAAGGAGCTAATTACACAAGGCTACAACCTGCAAGAACCCCAATGGGAAAAGAAGGCAATGTACTGAGTGAATTGACTTTTAAAACCATTAACTTGAAGAAGGTGTCAAAGGAATGAGGTCAAAGTTCAAGTCTTTTGAGGGCTGGGCGCCAAGCAGGTAACTGCAAACAACAGAGTCCCAATAGCTTCCTAAACCTTTATGAAAACATTCAAGTTCTAAGAGAAAAAGTACTTCCCTGGCAGGGTAAAGGCCAGAACTGGTACCGAAATAGATGTTTCCTAAGGTGTTATCAGGCGATTAGAACCCAGCCAATTACTTGTGGCAATAGTCTTCAGCCCTGAGCTTATGCTTAGCTTCTGCAGCTCTGGGGAAAGTGGAGCTGTGGGTTTTCTAACAAACACTGGTTGGTCCCAGGAAATCTGGAGAAGAATGACCACCTCTGATTCTCATTGTTAGTGTTTAAATCTGATACGCCTTTTAGGGGCTCCTGTTTTGGGTGCATGCTCCCTGCAGTTGTAACTATGTTGAGAGTAGCTTTCACCAGATGGGGCTAAGTGATGGGATATAGGTCATAGGGGTGAGGCCTTTGAAGGTTATACCCATGTCTCTTTATTTCCTGGTGGACTATACTGTTTACATGATTCTGCCTGCATGGGCTGCTCTGTTCTGTCCTTGACACTATGATAAGCTGAAACGAAAGAAAAGGAAAGGAAAGAAGAGAAAAGAAAAGACCAGCTTTCTTCTCTTGTGTCAGATTCATAATCAAAGATAATATAGTCAGCTCCAGCAGCAAGACAACAGAAGTGATGCCTGCCACAGACTCTTATTGCCTCACTGGGTTTTCTGCATCTGTTTTTCAACATGGAAGACACATGGTTGACAATGGATCCTGTGACAGCTCAATTATGTTCACCTGGCTGTGATTTAGTCTCAAGATCTATTTTCTCATATTCATTTCAACGTAATCATGGTAGAGGTAGTATTCTCCTATGGACTGTCTTACCATGTACTTCAGACATTAAGCAGGCCTGGTCCTGCAATCTTTGGTTGGAAGCAAGCTCCTTGTATGTCCCTCTCCTGTCTCTTGGCACCAGGCTCCTTCCAACTGACCTTGGGAATCTTTCACTGAGTTGGCATCACATAGTTCCAAAGAGTGACTACTCTTTCTTTGTCTTTGTGTCCTGTTACTGAGGCCTCCAGAATCCAAAGTGTAAAGGTTAATCTTCACTTCCAAATTACTTGGATTTGGAATCCCCTAGGAGACACATATCTGGGTGTGTCTGTGAGGGTAAGTCCTGAGAGGTTATCTAGGGAGAAAAGACCCACTCTTACTGTGGGAAGCATTATCTCATTGGCTGAGGTACTAGACTAAATCAAAAGGGAAGTAGAAAGTAAGCTGAGCACTAGCACTCATCTCTCAGTGACCTCAAGCTTTAAGCTCAGTGTCTTTTCCAAAACAGTGGACTGTATCTCTTCAAACAGTGAGCCAAACCAAAGAGTGAGCCAAAATGAATGGGACTTAAGGTACTCATCAGGTATTTTATCACAGCAATGAGAAAAGAACCTGATACAACCTATCTGATGAATTCAGCATCTTTAACATGTATAACAGGGCCAATGCCACTTCTAATCCATCTGATCCACTTGACCATAAGAGGAAGGAACACTGGCCCTCAAAGAGCTGGGTACAGACAAGTTACTACTAAGGCAAGAAAGAATTTTTTGAACTTCTCAAACTATGTAATATAGACTCACTTCTTTCACAGACAGGTCCTGGATAGGAGCTGCTTTTTTTTTTTTTTTTTAAACGAAAACCACCAACAGTTTTAAGAGATAAAAATAAATGGGGAAAAAGAACTCATAGCATGTCACTATTCGTTCTGAGCCCAGGATCAACAAACAACTGTTGTTTGCAACATCTTTTGCTAAGTCAAACTGACATTGGATAAGAACTATTGTTAACCATTGAATTTCCATGCTAATTTGAATGATAAAAGGAACGTGTCGCTTTGGTTAGATAATCTGAACTGTCAGCCAGCAGTCACTCTTGAACTTACGTGAAAATGCATTAGTTCTGACAGACAACTGTGTTAATGGAGATGATAATTGCACTCACTGGGTGGTTTGCTTGTGTTGACAGAGGCGATTTTAATGTGAACTAGTCTGATCACACATAATCCTTAAAGACATAAGAATAAACTACTGATGCCTCACAGGGAGGAATTATTTGTGAAAATATGGCTGAGATGAAACCGTATCATGATTTATTGTTCTTAAACACTCAGGGAAATTAAATAAGATAGCTATAACAGTTCAGAAAAGATTGGGATATCTAAGTCATTGCAAATACAACTTCTGGTTCAAAAGGACTTGAATTCTTTTAATCTATGCAAAGCAGTTAAGAAGCATTTCATCGGCAGATGATTCCTTACCTGTGTTCAGAATTGGAGCTAAACCTGGTGGCATACCTATAATCTCAGCTACAGGGAGGCAGAGAGGCAGGAACATTGCAAGTTCAAATCCTCTCTGGGCTAGCATGAATTCAAGTTCAACCTGGGCAACATAAGGAACCACTATCTTAAACTAACAATTTTTTAAGGGCTATTGATGAAGCTGTGTGACATAGAGCTCCTGTAGCAAGCAGAGGTCCCGAGTTTCATCCCCTGCACCCAAACAAACAGCAACAACAAAGAACATAATAAAGAAAACTGTGCTACTGCCATGCCTATCGCTGATGCAAACCCTGGCTTTGGCCATAGTAAGCTCATACTGTGGATACAACCTGTCACTTACTGGCTGCAGTTTGGGAGCACCCTTTGCGTTTTATACTCTTTCCAGCTGGGTGAATGAGCAAAGTCTAAGTAGATTATTCCTTGAAACTATAGCCAGACTGATGAGGAAAGCTATTCCACCTTCTAAGACTCTGAGCTCTCAGACACTGGAAAAGCTAGACTAGACATACCCAGAAAGTACAGACTGGGATGAGCAGGGCTCTGAGGGTCCAGGGAACCCCCAAGTCAACAAGCTGCAACAGCAGTCAGCTTTGTACATTTCCACCCAACTAGTCTGAATTTTGTGTCTGCCATTTTGTTAAGTAGTGAACACAGTGCATGGCTAACACTCAGAGAAGCAATGGGGGTTGGCCGGGGGTGGGGGTGGGGGAGTGGATAAGCCCTTACTCCTTTGTTTTTCTTCCAGGAGCTGGGACTTGAAGCCTGGGGCCAGTGCAAGCTAGTCTCAACTATGGAGCCTCAGTCCCAGCCCTTTCTAATGCTCACCTAACGCAGAAGTCTCCTGTCTATATTCTCCT
Source organism: Acomys percivali (assembly GCA_907169655.1). Taxonomy (NCBI): domain Eukaryota; kingdom Metazoa; phylum Chordata; class Mammalia; order Rodentia; family Muridae; genus Acomys; species Acomys percivali. Next base: position 137,857,958 of record OU015742.1, on the reverse strand, counting down.
GCAGTCTGTACTTTATTTAGGAATGCATGCCCACCTACCCTCTGCATTTAGTCTCACCACATGGAGAGTAAGGGGAAATAGCAGGAACATTTTACCAAGAGTAAGAGCAGTACACAACCATGGCCATCACCAATCAAAAAGTAAGCCAAAGGATTGGGACATCAGCAACCATGGAAAAGCAGGCAGGAAGAGCACTGGATCTGAGGGTGACGAAGTGGGTGATGATCCAGATCCTCACAGTGAAGGTGGCCTTGATCACAGTCCATCACTGAGTCAGCTGAGACACTCTTCACCTCATTGTTGGACTCCATTTCTACCATCTAAGCCTTGGGGATGGGCAGCACTTGTTCACTTATGTAAGACGAAAGACCACCGTTCTTTTATCTTTATTGAGGAACTTTAATTCTGTGTTTACAATGCTTCCTTTACTTCCTTTTCTTTCCTTCCGGTCCATTTCCTCCCTCTTCTCCTTTTTTCTTTCCTCATCTTCCCACCCTTCCCAGTAAAAACTTACTTGATACGGATACAGACTAGTCACACCATCCTATAAATGTCCCAGAAACGAAAGCAAAGCCAGCGTCCCTGATCGCTCAGGCTGTGCCAGGCTCTCTGGCCTTCACGTCACAGGAGCCACTTCCCTATAGCACGCACACATTGCGTGCTGCTGTTTATGAACTGACTTCCTTTCGAAGCGAAGCTGCTCTGTGTGCTTTATCACTTCCAGCCTCTTCACATTAATCTCACTGCTGAGAAATGATGGCCGGCTCCTCTCCAGAACATTCAGAAAACTATTAGATTAATGCCTAAGAAATACAGATTCATGTGGGAAATGCTGACAAACCAGAATTAAAGTCAGGTGAATACGCCATTAAAATATATCCTGACAAAATACCCAAAGATACACACAGTGGAGTGCATTACAAAGTCAAATTACTCAAATCAAAGATATTGCTTCCTGAGAGTTAAATTAAAAAGCGTGTCTCCCAAAAAAAGAAGCCAGTAGGTTTACATGACGAGACTGGCCATTATCTCCATAGGAACAAGACTCGAAAACAGAAGCACAAATGCTACAGCCACTGAAATCTGCAACACAAAATTCACCATGATTTTTAACCTTGACAGAAGATTCCTAAGTAGGTCATAGCAAAGCTTGCGAAACATTTGACAGCATGAAATTGTGCTGGGTGACAATGTGCACATGAGCTTTGGAAGAGAAAGTCAGTATTTTCTTATTCCGACCAAACATCAGCTAAATTAAAATTACAAAATGTTTAAGAAGAGAGGGTACAAAAATATCCATTCAGATGCAGAAACTAAAAGCAGGCTAAGCCATCCTCAAGTGAAGGTGTTACTGCCATGAAGTTGGAAGTGTGAAGAGAATGGCTAGACACTCTAAATAGAATTAAGGAATTATTTATGTAAACATGCTGATTAAATTAAAAGCAGCCTGTCTCTCCTAATCCCATCCTTGGCTTCCCCCCTGGGGCTGCCTGCTCTAGTTTGCACAGGGGCCTTTTGGAGCATCGCTGTTTCCTGAGAGACACCCAGGAGGATCTGTATCACTCTGAATTCCCGTCTTCACCACTCAGTGTTACAGTCAGATTCTTGTGCATTGTGCAGACACCATATAAACCAGAAAAAAAGACACTGCTGAAGAAGGAGCTACGTGTTGTTTATTCTCAGCCAAACCACTGAGATTACCCCACTCCCGGTGTTGCAGTCTTATTTTCCCCAATAAAAAAGAGGGGAGAACAGTGAAGGTAGGCATGCCACTTTCAATACAGTTTCAAATTAACATTTAGAACGCTAACTGAACAACTTTTCCAAATACACTTACTATCAATGAGGAAGAATGTTCTAATAGTGAAGTGAGGGGGAAACAAACACAAGCTCCAGTATTCCAGACGGAGGCCCAGACTTTCTCCTTTACATCACTCACAGGCGTCACTGTAATCATGCTGCCATCAATCACCAAATTTGTCTACTATTTTAGAAGTAACTCTGAGAAAACAAATTCCCTGAGACATATTTTCTTAATTTTCTTCCATTTTTATAATACATGTGTTTGTAGAAAAATTATCCTGAAGCAATGAACTCTGAAGGCAATAATGATAACATGTAGCCAGACAGATATTGCAGAAACGCAAAGTTAGGCTAAGCTTCTTTGCTCTAAACTGGAGTAAACAGGCTAACTGAAACAAGTATTAGAATGATCATCTCTCTTTTTATAAACTGCCTGAGGCTCAAGAAAGGGAAAAATTGGGGGGGGGGGGAATCATAAAATTTTAAATTGATACAAGGATTTTTTTTAAAGTACTCTCAACCCCACCCCTGCAACAAACAATCAAGAAAAAGAAAAAAAGAACAAAAGAAAGAAAAAGAAAAAACCTTTAAAGAGGGAGGGTAGCAGTAAATGCCCATGATTCTGGAGGTATGCACCACGCTTTGCTAATGAAAGCAGCAAATGCCCTTGAACTTCCTCCTGATCTCACTCCCACCCTGGCTTATCCTGAAGTTCCCGTGTGATGACTGGCCACCTCTATGTACACTCGAAGCTTCCCCTTCTCCCTGTTCGCCGCCCCTATTTGTGGGGTTAGGCTCTTCCCTGATAGTCAGGGTATTGCTGCTTGATCTGCTTTTGGCATGAAGTTATGAAAACTGAACTGCGAAGGAAAAGGATGAAAAGAGCCCATCTGTTTTCCAGTGTTCATTCTTGTTACCCCAAGTAATTCAATTCTTGGAAGTCTGAGCCATCCATCACTTCCCTACTGAGAAATAAGAACACTCTTCATCCTTAAAGAGAAAGAGACAAACAACAGACAGACAGACAGACACAAATCAGCCTAAAAGAGGTAGGCACATGGAAATACCCCTTCAGGCCCTCAATAATCAAGGCTTTCATGTGTATTACAGTGTTTAATCTTGTAGAAAAAATCTAGATAAACAAGTCTTGAACAGGGCATTTACTTAAAAATCATGCAACAGGCTGCTGTCAACTCCTGCACTCTACTACTGAAATTCTCTTTTTCAATTTAAAGGGCTTAATATTTTCACTTGTATGCACATATTTGTTATTGAGGGAACATGAGTGAGAGGATAAAGAGAAAATATAAAAAGATGGATCATTTGATGAACTGAAAAAAAGTTTTGTAAGCATCAGCATAATAAGAATGAACCAAACAATTACTGAATCTATTTCCCCATCCCCACATGACTAATTGAAAAAAAGAGGCCGTGCGTGGTGGCGCACGCCTTTAATCCCAGCACTCGGGAGGCAGAGGCAGGTGGATCGCTGTGAGTTCGAGGCCAGCCTGGACTATGAAGTGAGTCCAGGACAGTCAAGGCTACACAAAGAAACCCTGTCTCGAAAAACCAAAAAAAAAAGAAAAAAGAAAAAAAGAAAAAAGAGGAAGAAGAAAAGAAAAACTCAGTTAGGAGCTGAAATCTGGTAAGGAGATTGCTCACTTGGTAAAAGGGCACAAAGACGCACGTCTAACCCATAGAACCCATGTTTTTAAAAAAAGCCAGGCACAGTATCATTCATATGTAACCAGTACTGGGGAGGCACACAGATGGATCCCAGGAGCTGGTTGGCTAGAAAGTCTTAAGAAAAGAATAGATGGCATTCGAAGGGCACTGAAGATTGTCCTCTGGCCTTCACATGTGCACCGACAGACACATCAACACACACAGATACATACACACGCACACGCACACACACACACACACACACACACACACACACACACACACACCTAAACTATATTTAAAGGAATTGAATAAGGAAAAGAAAACTGTACAATGTCTTAAAAATGAACAGTTTGAGAGAAGGATTCAAATTCCAGCATAGCTCAGAATCTAGTACATGGACTGTGCACAATGCACAGTGATGAGGAAAAGGGTCAATTGATTAAACCTGAAATTGTCTCCTGTAAACTGTGGATCATGGAGAAGCTGAACTGGAATTTCCAGGGAGCAGGTTGTATCCCTGAGACTAAATGGCAGAGTTTCCCAAAGTGTATTACATGAGATACAAGACAGCAAACTGATTTGGGTCAGGCCAAGTTATTGGTGGCAATGTGGACTGGGCAGGGAAGGAGCTATATTTTTTAAAAGAACAGGCAGAATAGCTATACCTCATTTGTGCCCTAGACTAAAATGGGGAAGAGAATTTCTATGATATCCATGCGAAACTTGTAAAATCTCAGACATACCAGTCTGGCTAAACACCCAGGGCTCTCAGAAAAGGCTGTACTCAGAGACAGCTCAGTTCTCTATTTATCTTCTTAGATCAAGAGCTATGTTCTGAAGGTGACAGGCAGCCTGTAAGTTGAAGGTGGGGATCTAGAAACAAACTAACCCCAAAGAAATCAGAAACAGAAGTTAAATCACTTCTACTTGATCAGGTCAAAGAAGCACTTTGCAGAGAAAGTGGTCCACATTACAGAGGGATAAAGAACAAAGAACAACTGTAAAAATGTACTGAAACACAACAGATGGGCGGGAACAGGAGGCCAGAGACTAAGGTGGAGCCAGGAGTGAAAGGGAGATGGTTTCCAGATCTCAGAGAACTTCCTGAAGCTGCACATAACACTCGCAGTTTACAAACTAAAGCTGAAATGGGGGAAATAGAACAAAAAGACCAAAGTGAGAGGAGACTGTCAAAATCAGCAAGCATGCAAATAGAAATATAGGGTGCAGGTGAGTAACAAACTGGAGAAAAACGAGGTGAGAGGATGTGAAAATTTACTGAGTGCTGCAGAGAAAAGGCATGAAAGTGATGTGTACAGAAAATAACCAAATGTCAAGATGCTTGATTTTTTTTTTTTACAGACTTAATTCACTTATTTTTTTTCTTGTACAAAAACACTTACGTGTAGTCATAGCTGGAGCCTCAGTCCTCTGAAGAGACTCTGGTGTAGATTTTCACAAGATGATCAGTTAATAGCCAATAAGGAGACTTGGTGAATACTATCTTTTTCCAGAGGTCTGGAGTCAGGTAGCTGTAGGCTTGGCAAAGTTTCCCAGAGTGGCAGTGCAGCCTCTAGCTGATATGCAGTAGTCATCAATACCAGCCATCCTCAGTAGCTTCTTCGGCACAGGAGCAAAGATGATGCTAGTGCCTTTGAGGGCAGAGATGAGATGCACCAAAACAGAGCTATAGTGGCCAATCATCTTGCATAGAACAGTGTGTGGCTTGCCATACTTGTTTCCCCAGTAGACTCTCTGACTGGGAAAAATGGAAAGCTTGGCCAAGATGATGGCCCCTAGGATGGTAGTGGCTACTTCCTTGAAGAACTTGACACCAAGACCAATGTGACCTTTGCAGTCTCCAACAGTGACAAGCCTTGAACCCGGCTCACTGACCAGCCCATGTCTGTTTCTGCACTGGCATGATCTTTAGAACCTCATCCTTTAGGGATGCACCCAGGAAGAAGTCAATAATCTTGGATTCCTTAATGGGCAGGGAGAACAGGTAGATCTCCTCCAAGGACTTGATCTTCATGTCCTTAACCATGCAGCCCAGCTTGGTGACAGGAATCCATTCCCTGTCTTAGGCTTTACCCCCATGAGCTCCATGGCATCATCCACCATTTGGTGTTTTCAAGAAGGAGAAGGAGGAGAAGAGAAGAGAAGAGAAGAGAAGAAGAAGAAGAAGAAGAAGAAGAAGAAGAAGAAGAAGAAGAAGAAGAAGAAGAAGAAGAAGAAGAAGAAGAA
>OU015742.1:137777190-137843807 GCA_907169655.1 Acomys percivali | reverse complement strand
ACACACACACACACACACACACACACACACACACACACACACACATACACACACCCCTGAAAAGACTGTCTATGTCACTTTTTTATTGCTGTGATAAAACACCACAAGCAAAGGAAACTTAGGGGAAGAGGGAGTTTATGAATCCAGCAAAATAACAGTCTATAATGGTGCAGAGGCACGGCAGCAAACGGTAAGTGTGGAGGCAGGAGCAGAAAGCTGAGAGTATCTCAAATGCAAGCACAAAGCAAGAGCCAGGGCCCTGGAAGCAGTGCAAGGCTCTTCTTCATCTTAATGAACTAAGAAAGAGTAAAGGTAGTCATTGACACACATTTCAACAGTAGTGCTAATAAATATCCTTCATTTTAAATTTTTTATTAGAATTTACTTTATGTGTATGGGTGGCTCACCTGCATGTCTATCTGTGTACCAGGTGTGTGCACGATCCCTGTGGAGGCTGAGTAAGAGCATCAAATCTCCAAGAACAGGAGTTAAGGAAGTTTGTGAGCACCCATGTGGGTGCTGGGAACCAAACCGGAGTCCTCCAGAAGAGCAGTCAATTATATTAACGGCTGAGCTACCTCACTAGTCCCCTAGTCATACACATGTTAGAATTCAGGGGCAAGTCAGTGGACAGGAAGAGTTCTAGCTACCAAACCATGGCCTCACTGTTTAGCATTAGGAAAATGCTGACTTTGGTTTTGTCATTTTTATTGACCTAAAAGTATATATTATACTGTATACTGTATAATTGTCAGGTAATACTGCCAAAACTGTCCATCTATCTGCTGTCTTGTTTATTTTAACATATTAAACTTAGCATTCTTTAATTATCACATTATATGAACAAATCAATGAGTTATGAAAATATTGTGTGATAGGGCAATATAGCCTATCAGGCACATAGTCCTAAAAGTGAGTGCAATCATTAAAACAACAACAACAACAACAACCACAAAAGTGGATATAGTAGCCCATGTCCTACTGTTGTACAACACAGGGCTTCTCTCACACAAACAGTGGGTAGGAAACCAAAGAAACAAAGTCCAATGTCAGGACCTACTGCTACCGTGGAAGATAGGCTAGCAGCAGGATGCTACAAGAGGCCCACAGCTCTACATACACACCGGTCGTTCCTCTTAGCAGAGACTTACCAATGACACTAAATTGCAGGTTTTTCTCAAGTGGCTTCTTTTATTGATGAGAAGAAAAAATGCTAGGCAGATCGAAGGAATTAGGTGACACCTTCGGTGCTAATTTTTGCAATGAGATATCTAAAAATGATTGCTGTCATTTCAGAGAACCCATTAATAAGTCAAAAGGAGATCAGAGAAAAGAATGACATTTTCTAATAATAAAAAATTTAATTTGCTCTCGGCTGCAAATATATTTTTCAATAAAAGCCCAGGAACATGAGGAAAAGAATCTCTGTAGCTACTCAGATGGTACAATATTATAATACAAGATGATTTTATATGACTATGAAAAATATTTTAGCATGTTTATAAAAACTCTGAAGAAAATACTCTTAAATCTTCCCAAGACTATTCTAATTTACTTCCTGAAAAATAAAAATTTAGTTAAAATGTTTATAAAAGATTGAAATAAATAACTAGACAGACCGCTACCTGTTTTTATAGATCTGTGTTTCCAGGCTTTTATATACTGATATATACATAGCTAGATATATATGTGTATACATGCAAACATATGCACACACACAGACATAAATGTATACACAAAGACATATATACCTAGACACACATACACACACACACACACACATGATACTTTTAAATATCCAAATCCTAAAAGTCTTCTCACAAAAAGCCACATAAATACAAGTAAAATTGCATTTGGTAAAATTCTGGGCTGTTATTCAACATTCCTTTCTATTTTCTCTTCTTTTGGGCAAATAATACATTACAGATGTCTCATGCTGGATTTCTTGGGGACTCACAGACTTGGGCTAGGTCAGGAAGGGACGACCAGACCTTGGCTGAGTCAGACTGCTTCCTAAACACCCATTTGCCACCTCAATCACTACGTTCTTTCTTAGTGCCATATACACGGTCCTGAACGGTAATACAGAAATCTCTACGGCATCCTCCTCAAGCATCCATCCACCCACCCACAGTAACGCTAGAAGATGATGGACTTGTGTGGCCCATCCCACCCACCACTCTCCTTTGACATGTCCCTGGCTTTAGTCACACTCCTCCCTAATATGATGTTTATACTTTGCTCTTAATTCTTCCCTCAACATTCTCATGTTAGTTTTACAAACTGAGGCTCAAGAAAATTTGCATAATTCACATCAAATATAAAGTTAAGTTGTTTTGACATTAACTGGCAGAACACCCATATGATTTCAATTTTTAGTTCTGCTTCTAATTTATCAAATTCACAGAAGTTAGCACAAAAAAGTAGGAAGCCAGCTAAACACTGTATTTTGCTCTACTCAGTATTTATTCATTTTAATTATTATTACTTCAAAGAACTCAGATATAATGTAGCTCAATTTTCTTAACTGTTCAAAGCCTGGAACTAATAAAAGCACTAATTCTTTCTGTCCAGGCATCACTCGGGAAAGGTTACGGCAGGTCATACAGCTTACTAATTATAGTACAATATTTGGCTACATTCAAGACCCCAGGGTGCTGTTTATATCCTACTCCTCAGATCAGGTTCAAAGGTTTGAAGTTCAATGGAAGGACAAGGAAGGTACCACAGCCTTCAATTCAGCAGACTGCATTACAACACTAAACCCACAGGCAAGCAAAAGACCCCCTTGTCCACATTACCTGGCTTACCCGGTATGTGTGTCTTTACCAAGTTAAAGTCATGTCACTCCCTTCTACATTCTGTTTGTTGCTTTACAGATTTTTAGAGGTAAAGCTGACCCTCCTCAGCAAATCTTCATAACCCTATGAAGGTTATCACCTAGCTTAATTATAAAGTATCACAAAGCCTAGTGATAACAATATAACAACTAAGTAACCGATATAGGACTCTTTCCAAAGATCTGTCAAGGTTCAACAGAAAAGAGGAGGCTTTCCTTTGAACGTTGCTTGCAGTAGTGCTTTCTTTCCCACTCGTGGAATGCATGGTTGACTACAAAACCAACCCAGCAGGAGCTCCTCAGGAAGAGGCTTCCTCATCAGTGCCACCATCATCAGCCAGTTAGCACAGAAAGTAACAGCAGAGAGGCATGAGGTGTCAAATGCAGATAAAATCCCCTCCAGGAAAACTGTGTGACTGGGAGAGCCCAAGCAATGTTGGGGTGGTCCCCAGCTTCTCCAGCTCACACCAGTGACGCAAGCACTTGTCTGAGGAAAGCAGGAATTAAACCACGCACTTGTTTGCCTCATTCCCAACAACGAGGCAGAGAAAGCAAGGACTTGTTCAGCGCTGGGCCTGGAACTACAAAGCCATGTTTTCTTGGATAAAAACTGCTTAATACTGTTTTCCAATTTCAAAATGCAGAGATCTATCACCACACCTCTGAGAATTTCCACATATCGTTACCACAACTGACTCCAAAAATTCTAGAGGAAATGACCCCACATAGCCAAACGTTAAAATCCTGACCACTGAGCCATTATCAATCCAAGATCGTGACTATGTTAACCAGCTTTGAGTTAAAATCAAAACTTCTAATGTTTCTTTTCTAAATGAAGCTCTAGAGTGGAAACAGCTAACCCCAATCCTACAGCATAATGAAATACAATTATGGATTTTTCAGTTCTGATGGGGAGAAATAATGTTTTCATTAACATTAAATTTATTAAACCTCTAGTCTCAAATCCTTTTAATTAAGGAAAAGTTGTTTGCTAACTTTCATTAACTTATTTCTCATTTATTGAGAAGCTTTCTTCCAGAAAAACCACATTAATTTATGAACAACAATAAATTATGTCTGGCTTTATTTTTAAAGCCCTTGTACTCATTCCAAGAATAATTCATTTAAGGTGCATTTAATATAGGAACTTAACTTTTAATGTTTTTAATTGAAAAGAGAAATAATTAAAGGAATATGAAGAAAAGCATACAAGTGCAAAAGCAGGTGAAATCAAAGTATGCCTGGCACACTGAATACATTCAATGCACTTCTACATATTGCAGACAATCAGACACATCTAGCTTTCAATATTTGCTAAAGAAAGGAATTGAGAGCCATGTGGGCACTGACAAGCGTTTCATGGCCCAAAGAGAAAAACTAAGGGCTAGTAGGGGAGAGGTAGAATAACACTTGATGCCAAGATCAGAGCGTAGCCTTCCTTCCTCCCTAGAATCACACTGCCCTCCGAGCTACGTGTAGAAATACAGAATGTACAGGTAGAAAGGGACCAGGCAGGTGCGATCACGTAAGGGCTGCTCCCCACCGGCCTTCCAGAGGAGCCACTGCTCTGGAGTTTACATCACCAGCCTCTCCTGAAAATGTTCCAGGCAGGAGGGGGAAATCTGCAACTTGCGTGCTCTTCCATTTCCCTTCTTCCTTCCTTCCTTCTCTTCTCCTTTTCCTCGCTCCCCCTTCCTATCTATTTATTCATTTTTTATGTGATTGAACTCTTACAGCTTCTGGAAACCACTGAGCTGCACTATATTATCTATGGTATATAGATACATATAGTATATAGTATATATAGATTTATTACATGTATCTATCTATATATAGATCTTTATATATCTAGATATATGTAGATACGTACACACATATAGATATATGTAATGTATCTATACATATCTATATATAGATAGATAATCTAGTAAACATATTTCAGGTATTCAAATTTTCCTCACCAGGCTGGCATGTGTTAAATACATTTGCCACCAAGTCTAATCACTCAAGTTCGACCACCGGATCCATACTGGCGAAGGAGAGAAATGACTCATAGAGAGAACTGACCTCCACATGCTCACCATGGTAGATTCATGCACATGCGCGCACGCGCGCACACACACACACACACACACACACACACAAATAAATGTAAAAACAATAATCTTTAATATAGTAAGCCTAAAAATAATTTTCACTCCCTAGATGGTTTGCTGTACGAATTGTCCCCTGTGCATTCCTTTCATTGACAGTGTGAAGGCTCAGGGAAGGGCAGAGTCAACCCCAGGGAACAGTTCACATTCATTGTTTCACTTTAGTATATTGTAAAAACCCACAGTGCACCTGGGCTTGGCTTACTGGATTTCCAAATAAGGTTATCTCGGTTCACTAACCTCATTTACAAAACAGAGTGTGGGCTTTGAAAGATCTCCAGCAGGAAATGTGGACCAAAGATAACACCAATAATGTAAACATGTGCAAGCAAATAAAGAGCTGTAAAGCTAACACTCAGATGTTTTGACTTTCATCATGCATATGTTATTGGTAAAAGTGCAACTTCATCAGATGTAAAGAGAGACAACATAATAAATAATACAGAAACGTTCCAGATGATCAAGACTATTTCAAATAACCATTATCAGAGATGAAGAATCCAGTGTTAGAGATCAGCTTAAAAAAAAAAATCAAAATTATATAGGTTAAAACTCAACAAACTTTATACTCTAAAATGATTCTAAGTTGTTATACACAAACAATAAAAATGAAACCAAAGGTAAGGTCCTTGGAAAAGCACCTTCTAATCTGTTTCAAGACTTATGTTAAGGTTAAAATTATTAAACATATTTAAGCAGCATGACTCCCAATATGACTGGGAGTTTTATATCACTAATGAAAAGTGAAGTGTTTTTTGTTTTGGTTGTTGCTGGTGTTGCTGCTGCAGGCCTTTGGTTTTTTTTGGGGGGGGGTTGTTTTGTTTTGTTTTTGTTTTCTTGTTTTGTCTTGTTTTTCGAGACAAGGTTTCTCTGTAGTCCTTGCTGTCCTAAAACTTGACCAGGCTGGCCTGGAACTCAGAGATCCACCTGCCTCGGCACCCAAGTGCTAGGATTAAAGGCATGCACTATCAAGCCCAGCTAAGTGAATTTATTTTAGTTAATCTCATTCAATGATACAGATTATGAATAAAATACATATACCGGGAAAATATATCTCCATTTTCTGCCACTGGAATTTCACTGGAATAGGAGGCTTTAGGAATTGTATAAAGGAGCTGTTTGGAAATTACTCACATAGAAACTTGCACAGAGCACATTCTTATAAGGATAATGTACACCTGAGCTTTCTCTAAGATTCCTGTGTCTTTTTTCTCTGTCTTGGCAAACGTGGCTTATGATGCACAGGTCTTGGTAACTATGCAGTCTCATAAACCATTAAAACGTCTATTATGAGGAACAGCAAACACTGCTCTCTTTACTCCCAGAAGGACTCAAAAGCACTACAAAACAATGGCATAAGGTGATATGCCTAAATGATCTTTTAATGTGAATTATTTTTGCATAATCACATTAATTTGTGACCTTTCATCTAAATCACCTTGTTTGATGAAAATCTCTGATATCTTTTCAGGTCTCTCTAATGCTCACTCTCCTGCCTGTAGCCCCCATAGACTAAATCTGTCACCTGCTCCCTGTTTTATTAACTCAGCCATGAATACATTAACTATTGAGTCCCTGAAGCAAAGGCCACATGTAGCCAATTCTCAGTGGCGCATTTAGACCAACGCCTTAACTGTGGGTTTGTCTATTGTATTGCATGGGTCAGGGCCAGACGATCAGCCAGAAGAAAATAAAGTAACCTCGAAAGCAGATGGAAGAGATGGAGAAAAGCAGGAACAAAATCTGGGGGTGGATTTAATGGGAGTCTACTGAAAGTAAAATCACAAAGCAAAGTGAACGCAAGTATATTTCTTCATCCTGTATCTCCACCATCACACTGCCCTGAAATCTGGTCTTCTGCAAACTGGAAAGTGAGAGCAGAAAGACACAGTTGACAGAAATTGGAGGGAGGAGAAGCAGCCCAACTCCACTCAAAGGACAAATGGGGCTTCCTACTCTGATCCGGCCTAAATTTCAGAATACGTCGAGGACCACGGTATTTAGCCACCCAATCAGATGGGTTGAGAACTTTTAATGCAATGAACATAAAAATCATTACCACAGAATTTAGAAGTCTATATTTTTTCATGTATTGAAGGTGTGATAATCTTCTTATGTTTCTTCATTTTCACTTAAATAGCAAAAGTTACATATAATCATCTCAGCAACCTCTGATATAATTCATGAGGATTCTAGACCAAACAGCCCTTACTACCCAATCATGTGTCCTTAAACAATTCTCTGAATGACTAATTTAATAACATTTTACTAATATAAGAAATGATTTATAACTTCAGAAAAGCATATGAAAAGAAACAACAGAATGAATGCCATGGCATATCGATATTTACAGAGATAGTTCCCACTGGCTTTGCCTATTACTTTGAGAAATCTTCCTTTCCAAGCAGCAATGCACTAACCTTTCTCAATGTACACTTAAAAGCACAACTCTTTTTCTCAAAATCCACAGCAACTGTATTAGTTAATTTTGTGTAACTGGGACAGGACAAAGATATCTTCAGAGAAGAAAAGCTTATCCTGCTTCCGTTTTAGAGGCCTTCAGTTCATTACAGTGGAGAATGGCTCTATCCTTAGTGGAAGGGCCTTGAGCTTGAGTTGGAAGCTATTCATATGAAGGTGGACTTGGGGAAAGGGGAAAAGCAGGCCCAGCATGAGGTGAACGTGATGCTACAATCTTCAACTCCCTCCTACTTCCACCAGCTAGGTGCGATCTCCCAAAGGCTATACAACCTCGCTGAGAAGCACCACCCTCCAGGGAACAGGCATTCAAAATTGTGAGCCTGCAAGGGATATTTTAGATTCAAACCGTGATGGTAATTCTGGAGATGCTACATGTAAAAGGCTGTGAAAGATTTTAAAGTAAATGCAAGAAAAAAATGAAGAAAACTCTAGAATCTTGGGAAGAATTAAGATCATACCCTAGATGGCAGCGAGAAGAACTGCCATGTTGACGCAGGAATGACACGTTTAAAAATTTACACGAGGGGCCTTACACTTAGGGAAAGAGAAAGTTCACCACAGAGGGCCGCTAGCTCCCTCAGAGCGCATTATCCCCACGCAGCACCGTGAAGGAAAAACAACGGATGTACATTCATTCCAGATTTTTAAGCCTCTTTAAGGCCAAAGGCAAAAAAATCTAACAAGAGAAGAATGGCCGAGTTTAGCATTTGAGAAAAATGCCAGCCAGTGTGACAATGAGACTCCACACCACCTCCATTAGGATGGCGATCACCCCAACGGCAAAAGAAAAGCAAGTTAGGATGGGGCAAGTGAACTGTTGACAGGATCCTAGCATTAAGCTAACCATGGAAAGGAGCATGGCAGCACCTTGGCATCTTAAAAATAAAATCAGCACGTAGTCCAGCAGTTCCAGTTAGGAATTGAAAGCAGAGTCTCCGAGATACCAACATACACCCATGGACACTGCACCCACACACACAGCATCATGCAAAGGAACTATACTTTGGAAGCGGCAGACATTGTCTATAAATAGATGAATGAATGACTGAGCAAAATGTCATCCATACATACAATGGAATTATTATTCTGCCTCAAAAAAAATTACTGGTGGATGCTGGTGGTGCACAGCTCTAATCCCAGCACTCGGGAGGCAGAAGCAAGGAGATCTTTTTTAGTTCAAGGTCTACAGAGTGAGTTCCAGTACAGCCAAAGCTATGCACAGAGAAACCATGTCTCAAAAAAGCAAAACAACCACAACAACAAAATAAACAACAAAACCCTCACATGTACAGCATATATGAATCTTGAAATTCAAGAAAACACGCCTTTCCTACTCTATGACTCTATGAAAGGTCAAAGGGCAGCTGTCTGGGCTGAGGGCAGGGGAGTAGGAAGTTGATTTGCTGGGAACCAGTGTCAGGTTTGCAAGGGAAGACAAGCTGGATGGTGGGAAAATCTGAATTTAACACCACTGACTTGTGTACTTCAAGATGGTTTATGTCACATTGCATGCTAGTTTGCAAAACACCAAACAAACTAAGGAACATGTATGGGGAAAATATTAATCCCAACTATCCTATTTTATCCCTTTTTACATTTGTGGGACTGTGTGGTGTACATGTGTATACATACATGTGTCCAAGTCTGCTTTTCACTTCTTACAGTCCTTTATTTCACATGATGTGTATTTCTTAACTGTAAAGTGGAGATGATGGAGTTAAAACATTGTTCTCCCCACCTGCCCTGCGAGAGAAGATGAAGGCACAGGGAAATCTGCACTTGTAGTAATAGAGACTCTGGTTGAACTCAAGGCTCATCAGAAGGCCTAAGCTCGGGAAATGTGATCTCTTGCCCCAGAGGCTTGCACAGCTCTGAAAGACATCACAGGTGGGCACATCAGCGGCCTGCTGGACATCATGAGTCCAGTGCTCTAACATACAGAGTTGTCACGAGAAGAGCCACACTGGAAGTGTACACAGGATACAAGCTCCCACTCACAAGTAGCCTAAGACAGGCCCAGGAATAATATTCCATGAAAGCTTCCTGGTGTCTTCCACACAAGCCTTCCATCTAATGCAGAATAAGGGTTAGCACACACAGAAATTGCTTTACAGGCTGTCTCTGGCTGTCTTTTAAAAAAATCAATTGTTTTCTTTGAAAAGAATTATAATTGCAACTGATTCATAGCAGCCTTTCCTGAATTCTATTTCATGGAATCACGTTATGGGAGGGCGTTAAACATGTTCCACACAAGCAAAAACTGTGTATATGATTATTTTAAATGTCACCAGGTTTCTTCTCTGGAGATGTTTTCACAGTGTTTATTATGTTAATCTACACTGGGTATCTCCCATAGGGGACCAAAGTGATGGTGGCAGTGCTGCTGGAGAGGAGAGGTTTGTGGACACTACACTCAAACCAGGTCAGCACTGTGCCATTCTTTAAAACAGATGCTATCTTATTTGACTTTCAACAAGCCCAAGCAGTCAGGACAATTATACACCATATAAATGAGAAAAGTCTGTGATGGAGCAGAAACACCACAGTATTTTTTTTTCACCCATTCATCTTTCCTGCATTCACCACCCATCATTCACCCAGTCACCTATCCATCCAACCACCCTCCCATCAATCCGGTGAACTAGTGAACACTGTAGGACATGTCTAACCATCAGTACTATATCCTGGTAATAAAACTGATAAGCACAGGCATCTTTTCCTTTACAGAATGTGTGTTTTTAAGTGTCAGTCTTTCATGAGCAGAACGAAGAGTATAACAAATGTCTCTTCTGCCCTTGTAATGACACTTTGTGTAAACCAAAGCAGATTTTAAAGGACAAGACTAGAATCCAAATAATGGAGGAAAAAGCACTCTAAATTTTCATCAATTTGAAGAGACATTTTCATCTTAAGTTATAAAATAATGCTAATTTCTTAAATTTTATAACCCAGAGGGAAGACAGTTGTCAATGTTAAGACATTCAGTTGGTGTTTTACATAGAATGTCCTGGTGAATATACAGCAACGAATGGCCAATGAGATGTGCTAATATTGGTCCAGAGATATCTCCAGTCCCAAAACAGTAATATGACAAGAGAGCTTAGATGAGAGAGAGCTAAAGAAACTTATCTACAACTGCATGCATAGTAGAAGTATGCAGTCTGGTATTTCTGTGTCTCTCTTGATGGCACAAAAGATTTTCATTTCCTGTACTTCAGCAATGGGTATACACCTCCCCATAGCATGCCTACACATACCTCCCCACTCCCAAAAGATAGAGGAGTCTACCTTAGATAGACAAAAAGCACATAGAATGCTCCCAAAAATAACCACACTGAAAAGAATAGCTTCAGAATCTTACAGTCTGAAAAACTAAACATGAAAAAGATTGATTTAAGAGGAGCCCCAAGATAGGAGCCCAGGGAATCGAAAAGGCAAAGCTGTACTTTCTATATACCATCCCTTTCCCACAGCTTTCTACCATCCTTTTCTCATATAGAGGACCATAATAAAATGGAAGGCATTTAGTGATAAGATTACTTGATGTTTCATCTTGCTTCTTGCATCAGAGCCATACCTTCTTAGATAGGACAATAGAAAGAACCTCTGTTTGTTTTATTATTTGCCAAGACAGGCCTTGGGCAATAGAAAAGGCCCTGAGTATCCTGACTATCACTCATATGACATAGGTGTGCACAGCAAAGCTTTGATGTTTCTTTAATTAGAGGCAGAGACTGTCTGTGGCATCTTCTTATCCTGTCGAACCTTTCCAGGCTTCCCTTGTAGCTGTTGTGCAGCCGGGCACCTTTTGATTTGACTGCATGGAACCTGGGCATCTACTTTGCCACCAGAGGAGACAGCAGGGATGTGGACTTGGGGGATGAACATGGAGGGAACTGCAGAGCTGACAGGAGAGGCTGTGTGGTTCTGGGGCTGGCTGCAGCAGCGAGTCTCTTGTCAGACTAATCCTGTGGGGGTGGTGTTGGGAAATGTTCATGGAACTCTAGCCTACAGAATGCTTCTGCAGCCTTTCACAGAGTCTGTAAACTAAGTAATATCTCACAATAAATCCTACTTAAGGCAGCAAGGGTGGAATCTACTGTCAGCACCAGAGAACCTGGCAACACGGGACTCTAGAAAAGTAGGCAGTTAAAGGTCCTGACCAGTGCAGCAAACATCCCCAAAGCCTCTCTCTTGTGGCACTGGAATCAGCAATGGCTACACCACTCTGTGTTTAGGGTTGTCTAATAACAGTAAAGGAAAAAAGGTACTAAAGCTTTTCTACTTGGCCCCAATAACAGTGGAACATGCTTTGTCCTGTTAGACTAGAAACTATAATGAATGGGAAGAATGATGAGAAAAACACTACTACAGCCCCCGGTGTAGACCATTAAAATACATACGATGAAGTCTACACTCCCAGCATCTCAGAACCAGACATCTGACGGTTGAGCCTTTGCACATGTGACTAATTTAAAATGACGACCCACATCAAACTCACCTGATATCCTTATGCAGTGAGTACATTTGGAGACACAAGTGGTATGTGTCCAAAAACAGCAGACTGTCAGAGAACACAGAAAACACTACCATCTATAAGTGTATTAGAAAAGTGGTGGTCCACACCTTTAATCCCAGCACTCAGGAGACAGAAGCAGGCAGATCTCAGTGAGTTTGAGGCCAGCCTGGCTAAAATAGGGACTTCAGGACAGCCAAGGCTACATAGTACATTTCTCTTTTATTCTGCTCTGTGATATCTCATATGGCAGCTCGAGCCCCCTAGCATAGCAGCATGGAGGGCATTCTTTGGATCTCCCATACTTCATTCTGTCAGCAGCAGCAGGAGTACTTAGATAACTGGTAGGTGAAATTTGAATTCATCCGTGTACCATTTTAGCCACGCTGCAGGCAATGCCACCTCATGAATCACGCCATGCTTCTCTTATCAGGATATCTTTGTGTCATTCTCCTGCCTGAATTTTCTTTCCTGCACTGTGATTGTTAATCCTGATTCTCATCTTGGCAGGATTTAGAATCACCAAGAAAACACCTGTTGGTGTGTGTATGAGGTTGCTTATAGGAAGGTTTATTTGAATAAAAGATCCACCCAGAAAATCAACACATCATCCCAAGAGCTGGGGGCCATGACTAAATAAAAGGGTAAAAAATGAGCTGAGTATCATTAGTCATCTCTGGCTAAGGATGTGATATGACCAGCTGCCTCAAGATCATCCGGCCACACCTACTGGAAGACAAAGTAAATGCCTTTTTTTCTGATATTGTTTTAGTAAGGCCTTTATGAAAGCAACATGAAATAAACTGATAGGTGTATTCTTCACATGTTTGCCTTTCTTACCTTAGAAACTGAGAAGTCTCTCTCTACAAGATTATCTTCCCTTGGTGCTATACAAACTGATGATGACAATCTCCATTATTATGTCCAAATACACAAAGACTGGTTCTTTGTTTTTGGGCTTTCTCTGTCGAGTTTGATGTTGGAGGAGGAGTGTTGTTTTGTTTGTTTGTGTGTTTTGTTTGTTTGAAGTGCTAAGACTCAAACCCAGGGCTTTGGGCATAGCAGGCACATATACTACTATTGATTGTTACACCCCCAGTCTCCATAATCACTTTCATTTACTTGATACTTCTTGCCTAGGAAAAACGTGAACTTCATGAGTCAGGATAACTAGTCATCACTGTATTGCCAAAGTACAGCATGGTGTCTGGTTCATTGAGTACCCAACTGATAACTGATGAGAAAAATTAGCCCTAAAAGTCTATGCTACTAAATGGCTCTCCACTGACTAGAGAGATGCCCTAGGGAGCTTTGGCCATAGGTTCCAGTCAAAAGATTCTAATTTAACTGGCCTAGTATGACAGCAGTTATGTATATAGCTGGATTTCATCTTGGTACACTAGATGACATGTAAAGTTCATTGCAACACTAGTTCATCTAGCTCAACTGGTGAGCTACAAGTTGAGTGAGAGACAAGGAGAAGGAAGACACCTGATATCAGCCTCTGGTGTCCACATTCATGGAAACACAAGTGCAGGTACACCAGCATATACACACATGGGTGGGTACGGTTCTGTCCCTATGGAGAACCTCCCCTCATCCAAGCTGGCTATCTCCGTGTAGTGGATTCATATACGACTTCATAACCCTTCTTGTACCTCTTTTACACCAATGTCACCCAGTGAATATTATTACCATGATAATTGAAGATCAGTCACATTTACTTGGTGAAAAAATATAAGTTGGTACTCTAGATCCAAACTGGAAACTCTCATACCACCCCACCCCCAACATCCCAACGGCAAAGAATTAGTCAGGAGCCCTCAAGCCAATTCTTTCTACATTTGTTGACCAAAGCAACAGAAGGCACCCTGGAGTGGGACAGGAAATGCATCTACCAGAATGGTGTTCCCAGAGGTGTAACATTGGCTAATCGTGATAGATTACAAAACATATTGAGAGAGAAAAGAAAGTCTTCTATATTCTCACTGGGTACTGAGAGGAAGGAAAAAATGTACTCTGTAAGTGACACAGCAGAACACTAGGACTGCTGCCTATTTCAAAACAGCATGACTTGTAGGAAACTTGCAGAAATGAATTTGCTGCCAGCTCCTCCAGAACGGATAGCTTTGACTTGTATCCAGTTCCTCTGGGAGAGAAAAACTCCTCAGGGCAAGATGGGTGTACAGAACATGCTTTGAAAGGCTACCACTTAACTCCCCAGGGAACTCTCTAGAGGTTACCATATCACTGCCATGGAAAACGACAGCAGATACCTATGTGGACGGACTCGGGCTGTTTTTAGCAATTTGTGGGGATCAATATTTAACAACTTAGACTGCAGCGCAAGTACACAAGAGTAGTGTCGCGTTCACCCCTGCATCCCTGGTACTCTTGCCGTGCTCTGCACTGGGAGCTCATACTGTGGTACAATTAATGGTCCCAGGATCTTTCTTGTATCACCCAGACAGAAAGAGACATGCTTCCTTTATCAACAAATGATACATTAGGGAATTGTTGCTTTGATGAGCTAACACAAAAGTAAGCAGCTGGAACAATTAAATTCAACCAAAAAGAGAAGTATCGATGAATAATATCACGAGGGTGATTTCCCCGCATCTATTCTCTAATTCCTACCCAAATGTGCCTCCCTCAGAGAAGCAAATTGCCTGACATTTAAAACATACTGCAGTACCTTCAGTAAGGACTAACTGTGCCGAGTACCACGTCATTTGACATTAGCACTACCAGACAATGAATGAAGGAAAGCTTTACCATCAGATGAATGATGCTCAATATGCTTATTCTGAGAATGAGTCATCTTTGGCTGTGTAAGCTGAATACATTATAAAATCTCCACCTTTGGTCCATTTCTCCTTTAAGCTCATGCAACTATAATTAAACATGCAATCTTTGCCTTCAAGGGATACTCAGCCTAATGAGAGGAGTCACACAGTGCTGTAATTAAACGGCAGGACTTTACAGTAAGAATGATTTCCTTGACTGCCAATTCTAACACTTCTTGGAAGATTTAGGGAAAATTGTTTTCGCCTTTCCTTATGTGTGAAATGAGGGAAATGGCAGCTATCCATCTCACAGGGTTGCTGGGAGAATTGAGTGGAGTGATATCCATATAATACGGAATAATTTTTTGTGATGATACCTTTTCCTGCTTCTGTTGTCAATGATGGTTATGCAAAGACAGAGCATATGTACACTGAAGCCAGAGCACAGACCAAGAGAAGCCAGCTCAGTGTTGTATAGCAGAGAAAGGACACCCACCTAGAAAACTTCTAATGGGAAAGCAAAGGGTAGAAACCAAAGACAGCAAAGCAAAGCTGAGGGTAAATGAGGGAGGGAAGGAAGGTGTCTTTCTTTGGAAAGAATTTCTGTCTCTCTGGCTGGTTGCTTGTTTTCTATGTGTAAGGCTCTCTGTTTGAAACAGGGTCTCACTATGTAGCCCTGGATCTCCAGGAACTTGTTATGTAGACCAGGCTTGCCTTAAACTCAGAGATCTGCCTGCCTCACCTCCTAAGTTCTGAGATCAAATGCATGTGTCTCCATCTCCAGCTTTTGATAGGAATTTTGATCTTTGCTGTAGTAATGGTGATCCACTAAAAGATTTGAAGCAACTGTGCAAGAAGAAGTTCATTTTAATGGCAGCGTGGACAGCGAGCTGGATAAGAAAGAAATGAAGATGCCACTGAGAGCAACAACACAGCAGTAGGCAAAAGCCAGAAAATCATCCACTGAGAGCAATCTGAAGTTGACTCAAGCATTCTACACACCAGCACACAGGAGAACAGAGATATGCAATAACTTCAATATCTCATAAGTAAGGGATGGCATAAGAGACTGACAGTCCTTACAGGAAGTGATGCACTTCAGAGCAAAAAGACTAAGAGTGAGTTCCAGTGACGTAGAATTTTAGAAGGCAATTAAGTTGGCAGAATCCAAGTAGTTGAATGTATATATTCCTCAGACAAAGATCAGAAGACTATCTGAAGTCATGGGCTATCTTAACAGTGCTTTATTAAAATGAGCAACTAAAAATATAAACACATCAAAATCTTGAGCCCCAGTTCACAGCAGGAAATGAACACAAAGAAGTATCCCCCAAACAGTGTCAGAATGAAAAGCCAATGTCTTGGGCTTTGTTAGCCCAACCCATATCCCTTCCAACTAACAGTCCCTGGAGATTTATGAGTTCATTCAGTGGACAGACAACCTAAAAATTAACCAGCATAGCGTTGACTATAGGAGCATAAGGTAAGAAGTACCCATTGAAGTGTCTAAAGCCTTGTACCCACCCAACTACATCCTCTTCCTCTCTGAAAGCAAGAAAAACCTTCAGGCAAAGGCTTATGGGAGCCGCTGGAAGAAATCGGTTCAATGTACAGCATTCCTCATAACCATGTGGCAGAAAGGAAAACCAATGCATTCTAGATAACTTAGAAAAAAAAAGCACTGGTTGCAATATGATTTTTCCTTAAACACAGTCCATGTCAGAGCTCTGTTTCAAACACACCTAGCATTCCTGTCCATCTCCAGTGATGACAATGACTGTCACAAGTATTACACAGTGCTTTTCTACCATCCCAAACAATCTTTTCATTCTCCCTCTGTCTGTTTTTCTCCTGGCTAGCAGTCTTTAATATTTCTAGGTCAGGGACTTCTTCCTCTTGTATGTGCACTAAACATTCCAAAATATCTGGCAAATACTGACTGAAGAAAAGCAAAAATGAGGGAAGGAAAGAAGGGGAGAAAAACAAGGAGAACAAGTAAGAAGGGAGGAAGAGACAAAAGAATTTACCTAGTACCATTAAAGTCAAGAGTATGAAAATTTAACTACCCTTGATTGAAATTGCCAATATTTATCATCTTATGATTCTTGTTCTTTCTAGCCAATACAACGCTATTTCAATAGGAATGCCACATACACTAAGTATGATACCTTACACAGTTCTCAGTCCTTTCAAAAAGATTGCTGTACAATCTTTTCACCTATTTTCTAGCTGAGAAATATTTTCAGTGGATTCTCGGTGTAAATTCTCAATATAAAATTTCCCTATAAATTCTTCTCTTCTTGCTTGCATGTTACTGGCCCTAGGAGAGAATGCTACAAGGGCAGTAGTATGTGTGTTGGCTAGGCAGCTAGTGTGAGTTTACATTTGTCTCCTGTCAAAACTGCACAGAATCTTATCTCTTCAATTAGGTAAATGGGTTAGGGCAATTAAATCTCAGATAATACCTTTTTATACATGTCTCTCATGTCTGTCTCTTATGTTTCTCCCTTCCTGACTCTCTCTGAAATAGAGTTTCATGTGGCCCAGGGCTGGCCCTAAACACACTGTATAGATGAGGATGATCTTTAACTTCTGATTCTCTGAACACAACTTTACAGGAATTTCTTGACTGTTATAGTCTGAAAATCAATATGTATATCTTGACCATGATAAACTGGCTTTACTACAAACCAGTATGAAAATTAGTGCTTGAATCATTACGGGCTCCAATACCACAAAAACATCTTCTGTTTCCTTTCTCATAAGCTCAGTAAAATAGTTTCTATTTCCTTTCCAGAGTTCCAAAAAGAAAAAAAAATGCAGTTCCCTCTAACTACAAAGAGATGACATCTTTTGAAATTCTCTTATAGAGTTGGGGAAAACCTACCTAGTAAAACAGTGTGGGAATATGGCAAGTAAGTCAACAATCATTCTTTTTTCATGGGCCCTTTACTACATACTGGACATTATACAGGCCCTTGGGATCCATGATCCATTCTCATTTGATAAAAGATCATATGTGTTGTATAATTCAGAATGTTTCCAGGCTTTGGAAAGTAGCTTAGCTGGGTGCAATGGTACACTTCTGTAATCCTAGCACTTGGGGAGGCAGAGGCAGGCAGATCTCTGAGTTCAAGGCCAGTCTGGTCTACAAAGCAAGTAAGTTCAGGACAGCGAAGGCTACACAGAGAAACCCTGTCTCAAAGAAAGAAAAAGAAAATTAGTTTAAATATCATGTGTTTCCAAGCTTCTCAGGTCTACCTGGGTCAGTATCTAGCCATGATTTATGCTTCTGAAGCAATGCATATACGTGTGAATACTGTGTGTATTGGTTAGATTTTTGTAAAATGAGATATAAAAAGATATATATGTTATATACAGACTTGGGAATGACAAATAAATCAGGTACAATTCTTACACAAGCAGCTAAACATGGGGATTCTTATGGAACCTCTGTATTCGTCTCTAAGCCATTATGTATTGATCAGCTTTAAATCTACTGTCTCCTTCAGTACTTGCCTGGCAACCTATTTCAGCCCCACCAACTGCTATTCTCAATATGGCCTTAGGGAGTGTGGGGCAGTAGAGAGGAAGGTGGCCTGTCTACTGCCCAGTCTGTCTCTGACTTCATTGCCCTCAACCATTCAGGTAATGCTTCTTACAGGGCAGCAACACTTCCTCCAACTGCAATTGAGTCTAGTTTCCCGACTCATAACACCAGCCCAACTGTACCCTAACTACCATTCTGAAACCTTGGCACTACAATGCAAGCCCATCCTGCTCAATGGCCTGATCCTAACTTCCTAGTGACCTTCTTCATTCAGCTACAGTAGCATCTGCTGCACAGAAGCCTGCTCCAGTTCTCCAGTTCCAGGAACTGTCTACGTTCTCATAACACACCCTGTTCTCCCACAGTTCCAACATCCTTGATGTTTTAAGAGAATTCTTCTATCCTTGCGTGCTTCCTAGGTATCACTTTTCTATCCAGTTAGACATTATTTATATTAAGGTAACCTGCACAAATAAGTGGGAAAGGTTTGGCTCCACCTAATACACTAAATGTAATATGGCATATTAAATATGAATATACAGATTAAGAAGTGAGATTATACTAACAGAGAACCAGAGAAAGTATGGAAGAGCCAGGGGCTGAACCATCTCCTTACATGGTAAGAAGGGACTGACCTGGAAAAAAATAAGGAGACAATCTGTTAGGAAACAGAAACACTTCTGATTGACTAAGAAATGGAAAGCCTGGCCTGGCCTGGCCATAAAAGGGATTTTTGCAGGGGAGGGAAAGCAGTGCTAGAGCAGGGACAATTCCCCAGTGCTAGAAGAGGCTAACTAGCTAGGCTTGGGATGACAGTGCACTGGGGATTGTAGAAGACTACAGGGTCAGGACAGCAAGGGCATAGACAAAGCTTCACCTCTGACAACTGGGATCATCTAGAGGTAAGTTTAGATACAATTCACTAACTACATCAGAAATAAGTACAAATTCTCGCCCAGTCTTTGGGACATACTTGTTGACAAAATGATGGCATTTATTTTAGTTCACCTCACAAAACGGCATGACAACATCAACATCTAAATCAATGGTTTATCAGAAAAAAAAGACATCTACTCAGATATAACCATCAAGCCCAAAACACTCCAGGCACCCACAAAACTTATCATAGTGAAAACATAAACAGAACTAAATTCTCTTTATTTCAACAAACGAAACAGTTCCTTAGTGGGGAATGGCTAGAACACTAATAAAGTTCCATCCCTAAAGAACTGCCGAAGCAGCACTTGGGAGGCACAGGCAGGAAGATCTCTGTGAGTTCAAACCCAGCCTGGTCTACAAAGTGAGTCCAGGACAGCCAGGTCTCTGCTACACAGAGAAACCCTGTCTTGGGGAGCTGGGGGGAGGGGGGAGCAGAGAACTGCCAAAGCAATGCAGTCACCACTGATTCCTCAACTCCATTGCCATCGATCTTTAGATGACTTAAAGTTTTAATGCAATCATCCTTTACTTGTGTCCTTGCACTGTTTCATCTACTCTTTTAAATTAAATCATAAAATTTTACTTTGACAAAAGGAAAAGTCTGACACTTCTTTGTTGGAGGTTGATCAGGTGCTATGTATTTTGATGCTAATTACTGGCCCCCAAGTTGTTCCATGTATACCTGTCTTTGCTGTATAAACCTTACTCTACTTATTTAAAGTTGATTGGTTAATAAAAAGAAAATAAAAAGCCTACACATAGGCAGGGCACAAATGAAATATGCCTGAAAGACGCCTGGAAAAGGTTCAGGGGCTCCCAGAAGACAAGGATCTTGGGTGGCACAGATTATTGGAGGAGAAAGGAAGAAAGGAGCAGCGATGGGTTAGCATGGAGAAGAGACATCGCTGGATCAGTGAGCATGGAGGAAAGCAGCCAAGAATAAGCAAGTATTTATGGAATTATGGATGGGAGGTAGCCCAGATAGACATGATGAAGGCAGCGGCATGGGATAGAGGCTGGGAGACAATGGAAGGTAGCTTAGGACGTAATATCTGCCATTCCCCAAGTGAAATAAGGCTGTTCTAACATCTATCAAGTGTCTGTGTCTTTATTGATTGTGAAAGTGGGATGGATAATGCGGTCATAATAACTATAAGCGTAATAATATGCATTAATTAGGCCATACTTTTAAATTCAGCAACACTTCAATATTCTCCTAGATTTTCTTGCAATGAAGAAAAAGTCCTTTTAAATAGCTTTAGGTCTCCACATATGAAACACTGAAATTAATTCTACACACAACTACATCACTTAATTAGAACTGTTCTTGGTAATTTATTGGTGAACTGTGAAATTTTACTTTTAATACAATGGAAATAGGGATAGTACTTTGTTTACAGTGGCTATGCAATAAATATCTGCTTATTTGACTAAGAAAGAGCATTGAGCATCTTTAAACCATTTCAGAATATTATTTATTAACTCTGGATCTAGATAATCACAGTTAATTAAGACAAATTAGATTTGGCAAAAGGGTTAAATGTTTTTTAATCCATTTTCATATTAAATGGTCAATTTATAAACAGCTAAGAAGAGCTCAGGACACCTTGGCATACTTCCACAGATTAGTTGGTGATCAAAGGCATCTGGCTTTTAAAAAAATTATTATTTATGGAATTCCACTTGGTATTTTCAAAACATGTTTTGCAATATTTGGATATTCTCCAAGTGGCTTACTTAATTCACATTTCTCCAAACACTCATATGATTTGGAAGTTTGGTTATTTCTCTTTTACGGGTTTCACACGGATACTAAGTTCTCTGTAAGACATGTTCAGAGTTCTCTTTTTTAATTGAAAAAAATTTTTAACTATAAAGCTCAAAATTTACCTTAGAACTTTCACTTTGTGGTGCCTCGGATTCTAAACATAAATAAGGTAGCTGAGCATTAAACATTGCACAGGATGAGATTGTTCAGGAAGTAATATAACATTCAACTGAGGGATAACTAGCACTGTGAGGATGCTATGTGTCAGCATTATTTCTCACAGTAGGAACCAGGCATAGATAGTATTCTTTGGAGATTCTTTGTACCAAGAAAGATGTTAAGAATGAATGGCAAGTTGGGTCGTAAAGAGGGTTGGCTTGCTTGATTTTATTCAGTAGTTATACGTTTTTGAAAGGAAGGATCATATGGAATGGAACTGAAATAACACATTTTTCTTTTATATTTCTTAAAATATTATTTTAAATATTCATGGAAACTAAAATATGTTTAAAATATATATTTCTTATAAGACAAAATTATGAATTGGTTCTCCTGTGTCCTTAAGAGTAATAGGATAGGTATTAAGAAAGGGTCTTTCACTCAAACGTGATTCATACGCTCTCCATAATGAGCCACAGCACCACGCATTTTAGAGTCCTAAGTGAGAGTTTTAAATGATAACACTTTATTGAATCTTCAAAGAGACGTTTTATGCATGTCTGTGTTTTAACACGCCAGTTACTTATCTGCAGTAGCAGAACAATAGTTTATGCTGAATGTTGACAACAAAAAGCTTTGAATAATACTTGTAATTTTTGCTTAATGCTCTCAATTATTTTATAAAATGCTATTCATTTGAATACCGTTGGGGTAAAAGAAAGTTGATGAGCAAATTTAAAGTATGATAATACGTTTATTTCAATGAAACACTGCCGAAGCAACAACTATAAGGACACACACATGGGCGTGCACGTGCGCGCGCGCGCGCGCGCACACACACACACACACACACACACACACACACGCACACACACACAATGACTTATGAATAGGAAGTAAGACTCAATAGAATTGTTGGGAACTAGCAAAAGAACAGAGCTTAACAGGTCATTGGGAAGAAAATGCCTCAACAAAGCTGCACGCTTCTTTCCCAAAGACTCAATAGTGGAGCAGTGTGTCCACAAAGTTACAATTCTACAAGATGCTCACCGTCAGCTAACTAGAGGGCCATTAAAGCCAGCCTGATTTGCAAAACAGAAATGATAAACTCACCTATTATATTTCTTATGGCTACTGTAAGAAGGGAAAACCAAGAAGAAACAGTTGATCCTTCATATAACTAGCCTAAACAGGCACTGACTATTAATCACCAGGATTATTTTCCAGTCTCCAGAGGGCACATTTAAGAGCCAAAAGCAGAATAGATAAAAAGCCATATGCTCAACAGAAACTGTAAGTCCTTCTTTCTCATTTCCAAGATTCCTTGTGTTCACTTCTAATTAAACATACCTGCAGGGACTCCTGTTAGACTAGTCTTTAAATTCATATCATTCTTCATTTAAATCAGTATCTGTCAGGGGAACTAATGTTAGGGCAAATTTTTCAAACATTATTTGTTAAAAAAAAAAAAGAAAGAAAGAAAGAAAGAAAAAAAGAATCAGTACTCTAATTTACCATTAGGGAAACACAAATTAATAGACTTCCTGAAAAGTAAGACTGCCAGAAAAACTGCATGATATCCAACTAAATACAAATTCCAAATGAAACCATCAATACAGTTTGTTGTTGTTTTCATTTTTGTTTTTGTTTTTTATTGTTTTTATTTTTTCAAGACAGGCATTCTTTGTGTAGCTTTGGTTGTCCTAGACTCACTTTGTATACCAGGCTGGCCTCAAACTCACAGAGATTCCCTGCCTCTGCCTCCTGAGTGCTGGGATTATAGGTGTGTGCTACCACACCAGGCCCACCAACAAGTTTTTAATATGTTTCAAATGTTACATGGGACATACTTAGAAACTGTTTGTTGATGACCTGAAATTAAATTGTAACTGGTACCACACACGTTTCTTTACTAAATATAGCAATTCTACCTAACAGGGCAAATTCAACATCATGAGAAATGTTTTTCTATAAACAAATTTTTTATCTTTGATTTCTGTTTTCTTGTATTGACAGGAAAATGTCATGACTATGACTATGTTCATTTAAAAACATTTCAGAAATTCTTCCATGACACATAATTTAGTCATGTCTCAATTTCCTGTGCCTGATGAAGTTGCTCAAGAAGAGGTCACATGCAGTTATGTACTTGTGGCAACATGCAGGAACACCAGTTCCCATTTGGCCTCAGGCAGACAGGCCTTATGGTAGACTTTTGTTTTCACCTCTGGAAGAAACGGATGACACAGTTCCTCTGTTCCAGAGAACAGTTACACAACCGCTATATACAAATCTGTCAAGGAATCAAATTGTGTCATTTTTCTCAGCCTCTATAATCACAGTCACCATCACTAGAATACAGTGAGCTGGCCCTCGAGTGGCATGGCGACAGCAAGGTACTTCACTGTTTCAAAAATATTTATGTTTGTGCCATTAAACATCTGTGGGGTGTAAGGGATACGAGTGAGTGTAAGTCACTCCAGCTGTTTAACATCATAAAAGAAAGCTTTAGCACATAGAGGCCTGCAGATGTGCATTTCGAGCTAGTCCATCAAGTAGCCCACAGGTAGCAGGCAATGATGACTGAGGGAAAAAAGGGTAAATCAGGTAACAAAGACACTTGGGACATAAGTGGGAAGCCACCAAAGAAGAGCTGAAACACAAAGTAGGAACCCTGCACCGAGGAAAGGCAAGTCTTGTGGACAAGTGAAGGTAGTGAGGAGGTTCCAAACCCACACAGTACAGAGTCAAGCTGCATTACAATGACTCAGTCCTTTGGTCTCCAGGAGACAACTGCTTCTCAGAGTTAATCCCAGCGTACAGCCAGAAACACTGCAATTCATGCAAATGGTCTGAACACTGCAGAAACCCCAGAGCTTCTGATTATCCTGGTTGTGAACCAGGTTGGCTACAATTCTGGATCCCAGGGAGAGCAGAAGATCCCCAGAGAAATTCAAAAAGTAAAATACAGCTGGATATATTCTATCTAGCTGAACAGAGCAAATCACCCAACCCAAGGGGTACTCTAAACCCAGTTAAGGAAATTTGTTATGTCTTGAGGTTCTTTCCAACTTATTTTTTTATCCCTTTCTAATTGTATTAACAACTTCCATTTTTTCTCTCTAGTCTTGATCCCTGCCCCCCCCCCCCCCCCCCCTCAGAGTCTTGCTACTGATTAGCCCAGGTTGATCTGGATCACTCATTCTGGGTTTCAACTTCACAGCCCTGCTTGGCTCCACCTCCCAAGTGCTGGGACTAAAGGCGTGAGCCTCATTGACTGGCCTACTTCAAATGTTTTATGGATGTTAGTAAGGATAAACTTATTAGCAGTTCTAATCCCAAATACAATATTCCATACAAAGCTAATATTTAATAAATAATACACAGCTGTTTTTTTAGAGGATCAGAAAGAAATTTGGTGATAAAATATGGAATTCAATAATGAAAAATGAAGTCTATTCAAAGATTACAACCCACAATGCCAAGAGTCAGGGATGACAGAAAAGTGGGGCAATGCAAGCCAACAAACATCACTTAAAGACGGTACACTACATCTAGGATGGAAATCTCTGCTAATGGAACCGTGCTGAGTGAAATCTCAGACACCTAAATCTAGACCTGGGAATAAGCACAAAGCATAGTGATGCCAGTGGGCAAAATATCAGCCACTGCCGTGGTCCATGTGTGGGTCTGAATGCCCGACTGGGGTTAGGTAAGGATCAGAATAAGTGTCCAGAAGGCCTAGGAAAGAAAAAAGCAGAGGTGGGATTTCTGTGGTTCAATTAGACTTTTCATCCCCTGAGGGTTGTGGGAGAAAATAGGATTGGAAAGCCCTAGGCAGGCTGGGATTTCCCATCAGATCAAACAACATAATTGTTCCCTATCACAAATTCTTTTTCCTTCCTGTATGTAATTCAGGGTAGGCATTATTAAATTAAACCCTTGACTAATGGAGATGAGGAGGCACTTATGGGCAGTGATGACCTCACTTCCTCCTCTCACATTACATTACATTTAATGCATCTTGGCTTATAGATCACGAACTGAAAAAGGAGAAGAGAGAGAGAAACAGTTACCACCACCACAGCATCTGGCAAGACATGTCATATCAAAGCAACTAT
The DNA here is from genome assembly GCA_907169655.1 of Acomys percivali. NCBI lineage: Eukaryota > Metazoa > Chordata > Mammalia > Rodentia > Muridae > Acomys > Acomys percivali. The sequence goes on along the minus strand of OU015742.1, from coordinate 137,818,495 downwards.
GTGAAATCAGTACTGCTTCACATTCAACAACAACAACAAAAAAATGTCATTTTTCCAAACATGGTAAAATCTGATATATGTGACTTAGATAGAAATACATTTTATTGTGGAATGAGTTAAAATAAAAAACTACTTGATTACTTTTGATTTATTGTAGAGATGGTCAGGATAAAGAACACTGGGCCTGTGCCATAACAGATCAATATATATGAAATTAGCACTAATTATACATACCATTAATTATCTCCCAAAGAAATGTCATTTTACAATGTCCCTTTTCAATGGGACCACAACACTTATCTTATTAACAGGCAGGCCCTTCTTCAATCAATTGCACTAAGGTAAAAACAAACTTCAATGCAGTTTATGTAGAGTGATTACATATTAGGAAATATAGCTTTTATATTTATTTGACATTACTATAGCTGAAAATGATTTCATTCTATATGTGAATACCAGCATAAGCCCCTCAGACTCCTGCATCTATCATACCATTGTTTTATTTGTAAGCACCCAGAGATGGGGCCAATTTCCTCCTGACCATTTGGTGAGTTGCTTGTGAGTGGAAAGTTAAGAATCTGAACTCTAGGCTTTATAGTAAATCACATAAGCTGGTTACTATAACAAAATTGACCTCCAGCATTTACTTTTACACATTAACTCCTTACCTCTCAGGAATGTCTCAAGTTCCTGGCAGCATCACTTACTTTCTGGAAATTAAAGATATGAAATGTCTTACCAAATTCTGCTTTAAAAAAAAAAAGTAAACAGAGCAAAGTGCAGAGAAAGGTTAGTAAGAATATAAAATAGACCTGAGGAGAAGAACTTCACTCTGCAGCAGAAAACCCTAAGTCCTACATGGAACTTATATAGCCTCATCTGAACATGAATCTGCCTCACCCCCATTTATGACATAAATCAATCAAAGAGAAGAAAGAATTGGTTGTGGGGAAAATTAGAGCTATGAAGAATATAAAAGCCTGTTAGGTGATCATACCATTGACCCTGGTAATTACAGTACTGCTTGGTATGTAGTCACATTTTTTCTGACCCAACTTTATCGAAGCATACTTCCCTATTCCGTTGATGTAAGGCTTAGTACCAACTTACTTTAACCAAAGAAGTAGAATTAGATTGGACTCTAACTGAAACCTAGAATGTACTTGTGCCTCTGTCAATACAATTAGAAAAAAGTTCCCCCAGTCTGCTGTCCTTTCCTGTTGCGTTGGAGAATAGCTATCAATCCAGTGTAAAGACATAAAACCAGGCTCGTGTGCAACATAGAGCACACTTTCACACACCCAAACCCATTTTAACAAACCTGAGACTCTGCAGTGGCAGGGTAATGGTGAATCGAAAATACTTTAAGCTACTAAATTATGGGTTCGTTTGTTATACAGCGGTAGCTAACTGATATGAAGAAGAAAAAAGGAAAGAGGTGTTAATATTGCCTTTGCATAAAAAGGCTACAATTTTAGCAAAATTCCTGTCCAAAGCTGCTGCAATATTAACGTGTAATAGTTGAAGGAAGCAGGCTCTGGGGAACCGAAGATTCATTTACAAAAAGAAAAGTGTTCCCAAACCGTTGTTTGACCAGTGTGGTGCACTATTCTTATAAGCTGCATCTCAAGACAGACACAAACACTCTCCCTTAAGAAAAGGTGGCTTAGCCTTGCATGACAGTTGTACCAGACGTGGAGTGAACATGCTCTCAAGGAAGGTTTCACACTACTGACAAGAAAGAAGAAACCACCACATGGGGCTGTGGGCTGAGGAAATGTTTACTTCACATCTCATGAAGAAACCAGTTTTTCAGGAACTTCCAAGACCTACATAACGAAAATGAAAGAAAAATCCTGTTTCCTGTCAAAAATCTCCCCTTGTGACTGCCCAGAGTGATAAAACAGGCACTAAAAGTCAGAGCCACACCACAAGTGTGGTACTTGCTATCTTATGTAGCAAACTTGTGCTGGGTGTTGTAATGCAGTCATGCAGCCAGCCACCGTGACAGGTGTTACCACCATGTGCACTTCAGAGAATGAAGACATATCACGTGAAGAGTATGGGGGAGCAGGATGCATAGCTTGGGAGCTGTTAAACAGGGGGCCATACACTACCCAGTCCTCACTGGTCATCACAAACACTCATGAAGGTCTCACCACAAAGCCACACTCTTCATCTTTTCTCCTCAAAATGAGAGATCTAGCGTGCTGAAATCTGGAGAGATGTACAGGTTCACCCTCCCTTGAAGCATTTCCTTGAAGTACATCTTCAGGGGCTTCAGAGAATTTCAAATGCTCTTCTGAAATCAGTAAAAATAACATACGTAGCTGACCACATCTGATGGAACTGCACTAAAAAGACATAGAGGTCAAAGTGGCCTAGCGCACAGTAATTGGCACAAAAAGAATAATGATGGCAATGGATTAATATATCCAATATATGAAAATTTGTGAGTTCATGATGATCCTAGTGGGGGTGTTTATAATTACTCCTTACTGGAGGATGCTATGGCATAGGCATATTACTCCCAAAGTTATAAATCAGAAGAAAGAACCAAGAAGCATCCTGTCTCACCTGCATAAACTATAGTTTACTAAAATCAGGCAACAGACAGAGGTTCTTTGTTATAGAATTCTTAAAAATAAATGAATTTTAAAAACATGGCTTTCTAATTCCCAAGAGAAATAGCACACTTTTCCATGATCACCGGTGGATATGAAATCCACTAGGGGAAAACTTATGGAAATCTTTGCAACAGATCCTGCTGAGAACACTTGAGGGTAATATCATCTGTCAATCATTGAATGAGGGAAAACAAGAAATTAGGGAGCTCATCAATAAAGGGAGCTCAAAGTTCACAGGACCACACAACTCAAAAGAAGAAAAAGCCACAGTTGTTAAATCTAATATCCAACTCCCGAGAAACGCAGGATATAGAAAAGCAAATAGACGCGTAATCGTAAGTACTAAAAAGGCGATCAGCCTAGTCGTTCCTACATCAGAGTCCATTTCATCAGCAAATCAATAGTATGGAGGAGAGAGCCCAGAACACTAGAAAGATGGGCAATAATACAACAAGAGAGTTAAGAAATCTGAATTACCAATATAATGTGTACACTTGGGTTGGATCCTTAATAGGAAGCAGAAACACATCTCAGAAAAAAAATTTAAATAGACTGACTGCTAGACGATATTAATGTTTTAAATCCTTTACAATGTTTGGTGAGATGACAGTGTGGTAACTAGGTTTAAAGGATAATTCTCTCTGAGATTATTCTTCATACACATTATATATATATATATATATATATATATATATACACACACACACATATATATATACAATAATATGAGGTATTGTACCCATATAACCCAATTATAATACAAAGTTTATTTCTAATACTTTGAAAGTGCTATTGCAGGCTGTTTAGGATAAATAAGTTATACAAGTTAATTGTCAGTTGACCAAATAATGGTCATGTCAATTATTAGTCTACTTTTATCAAAAGAATATACATCTTAGGAGGAACAGATAGATATGACTCTACAGAAAGATGAGGTAAAATAGTTAGAAAGGTCTTCAAAAACCTCAGAGACATGAAGAATATGGCATTTAAACATGCTTTAATTATTTTAAAGATTCACTGACAATAAGAGAGATTACTGTCATCACCCATCCTAACTCAAACAGGATGATGAGCATCAAAGAATCTCCTTATGGAGATGGCTTCAAATGTGGCAAACAAGCCACTGGGAAAATGTCCTCATACCTACCACAGACAGAATTCTGCTTAAAAAAGGGCAAGCTTAGATGCAGGCAGTGTCGACAGCCAAACTCTGCCAAGACAGGGTAAGCAAGTGCTCAGTAGTTCCTACCTCACACATATGTCTGCCAGATAGACTGAGCCAGAAGGCTGAAGAAGATGCTCCAACATTATAGAGAGTTTTGGGCGACTGCTCAGGTTGCAAACTGTCTCTGTCACCTTCTCATTTGTAAAGCTACTAACCTGCACTCCCAGTATACTCAGGTAATCAAGGTTATTCCTTCTCCAGTTTCGGATGGGGTTGAAGACCAGGTAGCTTAGTTTTACAATGAAGCTCAGATGTTTAGGGGTTAAGATGTTTTAGGTCTAGATAGATGTTTTCAATTGATAATGACAAGATGTGACAGATATTGGTTTAGATTCAGAATTTTAGACGCACCAAGATAGGAAAGATGTTTTCTTCAAGGAGGTCAAATACAAATAGCCAAAACACTAAAAATGTAGCATTTATATAAATCCTGATTGTGTCATGGTTCTTCTTGCTATAGGTAGTTTATTGTATATATGTGTAATAATATAAATGTATATGTAAAAAATAAAAAATGTTTAATTAATTTAAAAAATTAATTGCTTGGGGGGAAAAGATAATTCTCATATCTGCTTGTGAGTTAATGGCATGACATCTAGAATTTGCCAACAAGTACTTCACTAGAAGGAAAATAAACATGAATGGAGTTGAGTAATACAATTTTAAAAAGTGGATTAATTCCTGAATCCCATAAAATGCATGGAAACACTTGGTACTATTTCTGTGTATATTTATGAACAAATTTCACATTAAAATAAAAATAGACATCCAGTAAAATCTACCCTATGCAGTCAAAGCCCCTATATGTCTAGTTTCCTTTTCCTGTTACAGTGATAAAAAGAAATGACCAAAAACAAGTTAAGAGGGCAAAGCTTTATTTTATCTTACAACTCCAAGATCAACCCTGAGGGAAGTCAGGACAGGAACTCAAGGCAGAAACCTGGTGGCAGGAACCGAAGCAGAGACTATGGAGGAAATGGCTTGCTCCATGGCTTGCTTAGCATGCTTTCACAGGACCACCTACCAAGCAGTGGACCGGAAAACAGTGATCTGGGCTCTCCCATATTAATCATTAATCAGAAAAATACTTCCCACACTACCCCAACAAGCCACCAGTGCAATGAAGCAATTCCTCACTTTAGGTTTCCTCTTCCCAGGTGATTATGGTTTGTCTCAAATTGACAAAAATGAACCAGCATAAATATCTAAGGACCTCTGGTACCACTTCAGTGCCAGCCTTTCTCTCCTTGTTCCTGTTCTTTCTACATAACAGTGTTGTATAAAGAACTAAGCTTGGAAGGGACTGTTTTCTACCACAAGCATCAATGAGACCACAATTTGAAGCTGTTTGAACTGACAGCACCAAAATTCACTTAATAGATACTTATGGAATCACTTCTCTTTCCTTACTCATGAAACCCAAGGCTGTGTATACAACCCAAGTTTTTCCTGCTGTAACATGGTTTTCTAAAAAACTGACCAATGCTAGGCTCCCATAACAGAAGAGATAAGGATTTAGTAAAAGACTGCTTTCCAAATCAACTCTCTGGCACACAAAATGTCAATAAAATCCAGCCACAAAGTCACATCCAATTGATCGTGACTGGGCTTCTGCTGAGCCAAGGCCATCTTGCCCCAGCACACCGAATGCGAACGCCGAAACACAGGCAACAGGACCGTGCCACACTGCTTCCCATCCTTAGTACCAGGGAGAGGGAAGCCAAAGAGCCCAGAAGGACCAGCAATGACAAACTCCACCGAGGGAGGAAAATAAGAAGAGAAGGCGGACAGGGAAGGGATAAAAAATGAATGAAGATGTTAGCTAACAACACTGCATGCTGAGCCCCCCCAGGTAAAGAGGGGGAAATGTCAACAACACAATGAAATCCCTCTGGATTCTGGCTCTGCCTTCTGTGGCACAGACATGGAGGTTCACCACACTGGGGCTGTAATCAACTCTTTCATTTTTTCATGTCTTAAGATGTCGGTTTAGATGCTGTTTAAAGTGATGGATGCGAAGTCAGTTTTGTAATGAAGTTTTGTGTTTTTGTTTCTTAAAGATTTACTTGCTTATTATATATACAGTGTTCTGTCTACATGTATACCTGCAGGCTGGAAGAGGGCATCGGATTACATTATACATGATTGTGAGCCACCATGTGGTTGCTGGGAATTGAACTCAGGACCTTTGGAAGAGCAGGCAGTGCTCTTAACCACTGAGCAATCTCTCCAGCCCTATAATGAAGTTTTAATACATGGTCTGTCTTTAAGTACAGACATTCAGGAAGAGTTAGGAGGCATAGGCAATTCTAGGTAATACAAATTACTGGATGATACAAAATTAACAAACATTTCTCAATGTAACTCTTGGTTCTGAAATATCTCTTCATGGTTTTTTAAAAGGTTAGTTGCTATAGATTAAAACTTGTATCTACTGAATACTTAATGGAGTCTCTCAAGGTCTGTCTTTTGAAAAACATAGAGGTTGCTTATTTGCATACATAATACATACATGAGTGGAAATTACCATGTTCTTATTGAAAACTCTCTAAATGCATGTCAAATGAGTCTCTTTTCTGTTACTATAATGAAATGTCTTAGGTTAGATGCTTAATAAAGGAAGTGTTTCACTTACCTCATATGTGTGGCTTCAGGGCTGCCTTGGATCTGGGAGCAAACTTATACCAGATAATAGCACAACCACGGAAGTGTGTAACAGGGAAAGATTACAAGCCCAGGGACTAAGATCCCACTACAACAAGTTCAGTCTTTTCAAAGGGCCATGCCCCCAAACCTAACAGTATCTTATACATCCCACTATTGCTTAACCTCTCCATACGAAGGACCAGTCTTCCAAAATATTTACTTTTGGGAAAAATGTTCAGCCTATTTAAACCCAAGTGTGATGGCACATGTCTGTTATCTCAATATTCTGGAGACAGAGGCAGGATCATGCCCTAAGATCAAGCCAGCCTGGGCTACAACAGTGAGTGAGTCCCAGGCTAGCCTGAACTTTTATAAAGCAAGACTCTACCTCAAGATAAATAAATAAATAAATAAGAATAGAATAGAAAAAACAAAACAAAACCAAAAACAAAAAAACAAAAAACAAAACAAAACAATAAAACCCCAGCAAAATGAAGAGAACAAGCTAACTCATTGGGTATATGTGTCATATTAAAAAGGAAATACAGTATCATGACTAAGGCAGTTACTAGCTCCTCTCATATCTTCTATGTCTATGTGAAAGAGAATAACAAGTAAATATGACTTTGCATTAATCTTGAGTTCTCTGGCAGTTTCCTACTCATTTAGTTTCCTATCCCCAAGACTGTCTAACTGAGGCAGGATAGCCTGCTGGATAACACCAAGGATTCTGAAGTGGGACAGCTTGAGACTATTTTTTCACTCTACCAGTGTTGCTCTGTGACCTTAAGGGGGCAGGGGCACAGGCATGCACATGTCAAGGCAAGTATCTGAAGGTCAGAGAACACTCTTCAGATGCTGGTCCTCACCTTTCCATCTTGTTTTAGGTCAGGCTCCAAGGTCTCCTCCCTGGGTAAGCCAGAGTAGTTGTGTCAAAAGCCTCTGGATGTGATGAAATCACAGATGTATGTGTGTGTGTGTGTGTGTGTGTGTGCGCGCGCGCACACGCACTAGTACATGGATAGGTTTTACAGATCTGAACTCATAATCAGGCTTGCCACAAGGGCTTCTATCCACTAAGAATCTGCTTAGCCCTTTAGGAAGATTCTTCTACCTCTGTGTGTCAGTTTCCATGACTGTGAAATATGGATATTATTAATACCTACCACACAAAGTATTGAAAGGGTTGAATGGTACCTCTTTAAGGATGTGACCACTGCTCCATGCTGTCAGGGTGGAAGAGATACTAGATTTCAAAGTCTTGATTCCAAGAAAACAGAAAAATGTACAAAATATATCTAATAAATTTATGAAGATTATTTGCTTGTAATGACAACATTTTGGATACTCCATTAAATTAAGCATCAGAATTAGTTTTATTTGTTCGTGTTTACTTAGCTTAAAAAATAGAAAGGTTTATGGTGAGTCTCGTTTTACTTCTCTTAGATAAGGTAGCTCTAGAAGGCTAACCCTTACAGGCAGAGCGCCCCACCTTGCCTCCTCTCAGGGCTGTTAATTGTTTTTCTTGAAGTAAGAATAACTTTGCTATATCTGATCAATACAGTAAATTGCATCATGTATTCTGCTTTGATCTTCAGACATTGAATTCCCACTGACCAACATACACATACACACACACACACACATACACACTCACACCAACAACACCCTCAGTTTTTCAATTTTTACAAACATTTTAGATACAGTATTTTCAAGAGTATGAAGCTTAATATCAATGATGTTAAATTATATCCATAGCTCTTTCCAAGGTATTCAATAATAAATACTAAAACCTAACTTGGTGTTGAATACCTTTCCCTAATCCTAATATTTGAAAACTAATGCCAGACAGCCCCAGATCCAGGCACATGAACTCGACCCAAAAGCTGAGGATATTCTTAAGAGCCATCTAGACATTCTAACTTAGTCTTTCCAGGATGTCTTAATTTCAGTGTCAAAGTGGAGACAATGAATCTATCATGTAAGTAAATGCATAATTATCATGATAAGTGTTGTAAAAGAAATGACAGGATGTATTACAGGTTCTACAAGATAAAAAATAAAATATAAATTATGATATAAAATATGAACTCTGGTAATTTAGCTGATGCTAATTATATTTTATGATCTTGGGAAGGAGTAATCATATAACTTAAGCACAGGCATATAACTTGGTAGTAGAGAGCCTGTCTAGCATGTGTAATGCCACAGGTTGGGGATCCAACAATGTGAGGAGGGAAACACAAACTACAGTGCATGGTTTAGACACCTGCAGATAAGAAAGTTGTGATTTATTACTTCAAATTCTACTATTTCTCTTATATAAACATGTTTTCATAAGGGAGATATAAATAAAAATTTCAACTCTAACACCCCAAAAATATTTATTCTAGTCTATTCCTGAAATAATTTAGCTCTCTGCATACATTAGTCATCTTCTAAAATAATGGAAGAGAAGAAAGATCCCCTCTGGTTTCTTTAAAACTGAAAACAGTTCTGTAAACTGCATCAAAGGCAGATTTGTTAGGTTTTGAAATGAAGGTTAAATACACATGCTCATTTGGAAAGATTAGGCAGATTATTTTCCATGGAAAAAAAGTGAATAACATATTTCAATTCCAGAAACTGTATTCTGAGTCAGCAATACACGTAGTGCCTGGAGCAGAGCGTTCATCAACAGACCCCAAGTGACAGTTACATTGTGACCACTGTGAGGACTTTCAGCACTCCTGACGGACTGTTCACTCAAGTCATTGTTCTATACATAAAGCAAAGCATTGCGGCTCAAAGAACTATCATGACAGGTGTCAGAACTGTCGCCAGACTCCAATCTAGGACTCCCGAGACCATCAGGCACACACTCACCAAACACCCTCATCCAAGAACCTAGCATACTGAAATCTGCAGGCTTGAGAAAACCCACTTAGGTAGAGCTCTCAATGATAAAGGAAGGGCTGTTGGTTTTAGATTTTTTAAAAGGAGGGCTGGGTATGGTGGTACAGGCCTGTAATCCAGAGGCTGAGGCTGACCTCACTGTCAGTCTGAGCTCCAAAATGAGATTTCATCAGAAGGGGGGGGGAGGAGGTGGAGGAGAGAAAGAAGGGGTAGAGAAAAAGAAAAAACCACCAAGGAATTTTCACTAGCACCCCAATTAGTTATTCATGTGGCTTCACAGATTTAAATCTAAGCCCAAAGTTCTAGACAACTACTTTGTGGACAAAATTAGGATACAACACATCATAAAGATCCCAGCACGTCCTCAGAAAATAAAAATGGCTATTATGTGGCTTGGACTTTCATTTTACGTCTACTAGAAAAAGTAGCTCTAGGACATTAAGCCTTAAAACCAGAGCTGCAACGCAGGTGCTCTCTCTCTCTCTCCCTCTCTCTATCTATCTATCTATCTATCTATCTATCTATCTATATATATATATATATATATCAATACCAAGCACTAGAAAGATTTTCATGGATTGGGGAAGTAGGTCAAGGAGGCCTTCTGCACTCATTCTTGGATCTGTCTGAATTCCAGAAACAGGTACAGTCCACCTATAATGCTGAACTGAAAGGCTTGTACTCTTCAAAGCTCCCTCCTGGAATAAATGTTCTTACTGCATGGGTACTGCCAAGAGAGACTGACTCACTGATGAATGGTTACAACTTCCCACACATTCAGCTTTGGATCTCCATGCTGAAGCAGCATGTAAGACTCCACCCAGGGAGAAAAAAACAAAAAACAAAACTCAAGACACCCAGCAATTCCACAACACAGAAAGAGCAAAGGATATTCTCACTACATTGCTTAGGTCTCTGTTCACTCAGATAGGCAAATTCGAATCCATCAGAGCTAAGAATGACTGTGCTCCTGAAATTTGAAATTAAGGCTGAGCCATTATACTCTGTTTATTGTGTAAGCATCAAGGACTGAAAGCAACCAACATATGAAATATATTCCATCATCTTCCTGAGCATCAGAAGCCAAAGGACTCATCCTCGTATTCACCTTTTTCTAGCCATCATGCTAGCACGTTGCCCTGCTTTCTGTATGGGATGTTCTCACAGTCTCACAAAATACCCAAACATTCACAGTGGTGTTCTCTTCAAAATACTAAAAAGAGCTTTAAATACCTGGGTTACTGGGCTCAAGACCACATTGCACCTTACTCCCAGTATCCTTCACCCTTACACCAAAGGTGGTTGTCCTAACTTTGTGTAATAATAAAGATGCTAGGACCATGGGGAACCATTTCTTGGCCTGGTGCCACACCACAAATACTCATGGCCTGCTGGCTGTTCATCTCCCATAAAGCACAGTTGCCACACTGGCTTGTCTTCTGCCAAGAAATAAATCGGTTCCTACCAAGGAGTAAGCCCCAATTTAAAGGTGCTCACATTAAATTTTTTAATAGCCTCAACAACCCTGTAGGATGTTTTTAACCAATATTTTATAGCATATAAAAGTGTTAGTGTTGATTATATGTCCATAAATCAGCTTCCCACAGAGTTGGCAATGTGCATTACATCTGCTGTCAAGCACTGAGGAACTCTGGACAACAAAGGGGCAGTCTTTGCCTAACTGGGAAGAGCAGGTTTCTGAGTCTGTCCTTGGACCTGCATGTTCTTGGAGTTCGGGCCTGAACCATCAGGTCTCCTCAGAGCAGTGTCTAAAAGAGCTCAAGTGAAAATCAGCTTCACCAAAGGCTATTACAGTGTGAACCTGCTAGAGATGACCCTGCTTCACAGGGGTGGTGATTTGCATTAAACTCCTCTTCCTTTCTCTTTAGCATGCCCAACAGGCAGCGGGTAGATCAGAGAGCCATAATCACAGTTTCAGTTTTGAAATTACCCTGTCCTCCTTCCCCAGGAAGGTGGAATGAAAAGCAGAGGCAGCAGGCCCTGGGCACCAGTAAATTACACCTCCGCACACCTCAGGGTGTCAGGGGGCCTTCGTTTTGCTCTCAGCAGGCATCCAGGAGAAGAAGTGGCAGAATACAGAAACTTTCATGTGCCTGGAAACTGGGTGTTCTGGGGAATCCAAGTGCCCTTTATCAACATGAGATTTGCCTTCTTTTTCCTCATATATGGGCATCTTCGTGGAAGATTTAGGAGCATGTAGAGATAATTGCATCAGAAGTTAGAACAGAAAGTAAGGCAAACAAAGCAGAGATGTGTTGCTGCATTCTCAAAGAGACAGACTGTTACACTGTTGTCTGAAAGTACAGAAGCAGGAACTGGATTACTCTGAAACTGTGTCATGGTCTCCTGGTCACAAGTAAATAGTAAGTGGCATCTATTACTTGTGCCTTCTCCCAACGCCCCCTCTACCTCCCATTCCCTACAAATCACTATCCCTGTTAATACTCCAATTAATTCTCTCTGGACAATAAACTTTTTTAAAATATCATTTAAGCAGGCCTATAAATCATCATTAATAAACTCCTCATGAAAATGATCTACTTTCTAATAGTGTCAATTAAATTGACCATCTTCCAATGATTAAAGGGAAGCTAGGCTTCTGTGGCTGTCAGCACACTGGTGTCTAGGGGTTGCTTCACACACCAGTCAAAGAGACAGACTTAAACAGGAATGTTTTCAAACACCCCTGCAGTACAGCTGGCAGCCAGCAAACATACTGCCTGTTTTGAACGTAAAAGGGTTTACAGCAAAACTACCTTTCGGTAAGGACACGGCTACTGAATATATCACCCCAAACAATCCAGGGTGTCCATTCCAATTCTTAAGGAACAGAATGTATTGTCCCCGTCTAAAATAAATATAATTCTCTGTAAAACAGGATTTTAAAACTTCTATTGAAAATTATAATAAATTGATCTACCAGGTCTATATAAAGAATATAATCTTTTTTTTTTTTAAAGTGTGGCTCTATAACATATAAGAGAAAATGAAAGAAGCTAAAATGTGTTAAAATTTTAAGAAACAGTATGTGCAGTTCTCAACTTAGGACTGCACACTGAGTCTGGAGAGTCTAAGGCTAACACTGTCTTACCCCAGAGAAAGCAGAAGAGCGTGGTGAAATGGCATGGACAAACTGGCACATGGTTGTGTTGAAATATATGTCAATAGCTTCTTCCATCCATTTGCCTGTGGTCTTTCCCTTAGGAATAACTTCTCATTCATCTCCCCTCAAATAAGACAACCCCTACTTCAATACTTTAAATCATTAGTCATTACAGGGAAAACGGAGCAGTGATAATCAGATCATGGCCCGGCTTCCAGGAGTTCCATTTCTGACACGGTGGCAAGGCTTCCAGTATAGAACTGGAATGTGAGAAACAGAACTGAATTTTGGCAAGCCTCCTCTTCTCAATCAATAGTTTTATCAAGTGGAGATCATCTCAGACTAAAACATTTTCAAACAACTGAGTTTACATCTCAAGAATCTCTAGGTGATCTTAGTCCTGAGAGTTGCAGGAGAATGTTTTTCAAATCAGACTAACTTTAGCTACTGCTAACTTGAAAGACAGAATCATAACAACCGTCCAGTAAAATAAGGTGTATGCCTAAGGGATAAAGGACTTTTATCCCATATGATAGGAAATGATAAGCACTGCAACAGGAAGACGCTGTGAAGCTGAGAGCTGACCAAGGTGTAGAGTTTACACTTTGACTACACACCAGGAGCCTTCACAGAGCAACAGAGCCGCGAGCAGAGCCGGGAGCAGCCTTGGAAAGTGTTCTGTTGTGTGCGATGACACAATCTTTTCAATGACTGAGCTTCTTTATTTTATATAGCAGGTGAGCATATGAGAGTCAACAGCAGGCACTCCAACTGAGCTAAGACCATACCCTTAAAATCACCGAGGACAAACAACTACTGTCACCTAAGGGAAAAACAGGAGACGATGAAGGTTTTCAGTTTCTACAAGAAGTATTGTGATTTATTTTGAAATAAAAGAAGAAATTATAAACAGGGATACACAAGGGTTTTGAACCTCAAAATTTTAATCAAGAGACAGAATATGTAGCTAGATGGCCCTTGATATTTGCTGTGGGGAGAGGATGCAGCCAACACTAACAGAAGCCTTCCTTGTCCTGGTGAAGATGACTAGGAAACTGCTGCTTCTTCCCCAGACCATGCTGCCAACTTCAAACACTTTCATTAAGTTCCATGGCACGAGGGGAGACAAAGCAAAAGCGAGAACTTTCAGAAAAGCAAACCAGGAGAAAACATGTCCCCAAATTTTTAAGAAAACTGAATTTAGGCATACCCCAAATTGGAAAAGAGGGAAATGTAGATACCGTAAAGTCTCTCTGAAGTAAATGCTTTCACTATATAAAACTGTGTGGAGAATATTTTAGGTCGTCACCATCCCACCTGGCATCATGTACTAATTGTACTGTACTATATGGCCCTGCAGTTGAGTCAGGGTCAAATTTCACTCACCTCTGTGTCAGGATACAAAGTATCACTTTATGCACAGCTGATCCTGGATAAACACCTAACACCTTTAAACTCTACCCACTAGCCAAGACACTGTTAAATGTCAATGAGATACTGCAAACAAATGAGATTTGGTGTCAGCCAGACCCAAAGCCAAAAATAGCATAGATTAGCCAGGATTCAAGTGAGGTTATAAGTTATAAGCCAAAAGAGCATATAGCAGTGGCAACTGAACACTGTGGCAATGGGACAGAAGGGACACAGGTCCCTACATGTGTCATCTCCTCAGAAAGAAACATCAAGGCTGCATCAGAGTCTGAGAGGCAGGACTCCAAGGCAGAGCTTCAGTGTGGGAACTGTGACAGGGGCAGCAAGAAGGATGAAGGGATCGTCCAGAGAAAGCAGGGCTCCAGTGTACAAAAGCACAATACATGGAGCACACAGGAATGGATCACGAGACCCGGTTACCACCAATGTACCAGCCTGTCTCAGGGACGAGAGAAGCTAAGAAAGCAGGACCTAAGGGGCAAATTGGAGAAAGGGGGCGGGAGGCACCAGGTCTCAAGCCATCAAATAAGGCGCCTGAAACTTTCTTGGCTAGGACAAAGATTTCTTCCACCGAGAAGATCTGAACACAAAAAGCTTTTAAAGCAGTGGTTCTCAGTCCTCCTAAGGTTGCGACCCTTCAGTGCATTTCCTCATGGTGTGGTGACCCACAACTGTAAAACTTTTTTGTCGCCCTTCATAACTGTAATTTGGTTACTGTTGTGAATCATCATGTAAATATTTGATATGTGACTCCCAAGGAAGTTGAGAGCAGCTGCTTTAACAGCTTCCAGGCTTTTCCACAGGCCTCGGATATTCCCTGTGTACATCCAATAGGTTTCAAATAATACGTTTTTAGCAACATGCTTACTAGTGACTCCTTTTGCTATTCTGATCGACATTGCTCACAATGACCACACAAGTGTATATGTAAATAGAGGTTTCCAAAAGTCACTTCTAGGCCTTTGGTGAATTTTAAACAGTCTAAGAAGCACTTTCATAATACTGAAAGAAGAGAAAATGTAAGATAAATGCAGATTCTTAAAGCACAGTACCTTTGTGTGTAGCCTAGAAAGGCAAATCAATGAGCCCACAGCACTATCAGCAGAGGCAAGCCCTGATGAGCTCTGGGCTCCCATATCTAAGGAGGACCACTTACTGGCTCCTCTTTAATAGTGACTCCTTATTCTCTCTAAAAGGAGAAAATGGTTTATTGTGTGCCTTAACACAATTGATAATTATGCATCTATTTGTTTACTCAATGATAGTCTGTCCCTAATACTTCATAGTAAAGTCCCATAAGGTCAGAGAAGTTAAAGTTGCATCTTCTACTCATTAGCTCTCATTACACACAGCAGCATTTATTAAGTTGGTAGATCAAGTACTGAGATCATGAATAAATTGAGTTTTGTTTTGGGTTCCCAGACCTTATTATATACATATATCATTCAAAATAACGTGTCCTTTCAGTTAACTAAATCTATCAAGAAAAAACCCAAACAAAAAACAAAAAGGATGAAAAATTACAACACCTCCTAAAAACAAAACAAAACAAAACAAAATAAGCAACTAAACAAACAAGAAGTTGATTCAGAAACTCTAATATATCCATACATAAAGAAAATAGATACAATAAACAGCTAAAAGGACATGACAGGAGAAACAACAAGACACTCTCACATTTATAAATGCATTTGTTGATATCTGAACCCATTGACATACACTAACGTCATAACATTTTTATAGTTTTCAAATTATAAACTTAAATTTATGTTAAAATGAGTAGGTTTTATTTCTGTAGAATGATCGCATAAATCAAATACTGATGTATATTTTCAAAACAAAGATTCATAAGTAGTATTTTATTCTCTTAATGCTCAAAGTTATAATTTTATAATCACCTTTATTTTTAGACTGAAATATTTTAACAAAAATAAATGTTGGCAATAAAGAGGAGCTGTTTCAAACTTACATATGGCAACCATCAGAACTCCTCCTAATTACCCACAAGGCATATAAAGTCTTAAGCAGTTTGTATTCTTGCCTTTGCAAGTACCATTCTGATACTAGAAACCATGAGAAACAACAACAGAAGTGAGATAACTCAAGGGAAGCAATTTTGAGGCATACTTTTTTGAGGTGTGTGGTACTGCCCTGAGCTTCAGTGGAGAATAGAAATGCATTTGGGTGGTAAATTCATACAGTCCACAGTATGTCCATTCCCTTAGGGAAGAAGACAGAACAGCTATGAACAAGTGATTCATTTGCCAGCAGAGAAGATTGCTATAGAAGCTTCCAGTTTCTTCCTTCCTACCACAACAGCCTGGAGGAACTGCAACTTAACATTCATGGAAGGGCCTTAAGACTCATGCCCACACTTTGAGGAACACTCTTTCCAATTTCCCAAATACCAGCTATGTCAATACACTTAGCTTAGCTGGACTCAACATGCAGAACTGTGTAAATCAAAATTGTCTGTTCACCTCTACCTCCTCTACTGGACTCAACATTCAGAGAACTCAAGAACCTTACCAAATCGCTCCCAAATCTCAGGTCAAACATATGCCACACATTCTAATGGCTACCAAAGGCAAGGATGAATCAGAAACTGTGAACAATAAAAACATGGAGGCAGCAAGATGGCTGAGAGCTTTGCACCAAGCCTGACAGCTTGAGTTTGACTCTGAAAAATGAACGGACTCCCACAAGCTGTTCTCTAACCTCCATATATGCACTATGGCACAAATGCACTGCTACAGGAAAACAACATGTTACAAAATAAGTAAGTAGCCGGATGTGGTAATGCAGGCCTTTAATCTCGGCACTCAGAGAGGCAGAGGCAGGCAGATCTACATGAGCTCAAGGCCAGCCTGGTCTATAGGACAGCCAGGGCTACACAGAGAAACCCTGTTATAAAAAATTAAATGAATAAATAAATACATAGTAAAAAATTTTAAGTTTTTAAAAATTTCGATGCATATGGTGCTTTGTCCCTGCATTATGTCTATGTATCACATACATGCTTGGTGCCCACAAAGGCCAAAGAGGGTAGTGGTTCCTGAGACTGAAGTTGGATGGTAGTGAGCTGTCTGTCATGTGAGTGCTAGGAATCAAACCTGGAACCTTAAAAAAAAAAAAAAAAAAAAAAAGAACCCAGTGCTTTTAACAACTGAGCCATCTCTCCAGCTCCTAAATAAATAAAATTTTACAATAAATAAATGGCTGCATATCTGGATAAACCAATGCACGAGGCTGAAAGGATGGCTCAGTAGGTAAAGCACTCATGTGCAAACATACAGATCTGAATTTAGATGCCCAGAACTCTAAAGCCAGGCATGACACCACGTGTATCTAAGCCAAGGCTGAAGAGAAAGACACAAGTGAATCTCTGGAAGTCACTGACCAGCCATTCTGGCTGAATCCATGAGTTCCAGGTTCAGTGAGAGACTCTGTATCAAAAGATAAGGTAGAAAGCAATCAAAAAGGCCAAGCAATATCTACTCCAGCTTCCACACATGCGCACATACACGCACATACATACATACACCATGTGAACTAAAAGAAGCACTCAGAACAAATTTCTCTATAAGGAATGGCTCATATCCCATACTCTGACCTTTGAATTCAGGCTTCAATTACTAAGTGCACTGACAACACTGAGAAGTTTCAAGGGATGGGGCAGCCATCTATTGTCAGAAGCTTCTAGAAACTGAATTTCAGACTGATACATAGAAGGATGGGAGAGGACACACAGAGTAGAAAGAAGTACACTTTGAGCATCACTTCCGTTTAATTAATTTATTTATTTTAATTGAAACAGAATCCCATGTAGGACAGAATGGCCATGAACTCCTCATCCTCCTGCCTTCTCCTTCCAATTAGAAGCACAACTTCTTTTATTTTAAATTCATTTATTTAATTCATTTTACATCCTGATTGCAGCCCCCTCACTCTTCTCCTCCCAGTCCCACTCTCCTACCCTCTTCCCATCTCCCCCTTCTCTTCTCCTCAGAAAAGGGGTTGTCCCACTAACACCAACCCACCGCAGCACATCAAGTCCCATCAGGAATAAGTGCACTCTCTTCCATTGAAGCCAGACACGGCAGCCCAGCTAAAGGAAAGTGATCCAAAAGCAGGCAACAGAGTCCAAGTCAGAGACAACCCCTGCTCCACTTGCTATGGGACCCACATGAAGACAAAGCTGCCCATCAGATAAATATGTGTCAGGGGCTTAGGTCCCGTCCATGCGTATGAGCACTACTTCTAAAGATGAGAATCATTATGCTAAGCAATACACACACACACACACACACACACACACACACACACACACATACACACACACACCAGTCATCTACTCAGAATTAACAAGCAATTTTATCACAGGCAGACACACCACCGACATAAATTCTGCTACATTATACCAGGGTAAAGGCATGGTGATTTACTATATATTTCACATGCTAGTTAAGAAATTCACCCATAATATATATCATTCAAGAGGTCTTTTGAATCAGGCAACAGTGACCCAGACTATGCCATAGCTCGAGTTCCAAAGAGTGAGACATACACCATAAAAAGCAAGGCTCGATTTTACACATGATGGCTTAGCATCAAGCACTTAGATGTCAAAAGATAAATGGGACCAATAAAAGGCCTTATTACAACGGCTATCAACAGACATAAAAAAAAAGCATGACCCAGTGCCAACTTCCCAAAGCAATTCTCTCAGTTTAATTTGATATTTATTGTTTTATGATTTTTTCACATGATGAAATCCCTCACAATGCTCCCTTTTGGTATTTTTAAACTCCAGAACAGTACTTTTTCCAGCCATAACAGCTTTACCTTTTTTTTTTTTTTTTTTTTTTTTTTTTTTTTTTTTTTTTTTTTTTTTCTTTTTTTTTTTTTTTTTTTTTTTTTTTTTTTTTTTTTTTTTTTTTTTTAAGCCAGCAAAAGCATTCATCTTCCTCTTGCCCTTAAATATAATCTGCCACCTTATTCCGGAACTTTGGCTCTCTATACATGAGGACCAAGTGTTCTTGCTGTCTTTTTTGCCTCAGTCCTCTTCAACCCATCCTTTAATGATAGTGCCCCAGGGCTTTCCTGAGATTCAGGAGCCCTTTCTGCCTCCAGATCTCTCCTCTGCTCCTGGCTCCTCTGCAGCTTGCTCGTCACTCTGTGAACTGCTTCTGTATCATATGGTGAGCAGGTGACTGAGAAATTGATAAGCGACTGAAGTGAGGACAAGAAAATAGGGTGTAATGCACAAAGCCTGAGAACAGACAGCACAGCCATTAAGAGGAAAGTGAGAAGTGCCAGGATTCAAGTGTCAGCACCCCACTGTCTAGCATGGTGGCCTTGGGAGAGAGGTTGTGACAGAAAGGTTTGTGTCTCTTCCAAATGCACATGGTGACTGCATGACTCAGCTGTGGCACTGTGGTTCCTGGTGGGTTGTCTTGTCAACTTGACACAAACTAGAGCTATCTGGAAAGAGAAACCTCAATTGAGAAAAATGCTTCCATCCTACTGCCTAGAGGCAAATCCGACAGGCATTTTCTTGACTAATGATTGATGTGGACACCTCAGCCTAGTGGGTTTCTGCCATCCACAGGCAGGTAGAGCTGGGTTATAAGAAAGCAGGCCGAAAAGGAACAAAATTAATTACCTGAGTACACAGGAGGTGCAAGTTAGTCCTTCTCAAGTCTTTGGTGGAGTTGAAGACCAGATAGTTTAGTTTTGCAAATAAGCTTAGTTGTTAAGGGGTTGGGATGTATTTAGGTCTAGATAGATGTTTTAAGTTGATGATGACGAGATATGATAGATATTGATTTACATTTAGAATTTTGGATGTACGAAGATAGGAAAGATGTTTTCTTCAGGACTGTCAAACACAAATAGCCAAAACACTAAGAATGTAACATTTATATAATTCCTGATAGTTTCATGGTTCTTCTTGCTGTGGGTGGTTTATTGTACATATGTGTAATGATATAGATGTATATGTGAAAAGTTAAAAGGTATTTAATAAAAAATGAAATGAAAAGAAAGAAAGAAAGAAAGAAAGAAAGAAAGAAAGAAAGAAAGAAAGAAAGCAGGCAGAGCAAGCCACATGGAGCAAGCTAGGATGCTGAGTTCTTCATGGTCTCTGCTCCCATTCCTGCCTCAAGGTCCTACCTTGAGTTCTTGCCCTGATGTCCTTTGATGATAGTCTACAACTATGAGCTAAAATAAAGCATTTTCTCCCCAGCTGCTTTTGTCATGGTCTTCATCACAACAGAAAGGAAACTAAGACAGTTACATAGTGTACTATGTGTATTACATAGTGTATTATGAAGAGATGCGATCTTCATAAATAGGAATGCTTACTATGCGAGACAGCATAGAGAAGGAACTATCTGCAAACCAAGCCACTGGCCCTTACCAGACACTAAATTTGCCAGTACCTTTTCCATGTCCCAGAAATACTTGCTGCTTAAGCTACGCAGACTATGGCATTTTTGTTACAGCAACATAATTAAAGTACAGCAGGTCATAAGGAATAACTGAACTAACACATGTCCCCACACTAAGGAAGATGATTTTACACATACCAAACATTCTCGGTGTCAGAGATTAACATTTATGAATGGATAAGCCATTTGAAACACCCAATCACGTTAATGAAAACTATAAGTTATTAATAAAATACAAAGCTTAAAAGTATTTTAGAATTTTCTACAAACCCACACAGATTCCCATGGCCCCGCCTCTAGTTATACTGACTTAGGTACATGTCTGAGTTCATCTAGTACTGCATATATTCCACTTAACTAAAAAGTCATACTAGCCAGGTGGCCCAGTGGGTAAAAGCATCTGCTGCTAACCCTGACCACCTGAGTTTAATCCCCAACACCCACATTGTCAAGGAGAGAACTGACTCTCACAAGTTATCATCTGATATCTACATGGATATACACACATTAATAATAATAATAATAATAATAATAATAATAATAATAATAATAATAACAACAACAACAATAATTTGTAATAAAAATGTAAATATATAAAATACATGACAATCTCATTTCTAATTTTATTAATTCTACTTATTTTCTGCTTTAAGTAACAGGAGAGTAGTGTGTTGTGTTTAGTTTTATTCTGAATTCTCAGATCATGATCTCAAATCTTGGAGAGAAAATAGAAAATCAGAAGAAGGCTGGGGTAGGGGTGGAGTCAAGGTTCACAAGTACTGGAGAGAGAACAGGAACTTGAGTCCACAGGAGAAATCCTAACCACACGTTCAGAGTCCCCTCCAGCCTCTAGCGAGGCCCCAGGCTTCTCAAGACAGCGGAAAACCACAGTCTGGTTTCCTGGGCTGGGCAGAAACCCGATTCACTCAAAAGGAAGCAGAACTACAGTGTATTTTATCTGTCCATTAAAAAGTTCAGACTTGAGGTAGTGTGGGCTGAGGAAAGGTGATACACATAGAAAAATTTCAGAGTTACATGTCACACTTGGGGCATCAGAGGAAGACAGAAAAGACAGAAAGACAAATGGACAGAAAGCAGGGAATGGGTGGACGGGACTCCTGTCCAGAGAAGCTGCAGCACCCTGAAGCTCAGTGTGGTTTTACAGAGAGCTGAACAGGGAGGCAGGGTTATCACAATGAGAGAAGCAGGAGGCAGAGATTATGATAGATCAAAGTGACCGGTTTAGTGAGTCTCCATAGGAGCAGTCCCTGTAGTGGGAACCTGAGGTGGACATTTTATGCAAATACTGTCAACACTCATACTTGGTCCCCTGAGGAAGGCGTCACCATCCCTCTGAGCCTTGAGGAGTTGGGTTAGGGATGGCAGTGGCAAGAGCTCTGCCATTCCTTCATGAATCTGAGGCCTTGGGGTTCTTGACATGGCTGTGCCCTGCCAACAGCACACATTTATTTATTCAGGACTTCACTCACTCAGGGCTTCCTCCACTCCCTATAGTCATAAAACAACAAGGGTTCAAGAAGAGCACTCTGAACCATCTTTTCTTTTCTGTGAGGCCCGTGACCCTGTCCTGCCCATGGGCATGAGACTGAGCACTCACCTGTAGGAGGCACCTCACCCTTAACAGAACTTCATCCACAATGACCCCCAGCAACTCTGCGGTCCCCCACCTCACTCTTCACTCTTTTCTCCTTGCTGAGAACAGTGTGTCACAGGTTCTGCAAAGACATCCATTCGGATTTTTCCTACAACAGTGGTCATTAGTGAACAGGGTTAGATAAAGTTAATGTTTCCTCCGTCTCAGAATAGGACGTCTACAAAAGACGTGGTACCGCTACTGTGTGTTCTGAACCAGAAATGGTTACACGTGGCATTACCTCCGAATTACTTCTATGTATACCACCAAAAAGAACATCTCATTAAGGAGCCATAACCTCTACGTTAGCAAAGTTATTATTAAAAGAGGCACCTCTATAGCAAGAGGGTGAAAACAGCAGCAGCAACAACAAACAACTTCAAGCCTTTCCAGCTTTTCTCAGTGGAACCGCAAAGCTCAGCTAAGCTCTCTGCTTAGCTCTCTGCAAGGAAAGCATCAAAACTGAAAAGTAACATTGGCTTCTCCCAGGTTCTGTGAATTGGAATTGGAAACTGCTGTCCTGCACTCACCGTTTCCTCTATTGCGACAAAGAGCATAACTTGACTACACAAGTATAGGATATTTTTCATCAGAAGGAAAATACCCAGATGACCTACTGCGTTTTAAATTTGTAGTAAAAAATGTAGAAGGAATATAAAAATAAACAAATAAATAAAATAAGGCAAGAGTTTTCAAAGTGTTATAACATAGATAGGAAAAATAGATTATACAGAATAGCATAGAATCCTCCCAATGCTCAGTGGTAATTTTGACCATAAGCAATAAAATGGGCTCAACCCAATGAGATCAGTAACACTGTGGGTTGGCAGGTACAATGATAACTGCTCTGACAAGAAAAATACCTAAATGCATCACTTTACATTATCCCCAAAGGACTACTAGTATAGGATGATGTTGGGAATCAATTAAAAAAAAAAAAAAAGGAAATATGAGTCATCGTCAGAAACATGCCAGCAACTCCAGTGGGAGATTATATCAATTAGCACAAGTCTTAAGTCACCTTAGGAGGTGATCTGATATGTGTTCAAATTAATTAATAGGTTACAAAATACTAAGTACATGTCCTCAGTAATTAGCTTTATTTACTTCCAGCCTTACCCTAAATAAAATTAAGGAAATTAGCAATAAAGAAGCCACAGAAATACTCATAAAATATAAATGTAAAAGAGCAATGAAAATTAAACATTCTTTCACAACAAAAAGTAGGCACCATGACAGAAAGCTGGGTAACGAGACCACTGTGATTTTAATCATATTTCAATCATCAGTAATCATTTTAAAGTTAAAAGTTAACTTAATAATCATAAGAGCAAAAATTACAATGTAAGCATTATAGCTATTGACTTAAGTTTCAAATTGGACTCTATGCTTCCTTGAAGCTGAGGCCGGGAGCCACCAAACTCTAAAGGAAACCTCTTATGTGGATTCTTTTTTCATCTAAACCATGGGGACACATATGACATATGCAATGAACTCTACAACGGACTGTGTCTGGCAGGTTCTAGTGTAGCTTTCAGCTAAAGGGAAAGTAACATTCAACCAGGGAAATGGGAAGTCCAGCGCAAGCAAAGTAACACATGTCTAGGTTAGAATGAATGCAGGTCGTTCTGGCATACAACACTAAATGCCTCTTTCTCTTTGGGAACACTTCTGATACAAAGCTGTTTGTTTATCCATTCTTCTACTGATGGACACTTAGGCTGTTTCCATGTTCTGGCTATTATGAATAAGGCTGCTATGAACATGGTTGAGCAAATTTTCTTGTTGTGTGCTGGAGCATCTTCTGGGTATATTCCAAGGAGTGGAATAGCTGGGTCTTGAGGAAGCCCTATTCCCAGTTTTCTGAGATAGCACCAGATAGATTTCCAAAGTGGCTGTACTAGTTTGCATTCCCACCAGCAATGAAGGAGTGTTCCTCTCTCCCCACATTCTCTCCAGCATGTGGTGTCACTTGAGTTTTTGATCTTAGCCATTCTGATGGGTGTAAGATGGAATCTCAGAGTTGTTTTGATTTGCATTTCCCTGATGACTAAGGAGGTTGAGGGCGTGTCCCATGAAAGCCTTCACTTACCAGGAAACTGGGACAGAGGGGAGGACATCCTATTGGGACTCTAGATGAGAGAACCATGGGAGAATAGCAAAGTAGAAGGATCCAGAGGGTCCTAGAAACCTACAAGTAGAACATTATGATAGGCAGATTTGGGCCAAGGGGTCCCGCTCAAACTAAGGCACCAGCCAAGGACAATACAGTCGGTAAACTTTAAACCCCTACACAGATCTAGCCAATGGACAGAACATTTTCCACACTTGAGTGGAGAGTGGGATATGACTTTCTCACATACTCTGGTGTCTCACATTTGACCATGTCCCCTGGAGGGGGAGACCTGGTGGCACTCAGAGGAAGGACAGCAGGTTACCAAGAAGAGACTTGATACCCTATACAGGAGGAGGTAATCTCCCTCAGGAACAGTCATAGGGGAGGGAAATAAGGGAAAAATGGGAGGGAGGGAAGAATGGGAGGATACACGGGATGGGATAACCATTGAGATGTAACAAGAATAAATTAATTAAAATTTTAAAAAAAAAGGAAAAAAAAGCTGTTTGTAAAAAAGTTAAGCAGGTCCTCTGATCGTGGTATCTAACAACTGGTGTTCTCAATTGCTATGAGGGAAGCTTTCAACACAATCACCAGACAGGAACCTCACCAAGGTTGAGACATTTAACAAGACTTTTCGAGGTCAAGCATGTGCATGGTGGCATGCAGAAAGAGATGGGTAACGCCAGGCATTCTTTATCACACATAACAAAGATTCAGGACAAGACAGGGGCCATTTTCTTTTTTAAAAAATACATTTTATTAATTTATTCATATTACATCTCAATTGTTATCCCATCCATTGTAACCTCCCATTCCTCCCTCCCTGCCATTTTCCCCTTACTCCCCTCCCCTATGACTGTTCCTGAGGGGGACCTCTTTCCCCTGTATATGCTCATAGGGTATCAAGTCTCTTCTTGGTAGCCTGCTATCCTTCCTCTGAGTGCCACCAGGCCTCCCCATCCAGGGGGCGTGGTCAAATATGAGGCACCAGAGTTTTTGTGAAAGACAGTCCCCACTCTCCACTCAACTGTGAAGAATGTCCTGTCCATTGGCTAGATCTGGGTAAGAGTTCAAAGTTTACTGCGCGTATTGTGACAAGGGTCATTTTCACAGGGAATATAAGTGATAGAGCACATGGGCGTCTATGCAATAGTGGCTCATAGAATTCAGAACGAGAGTTACCACATTCTTAACCTGGTCAGTGTCAGCTCCCTATCTCCAAGAATCATCCAATTCTGATGTCACCACCCCAGAAAGCAAAAGGAATTGGTCAGTGACACCCAGAAATGGTTTAATATTTACCAATGGAATTCAGAAAACTAGATTTAGAAGGCTCTGACTTTCTTTCACTTTGAGTTCATGAGAAAAGATATAGATACACAACCACATGCGCACGCACACACACACACACACACACACACACACACACACACACACACACGGGTAAAATGAACATTACTTAAGTCTGAAGGAAAAAAGAGGAACTTATTATTCTGGCAAGGTTTTGTTTAATAAATTACTTGGCAGTGTTTGGTTCAAGCCATAAAGTAATTTTAAGTACCATGTTTGTCCATAGATCATCTCCATAAAAATCTAATAACCACACTAAATTTTTAAGGAAATGATTTAATTGAAGTTAGATTCAACAGATATTTAGCAATTATTTATCATGAAGCATTACACTAGTACCTAACAGACCCATTGAACATCACCTTGTCTTCAAATATCAGTGTAATACAGGACAGGAAAAGAGCAGAGAGTTAGGCGGAGGCTTGAAAAACATAAAGTGTCCATTGTTTGGGACCTAGCTGTACCAACTCTCCCAGTGTCTTACAATGGGGTCCTAATATCTTTGAATATGACTATCTTGAGACATAACCTCTCAAATGATAATTAGTGTTAAATGAGGTTAAATTGAGTGGGCACCAGCCCAGCCTGACTAATGTTCTTCGAAGAAAGCAGACACTAAGACACATGTGCATAGGGAAAGCCATGTGAGCAAACAGGGAAGGCTGTTGTCTTCCAATCAAAGCCAGGTCTTAGACTCCAGAACAGCAAGAAAATACCATTATGTTGTTTAAGCCTCTCAGCACATGCTAATTTGTCACAGGCTACTTCAGTAACCCACTACTTCCACTCTGTAAAGAGCACCAAGGGATATGTTACTTCTGGAGTCACAGAAAAGGCCACCATAAGCCCAAATACACTGAGGCATGCAGAGAGGCAGGGCAGGCAGGTGACAGAGTGAAGTGGACAAAGTCAAAATTCTGCTATAGGTTTCAGATGTTTTATGGTGAGCAATAAATCGCTGTGTATGTGTGTGTGTGTGTGTGTGTGTGTGTGTGTGTGTGTGTGTGTGTGTGGTTTCTGAATGAATGCATGTTCTGTGTATGTATTTTCTGAATGTATGCATGTTCTGTGTATATGTGCATGCACTTACATGCTTTGAGAGTCCAGAGATCAAAGTCAGGTGTCTTCCTTAGTGATGTTCCCCTTCTTAAGTTTAACCAAGGCAAGAACTCCCAGTGAACCTGCAGCTCACTCTTTTGGCTAGTCCAGCTAGCCAGCATGCCCCAGGGATCCTGCCTCTGCCTCCAAGGAGCTGGCATTATCGGCACACAACCACATCTGCCCAGCATTTTTATGTATGAGGTGGAGATCTGAACTCCACAGTCCTCACAATTGTACAGCTATCTCTCCAGCCCCAGTAAATGGTTATTAAAGGGACTAAAGACAGTAAGATGGGACAGTGAGATCTCAGCAAATTAAAGTGTTTACTGCTTAAGCCTAAAGACCTGAGTTTAGTCCCTGGAACCCACATGAAAAAGCTGTAGAGGGTGCTGTTCACATCTGTAATTCCAGCCCATTTGTCATGATAAGAGGTGGAGAAGGGACAATTACCCCCAAAATCAAGGGACAGTTAAGGTAGGTTCTCAGAGATAACAAAACCAAGACAACAGAAGTGGCAGAAAAAACAAGAGCCTCAGCACACTGGAAGGAGAAAAGCAACTCCAGAAAGTTGTCTTCCAAACTACATACATGTGCCTAGACACACACAACACACACAATTTTGTGCCTAGACACACATACACACACACAGAATTTTGTAAAAGGACAAAGGAGGAGAAGGAGAAAGAGAAGAAGGAGAAGAAGAAGAAAAAGAAGAAGAAGAAGAAGAAGAAGAAGAAGAAGAAGAAGAAGAAGAAGAAAAAGAAGAAGAAGAAGAAGGAGCCACTCAAGATAATTTGACTCTCAATCTGCAATATTACAATTCATGTTTCTAAACTCACACATATGCACAATTTTAAAAAGGAAGAAGAAAAAGATTATGATTGCCCAACATAATTTGATTCTCAATTATCTGCAATATTCCAACTCTCTATAATCATAAAGTTTTGAAACTTTCTGAACTCAGAAACTTCACCTTGTTGTATTTTCAAGGAATTTCAGATTACATAACAGTTCATACTAAAAGGGGGAAATGGAGATTACATGTTGAGCCCTGGAGGATGGGTAGAATTCCTATCAGTAAAGATGAGGAAAGAACGGCAGAGGGGGTAAAAGCACTCTAGGCATGAACCAAGATCCCAGGGTAATGACGGTTAAGGCATTTAAAAAGGTTCTAGAGCAAAATGATGGGACTGTTAAAGCCAGCTTGACAAGAGCTTCAAATGTCAATGTAAGACATTAGTGCAGAAGTCGTTAGATGTATATAAAAGATAAATTATAAAGTGTCTACTTTTAGACACAAGAATGACTTTCTGACTATATATCAGCACTCTGTATGGGAGAAATGAAGCCACTAAACTCAGATTTTCTGAAAATATACACACAGAGATTTATAATCTATTAAAATTAGCATAACATAAAACCTTTTTTGAGGTTACATACTCAGTATACATTGAAAGAATTTCCACTGCTCCCTAGTCTCAACCTGAAAGAACTTAGGGAAAAAATGTCAATTCCAAAAAGGGATACCAACTCTAATTCTAAAGTCACTCTCATTACATAACATTAAGTGTCATTAGCAATATCAGTGACATGAGCTTATAGGAACTGAACGAAATTTGACTGCTCTAAAAATGCTCATTTTTAGCCTGCTACGCTCCACACTGCAAGTCAAGGAGACATTCATTGTGCCTCAGAATTGAAATCTTTGCCCCAATTAATAAACAAGACAGTGCAATATTTGATGCCATTAATTACACCATTTATTATTAGACCATTGAGGACACCGTTAGAAAGCCCTCCTCGAAACTAGACATTTATTTATACTACTTTAATTTGCAGACTTCAGTGAAACTTAGATAATTAAAGGGGTATTTAAAACTTGAATCATTAAAAGACCATTGTCCTAACACACTAAGTTTCCACAGATGTCAAAATAAACTAGAAGCCCATTTCAGGATTTGACCTTTAATTACATCCTTTGTATTTGTCAGAGACAAATGTCAGAACACCCACATGATCACTTCTCTGGGCCACTGGAAAGGGAGCATCTGCTAACAACCATGAAAATAGATTTTGTAATCTGCCTCCTCTGATTATAATCTGATAGAATTTTAATTTGCAGTAAATAAATCCAGACGCCCCTTTTTTCTGAGTATTGTTAGTGAGTAGGAATATAGAATGACCAAATACTTGCAGTGTTTATATCAGTTATATTTGTTGGAGAAGAAGAACAATAGCTATACAGAAAAGAAGAGGGAGAAAAATGTCCCTTACTCAACCCAGTGTCAAAGGAGGTGGCCTTGCCTCTCTTACTGGACTTTGTAGCAGAAACTTCCTTCCAGCAGGACTAGCATACAGACTTCCTGGCCATAAAGTTACATCCCAATGTCAAACTTGAAGACCAAGGTTTCCTCCAAGTAACAGAAGTATAACACAGGCTAAACATGAGTGCAGTATCTATGCACCCTGCCCCCCACCAGCCTCTTCCCAATGTGACCAGCCATCTTCAGTAAGAACCATCTCCAACAGGATGAAAGCTTTGCTGCCTGTGCCTCTTCCCATCAGTGAAGACTCCAGAAGAGACCGCATGAAAGTCAGGGCAAATACAGGCTAACTCAGTTCCTCTGTAAGCCCCCAGTGAGACACAGAGAGGGAAGAAAATACATAGGAAGCTTAAAGTATAAAGCGCCAAACTGTCCCTTTGAAGAAAATTCTATCTAAAGTCAAGTAATACACCTCCCACATACATAACTAGCTTTCATGATAGTGACTCTTTGGTCACCTGCTCTCTCCAGGTAAAGGCATTGAACTAAAAATAAAGATGTACTGATTTTCTAAGAATATTGAAAAGTAAGGGCCTCAGGTTTTAGAACAGGTTGCAGAGAGAGGAATCATTGGACCAAAGTTACATATTTGTGAGTGACTTGGCTGCATTTCTTAACAGCTTTACTTTTTGCTGTTAAGCTGCAGGAAAACAATCCTGGAACAAAAGCACTGTGTTCAGAAGCAAAGGCATCAGTGAGTGCCCTCCCAGGGAAGTCTCAGAACTGTGCAACGTGAATAGGAGCCTATTCTTGTCATAGATAATTTTCCAATAAAAGTGAAAATCTTTACACTCTGAACAATCTCTTCTACAAATAATAACACTTGCAGAATTAAATTATGATTAAAATAAAATTTCAAACTTGTATAACCACCTTGGAAATTGATCTGGCTCTTTCTCAGAAAATTGGGAATAGTACTACCTCAAGACCCAGCTATTCCACTCCTGGGCATATACCTGAAAGATGCTCTACCATACAACAAGGACATTTGCTTAACTATGTTCATAGCATCCTTATTCATAATATCCAAAACCTGGAAACAACCCAGATGTCCCTCAACCTAAGAATGGATGAAGAAACTGTGGTACATTTACACAATGGAATACAATTTAGCTATCAAAAACAAGGGAATCTTGAAATTTGCAGGCAAGTGGATGGAACTAGAAAAGATCATCCTGAGTGAGGTAACTGAGACCCAGAAAGACATGCATAGTATATACTCACTTATAAGTAGATATTAGCCCAACATAGATGTCCTCTGAGAGACTCCATCCAGCAGGGGAAGGGACAGATACTGGGACTTGCAGTGGACTCTGGGTGAAGAGCTGTGAGTTGTATGAAAGAGTCAGAGGATGGAATGGAAGGACGGAGGGGGTGGGGGTTGTAAGGAGCTTCACACGGAGACATGGAAGGGTGGCAGATCTAGACCCAGGGGGGCCTGCACAAACTGTTGCACTGACCAAGGACATTGCAAGCAGAGAACCTAGACCCCCTGTTCAGCTGTAGCCAGTGGTCAGCTCATTCTCCACATGACTCTGACATGAACTCTGATGCCCACGATTTGATCACTGCCCCTTGGTGGAGAGGCCCTTTGGGAATACAGAGGAAAGGGATGCAGACTATCCAGATAAGATCTAATAGGCTGTGGTCAGATGGAAGGGGAGGAGGCCTCCACCTGTCAGAAGTCTAGAGGAGGAGAATAGAGCAGAAAAGGGAGGGAGGGTAGGAACAGGGCGATAATAGTGAGGGGATGCATCAGGATGTAATGTGAATAAATTATAATAATAATAATAATAAAAATTCAAGGAAATAAATATTTCATATAGACATGCACACAAGCTTGCATATAGCCAATGACCTTCATTACTCAGTAGATTGAGATTTGCAGGACATATTTATAAGCGTACTACGTGCTCATCCATTTTGGAGTCTTCATCTTCAAAGACATGCCTGAATATGCCAAGAAATAAAACTAAATGAGTAAGTTATCTGTTTATCAGTACCACCACACTGGGCCTATTGAGGCAAGAGTCACTTGCTGAATAAGACTTCAGGCCATACTCATCAGCTGGTTGGCACAGAGTAAAAGCCAAAGGTGCCAGGGCCTTGTGCAGATGGGAATGAGGCACATTGGGCAAACTCTGTGCCAAGGCAATGATGGCCTTGTTTTCAGAGAAGCTATCTTTGCTTAGGGTGACTCCCTACCTGCAGTCCTTCAGATCAAAGGCTCTTCATACTCATCAAAACTGTGCTAAGGATTCTAGTTCAGGCACGTCTTGTCTGAGATCCCAGACTGGTGACCAGCTAGAAGGGTGGAAGAGTGGTATATTGAAGGAAGAGATGGGTGCACAGGGGCAATGTAGCTCACGCCCAGCTATGAAATGCACTCCCACTTCCATCTGGTACCCCAAAACACACACACACACACACACGCACGCACACACACACACACACACACACACACGCACGCACACACACGCACACACACGCACCTCTAGAACAAGTTCTCACCTCTTCCTTTTGTTCAACTCCAACTCTTACTTAGCATTACCAGGAGTGGCTTCTGCAGTTCATTGCTTACTGTAGCCTTAGGCAACATTTTAGAGGTTTCTTTTTTCTTTTCAGAAAAATTACATTCTCTGCCAGTTTGGACTGCAAGTCTTATGACTCCCATCTAGCACTTGACACTGTGTTCAAGGATACGTTGGGTTGTCATTTCCAGAGAGATGACTTAGTGCCCAGAAAACAGTTCTGCAAATAAGATTCTTAGAAGAAAACATGGATATTGAGTCTTCAAAAGTTATAGCACTACATATTTGACATGAACTCTGGTGCCCCAGGTTTGATCACTTCCCCTTGGTTAGAGGCCTGGTGTGTACACAGAGGAAGGGGATGCAGGCTATCTGGATGAGACTTCATAGGTCATATGGTGGGGGAGGAAGTCCCCTTCTGTTAGAGGGCTAGGGGAGGGGAACAGGGCAGAACAAGGAGGGAGAGAACTGGGAAGATACAAGGGGATAACAACCAGGTTGCAATCTGAATAAATTATAATAAATTAAAATTTAAAAAATAAAAGAAAAATTAAAAAAAACTATAAGAAACTAGGGCAGAGACCATGTTGAAAGCAGCCATTATTAGAGAATTTTCAGGGCAAAGTAGAGTGTTGGCCAATTCTAGCAAATTTTTTTCTTTTTCTTTTTTTCTCTTCTGATTTTTTTAGACATGGTTTCTCTGTGTAGCGTAGACTTGGCTGTCTTGGACTCACTTTGTAGACCAGACTGGCCTCAAACTCACAGATATCTGCCTGCCTCTGCCTTCCTGAGTGATAGAATTATAGACAAATGTCACCGCGCCCAGCTAGTTCTAGCAATCTCAAAGCCAAAAGATGTATCTCTTCCTGAGGTCCCAAATACCAAACCAGTATCTAGGACTAAGAAACAGCCTCCAGCAGCTAAGACCCTGTCAAACAACTGGAACAAGAAGACAGAAGGAGCTCAGTTCTTGAAGCCCCAGAGAAGGCTCATATTAGCTCTGTGAATGGTAAAAGGGCAATTACAGTTGTCTCAGCCCAGCGAATGGTAAAAGAGCAATTACAGTTTTCCTGGGGGGGGGGGCGCGGGGTGTTTGTTGTTTGTTTGTTGTTCTGAGACAAGGTCTCACTGGGTTTGGGAGGCTGATCTGGTATTCACTATGTAGCCCAGGCTTGCCCTAAGTTATTGCAGTCTTTCTAACTTAGCCTCCTAAATGTTAGGATGACAAGTGTTAGCCACCATGTCCCCACTTAGAATTGCAATTACTAAACATAGTACAGAAAATCAGAATCAGCTTGAAATACCCATTTCTCTAACTCTTACTTCATAATCAGTAAGATTAATTTCTTTTCAGAAGATTTTGTAAAGAACTAAAATTAAATGCCATATAAGGATCCACCCAAAATAAATCATCATTTTCTTTGATACCTGCCCTATTCCCAGCCAGATCACACATTTAAACTCGTTTCCTTTTAAGCCATGTTAAAAAAAAAAAGAAATATGCACTTTTATCATTGTATCCTTCCACTGTGGCCCATTAAGGACTGAGTCCTGACTTCCCAATCTACTCATGGGTCTCAATGAATAAGAAGATGAGCAAAAGGGTCATTGCACTTTCTCGGGCTGCGTGGAACCTGCCCAGGCCCTCACATTCACACCCACTGACTAATAGTAGACACCGCTGCACTCCATGGTAGTAAGACCTAAAGGCTAGTGTTTGACTATACATCATTAAAACATCACAAAGACTAATCAGAAACATTCTAAGGTATTAGTGTCCTGATAGGTTTACAGAGGCAAATACAATTTTTCAAAATTCCTATTTTTGCCTAAAAGTCCAAATGTTATGATTAGCAATGAATGCTGTCAGTTCTTTAAATTGAAGTTACAGGACCACACTACACATTTTCAAAACAATGTCTTCCAGACATGCAGGACTGAATCATAATAAGAGTGGCCTTCATTCTTTACATAAAAGGATGCTCATATGAAAAAGTAGATATTCACTTTTCCCCACTCAAAATTTTTCTAAGTATTTCATGGCAAATAACTAGCACTCTTCCTTTTTGCCCTGGAAGTGTTGCCTGCATGCTGCCCACACGCTCACAGCACAGGGTCACAAAAACTTTGAACCTAGGGTTGAAACTTTCTCTGTCTCATTAAGAATATTCTTTTTGTTTAGTTGGTTGGCTGGTTGGTTTTTTAAGACAGGGTTTCTCTGTGTAGCCTTGGCTGTCCTGGACTTGCTCTGTAGACCAGGCTGGCAGGCCTCGAACTCACAGAGATCCGCCTGCCTCTGCCCCACCTGAGTGCTGGGATTATAGGTGTGTTCCATTGTGCCCTGCCAAAGATATTAAGTCAAACTGTTTTGGTTTTGTTTTTTGCTTTTGGGGTTTTTTTTTTTCTGCAAGTACACAGAGATTTAAACAAAAGAAAACATGAGGACTATGTTTGGTGTCATAGTCACAATGAATAAAAACACCAGAAGTTATAGCTGTACCACCACTAAACATCAGGGGTTTTTGTTTGTTTGTTTGTTTGTTTGTTTACAGAGTAAATAATACCTTAAGACTATGGTGAAGATGGTTCTGTTCTATGCATCTGTCCACCGAAGAGTCTCAAAGACTTCTAGACTCTAATTTGAAAGTCACAATATATGCATGACCATTAAAATGTACTTCTAAGCAATTCCCTGTCTGCAACCCATTTGCCTCGCAGTTTCTATGACAATATACTACCAGATTAACCTACAAAAACAAAAGTTCAGATTTCTAGCCCTCATACCCCAAGCAAAATACTTTTGGTCTTCCCCACTGAGAGCAAAGATCAGCTGCACCTTCTGCTACCCTTGCCCCTAACATGGTTGGCCTGCCTTTCATGCTGGCTCGTTTACTCAAGCCCTACTGTCTAGTCACAGAGAAATTGGTTCTCCCAATAGGGTGTTGTGATTGTAATTCCCTCTGTTGGATGCACCTAAAAGTACTGACTCTCTTACAGCAGTGACTGCACATGAGACCAAGCCCCTCCCCAACAGGTCATTACATCAGAGTGGAGCAGGAACAGGAACAAGACTTTTACAGAACTCACCAAGCAACACTCAGAAGAAGCAATATGAGTCTATACCTAACGTGCACCTGCCTTCAGGAAAGCCTTCTGGAAGACTCCAGAAGCACAAGAGTGTTCCTTTCTTCAAAACTCACCCTCCATGGCTCTCACTTCTGTGCCTCACCTCATTTCTGTAGTAGATGTAAACTTGTTTTTGTTTTGATCCCAAGTGGGGGATGTGAAACAGACTTGTGTGAGGGTGTGTGGTCCTTGTCCACTGGAAATAGACTTGTGAGAGGATACATGGTGTTTGTCTACTAGAAGAGGAACTGCCTCTTGTGGGGGCATGGTCTTTGTCAGCTGATAAGCATCCTAGTACAGACTCTGAGAGGATATATATATATACACACACCCAAAACCAGAGGCTTGGCTTTTTGGTTTTGGCATTGCTTCCTATCCTTTGGCTGTACATCGCTCCACTTCAAGATGCTCCTAGAAAGAAATGCTCCAGAGAACACTTCGAGGTTCCAGGTTCTAGCTCCTGCTCTGGGTTCCTGCCCCTGCGATTGCAGACACCTTTGCTGAATTGCTGGTTTGCTGTTCAACGGGTCTGCTAGAATGCTGACAACAAAGAATGGAATCGCTCCAAGGGAACTGAGTCTTAAAAGGTCTAATTTTCTTGTACCCATTAACCTCTTTTCTCTTCTATCTTGGATAAGTAGGTTGGAAGGGAGGTATAAGCATTAAAGAACCTGAAATGAAGTAGGTTTGAAAAAGTTCAAAGCGGACACATTCCTGCTGTGTGCTGTTGGTCTTTCCTCTGATATAGCTGCAAAGTCCTTGAACACCAGCTTGACTTACCCTTCACTCTACATTTACTAAGTACAGTGTCCTACCTAGGACACAGATTCAGTACAAGCCACTTAATATCTCAGTAATGCTAACACTTTAAGATTTAGCTTCAATTTGATACATACATGAGTGCCTACATGTATGTATACACACCACATAGGCGCCTGGTTCCCACAGGGGTCAGAAGAGGGTGTCAGATGCCCTGAAACTGGAGTCACAGGTAGCTGTAGAATTCTCTGGAGTGCTATGAACTGTGCAAGTCTTCTGCAGGAGGAACAAGTAATCTCTCTGCCTCAAATGATAACATGTTAAAGTATACAACTCAGTTGTTGCAGAAATATCACCACGATCTATTGCTAGAAGTTTTTCGGCACTAAATGGAACTCTCACACCAGCTACCAACCTCCAGTCTATCTTTGTGCATTTATCTATTCTAGGCATGTTATATATGTGGAATGACATAACATGTGACTTTCTGTGTCTGGTTTACGGTCACTGTTCTCACGGTTCACCCAAGTTCCAATACATATCATTACTTCATTCCATTTTTTACATACATGTATGGATCTTGGAATGAAAGCCAAGCCCTGTGCAGCCTTGTGCATGCTAGCCAACTGCTCAGGCTACATTCCCAAATCCAACGGCTAATTCTATTCCCACCCAAAATCAAAGCCTCAATTCTACTGGGTGGAAACATTTTCCTCATCTATTAATCCTTTTTAAAAATAGATTATTGTTTTGTTCAAAATTGTCCATCTTATAACCAATCTCCAAAGAGAAGCACCTATTTGCCCAACCCACTTTCACAAAGAAAATGTGCCTCATGAACACAAAGATGAGACAGCTTACACATGCAAATGATTACAAACATCTCACTGTACCTGGCATTGAGAATGAGTCCAGGCTTCAGTTCAGTCTGTAATGGATTCATAGCTAAGGCAATGATGAGCCTACTCTTCAGACCAATTAAATGATTTCCATTTATATATTTAAAATATCAAAGAGAACAAACAAAAATCAAAACAGTTTATTGTACAGTCAGTTTTCTATAATGCTTGTTTTAAAAACACAAATTTGTTCCAATGGAACTGATACAAAAGGAAACGATTTGTGCATAACACAAAATTCATGTTTGTTTAGCATGGCTTCCTCTGGGGGAAAAAACACCAAGGAAACACACTCAGCTGAATCAAGCAAGCCTTGAAGAAACTCACAAAGCACACCTGCACACACATTAAAACACTGACTAGTATCTCTGTTCACTGCCTGTACTTGAAGCCACATTAATGCATGGGGTTAAAAGCCCTCCTCGGAGTAAATGCATATTAACTATAGCATCTATATGCACTCCTTGGTCATTTAGTGTGTAAAGGATGCCATTACCTTCACTATGTTCCTGTGTTTTCTTTTTAATGTGTTGTTAAGTTCTTGAATGCAAGTCTCTACCTCCATTTTCCTCTTAGGCACTGCACTTTTGTACAGCACAGTGATGTGAAGAAATGCCTAAGTCGTGCTTCAACAAAACTGACATGGCACTTGTTTCCAAAGAAAAGCTTAAGCCCAAGCCCGTAATTCAAGCTCTGATTACTTCTTTATATTGGGTAAATCTTAGACATCATTATGTTCTTTAAGCTTCTCACCCTTCAACTCCCATTAAAACTTTTCTTCCTTGCTATTGCATGAGCAAACTCACAGCGCTTACCAAGCCCTTCCCACTGTCCACAAGCATCTCTCATCTGCTCAAAAATCTCCTATTTATATCACAACAGAACCACTGAAACCAGACAGAAGGAATCATTTCTCTAACCCCCTAGAGCTTACTTAGATTATATTCAGTTTCCTCTTCTTCACATTTTAGAGAATTTATAGGAAGCCTTAAGTAATTTATCATCACAACTTAATTGGACTGTTTCAACTGATAATCAAAGAGGGGCAGGAAGATTAATGTAAAGAAGGGAGGTTTCAGATTAATGTAGGAAGCTGATACACATTGTGACCAAGTGTACCACCAGAATAAAACTCATGCTTCCTAAACAACACTCTGACAAATAACCAAAAATATAATCACCACTAGGGCTTCTCGGCTTACTGCAGACCCCCCTTCACAGCTGGCTCCCCAAATGTAATGTATGATGCTAAGACTATCTCCCTTGGAAGTCCTAACACAGCCACCCAGGACCAGACAGCAAACGCACGGATAGAGCTGCCCTGACCCGCATGACAAGGAGAGAAGAGAGGAGGAACAACTGTCATCTCAGCCCCCTAGCCAGCCTGCTACCATGTCCCAAACCCTCCATCTCTTCTCCATAGAGCACCAGCCCACCTTCTGCAAGTACCCGGAACACGTGCACAGTCTTCACGGCTTTCCCTAGAAATTTGAATATTTGGTTGCCTACAGATAGTTGTTACCATCTTCCTCATTTCCCAGATGAAACTGCATTGACGTGGAAAAAGGGAGAGGGGACCAGGGTTAGTCACTTTAGCTTCACTTCCAACTACTATTGGTATTGGCGTTGAAATCACTATTAAACAATAGGCAAGCAATTACGTAATTCCACAGAGGAACTGAAGCAAGACAGATAGGACATTCTTACAGGAAAAACAAAAACAAAACACCAGAAGCCATCAAGCTGCAAGAAGTAGAAGACAGGAAAACAAGACACACATGGATGGAGGGAAGAGACAGAAGAGAGAAAAGGGGAATTTGATTAACTATAGATTTTTGAAGCTTGATAGACACTTCCCCATTCATTTGGTCCAAACCTAGTGCTGAAGCCCCTGTTGTCACTGTCTTAAGATCCTAGGACATTCTTAGAATCTACAGTACTGGTGGTATCAAAGGCCTCAGGCACATTAAAGATTGTCCAAGAACTGAACATTTATCAGAACATTTAATACAGTAACATGGGCGCCCCATCCAAGCAAATGTATCCTGAATGTGCTTTAGAAATCTCTCTTCATAGTGAAGCAGAGAAGGCTCATAAGCAAGTCTCAGTTTGAAGGTTAGGTATCATGAATCCTCAGGCCATATGGATCCCTCTGTGGCCTTGAGGAAGTCCCTGGTATTCCTGAGCCTCAGCTTCCTTATCTATGAAAGGCCCTTCAGGATAATACCCATTTCATAGAGCTGCTATTGGGACATAAAAGGTCAGCTCAATTATGAGCTTACCCTCTTTGATTGGCTTATCTAGACCTTCTCGTAAAGCCTATGTACAACTATCACAATAACTAAACAGTAAGAGCATGAGTTATAAAAAGTAAAATTTGACTCCATAAATTTGTATTCCTAAGATCACGGGTCATCTGTTGGAGTTTAGGGACAAAAATATTAAGTAGTGATACTTGAAATTTAGGTTGTGATATCACAAAAGAGAACCCTGACCTCCAAATTTCATAAAATTTTAGTGAGGCTTAAACTCTGCCTATATTAGTAATATAGACAAAGAGAAACAAGTGTTTTTAATGTTTATATGCTCAAAAGAAGACACCAGTGCTGTACATTTCCTAGTCACACTACAACTAAAGGAACACATCAAGAAACAACATATTCTGTAGTCACATATAAACTAAATAACCCTGACATGTCAACTAATAGCTGCTCAGACTCATGACACAGTTGAAACTTCTTCAAAAGCACATGTATAAATATGTGAATATGCTCCTGTGGGTGGCAGTTGTTTACAGGAGTACAAAGTATAATTGTGTTAGATAATTGCTATAGATGTTCAAATACAGTATATCTACTGATGATATCTTGAAAGCAAGATTTCATGACCCTAAGAAATTTCCTTTCTAATTTTAGAATAACTGAATATTTGGAGATATTTCTAGACATCAAAAGTTTGAAATACTCAATTACCAAAATTAGATCACACCAGCCATTTTGGCTTCTAAGAGGCTGAAAAGTACCATTTCTGATTTATTTTGTTTTAATCTATTTCACTATATTCCATGAGAACATAGAATTCAGCATCAAGGGAATTCAACTAGGCATGAAAAAGGCATTCATTAACTAACAAGTATTAGTCAGTAGCTCTCACATATTGAATATCTACTATATGTCAAACACATCTAAATGCATTTGTATCTGTTAACTCTCACAACAAAACTGTGAAAATTAACAATGCCCCTTCCACACATCTGAAGAAAATAAAAGAAAACATAGTCAGCTTGACTCCATCTCATGCCTTTTTTCACTTTTAAAAAGGATTTGTTCACTACATGTGTGCATTTCTACATCCAAAGGGTCTCAGATCCAAGTTATCTTCTTCCTTCTAAGTACAACAGACAGTGCCATCCTGTCACCAGCTCTCCTCATTTCACTGAGATGTCTCGAGTCCCCACTGCTTCTCAGGGAAACCCACATTTACTCTCCATAAACAAGCACTCAGCACAGCTTCCAACAAACCCATAGGAGCTAAGTGGCTTGTTTGCTGACCACTTAACACGAGTGAAGGTGTGACCTCTTGGCATCAGGTTCTTGAACTTGCAGAACCCTTCCTTCCAGACTTCCCACATGTATGATTTACCATGCTCATCCAGAAGCTTTCCATCCTCTAATAGGAAAAAAATACACAGGATGCCTTTGTCGTTCAGGTGCATACACCTGCAGAGACAATAACTCTGATAGGATCACTCAGATACACAGACAGACACAGGTGTTCAGGAATTAAAAGTCCTTCCTCTCTGGTCTACCTCCATTTCTTGTTATCAAACATGTTTGGAGCTATGGTGGGCTAAAGGAAAATGGTCCCCATAGGCACAGAGGGAGTGGCACTATTAGGAGGTGTGGCCTTGTAGGAATAGGTGTGGCCTTGTTGAAGGAAGTGTATCTCTAGGGGTAGGCTTTGAGGTTTCAGATGCTCAAGCCAAAGCCAGTGTCTAGCTCTCTTCCTGCTGCCTGCTGATCTGGATGTAGACCTCTCAGCTCTTTCTAGAGCACCATGTCAGCCTTCATGGGTCCATGCTTCCCACCATGATGATAATGAACTAAACCTCTGAAAGGTAAGCTAGTCCCAATTAAATGTTTCTTTACAAGAGTTGGCATGGTCATGATGTCTCTTCACAGCAATAGAAACCCTAAGCCAGGAGCCCAGTGGTGTATTAAAACTGCTTATACCAAAAGACACTGTTGACCTTTCTAGTGCAAAACTCTAGTTGTGCCGAATTATACTTAATCTCTAGTTACCATACAATAATACCATACAATATTCTTTTTTAATATAAAAATGTTCTATAAAGCTCTCCACAACTATACTTGGATCAACTTCTGTATCTGCTCCTGGCTACATTTACTTCTCAGAATTAAAAAAAACAAAAAACCTGCAAACAATATTAACTTGTATTTCCCACACTTAATTTTCCCTTTGAATTCTACTTTATCTGAAATCAATATCATATTTGATTCTCATCTGCCAGGGTTAATAGATCCTATTCTGTCTTTTTCATCTTAATTTTAAAAGACCACTATGCTGTTTAATTGCAGTAAAAATAAATAAACCTTTAATAAATGTAGTTAAGTAGCATGGGGATACATTGATGTGGAAGAGAGTTCCAAAACATTCTCATCTTACAAGTCAGAAAGTCATACCCACTGAGGGGACCCTTCCCCTTCACCAGCCTCTGGTAAGCCAAATCCCCTGGCTGTTCTGTGACTCTAGCTGCTCAGACGTAGGTGATTTTAATAAGACTGCCTCTGACGAGCAATACTTACTTGGATTTTTTTTTCTTTAAGTATCTAAATGTCCAGGTGAACCTGAGATAAGACATGTTTGCATTTATTTTTGTTTCATTTTGCCAGATGATTCTATTTTATTTTATTTGAAAAGGACTCATATATCCCAGGCTGGCTCCCTAGCAGAGAAAACAACCTTGAGCTCCTGATCTTTCTGCCTGTACTCCTTAAGTACAGGTGTGCACCACCACA
>OU015742.1:137753364-137775337 GCA_907169655.1 Acomys percivali | reverse complement strand
ACTTAACATTAAATCTTTAAGAAATAAATACTGAGCAACAGAAACAACAAAATAAACTCAGCATTATCTCACCAATGAGTATGTGTGCAGTCTTTGTATAGAAAGCCCAAGCTTATAGCTCATCTATTTAAAGCATCATTGTTAGACAAACAGCACAGCATACATATAATTAAGCAATTCCCTTGCTACCTCTTAGCAATGGAACACTCCAGTACTGCCCTTCCTGAATCCTAGAAAAGTCCGAATACTGCACCCTGACAGACCCCTCAGCACCTCAGCCACTCAGCCTTCTCTAGTTAAACAGTGAAATGCAGAGTCACTGTAGAAAGACACTTGGCAGTTTCTCATAACATGGAATGTGTGCTTTTGACCTAGGAATATAGTTGTAGGCATTTCTCTCACAGAATGAAAACTTTTGTGCAACAAAAGTCTGCATATAAAAGTTTGTAACACCTTTACTTGTAACACCTACAAATTACAAACAATTCAAATGTTCTCCTGTAAGAAAAAGGATCACCCGAACTCTGCCACACCTACAGTATGGAACGCCCAGAAAACAAAGGATTGAACTATCTTCAACAGCTTGAAAGAACTCAAGGCCTTATAGTTACTGGGGAGCAGGGACGAATCTCCCAAGGTAGTATGTAGCATAATCCACTTACATAACATTCATAAGATGACAACATTCTAGAAATAGACAATGGGCCAATATTCATCAGGAGTCAGAAATCAATAAAAGCATGGAGCACCTGCAAAGAGTGCTATATTTTCTGATTATTGTGGTGTGTATTCGAATCTATCTATGGGATGTAGCAACCATACAAACTGACAGAAACAGAACGAGTAGTCTACTTTAACAGTAATGTATCAACACCGATGTCCTGGTTTGATATTCTACTACAATTACAAGATATCCTCACCAGGAGAGCTGGCCAAAGGACACATGAGCCTTTTGGTGGCTAAGGAATCTCCTGTTCATGTATAATTATGCGAAGAGAAAGGTATGGGAGGAGAAGGAAGAGGAGAAATGGGAAGGGAGTAACCATGCTACTTTTTAGCTCTATATGTAGAACACTACAAACGACAGGGACAAGTTCTTCCTTTGGTGAGGCTGAGATTTCCATCAGTTTATTCAGCCCACAAATAGGAGGAGAACCCATATTACAGACCTCACAAATGCGCAAAAGCAAACACACGCACACACCCATAGGCTCGGGCTTTCAGGAAAGCCATTCTCCCAGCGTCAAGTCCTCAGGACTCTTTATCCGAAGTAACTAGACTATGAATATATCCACACTTCAAAGCTCTTAATTCTCACTGGAAAGGTCAAGAGAGGCTTTATCCACCAAGGGAAATCTGAGTGGAGTTTGAAGGCTGAGTAAGAGGTCACCTGGCAGAACTAGAAAGAATGTGCCAGCTAGGAAACCAGAGGAATAGATAGGCCTGAGCTCAGAGTGCTCCAAGAGCTGAGCCGGGAGTGTGGAGACAGTGTAACAGATCTAAAGGTGGTGAGGCTGCAAAAGAAGAAAATCTTGAAGGTGTCTAGAGCTCGCAGAGGGAGATGCGCCTTAAAACTGAAGCAAAGGCACACCCATGCTCCTCCACAAATGACAGAAAGTCTTAGAATCTCTTTATATTTTAAGATATCATTATTTCTCTTCCTCACAGGGATGTATTTTGGTTGTTAACATAAACATAATGGTTCTAACATGTAAGAAAAGTTGCATATTTTGTCTTTCTGCCTAAGCAAAGCAGGAAGAGTGTTTGAGAAAGTGGAATGAATGTAGTAATGAATTATGTCACTAGCCTGAGTATGACAGAAATGCCGGGACAATCTCATCGAGCATATTCCCCAAACATAACTGCTCTACATTCAACCTGTCCTTTCTCAAAACAAATCTGTAATCACAAAATAAATTTAAGCCATGTTTTTAATTTGATGAGTATGGAAAACGGTTACATGTTCGGGGTGTGTGTAAAAATACGTATCCTACCGAAAGGAACCAATAATTCTTGATTTAAATTTAACAGCCTTATTCACAGTGGCAATAAAATATTAATGACACTGCAAAGCTGAATTTACTCAGGCAGTAAGTCACAGTATCTGAAATACAGTCTTTATTTTATGTTGAGTCATTACAACAGTAAAACTTACCAAAAATAAATCCATTTGACTTCCAGTATTTTAAACAATAAATTGAGCCATTTCTCCCAGTGTCAAGTCAGCTTTGAAATACATGGGCTTATAATAGTGAAAACCTACACAATATCAAATGTGTAACCATCTGCCATAAATATGTCTTAAAACTAACAAATGCAATCCTGGTCCTTCTTGTGTTTGAGATGTCTTCTGTTCTTTGAGATAATCTAAAGCTCTCAGCATGAGATGAAGGCTGCATGCTGGACAAGATCAATTCCCTTTCAGCATTCAAGGTTGTTTTAAAATGCGCTGAGGCCCATGACTGATCAGTTTGAGTTGCACAAACAGAACAACCAAGTATATGCAATTGAGTGACGCCCTGGAGACCTGGGTAGGGCAAAAGAAACCAGTACATCAGAGGAATCAGGGGTGTTAGACAGACATTGGTCACTCTCCA
The DNA here is from genome assembly GCA_907169655.1 of Acomys percivali. Classification (NCBI taxonomy): domain Eukaryota; kingdom Metazoa; phylum Chordata; class Mammalia; order Rodentia; family Muridae; genus Acomys; species Acomys percivali. The sequence goes on along the minus strand of OU015742.1, from coordinate 137,772,740 downwards.
GAATGAGGTGCTTAGTTGCCCACAGCTTTCTTAGACAAAGAAGAAAACCATCCAGTGTAAAGTGTGTGCTTCCTGAAAGTAGAAACTGTTTGATCCTTCTTAGCATCTTCATTTGACTAAATGAATAATTGCTCGAATGAATGCAAGATACAACACAAGAACTAGCTAATATCCTATTAGTGTCATTTATTCACATATTTATCGCATCATTTATTAGGTGCCTGAAATGAGCCAAGTACCAATGAACAGAAAGAGAAAAAAGTAAAAATATAAAGAAAGGTTACGTGCCATAATCCCTGCTCTTAAACATGTAATGGGGCAGCTGTAAACCCACAAGGCACAAGAAAAGGGGGAAGAAAAAGAACAAAGAAAAGCTGTAACAACCTTGTTGGGTTCAGCTGATTGAGTGGCACAGGGGTGAAAAGATATAAATCCCATCCTTGGAAAGAGGCCAGTGTCCCTATGGAGAAAGCATGCCAGATCTGGAGGTAAAGGGCCAAGGCAGACAAAAGACCCTTCATATGATTATTATCAGCATAGCCTGAGACACTGTCAGCATCTCATTTGGGAAAGATTTATTAATATCTCTGTTGAGGACTAAGATAAAAAGGGGTGGGAGGTGGGGAGGGTAGCAGTTCTCAGACCATCAGCAAAGTGGTAGACTGCCATCCACAGCAGCACGTCACTTTGATGAGATCTCTTAAATCCCTGTAAACGGGCTCCCTGTTTGGGAGCTGTAGGTCATTTTCTCTATAGTCGCTTAGTAACTACAGAGAAGCCTGAAGAGGCTTCTGCGGCAGGGTTTCAAAGGCACAGCTCAGCTTGAACTCAGGCCCAACACAATTACAGAAGCACAGACTACCATCCCCAAAGTCTTTCTAGGTATCATGAACAAAGGAATGCAACGTAACCAGGAAGAGCCTGGGAGATAAACAGGCCATTTGGCCACCCTGGATTTGTGGCTGCTCTCACACAGAATGTGATGTTAAAAATAGAAACAGCAAACATTCATGCAGAGATGGTATCTGGAAACAGCACAGGCCTGATGGCACCCCTGCCCCTGAAAACACCTTACAGGAAGAAGCTAGCAAGAGCAGACATGTATGCTGCACATAGCAGGGCCGAGACACTATGTGAACTAGAGAGAAAAGGCCTTCATTCTAGCAAGTTCATCTCCATTCAACGTCACACTATCAGCTAGGAGAACAGGACCTAGGCAGAAAGTTCACTGAAGAACAGAATCTTTGCTAGCTTTAGGGCCACTAACATATGGTTTATCCTCCTTGAATACCTGGTCCACAGTTCAACACACTGGCCCTCCCTACAGGATTCACAAGTAAGGTCCATATACTAGCCCTGATTTTGTAGGGAGTTATAGAATAATTGTGTGTGAATTGTACTTGACCATAATGGAAGCAAGAGATTTGAGATAATCTGAGTACAGATACCTTAGAATTCCAAATTCCAGGACCATGATGGGCCACTGCATTCTATACTTCAGCCCTCCTGGGATAGTTGGTCCTCTGCCCGCCAAGACTAAATCAAAGACTTTTTGGATAAGGTAACATAGCTGCTTGGGTATTTCTGAGGGGAGTGACAGGCCACATTGATGATAGGTGGCCCTGTATGTTCCAGAGAGCCACTTGGCTTCTCATAAAATGAGGCCTGCTCTTGGTGTTGTTCTTTTCAGGAAAATGAGAACTGAAATAAAGTCCAGAACCGAGGGAGCTGTCTCTCTGTTTGCATCTCATAAATGTGTTTGTAATGAGCCTCCAAACAGTTCTACAAATAAGCCACACATTCTTCTTCTCCCTTACACTGATGCTCTCATATTTTCTACCTCCTTGCTTAAACGATAAAGAATATAGTATAAAAGGGTTGCTTGGAAGCCAGAGAGATGGCCCAGTATAAAAACAAAACAAAACAAAAACTCAGCAACACTTGCTACACAATCAAGAGAACCACAGTTCGGATCCCCAGAACCCAACCAGATGCCAAGCAGGCATGGTGGCTGATCGGCAGGTAATTCCAGCAACAGGTGTCCATAGAACAAGCAAACTTATGGGTGACTTATTGGTGACTCTAAGTCCAATTGAGAGACCCTACCTCAATGAACAAGGTAGAAGAAGTGATCAAGAAAGACTCCTAACACTAACCTCCACACACATGCTCACACATGCATGTGAACCTGCAGTCACACATACATGTACCCATGCATATAAACACTCACACACCATACATGTATATATAAATACATATATAAAAATAAATACATGTATATGTAAATAAAAGGGTTGCTTGGATGTACGCTTACAAAAAAACAAGTATGGCTTGTGTGGAAGGGGGTATGTATGCTGGGAGGTTGTTAAGTGAATCAGTGTTAGTCAACCCGTGAGCCACCTATTATTAATGCTTCTTAAAATGGCTAGTGAAAAGAATGTAATAAAATACGATGGAATGAAATGGGAGCAGAATTTAACAGAGTACAGTGGCCTAAAATAGAATACAAAGGGAACACTGTAGTAACCTCACATTGTCAGTACTATTACTTGGTGACTCTGTGCCAGGGTGGTGTTAGAATGATATTTTAAAGAGGCAAATGCAACCTTTCCTATTAGGATAAATTCATGATGCATGCCACTGCTTCAGAATCATTACAGTTGCAACTGGACAAGTCCCAGCGGCTTTGAAATCTACAGTTAAGTCAATAATGATGGGAGGAGGATGTCGGCTATGGACCTATATATCTCAGTGGATGTCTGTGTTTTGGGTTATGTGTTTGTTCCTCTGGAAGTTTGTGTCTGCTTGTTTGGGGGACAGAATCTCATTCTGTAGCCCTGGCTGCTCCAGAACTCACCAGGCTGTTCTCAGAACTGTGGCACTCATCCTGCTTCTGCCTCCTAAGTGGTGAGATTACAGTAATGAGCCACCATGCCTGGCAACCATACACCTTTTAGAATAATCTACTCCATGGACATTAGAATGCCACAAGTTAACTTAACTCTGTGAACTGCAGAAGGTATATAAGCTTGATTTTACTAACAATTTTAATAATGTTAATAGTTAAGAGATAAAATATCTTTTAAAAAGCCAATGAAGTAATTTCTAAATAACAATAATTAATCTCATGTGTGTTATCCTACTCAATAAGAAAATGTTCAACCTCAATAAAGCTTGCTTAATTTCCCAGAGCAGAAGTCACATTGTGACTAAATTGATATTCATCCCTGATTGGTCCAAAAATAGGCTCAATCCTAAAACACATGTACAAAACAAATAAATAAAAACATTCTTTGATTAATTAATTGTGTGTAATTTATTCTTTCTAAATCTCTGATCAGTTCAATTTTGCCTTAATTAAGAAATAATTCATTCTAATTAAGACATAACTATTCCAATTGGAGCTCCCTAATTTAATTGTTTTACAACACTAAGTTAAAAGTGGGTTGACCTTTTCAAAAGTATATGATTTGAGTTTATTGACAAAAAGGTGGCTGAATTGTAAATCATTTAAAAGGAGTAAAAACCATGGAAATAAAAGGTTTTTATAAGATACTTAAGCTTGCTTCTTTCTTCAACTATTATCAGCACTAGTGTATCTACCTATCTTGAGAGATATGGGTACTATATTGCTTTATACATTTCTGCCATAGCACCATACATATGGTGGGTACTTGAAACTGCAAGGCACAAACAATTTATTCAAGTGCCCAATTATACTCTAATTTATTAAATACATTCCCTAAAGCAAATTCTTATTATCTATGTAACCTTTCTCCTTTAATCAACAAGAAAGCCATCAATTCAATATTTAAGTACCCCAGCTACTCAACTGTCACTATGCTGCATTGATTGAGCAGCCTGCAGAAGACTGAGTAAGCAATGAGGGAGCACCAAGAACAGAGACTCAACCATATAAACTTTAAACCAAAAAAGGCCACCCCCAGTAGCTACTATTACTTCCAGTATTCTAGGGTTAACATAGTATTATAATCATTATCTTTACATTAAAATTAATATCTCCAAATTAAGCAAAATTTAATGAGGAAAATGTGGGTCTCCTCCTTTGCTCTCCCTGTCATATCTAAAGGCCAACACTATAGACAACAACAGCAAACAAGCATCCTTGTTAACTCCCCCACATTCTTCCTTGTTCCAGGACACCGCCTCAAATTAAAACTCAAAGTTCTCAGCCAAAAGGACACTGAGTGTTCAGTGACACCATAAATCATCAGATTTTTCTCTTGTGGCACAGATCACAGCACACATCCAAAGGGGAAGTCTGTGTGCTGATTTCCAACGATACCAGTGTAAATCCAGCATCTATAGAACTGTGTCTTTCCTTGCTGCGTTTCAGAGCTCCAGTCAACAGTTTACAAAACTTCAGAGTTCTTAAGAAATTTAGAACAAATAGAATGAAACTTGTTTTACACTATTCCCTCTCCCTCCCCCCAAAAAGAAACAGAAAATCTGAAGGACCAGAGAAGCAGAAAAACCCATCATCTGCTGGCACAGTTTTCCCTCTGTGGTCCCAGAGACCACAGCTGCAATTTGAAGCTGGCTTATCAACCACTCCGCCTAAAACCATGCCACAATTCCCAGTAACACAGGCAAGTGCAACGAATTTAGGGAGCAAAAAGCAATTGTTGTTAGCTCAATCCACACACTCAGTAAAAAAAAAAAAGACAAGTAGGTTAGAAACTGCCATGATGCACTCACTCCCTCTGAAATGCCCCGCCCCTGTGGTAAGCCCTCTGCAGAAACAGCCTGGAAGCTATAAGTAGTAAGAATGAAGTAGGAAGTGATCTAGAGCTCACAAAAGACTGATACAGAGTTCAAGGTCAAGGGTTGTAAGTATCAAATGGTCTAAGGAAAACAGTAGTCTGAAATTACCTCTAATTTATCTTAGCAGGCAAGGTTTGGGGTTTTGTTTTGTTTTTAAGAGAGGTCACATCTCAATGAGGTTTGGAAGAATGAATAGTATTTTAAAAAGTAGAGGAGGATGAACAACCTGAAAACTGAAGTGAACACAAGTGCTGACATTTCTCAGAAGGCTGGTGTTCATGTCAGCACTACGGGGACTTATATTTATGATACCTGTCAACAGGATTCAGCCACGGTATGTGGGGAGAAAAGCAGAAAGGCAAGAAAGATGGGCCGGGTGGAAAGATACAGTGCCCTAAGACAAAGCTCCCTAATCTGGATTTTACCTGTGACAAAAGGAAAATATTACCAGTCGGGTTTCTGAACAAGAAACAATAAAACTAAACACACAAAAGGAGAAGTGGGACAGAGAGGGAGAGAGAAGATCGCCATCATGGCAGAGAGTACATCAGAGATGCTGCTATGAAAATTAATATACATAACCACCACGGATTTTAAAACTTTGTCGTCATTTGGGTGGTATGGTGTGCTATATTCAACAGCAAATATTAAGATGTGGAAGAATCCTAGCTGTTGTTTATTTCACCTTGGTCTTGCCACTTCCACAATTGGAGACCTCACAGCAAGCCGTGCTATGCCAGGCCCTCTACAGGGGAGGGTACCTACCTCAGCAGCTTGAGAGATCAAGAAGCATTTCACTGAGTTAAACCTCCCTTATAGCTTGGGCTCTGGATCCCAGATCTGGATAAACACTAAACATTTTTCACCTATTCTAATATGTCTTCTTTGGGTTTTACCTACTGTAAAATCAGAAGGGAGCTCATAAGTGATTGTATGTTATATTGGCAACCATTTTTCATAGAGGCAAATAAAATAATGATGCATTTTACAACCACTCAGTGGTATCTTTGATGCAATAAAACAGAGTAATGTAATACATTACATGAGCTTGGCCAAATCCCCCTGCAATACTAATCTGTTGGCTAGTTTGACAACTGTCCTCAAAAGGAGGGGTACTGAGCACAGGCCCTGGAGGCAAACCCCACAGCCCCAGTGACAGTCTCCTACTTACAAGTTGCTGTGTGCCCTGAACCATTTGGGTTCTCTGCATTTTAGTTCCCTCCTCTGAAAATGAAGTTAACAGTACCAGCCTCCCAGGACCCCTGTCTATGACATAAAACAGTACACACCATCCTTTGTACAATATATGACATACAATAAACATTCCCAGGAGTGTTAATCACCACTACCTGTAGCAGTGACACCCACAGATTAAATTAATTTGTCATAATCATCTCTCACATGCCATCATTTCTTTTGCCCACTTCTGAATCACTCTGATTTGTCAACATCTCCCTAAAAGACACCATGTCCAAAAATGAATACACTGTTACCTACATGTTTTGGCATGACTCAGATACAGAAGGGAACTTATTTCCCTTATTTTTAATACCTAGGACATGAATCATAGTCTCTTAGGTAGAAATAACATGGAATAACAAAAACAAAACAAAAGCAAAACCAAACAAACAGTATTTGAGGGGCCGAAGAAAGAGCTGGATCAGTGGTTAAGAGAATTGCTGTGCAATCAGGAAGACTAGAGTTTGGACCCCAGCATCCATACAATGAGCCAGGCATACCACAAATACCTGTAGCTTCAACTCCTAAAGACCCAGGGCCCTCTTCTGGTCTCCACACACACAGACATGCTTGGTAAACCCTGGGCTCTGTCCCCAGCACGGCAGAAGCCTGCTATAGTGGCACACACCTGTGATCCCAGCACTTGAGAGGCAGAGGCAGGAAGACCACAAGCATAAGGTGATCCTCAGGCACACAGTAAGCTAAAGGCTACCCTGGGCCACATAAGACCTTGTTTCAAAAGAGACGAGAGCTAAAGAGATGGCTCGGAAGTTAAGAGTGCATACTCTTTGCAGAGAGGCCAGGTTCCATCCACACCATCTAATGGCCATAGGCACGCACACACACACACACACACACACACACACACACACACACACACACACAAACACACACACTCAAGCACTCACATACACTTAGACAAACACACATATAAAAATACATTCTAAGACAGTATATATAGAAAAAAGGCAAATTATATACTCAGATATTACATGCAGACACTAAGTATGAATACCAGGATTGTAAAATATTATCCAGGAAGATGACAAGTTTTCCATGATGACAAATAGATGAGAAAAATCTCTAACATGTCCAGGTTCTAGAAGAACCACTCACAGATGCTCTGAGCAGGCTAACTCTGAAGCTGCCCATCCCTGTGCCGTACACTAAGTGTTTGGAGCTCTCAAGTCTTGTATGTTGAAGTCCTTTCCCCATGTGCAATGGTATTTGAGGTGAGGCCATGTTGGTAGATAAGTAGGCTGAGATTGGGCCAAAAGAGTGGGGCCCTAGTGATGGGATTAGTGCACATGCAAGAAAACCTTTAGCAACACTCAAGAAAGAAGAGGCCATCTATAAGCCTGTCAGCAGGCCCTCCCACAAACCAAATCTGAAGGTTCCTTGAACTTTGACTCCCAGCTTCTTAGACAGTGGAAAACAAATGTTTGTTGTTTAAACCACGCAGTCTTGTTATCACAACCTTGAGCAACTGAGATAGTCATTGGAACCAAGAGTCAGGAAGTAGGAAGCTGCTACAACCAACTTGTGTGCACATTACAAAACAGTCTGTTAGCACCAAGAAGACACTGCTGATGGTATAGGGCCTGGCTGCCAAAACCTACCAACGAGCTACCCTGTACCTATTAAGCAGAAAATACAAAAATGTCTTCCAAACAGTTGATGCCTTTTATTATAAACACCAATGCCTAAAACAAGGCAGCCACAAGAAAAAGAAGCTTCTGGAGCTGGAAACTACCAGTCACAGCATATCACTGAGCATCTCACCAAGAGTGTAGTGTTTACAAGGGAAAGGACACGCCCTGGACCACTCACAGTTGAGAGGAGGACTATCTAAATCCATCTCTGAAGCTGTGAGGATAGGGATGTGGTGCTATAGTACAATCCTTGCCTGGCATATACAAAGCCTTGGATTTCAGCCCAAAGGACTAAAGAAAAAGGTGAGAAAAGAATTGCACTTTATCTAAACTGAGAGAAGGAAGTGTAGCAAATTAACAAATTCAGTGGCAACCTGCTACTTCTGTAGCCAGCTGTGGCAAAACAATGTTGTAAAGATAAGCAATGATAATGAAATATTTTCTGGAAAAAACATATACTGATGTATGTATGTGTGTTTTAATGTGTGTACATATATAATATATTTATTTACATGTATAGTATGTACATATTATATTTATATGTGTACATGCACCATATGTTTTTGTTATATGTGTCATGTTAATACATAAACATATGTTCACATTATAAATATACGTATCTAAATGCAGACACACATATAAATAAATGTGTGTATGCACATGCTTATTTTTCTCAAAGCCGTATTACCTCAAAAGACTAGTAGACACATAATGAAAAGAGCAAAATCATTAGAGTGTTGATGAGATGGCACAGATTTGCAGCCCTCCACTGAAAAAAGTGATGTTGGTAAGGGAATAGGCAAACCCAAGGGATTCTGAGAACCTACAAGGATTTGCTCAGCTTTGGTTTACAAGGGAGACAAAGCGCAATATCTGTTGAAAACTGATTACTAAAGCAGTTCAATTCTCTTACTGTGGGATAAGGAAAACAGAGGCTTCCTGAGGTTGTAAAGCCAGAGCACCAGCCAAGTCAAAATGGGAAATCCTTCCAAGTCCATAACCTCTGCTCCGCCCTCCCAAGTCTGCAACCTATGCCAAGAATAAACACAATCACAGCTGGAATTCCTCCTAGGAAAACTAAGCTGATCTGCACAGTACCAGCAACAGAGAGAGGCAGAACACTTATACTTTATACTTCTCCCTAGAACAGGAAACTGAAGATCAGCAATGTTGGGAGCCCCACTCCATGTCATGCACATCACCTTTACTCCATCACTGTGATGACTAGAACACATCTGGATCTAACTCAGGCTTGCTGGGCCCTGTAACAGTTGTGTTTAATTTGTTGGGGTAGCTTTACACTGCTTTCACAATGGCTGTTCTAATCCACACTCCTAGCAGCAACGTGCGAGGATCCTCTTTTCTCCAGCCTCACCAGTAGTTCTTATTCTTTTTGTCTTTGGTTTTGGTTTTCACACTAGATCTTCTTAAAGAATAAGAGAGGCACTATCTCTCAATGTGGTTTATTGCATTTTGCTGATAACTAATGATATTGAGAAACCTTTCTGTATGTTCCATTTGTATTGTCTTTTTTTTTTTTTTAAGTGTCTATCTAAACCTATTGTGTAGTCTCATTGAAGTAGCTTTGCTGTAGAACTCCTCGAGTTTCTTCTACATTTCTCATTCTTGGCCCCATATCAGACATGGGGTATGCAAATCTTTTCTTACTCTGTGGGATGTTACATTGCTCTGATGCTTCCTCTGCTGTGCAAAAAAGCTTTACACTTTGATAAAATCCCATTTGCTTATTTTCACTTTTGATTTCTGTGCTTTGAGGATCTTAGGGGAAAAAAACCCTGGCCCTTTCCCATGTCCAGAGCTGTTTCCCCATGCAATCCACGTTTTGAGATTCGAAGCCAAGCTGTTGAGTTGTTGGTGTCAAGTCTTAAGATTAATATTCTTGGGTGTTCTGGCTAGTGCATTGTTTTGTGGAAATAAAACACACTCACATTTTAGATTGTACAGAATTCTCAAAAGACACATGGAAATGATGTCTTAAAGTTTTATTCAGACCTCTATTCCCTCCATTTCCTAAAAAGAAATAAGCACTTAAAGAAAAAAAAAAGCTACCTTACCTGATGCATTAAAAAAATACAGATATAAACACTCTTGAATTCTTTTTCCTTTGTTTTTCTGCCTCTCTATGGCAGTACTACACAAATCTCTGAGAAACAAAGGAGGCTTTGGGAGAATTTCTTTTAAGCCTTGTTGGCAACCTTCCAAAGCTCAGAGCCACAGGAGGCAGAAGGCTAACAGTGGATCTGTGTTTTCACGAGCAACATTAAAATTTGACCTTGAGCAAGCACAGCACACACCTGTACACATGGTTAGCATAGGTTCTACACCTGGTTAGTGCAGGCTGTACACCTGGTTAGCACGGGCTATTCAGTTGGTGAAGAAACCGAAGTCCTTCCTAAATGTACTGTCTGCTCCCAACTCTGAATGGCATAGCCATCACCACCAAGTTCAGTATTTCTGCTATCCTCTCCTCAGAGGAAGCATCTTATACCATCAATCACAAACATCCTGCCCTAGATCTCAAGCAGACACATCCAGCAGCTTTATGTGCAAGGCTCAAAATTCTCAGGTCTTTGTAAATTAAACTCTGTTGGGGAAAAGAAATCTTCAATCTTACTACAATACTCTACAAAACAATAAGGAAAATGTGGGAGCCTATAGGTGCCACTAGTTATTAGAAGACTGGTGAAAAGGTTGCCACCATCTGTGATGGTTAGCTTCACATATCAACCTGGCTGGGCTATGGTACCCAATTGTTCCAATTCCGTGCTACTGTGCAAGCAGAGATGACTTTGAACCAAAGCATTCATTTTGTGTATTAAATGTATTTTGTATCAAAGCTCGCCCTCTGTAACATAATTCTTCAGGCAATAGTCCACTCCCTAATTGTTTCATAACTTCCCCAATGAGGACCACCAACCAGAGACCAAGCATTCAAATAAATACGTGCACCTACTGAGGACATTATTCTTCCAATCCATCCAAATGTAGCCTGGAGAACTACAGCAGCTATTGCTGCAACTCTATAGAAACCCAAAGAAACCAGTATGAGCGCCACATGAGAGAGGATGTAAGAGGCTAGGCCTGTGGTTCATGAGGGGTCTAACTCACATAGCTCTATAGGGTACTGTAACTCTGTGCCCTAGGCTGATAAATGAAATAGAAATAATGGACAACTCTGGCAAGGCCACAGAGTTAGAAACTAGGGATACCCAGACACCAAAGTTTGTGAGTATGGGATGATGCACTTTTGTCTAGTGTCCTTTTGTTGAAGAAGTTGAAACTCTGAAAGTTGATATTCATTTAATATTTTAAAAGACACTTAAAAGTGGTCATGGGAAATGTACATGGGGAGGGAAGATGTGATACAGAAAATTTATGACAGGGTGAAAGCTTTAGGATAAAAGATACAGTAATTGAAACTAACCCCAATTTTAGGGCAAAAATCCTGTGGCAGCTGACTTGCTGCCTAGTCTTGACTTAGTAATGACATATATAGGGATGAAAAGATACAGGGATCCAGCGATCCAAGTCCGTCTTTAATGAACTGATGCAAGCTTTAGACTTAAACAGAAAAAGAACTGGGGCAGGAGAGCAAGAGGTATGAGTAACTAAGGTGCTGGCTGAGGTGTGGGTCTGGGTGATCTCTATTTTGGTTCTGCAAGATGGTCCAGAGAAGTCCTTGTTATTCGAAAGGAGAACCTGGTCATTCCCAGGCACTGGCTGCTGGCTCCGGTACAGCCTTGCTATCACAGATACTTAGCTTCCTTGATGCTGGCTCTGTCCTGTGATGCTTTGATTTCTGGCTTCCCAGGTGACCAACTAGAGCAGTGGTTCTCAACCTCCCTAACGCTGAGACCCTTTAACAAAGTTCCTCATGTTGTGGTGACCCCTCAACCATAAGATGTTTTCGTTACTACTTCATAACTGTAATTTTGATACTGCCATGAATCGTAATAAAAATATCTGATATGCAGAATATCTGATATATAACCCCTAAAGGGATCTAGACTCACTAGATGAGAACTGTAGGACTAGAGGTTCAAGACAATGACTAGAGAACTTAGGTGCTGTGGAAAGGTCTAGAATAAAACACTGTAAAAGGCTGGCAGCAAGATGCATCACGTACACCTTTGGTCCTTCAGCCTTGAAGGAAAATTAGATGGATTAGGCATCCCAAGTGTGTTACTTAGCATTTTTGTGGTTGTTGTTGCTGTGGCCAAAAGCAATGTAAAGAGGAGTTTATTTTGGCTATGGTTCTAGAAGGAAAAGTCCATAGTGGTGGAGAAAAGATAAGGACGGAAGCAGAAATCTCAGAGAGCACATCTCAACAGGAAGCAGAGAGAAGTAAGGTGAAGCTACACACTCTCAAAGCCTGCCCCTAGTGATGTACTTCCTCCAGTAAAGCTTTCCTACTGGAATATTCCATAACCTCCCTGCGCAGTGCCAGGAACTGGGCAACAATTCTCATTTAAACCACAACAGCAAGATTTGAGATGGGCATCCCTACTTGATTAGTGCGTCTGTGTCAAAGGTAAGCATGCAAGCCAAAGAAAAGGAGACAGAGCTCGAGCAGAGGTGGCGGGATTTCATCCGGCTTTTAGCTACATTGTGGACTCAAGTTCAGAGTATCAATGCTTTTTAGCCAAAGCCATTTACAAATGCCTACTATGAAAACCTCTCCCTTCTGCCTTTCAGTCCAGAGGGTGTGCATTTGTCTGAGAAAAGGTAATCACTAGTGCACTTCTAATGAATGGCTTCACAGAAACTATATATTCACATTAGTTACTATTTTTAAATTAAACATTTTCAGTCATTGAAAAAAATTTGAAACTAATAAGCCATACCCCCAGGGAGCTCCCCACTGAGTTTTAAAGCTGAAATGTTGTTAAGTACTGTAGAAAACTCACCAACATCCTTTATGACTATGGATGTGACAAGCACCCTGACATGCATATGGCAGTGTTACCTATCCATCACATGACCACTCGGCACCCAGCATTGCTCTGCATGCGCTTCTGCAACACGTTTGTTTCCTCAACATTAATGCATTTGATACCTACTACTGCATAGCACTCTGCTGGATCGGAACAGTGTAGCATAACACTGCTCGTAGGTTGTCTTACCCAGATGTCAGCAGAGCATGTTCATACATGAACCTCCCTGTGGAAAGTGTAATGCTTTTCATGTGCAGGCCTAAGAAGAGAGTGACTAAAACAAAGTGCTAACATTGGGTGAAATGGCCTAACTTTATGATATTATGATTGATTATTTTCACTTTTTCGTAACTTTGAAATTGGTTAAAAATAAGTTTAAAAGAGGGACAGGGTCGGATAAAATCTCCCTTTGGGATACTTAGCATAATTCTCTACAGGACTGCAAAGCTTTGGGCTAACTCCTAGGACCTGATGCAACTTCCACAGTCTCTAAATGCTACAACACTGACATGGGAAGAAGCTAATTACAAAGTCTCATATAGCTGGGCTTATAGATATAGGTCAGGTATGGTTTCAATAAACTCCAAGCAACTCTTTGAATGTTTATCAACCACAACAAGATGAAATTAGTTAAACTAGAAAATAAAATCAGTGACTCATTAGAGTCCTAGTCTCTCAAGTTGCAATCCACATGGAGTGACTTGAAAGATTCAAGCTGAACCTAATACACTTTTTAAAGTCTAAGGATTCTGAAGCACATCTAACTGAAGTCTGAGGCACTCTCCAGCCAGCTACATCCCCTGACCTCCAGCTATAAAGCCACCTTTGAACTCACACATCTTTTCTTTGTCCTTCTGCTCCTTTTAACCAACTAGAGGCCCCAGGCCAGGAGAACTGTGTGTTTATATGGAGTCCCCAGAAGGCCTAACAAGAGTGACATGGGCCAAACCCACGCCCAGCCATGTCCTCTAGGAAGCCTGCCAGGGCTAACCTCATCTGAACCACGTCACTCATCGCCTCCTCCCTCTTGAGACTGAAGTATTCCCCCTGGACTCAATCACTTAGCACTTGTGGATGTTTTGATTGGGATCATCTGTAAGTCCCTGCTATGCTTTCCTCTTCACACAGAGACTGTAAACGCCTCAGTCGGCGTGCTACGTCAATCCACCATCAAGCACAATCGCCAGAGTGTAGCATGAAGGAGCTGAAACAGAAAGGAACATGAGGTTTGGCTCCTAGTCCCCTTCCTGTGACCACTGCCTAAGGGTATTACTCCCTCCAGAGACTTTTTAGAGGCTCTGCTACTGATATGTACTGTGTCTGCTCAAGCACGCTTGTGTCTCTCACAATGTAGGTAGACCACTGTATCAGCTACTCAACAAAGGATGGCTAAAGTAACAGTGATGAGCCAGCAGCCGGACAACGAATAGCTTCGGCAGGCCTTGCAACTGAAGTGTGCCTTCTCTATCCAGCCTCCTCAACAGTGGCCCACACTCAGGAACAGTTTGACATTTTAGCACCATATGGCTCAGCGAGGATCCAAAGGCCACACTGAAAACTGCCAGGCCATTTGGCATTTCCTGTACTTGCCCAGGCAGATGGCACTAGGAGACCAGCTCCCAGCTGCAGCCTGGGACAGGTCCAAGAGGACCAGGGTTTACCCAGGATCCCAGGTCAGCTAGGAGTCAGGGCAGTGGCAACAGGGCTGTGTGGTTTGAAACCTTGATGCCAAAGCTAATACTCTGGTACTCACTCACACAGATTTCGAGCACAGCTGAGAAAATACACGGTGGTTTTACAAACAACTGTCTTTCTATCAGAGGCATAAGTAGTCACTCTCTCCACCAAAATGCCAAGCTCCTTAAAACACACTAGCTGCTTCCCTCTGCATAAGCTCTGTGGAATTCCCAAGGAATCTACCAAGACTGCTAGGGCAAAGCCTGCAGAGAGGCGTGCACAGGGGTCTCATCCTAAGAAGCCACATGGATTGCATCATTAGTCTTTTCCCCCCTGCTACTAGGCTATAAAACACATCGTGGTTGGTAAAACTGAGCATCTTTCTCTGACGGCAGTTCCCTGTGTGCAGAAGCCAAATCTTCATCGTGCAAGGACTCAGGTGAAGGTTGCTCCAAGGCAGACACTTGGAGAAGTGTCAAGGTTCTGCGTGCCAGAGAGAAGAGATCACAAGCAGGATTTGCAGAAAAGAAAGGTGAGTACAAGCTGGGAGAATGGGCCTGGAGATCAGGAGAGATCAGACAGGATATTACCACTCAACATATCCTAAGCAGTGCCTAAGTTTTTTTTTGTTTTTTTTTTAAACTGTCCATGTCTCATTACTCAGGATGCTAAAGTCTCTTAACACATGAATATGCACACACTAACAAACTCCCATACTGCACTTAGATTGGTTCAGTACACATAAAATTGGGTGGCATGCAGGCATCTGTTGTTCAGGGAAGGGGCCTCAGGGCTTGCAACACTACAATATTGAACATTCAGACATAGTCCCAGTTTATAGTGCCAGGGCTAGCTATTCAGATGATGAGAAATCCAGAAGGGCGGACCATTCCTCTCTTAATAACAGTTAATCTATATAAAAAAAAAAAAAACCTAACGGGATCATTAAGCAGGGTTTTTATATTTTCTTCAGGCTTACCTAATTCCATCATCATCATAGTAAGCCCTGTTCTGCACAGCCCTAGCAGACATGTGCTGAGAGGATTTTAGGAACCAGATTTGCATGGAAATGTTGTTTCTGTCTGACTTCTCTCAAGTCCAGGCCACAGCACTCACAGCACAGAACTTAGCTCCTAAGAAGACAAAATAAACAAACTGACTCAGGGCTGGAGCGAGGACTCTGTAGTTAAGAGCACCTACTGCTGTTGCAGAGGTCCTAAGGTCAGTTCCCAGCATCCACGTCAAGCATCTCCAGTTCCAGAGGATCTGACACTTTCTTCTGGCCTATGTGGGCATGTCAGGTACATGGCACATGTAAGCTTATACATGTGCATGCACACACATACAAAAACATACACACCACACATGTGCTTATACATACATATAAAATAAAGTGGAAGACAATCAAAGAAGAAACCCAAGGTGGATCTATAGACTCCAAATACACAACATGTAAAAGTACCTACAGGAACATGTGTACACAACCACACACACAAAATAAATAAATAATAAGAGAAGAAATCTCTTAAAAGACTCAAATACATTAACCACAAATGATAGATAATGCGAATATATTTATTTAATAAAGCAAAACTCTTAGTAATATATAGTAAACAGCATTCTCAGCTATTAAAGTATAAAGACAGTTCCTTCTTGTTTAATAACATTTATGTGTATAGTTATATCTCTAATTTAGATAACATAGGATTTAAATTTAAGGTAATCACTAGAAACACAAATGGATAAGTGTATGTTTAAGTACATTTTGGTCAGGTTTGGGTTTTGACTTTTGGAGGTAGAATTTCATGTAGCCTAGGCTGGCCTCCAACCTGCCACAACTTCCTAAGTATTGCTATTACAAGCATGTACCACAATATTGGCTATTATTTTGGTCTTTAAAAGACTCTAATTCAGGGCCAGAGAGATGGCTCCTCAGTAAATGTGCTGGCTGCCAAGCCTGAGGCTCTGTATTCCATTCCCAGAACACACAACACAAGGTGAAAGAAGAGAACCAGCCCCCACTCCCAACACCAACTCCTCTCACCTCCTCATGCATACATACATGGAATAAAAGTAATTTCAAGGAAGACAGACTATAATTCACATGAATCTACTATTCATTAAGACCACCTTTTCCTAGGCGCTGGAGAGATGGCTCAGAGGTTAACAGCACTGGCTGTTCTTCTAGAGGTCCTGAGTTCAATTCCAAGCAACCACATGGTGGCTCACAACCATCTATAATGTGATCTAATGCCCTCTTCTGGCGTGCAGGTGAACATGGAGACAGAGCACTGTATACATAATAAATAAAAATGTTTTAAAAGACCATCTTTTCCAAACTGCCCTTTAGAATTGCATTGTAAGCACGTAACTCTCAGACACAGCAGCACATGCTAGCCGCCTTCCATTCCGCCCAGGTTCTTTTTTTTTTTTTTTTTAACATTGTTTCCCTTGGTTTCGTATTCAACATTCTACTGTTAGTAGATATTCACCTAAAAATACTTTCACTTCAAATACTTCCCCCCTTTGCGCCATACTTCCAAATACCCCCAAATATACCCTCCCAGCTATGTCTTATAAGAGACCATAATGCTATAAAGGCTAATCACTGAAAATTCTGCCTACAACTCCAACAAAGACAGAGGAGCTGTCCGGGAAACAAGCACTGAGTGCCAAAGACTGCTGAATTCAAGAAATTGAAGAAGACACAGCTGAAAACACCTTCCGTAACTACACAGGAACAGTTACCGGGAGCCAAAGCATCTTCTGCTAAACAGAAAGCTCCATCAAGAGGAGACTCAGACGCCTCAATTTAATTACTTCCCCATCTTCTGCTTATCCCACTTCACTCCTTCCCTTCTCACTTAGCAGCCTCGCAAGCTCTCCCCTCTGGCCCTCATTATCCCTCAGCGCATGCTCAGCTCATCCTCTGCCACAGAGAGACTGAGTTCTCTGCTTCCCGTGCCTCGCTTTCACGGCATAGAGCTTTCTAGTAAACTGTGGCTGAATCACCATCTTTCACTGGAAGTCTGTCTAAGGGAGTGTTGTCCCAGAGCCATAGAAAAGCTAAAGAGCTTTACGACTTGAAAACTACAGACAAAAATAGCCAAAGCATTTTCATCTCTGCAAAGTACAGCCCAGATTCCGTCTCAAAATAATGCAGGGCCATACAAAAACACACCTCGGCTCTCCAGAGTGCACAGGAAGGGCGTGATAGAGAGGTTACCAGATAAATAGCTAAGAGCCTGGACTAATACCAAGCAAATTAACAGGGAAATAAATGGTTTATTTCCCCCTCAAGACCCTCTTCAGCAATTTCGGGAGGTCTTCTTGTTTTTTAAAGCACAAAAGCTACAGGATCATAAAAGAAAAGAATCAAAATAAAATGCAGCTATCAAAATATTAAGAAAATATGAAATAGTTATATTTCAGCTTCTCTGTTGTCTTGGCAGAGTTTACCAGGACCAGTCCTATAATTTCTTTTTTTAAATATATTTTATTAATTTACTCATATTACATCTCAATTGTTATCCCATCCCTTGTATACTCCCATTCCTCCCTCCCTCCCATTTTCCCCTTACTCCCCTCCCCTACGACTGTGACTGAGGGGGACCTCCTCTCCCTGTATATGCTCATAGGGTATCTAGTCTCTTCTTGGTAGCCTGCTATCCTTCCTCTGAGTGCCACCAGGCCTCCCCATCCAGGAGGCGTGGTCAAATATGGGGCACCGGAGTTCATGTGAAACTCAGATAGACCCCACTCCCCACTCAACTGTGGAGAATGTCCTGTCCATTGGCTATATCTGGGTAGGGTTTGAAGTTTACTACACATATTGTCCTTGGCTGGTGCAATAGTTTGAGTAGGAACCCTGGGCCCAGATCTGCCCATCATAATCTTCTTCTTGTATGTTTCTAGGACCCTCTGGATCCTTCTACATTGCTATTCTCCCATGCTTCTCTCACCTAGAGTCCCAATAGGATGTCCTCCCCTCTGTCCCACTTTCCTGGTAAGTGAAGACTTTCATGGGACATGCCCCTTGGCCTAGTGTCCAGATATAAGTGAGTATATACCATTTCAGTCCTACAATTTCAAACACTAAATACTGCCCCGAATTGCTGTCATCCTTCATAACGGAAGAAATAAATTTCGAAGAGAGGTCAGTGACAATGAATAGCTTTCTCCACTATCAGGATTTGGAGAGCCTGACATTCCACATATGGGTTCCTTGATTGAGTGGTAGTAGCCCTACCACAGACTTATTCTCCCCAGATTCTAAAAAAGTATCACCTCTACATTTACTTTCATTACAAATCTCACATCAATTCAAGTTGGTGACAATGGACCCCACATCCTGCATTTCCTCCATTGTTCTATAGATACAAAAAACCTTGTAGCTCCAGAATCTGATTCTTTGGAATTGGTGTTTTCTTTTAAGATGCATTTATTTATTATGTATTTATTATTTATTATGTATTATGTATATTATGTATATGCTCTGCCTGCATGACAGAAAAGGGCATTAGATCACATTATAGATGATTGTGAGCCACCATGTGGTTGCTGGGAATTGAACTCAGGACCTCTGGAAGAGCAGTCACTGCTCTTAACCCTCTGAGTCATCTCTCCAGGCCTGGAATTAATTTTTTAAAATAAGTGGTCTCATATTATTATCAATACATAAATATGTGTAGAGGTGAAAGTGTCTGTTGAGTCAAATGCTCTCTCTCTCCCTCTCTCCATATATATATTGAATTAAAAGAACCCATCAAGTAATTTCTTTAGCCAATATAATTTAATCACTTAAATTTTAAGCAAAAGCACAACAACCAGTTAGCTCAGCTAATAGTCCATTATTATCCATATTCAGCATATATTTAACAAGTACTTATACAATGTTGAGATTCTAAAAACCTTGCAAATATTAGTTCAGTCCTTCAAGGCCAGTCTATGAAATAGTAGCTAACATCATCATTTTGCAGATGTAAGGAAACTTCAGCATGCAGGGTTGGTTAGCTTATTCAAGGTTACTAAGTAGCTAAGCCATAGAGCTTGGTTCGATCCAGACACT
>OU015742.1:137730353-137753354 GCA_907169655.1 Acomys percivali | reverse complement strand
GATGGATGGCCTTATCTCATCTTGACATACCAGCCACCACACACAAGACCTGAAGCAGATGCCGTCAGCACATCCAGAAAAGCTCAACAGCCTGAAGTCACCTGTCCAGCATTCTAGTCCTCATCCACAGATCTCTATCAGGTGACTTCCCAGCGTCCACTCGTCTAGCTCACCTGCTCTCCATCTCTTCCTCCTCATTCCCACATCCTCTGCTCAGGAAATCCTACCAGCACTAAACAACAAAGTAACTTAGCAAATACCAACCTTAATCTCCTGAGGACTGTGGGTCCCATGTATAACCTCTGCCTCTTTTGAGGGAATCCAGGTTGTTCTTACCCACCCTCTTAAAAATATTAGCGAGACCAAGTCCCCACAATTAAATTACAAGGTACTAGGTGGCCTCAAGCAAGACCTTCTCAAGCAAGAAATTTTCAGGAAGGTTTTGCCTGTTGGCTCCTACCAAGTATGAGTTGGGGGCAGGAGTAGCACTCCCTTATCTCCACTAGGAGCTCCAACACTCAAAGTGACGCAAAGGATGGGGAGTAACATACTCCCACAGGCTTTTACTACACCCTGGAGCCAGTTCCAAGGCAATGTGATGAAATACACATGTCTATAGCAATAAACAGAAGGCAAGATGTGTATCTGCAGCTAGGTAGTTTAGTTGTTAAAGACTGGGGTTCAGAACTGAATACAAGTTAGTGGTCCAACTGTTTACACTATGTTTTAACAATAACAATAACATTACCAAATCATAGGGCTGTTAGAAGTGAAGAAAACAACATATTAAATACATTCCCTGGCACCTAAAAAGAAGAGACTGTGAATCTGGTAGCAAGTATTTAATAGCATAAAGGAAAGTGACTTGAAGATCTATATACACTCTGCTCTATGACTGCTAAACATCTAAGGTAAGACAGCAACAGGAGGACCATTTAATGGTCAAGGCAGTGTGAAGGCTGCTCTGCTGCAGAGATACCACTGGAGCTAAAGCTAGCCACCAGCATGCATCTGATCATGCACTGTAGCAGTTCATCCTGTACACATCCAAGCTGATGCAGAGATAAAATCTGGCAAACTTGAACTTTCATATCCATGTGTCTCTACAGGTCTTCCTTACACACAGCTCTGTTAATTTTTTCTTTATTCAAACAAGTCTTTCAGCAACAACTAAGGTTTAACAAAAAATAGATACAGAAACATACCTTTTAATATGAAGATTCCTATAATCAACCCCTACAGCTACCTGTTTATCAGAACTAATAATTTTAAGATGCCTATGTATGACACTAGGTTCAATATGGTGGGAAGGAGTATCAACACTCACAAATGCAGACCAGACAGACCTAGACCCCTGCATCAAATTGTGAGTGATTTCAAAAGCAAAACAGAACCGCAGTAAAGATATTTGGCTGCATTTAAGACACAGAAAAAGCTAAGAAATAAAATCCATCATAGATCTAAATGAATAATAAATGCTGGGTTCTCAAGTGTTATGTTTGTGAAGGAATTTTTACATAAAGCCACATGTTCAACTTTAATTTTAGAAAAATGAGGAAAAAGAGCTCTTCCATCTTCTAAGTAACAAGCTCAGAAAAACAGACAATACCTATGGCCATCCTATGACAGAATGTCAACATTTAGCTCTTTCACAAATGTAAGCACAAATGTTTTATCACAACTGGCTACCAAGGACTTCTATATTAACTTATAAGCTTAATTTACTACCTATTTCCAATCAAATGGCATGACCATGGTGATACTAACTGGATCCATGTGTTCCATAGCTTCCCTGCACACATGGGAGTCACATGGGCACACATCAGAGTCAAACAGGCTGACAATGTACTCAGGGTTATTATCTTACAGTATTGAGGTTGTTTCTCCAAATCAAATGAAAATGAACAGGGCACATGCAAGCCAAATGTCCCTGTCAGAGATTTCCAGCCACAAAGTTAAACTCATTTACCATTCAAAACATAACCAGTCTGATATTTAAATTAGAGTATATGCACCAAGCTAAAGCAGAGACACATCATCATCTTGAATAGTAAAAATTAGGAAGTAGCAACATTTCTTTAAACTAAGACATTGTAAGGTAAGCATAGCCTACTACACAATAGGAATGTTAATATATTTTTTTATTTAATCATTTCAAAAACATGGAACAAATAGAATAAGCCATTGCACAGCATCTAATGCCACTTTCCATGGTAACTTAAATACTACAGAGTTCTGAGTGACAGATGGAAAATAGTAAATTACAGCCTTTATACTTTAATATTATTTGAAAATAAATTATATTTGTCTTTTCAGGCTATGCCACAATAATTTTTTAGCCTTATGTTTTTGTTACCACCATGAACTAACTTTAATTAATTCTCTTCACAACAAAGGAAAACAATAAATTAATCATAGAAGACCATTCAAAAATCACATTTAATTAAAAGGAAAAAAAACTAAAAAGGTGCGGTGCAGATTTTTAAAAGTCAGCACAACTTCTGCAAATAAGCAGACAAACCTAAATTTAACTCAGCTTTTACCAGTTGCTAAACATTCATTGGTTTAATGTCAACATTATTATAAAGGGAAAAGAAACCTGAGAAATCAGAAATATCTTAAAATTTAATAAATATGGTAGTTATCTGGGATTTACACTATAAAAAGTCAGCCACCTTCCATTCACTTATCAATGACTGTATGAAGTTTCACTAAGTCCATCTTTGAGAACATCTTCAGGTTCTAGCATTTATATGCTTCTCCGTCTACTAAGCCGTATTATGGGTTACTCTGTAGAACTTGCTGGGAACCAACTTATTATCTCTAATATTACTCTGAATAGGAAAGCAATCGCTGGTGTCAACACAGAACGTAGGATGTGCGTGAAGGACGCATTGTCCTAGCCAGACAAAAGGATCACCCTCCAATTCCTAGCCAGCCTTCTCTCTCAGTGAGGAAGCAAGCACTGGCCCAAGGCATCATACCAGGTACTCTGGGAGGTGAAAAGTCACCTTGCTGCAGAAACTCAGCCTCTTAGTTTCAAGGCAGAATGAACAAAAGTAGAGGCCTCAGACAGAAACTATGCATTCCCTGCACTCTAAAAAATGATTAGTATTTCAGGTGAAAAGAATACCTGCTAAGTGGCCATTGCTAACAAAAGTGCAGGTTCAAAGACACCAATAACAGCAGTGAGATCACTTTCTTCAGTTAAGAGCAGCACATTCACACTTCTCTGGTACTGCTTGCGAGAACAGGTTTCTGAAACACTCTCATTAGTACAGAATTCTACAAGAGTCTGCATCTGGCAAAACACTCTAGTAAGGCTTCATTAGTATTAGATAGTGCCCTTTGCGTGAACTACAGATGGCAGCCGATGATGCATGAAGCACTATCCATACTGTATCCAGACAATAGTGTTCTACTATCTAACACAAACACTGAAATGCATTCCTCCAAAAGACAAAGACTATGCCAGAAACAGTGGCTCAGAATGGACATCATTAGAAAGGGCAGCTAGCTCCCACAGCTATGGCACCAGGACACCTACTCAAGGTATATTCTGTAATGCTAATACTTCACTATGGACCCGCTCCTGAGGATGAAATCCTTCAGGGCAACTTCATGCAAGGACAGAGCAGTAGAGTAGCAGGGAGCACACTTAAGGGCAATTGGATTTAACATAATACCATGTTGTTCTTCAGATTTAAAACATACAGAGAGAAGACGGTCAGTGACACTGACATGATGTCAGTGACATCATGACACCTGCACAGCACTGCAAGTTTTATAAACACTTCCATAATCTAAATTGAGTATCCCTTCTCTGAAAGGCTTTGAAGCCACAGAGCTGACATAGACCTAAACATGGGAACTCAAAATTCTCTCAAATTTCTAAGTTCTTTATTAATCGTAGTGACTCTAATAAACAAAGCAGATGTTATTATTTCAATTTATCACAGATTCTTTTACTAAAGATGGCAGGAAGTCGCCAACTGTCCTCTGCCTATATTTCCTATTGTGTCAGTTGCTAACCAGTGAGAGCCCACAGTGTAATGAAGAAATTTAATTTGGCTTGTACTTGGACTCCATTGCTTTAAATGTAGATGTGCAGCGGCACCACATGCGTGCGCGCGCGTGCGTACACGCACACACACACACATACACACACACACACACACACACACACACACACACACACACACAGGTTCTAAATTAGAAGACCAGCCCCAGGAACTCTCCTGAACCATGACAAGAGCTTGGCGTCAGAGGTTGGAAGACTAGGGCCTCTTCCCTAAGCACCTCAACTTACTTCCTAAGCCTCACCTCCTTCATCTCCACACTGCCACTCTCAGCGCCAACCTCTTAGGATGGCAAGACAGGCCTCCTCTCATTTACGTCTAGCCCAGATGACATTCAGCAGAAGACAGAATCCATGGCACTCTACACAAGTAGTTAAGTTTCTGAGAAGTAATGAAAACTCACATCCAGACTTGTATTTTCATGTTTAAAAAAAAATATTTCATAAAAATGTCAGGTTTGTAATCCTAGTACTTCAGGGGGTAGAGGCAGATAGTTGGCTGTGGCTTTGGGATAGCCTGGACTACAGAGGAGTTCTAGTTCCCTATCTAAAAAGCAAAAGGATTATGATAGTATAGACAACATTCCTTTTAAAAATGTCTGGCTAATGGCAACTATACCGTACTGATGAGGCAGACAACTGAACTACATTCTTCCCTCAGATCACACAGTACAGCATTGTATAATAGAGGCCATAAGAACCAGGCAACGATGTTAAGTGCAGTTATACATGATGCCTTCACATCTTATGTAAGAATGAACTACTTGGCTTTGCACTAACACTCAATAAAGGTTTGATTAATTTTTAAAAAGGGGTGGAGGGGCTGGAGAGATGGCTCAGTGGTTAAGAGCATCGCCTGCTCTTCCAAAGGTCCTGAGTTCAATTCCCAGCAACCACATGGTGTTTCACAACTATCTCTAATGTGATCTGATACCCTCTTCTGGCGTGCAGGTGTACATGCAGGCAGAACACTGTATACATATTAATAAATAAATATTTTTTAAAAAGATGAAGCTTAAGGGCAATCACTGACAACCTTAATTATATGCCAAGCTTCAGAGAGTATTAAAAGAGAAGTGGGCTGGGAAGATGTCTTAGCAGTTAAGAGCAAATGTTCTTGCAAAGGACCCAGGTTCAGTGCCCAGGACCCAGGTGGTAGTAGTTTAATACCAACTTTAGCTCCAGTTCCAGGAGATCCACCATGCTCCTCTGACTCCCACGGGCACCAGGTACATGTGTGGTGGATATAAGCATACAGGCAAAACACTACACATAAAAGAAAAATCTAAATATATTCTTTAAAGACATATATAAATCATTTAGTACAGCCAATGGAGTTTTATTTCCAAAGAAAGGAAACAATTACCTTATATTTCATTATATTATATTATATTATATCATATTATATTATATTATATATGCACCAATGAAGACATATTAATATAATATATATTTAAAATAAAGTTTACAGTTAAATAGAACATACAGTTCTGTAAAGTTCGGTTCCAATATTAAAACTACACAGGAAGTTTTTAAAAAGGAAGCTACTTTCATTAAGATGAAGTAGCATGCAGTTCTTGCCTTCCTTCATTCTCTTTCCTGGTTCCCATCCTAAGTGTTGATGCATCGGGAAGACTCTCAGGAGGAAGGGAAGTCACATGATTTTTAGTATTCTTTACCGTGGTTAAGGTCCAGCAGCCTTTGCTTCCTACCACCAGAGAGCAGATGGATTTATGGGAAGACAAGACCTCCCTTTACAATTCTGTCAATACGTTTTGTCTCCCAGCCTGGCAACAAGGTAACCAGAAAAGCCACCATGCTCACCTGACACCTAACCATGTGGTAGCTGCCAGACTTCACCTTCTCCTTCCTACCCTGAAGGATGGCAGGCTAACTGCATGTTCTCGGCACTTGGTGTGTGCTTGCTTCCCAGAGGCATGAAGACGTTAGTTAGGAGGGATAAAGAGGGATCCTCTTCCAGTCACCATAAACCTAGTAATCCTAACAAATGAGACTTACTTGATACCAAACAAAGATTTTTAAAATATAAGATCTATGCCTAACACTCCTATATAAAAAACAATCATTGAATAATTCTGTTAATATCAAAAATGGAATTTTGAAAGGAAATCACCATTTTTAATATGCTCAGCAAAATACAAAGGACTGTCCAATAAACATCTGTAGTGAACCTTTGGTAATAAATGACAGAAAACAAACCTGCTTTTTTTATAAATGGATGTTTATCAGTCTCCTGACAGTGCTTAAAAGTCATTTTTCCACAAATACTGCATTTCTTGTCTTTCCTCACTTATCGCTGTGACAGTGTAAGCCTGCTCTTAAAGGAGGAAGCCCGCTTCACTTAAGTTACTAGAAACCAGCTGAGGGAGTCTCATTGCTGGCAGCAACATGTATCCTCTCACCGAGAGGCCTGTCCCGTGTGGATTGCTGCAGACGATCTAACAGAAGCCACAATTTATCCCTGTGCACGCAGCTGAACCCCTTCAGTATTTTAGCTATTGCCCCACGGCCATACACAAGCGCTTCTGGAAACATGTTCTCTTCTCTTGACCCTACACTGCCCACCTTCATTACCATCCCATCCTTTGATTGCCAGTATTTCCTCCTCTTCACAACCCTACATCTCTGTTCAGTTGTCTACCAGGTGCCCACATGCCAGCCCTGAATGCTTCTTCCCATTTCTGGTCTCGTTCTCTGCAACATACCCACTACCACCTACTCCCTCACTCAAACGCACAGGAGCCTCACCAAAACCCTCAACCTGGCAACAGTGGGCCTCTTGTCATTTGACTCTGGTCCAAACTTCTGAGCTACTTCTTACCTGGTTCACTAAACAAACTCCTTGGCAGCATAAAAACCACTCACTTCTGCTTAGGAAAGTGCAGCTTTGACTATCACTCTATCTCTCCAACAATGGTATCCTTCATCGGTCCGTCTTATCTGCACATTAAAGCTAACACATTTACCACACATTTTAGGCAATCTAGGCATGATGTATAGTGTACAGAACATGTATAGATCACAGGTAAGTACACACACTGCTTTACATATGGGATTTAGTATATTAACAGTTGAGAGAGATTCTGAACCATTCCTCCTTAGAAAACGAAAGACAGTTCTGTATAGCCCTCTCCCCCCAGACCCCTTCCCTAGCTCAGCAGCAAGCCCCTCTTCCCACTCAGCACAAAATAAATTTCCTCAACTTGGAGCAATCGTGCACCACTTCTCTCTTTGGCCAGATTGTGAGTCCCTGCATAACAAGCTCTGTGCACTGTACTTATTAGCACACATGTGTCTCCCTCAGTGGCTGCAGTCACAACAAATGCTCCATAAAGAGTCACATAGTGACTCAGCTCATTGGCAAATGGAGGCACCCCCTGTACCTCTCCCAAAGGGCTTTTGTGAATATTGAGTGAGGTAATAAAATTTTTCTCTGCAAAACATTCCACTGTTGAATTCCTAGGATAATATAACTGGGAAAGCAGAAGTAGACTCACACACTTCTGGAGGAAGAAACATGATGATTTAGGAGCAAGCTCTAAGGGGCGGAAAAGCAACAAAGGACACTCCAGGTTTCATGGCATTAGGAGTTAAATTATGCCTGGGAAGGAGGATTTCAGGCAAACATGAGGTTGGGGGGAGGGGCATCTGCAACCAAAAAGATCTGCGACCAGACCACTATGCCTATCTGGTCTCTCCAAGTGCCACCATTATACCTTTAGGAAGATAGGAATCTGCTAGTAGCCGTCAAAGGTCACACAGAAACCCCAAAACTGGACTGGGTGGTCTCCTCCATCAGACACCACCATCTCCTCAGCCACATGCCAGTGGCCACAGTAAGATAGAAAACAAAACATTCCTTCAGGAAAGAATAACAATTAACTTGCTAAACATTAGTCTTCTGTGTCCTCGTCTTCTGTAGGACTTACATGCATTTGGTTACAGCCTCTGCCAACAACCCTATCACTGCCTTTATTATTGCAGATCGCACCAATCCCCCACCCCCCGGACAGCAGGCTTAGCAAGTAGTTTCTTTCACCAGCTAATCAATTGAAACACTGATGTAAGTGAGCAGGACCTATGGCAACTATCAGGAGTGCCCTGGTGGCTCTTGTATTCTGGTAGAGACATTTAACTCATCTCTGTGTGTAGAAAGAATTAGTAACGCTAGTGAGTCTCAATATTTTAATAACTGAATTAGCCGGAAACCAGACAGGCATAGACTAGGATGGTAAGCAGCAAACATCCTACTGTCTCTCTCCTGCAGGGACACCTGACAGGTAGCCTTCAGATATGTCATTACATAGATATTCCTAAAAAAAAAAAAAAAAAAAAAAAAAAAAAAACAGCCTAACTTAGTGTTATTACTACAGACACTGAAACAAATGAAGAACTTGAAAACAAACAAACAGTTCTGTGGACTTGGGAGCTTGCTGTGCTTGTTTTTAAAGTAGAATGGGGCAGATTCCCACTGCTTCACCCAAAGCCGGAAATTTCATGTGCCCTGTCATGGAACTGTAAGAAACAAGCCAGCTAGGCCCAGGAAACAGGAAGGAAGGATAAATACATCACTCGTGTCTGGCGTGGAAAACCTAATAGAAGGCTGGACTTCCTATAAATTCTAGTTAGACTTGAAAGAACGGGGAAGAGACACTGCTTTGATCCTGAGACTTGTCTATGTAGCATACACCCAGGAAGCACACGAACTGCCCACTAGCTCTGCATTCATGCCAGTTCCAAGGCAGCCTTTTATTTATTTATTTATTTATTTAGCCTTAACGTTTCTTAATTTCTTTTATCTTTCTTTCTATTTTAATTTAAGCCTAACGCTAACCATCAAGTAGCAAATTAGTTTAGGGTTAAAAAGTAGTATTTATTGCAGTTTATACTATCTAAAGCAGGCCAGGCTCATTTACAAAGCATTTTAATTAGAAGAGGAAAGAGGGTTAAGCACTTCTCAGGATAACAGTCTCTCTGGACCACTTCTGCAGTTCACTTAGGCCATTTACACGACTTGGTTAATGTGGCACAAATCAGAAGAGGTTCTTCATGCTCAAGAAAGCTGCCATGATTATAAGGAAAATTATTCCAGACTCAGAACTGCACTCCTCGTCCAGCCTGATTCCAATTCTGCAAGGCCTTAAGATCTAAGGGTAAACAGTGGTATGTCATTCCTTTTCTGGTTACTAAAATGTAAAAGGAAAAAGGAAAGGATGTGAAGGAAAGGGATGGATGGGGGAGGGAGGGAGAGGGGATAGGTTCCTTGTCTTTTCTTACAGGTTACAAACAAAAATTCTCATTAAAAAATGGTGTAGGAATTTTTTTTGAAACATGTCACCATTTTATTTTGCATGCTTTCAGGAAGAATAAGTAATTCCAGGGAGTGTGAAAGCTCATTTATCTGGCACAGGGAGAGCAGAGCTCTGGAGGAGTGGTTTCCTGAATAGCAAGCACTGGGCCTTTCTTTTGCCTGGAGTGGAAGTGTGGGCTCTGCCTGCCAGCATCCCTCCCCCACCAATGCCTCCTGGACTCTACAGGGTTCAGGAAGCCAGAGCAGTTGGCCCCCAGACTCCAGCTTAAGAGAAAACACAGGAGCCAGACTGGACCAATCTCAGTCATCACTCTCCATACAGAGGTAGACATGGGATCCAGAGCAGTCTAGTTTCTTTCACTTCTTTGGAATATAAGCTTTGGGAGGGGGACAGTGTCTTTGCTCATTTTATTTTTTAATTGAAAGGCCCCAAACATGTAGGCTTAAGACAAAATCCACTTAACCCCCTGGCTTCTGAGCACTTGCCCAAAGGCTGAGTATGCTGCTTCTGCTTTCACAAGCCCATTATAGTCAATGTACTCAAGGTAGGATTTTATTTATTTATTTTTTAAGACAAATTTCTAATTTTTATTTTTTATTTTTTTAATTAATTTATTCTTGTTACATCTCAATGGTTATCTCATCCCTTGTATCCTCCCATTCTTCCCTCCCTCCCACCCCTATGACTGTTCCTGAGGGAGATTACCTCCCCCTGTATATGCTCATAGGGTATCAAGTCTCTTCTTGGTAACCTGCTGTCCTTCCTCTGAGTGCCACCAGGTCTCCCCCTCCTGGGGACATGGTCAAATGTGAGGCACCAGAGTACGTGAGAAAGAGAGTGGGGTATGACTTTCTCAAGGTAGGATTTTAACACTAGTAAGTTCACCTGCTTAAATGTGCCCAATGTTAAGGAAACCCTTCCCAAATAAACTACCTGCACCTACCTTAATCTAAGACAGGAGAAAGTAGCACAGAAGAAGCACTGAGCCTTTTCCTATTGATTTTCTGACTTAGAGTATAGCATAGCTGGCCTCAAGCAGGAATGAACTAGCCAAGGCTTCATAAGAGGTGTCTGCTACATTGTCAGCAGCAAAACACTGCCTGGGCATGGCCAGCCAGACTTCAATTTGTCTCTCTTGTAACTGCTGCCTCTTTTATTGCCACATCCCGCAACAGGTGGGTTTGTTCCTAAACAAAAATAAACATTTATCAAAGAGGTACAAATTAAGACATGCCAAACTAGTTGTTGTGAATGAGTAATCGCACCATGTTCTCCGTCTCACAAGGAACAGAGCTTCACTCAACATGCATGCACACACACACACACACACACACACACACACACACACACACAAGCTTCCCTCTCTCCTTCACAGGCTCAGTTCTCACCACTCCCTGTCCTGGCCAGTGAGTGGGTCCCTTGTTTTCCTTCAAGTGTTGCCCTCTTCACTGGGCTGTGAGTCCTGATTTCACAGCTACCTGACTTAGTTTCCATTTGCTAAATAGAGACTCCTGAAGAGGAATACAGCCTGGCTCTTCTTTTTGCACACAATGTCAGCTGATGGATGGATACCTCTGGGTTGTGTGCCCACTCCTAGCAATGTCAGTGATATCCTAAACGGGGGCGTACTTGCATATGTATCATCTATTTAACAAACACATGTATGAAGCTTAAACTTCATGCATGGAACTCAGTATAAGTAAGGCACATGTTTTCCTGAGTGCTTTACAAATACTCAATTCAATGCACGATAAGTCAATGGCCTGGATATACTGATTACTCCATTCAAATCATATTAGCTTACAAATCTTTACTGACAATACACCATATTTCGCACTCTTCAATTTCATAACACATACCACTGTTTTAAAAGTTGATATATGTCATATCAATAAAGTACATATTTTGTAGAGTTTTGAAAGCTGAATAAAAACTTTGCAATCCTGTCTGGACCACTTATTCTATGCTAGGAACTATGTTAAGTGAGCACTATTACATTTATACACTTAAACATACACACTAAAATTTAACCACTATTCATCTCTCCTAACAATCTTTGAACTTGCCAGAGAGCATATCTAGTCTTCAATAGTTACCTTTAAAAAAAAAAAAAAAAACTTTCTGATACATTAAATGTCCCAAAAATGTGCTCAATGCATCGCATGCTTGCTTCATGGCCAGCCTGATATGGGTACTATTATCTCACTGTACAGAAGAGAAGCGAAGATTCAAACATGTCGTGATGACAACGGCAGAATGTAAACTGCAGTGAAAGACATGATTCTTCAACCTCTTGGGATATAGAAAGAACAATTTGGTAAAGTTATTAAGCCTTCAAAGTTGTAACATCAGTAGACACTGGAGAAGGACAGAAGAAAACAGGTAAAATGCTTTACACTCTCTAATATCCTACCAAACTTTAGTGCAATAGTCCTCAGCTACTAACGTAGTCACCACAAAATTCCAGGCCTTGTAGCTGGCCCCGTGTCTCGGGATCTCAGTTTAAAGATGTTATTCTTTAGAGAACAAAATATAGCACACCAATTAACCAAGTTGTGCCTCCCGTTTCCGGGTTCTTACAATGAATTTTTCAACTGACGTTGATACCAACAGAGAACTAATATCCTCCATTTATTTAAAGTGGAACAGAAAATCAGAAGCAGGTCGTCAAATGGCTCAGCTGGCAAAGCTTCTGGCTAGTAGCAGGGTGGCCTGAATTCAGTCTCCGCTGAAGTCACCAATGACTTCCCATGCACAGATGCTGGGGAGGACAGAGCACCCTGTCAGGAAATGCTTGTGAAGGCAAGAAGAGGTATGGTATGCATGGCATGCAAGGACTTACTCCGGCAGTACATGCATGCTACATCCTTTCCAGTTTCTACTCAATGTGCTATACCATTTCCTTAATCGCTAGGTTGAGTTCAACATGAGTAAAATTAGGCATTGAATCAATCACTCTGTGCTTTTAACTGCATGGAGGAGGAGGAGAAAGTACTATACTAAACATTCTCTTAAGAGTCTTGTAACCTTACTGCCAGGGGTGGTGGCGCAGGCCTTTAATGCCAGCACTCGGGAGGCAGAGGCAGGTAGATCTCTGTGAGTTCAAGACCAGCCTGGTCTGCAAAGAGAGTCTCAGACAGCAAAGGGAACACAGAGAAACGCTGTCTCTAAAAAACCAAAAAATAAAAAAAATAAAATAAAGAAAAAGATTCTTGTAACTTTCTCATTTTATTGTTATAAACTTGTCCCTGGGGTTTTTCCTATGGGAGCACACATTCCACCCCTTCTCAGTCTCCAAACCTCTTGATAACAATTGATCTACAAAGTAAAAACTCATTAACTTAGATGTGTTAAATACAGTATCTAAATCGAAATTTGAAAACCACATTCCTTTTTTAGAATCACTGAATCAGCACATGTCACCTTTTAAGTCACAGAACAGTGAATTTAAAATATTTTCTCAGACAGGGCAGTGGCAGCACACATCTTTAATCCCAGCACTTGAGAGGCAGAGGCAGGGGTATCTCTGTGAGTTGGAGGCCAGATTGGTCTACAGAACAAGCTCCAAGATAGCCAGAGCTACACAGAGAAACTGTGTCTCAAAATAACAAAAAAACAAAAATTTTATATATTTTTTCAAAGTTTGGAATTAAAGTTGTTTGTAATTTAACTATTAAAAATTAAATATAAATTGAAGTTTAAACTGCTTTTAAATCATTCATCTTGTTGCAAACAGTTTAAAAGTGAGTTCTGAAATGTTTTTTATGTTCAATAATTCAAACTGTCTTTCATCTGGATTACAGTGAATGTGAACTAAATGTTCTTAAACTTAAGCCCTCAGTCACCCATTCTGGTATTTGTGCTTTCATCTTAGCATAAGACGTGGCACCATGGAATTAAAAGCCTCCAAGTTGCTCACTATTTAGATGCCCTGCTCTTATGTGTTAAAAGTTCCTTTAAGAATGTGGTTCAAGAGTATGGGAACTAGCCAAAGAGAGCCGTGAGTGTAGCCAGCAAAGGCTGAATTCTACATACAACTATCTTTGTCAATTGCTATACTGTCCTCTATATTCATAAGCAAAACTCAGAAGAGGGATGACAAAAAGTAATGGGAGAGGGAAAAAACTGATGATTCTAAAACTTAAACGGGAAGAGGAAAAGACAAAAAAAAAAAAAAAGAAAGAAAGAAAGAAACATTCAAAAAGATGCACAGAATTATTTATCACAGGAACGAACTTAGCTGAATTACTCCACAAACACTGTTACATTGAAAACTAGCAGTGCCTTGAAAATGAGGATGCTGTTGAGTTTAGTCACACAGAAGATCAAGCCGTAATCACAATATACTAAGAGAGAAAAGCCACTTGGGCTGGTGACATGGTTCAATGGATAAAGGCACTTGCTGCAGACTCTCTTTACCTGATCAGTGTTGGAGTCCACGTGGTAGAACAGGACAATCATCTCAGGTAAGTTGCCCTCTGACCTCCACACACAAGCTGACACTAGAGCTCACACACATATACCCCACCCCCACCCCCACCAGACACAAGCAAATACATGTGGAAAAAAACAAAACAAAACTTAAGATAGTTAATGTATTTTACAAAAATATTCTCAGAAGCCATTTTCAGTTAGGATTCTAATAAGAAACTGAAATCTCCAGACTATCTGATAAAGCACTCAAATGATCTAAGAAACTACAAAGCCAAAACGTTCCTCACAAATATTTATCAAATGTTGATATAAGGAAGCATTATCAGCCATATCAGTGATTCTCAATCTTTCTCAGGCCGCGGCCCTTTACTACAGTTCCTCATGTTGTGGTGATCTCCAGCCATAAAACTCTCATTGCTACTTCATAACTAACATTAGTAATTTTGCTACCCTTATGAATCGTAATGTAAATATATGTGTTTGTCAGCGGTCTTAGGCGACCCCTGTGAAATGATACTATTGAAAAATAATAAAATATTTGCTTTAAAGAGGAAATGCTTTTTTATCATGATGATCCAGTCAAACAATCTGCCTTAAAACCACTGTTGTGCATTCAGATTGTGAATTAGTAGTGTGGGGAAAAAAAAGCCTCAGTCAGATAGCAGAAGGAAAGCCATGGGTGTTGGTGGACTATAAGTTTACCACAGATAGCTCCTTCCTGAAAGAAAAGTTAAATTGACATGAACAGTGGGTCAGACCCAAACACCACAACCAACTTTCAAAGGCACAGTAAATACTGTCATGTCCAAGGGTTAGAAAACCTTCACAGAAGTTCTGACTCACCCCGCCTGCTCCGGCTTGGAAGCACAGATATTACAGAATCACACTTCAAGGGCTTGAAGTGCACTTTCAAACCACATTAGGAAGGCGGAGCGGCTCACTTCTGATATTAATTTTCCTCTTAAATTGAAGAATGATTAGCCTGATTTTCCATAAAGAAATAACTAATGAATGCAATTACAATCTGAATCACAGAATAGACAAGCTACTGAAAAGAAAATATGGATGTGAATAAGAATTTTGATATTTTATTTCACCAAATCTATTTTGTTTTCTTTCTTTATCATTAACACAACATTTCATCCATAGAAAAACTGCATCATGTTGCACAGATACAGTCATAAGTTATAAACCACAGCATTACAGAACCCACTGAAGCAACCACAGCATCCAGGAGCGGGTACTTGAGCAAAACCTACATCCATCTAGGTCTCTTCTTCCCTAGTCCCATCCTTCTGCCCTTGGCAGAGTTTTAGAGACATATACAAAGCAAACTTCTCTAAATTATTATAGCTGAAAAAACTACTACCACATATTTCTAAGGATTTCTTCTAGATGACCTATTGGTTTCCAAGGCTGGGCTAATAAATCACCACAGGATGGACAACAGCTTGAACAACAGAAATTCATTTTCTTGTGGTAATAGAGGTCTCTTTATAGTCATTCCCAGAATCTAAACAAGTCTAAGGTCATGGTATTTAGCAATAGTGCTTTCCTCTGGATCCTCTCCCCTTGACTTGCAGACGACCACACCCTCTTAGCTACCCTCACCTGGCTCTCCCTCTCTACACAGGCTCTCTATACACACTCCATCTCTACACATACATGTTCCACCTCCCCACACACACTCCACTTCCGCATACACGCTCTATCTCCACACACACACACACACACACACACACACGCTCCATCTACACACACACACACACACACACACACACAGACAATCTACCTCTGCACACACACTCCACCTCCGCACACATGCTCCATCTACACACACATACACACACACACACTCCACCTCTGCACACACAATCTATCTCCCCACACACACTTCATCTACCTATGCACACTTCATCTACACACACACACACACACACACACACACACACACACGCTCCACAGCCGCGCAAACACACTCCATCTCCCTACACACGCTCCACCTCTATACACACCCTGCAAATCTCTAACCACACTTCATCTCTTTGCACAGGCTCTGTAACTCTGTGTGTGTCCAATTTCCTCTTCACATAAGGACACACAATGATTGGAGTATACCAAACTTACATATCTCATTTTATCTTCATCACTTGTTTAGAAACCTTACCTCCAAATACAGTCACATTTGGGGTTGAGTCCTCAATACAGGGACAGTGATTTGGGGTGGAAAGGGGCGGGACACAGTTTAGATAATAACACAGTTCAAAAGGAATATAAGCAAATGTTAAGTTCCCTGCACCCTGCAGTTTGGAATTCTCTAGGGTAATTTAAAGGAACAGCCTCACCTTGAAGGCTAACACCCATGTAACCAAACAAGAAATACCTGCAAAAACAGAAAATACTTCCAGAAGAGAAAAGGCTGGAAGCTTCAAAGCACTAGCCACTCTTCTGGATTTCTGAAGATCTCCCTACAAAAGGGAGTTCAGCCTGATTTCTCCAGGAGCTTACCCCCTACCAGTGCTGGAAAAAGGACCACGTAAAAGGGCCAGGGAATCCTCACTTCCATGCCCGAAGAAAATCAGTGAGTTTCAGTTCCTCACTGCCAGTGTTGGAAGTCGCATGAAACCAGGGCAGATGTAACTTCCCAAGGCTGTGCCTCTACTTAACATGAAGTCGGATGCATTAGCATTTATCTCCCACAGGCCAAAAAAAATGGGGGCTGGAGAGATGGCTCAGCGGTTAAGAGCACTGTCTGCTCTTCCAGAGGTCCTGAGTTCAATTCCTAGCAACCACATGGTGGCTCACAACCATCTATGATGTGATCTGATGCCCTCTTCTGGCCTGCAGGTACATATGCAGGCAGAGCATTGTATACATAATAATAAAAGAAATAAATCTTTTTTAAAAATGTATCCACAGCTTATCATTTAAATGTAAAAAGTATAATGCAAAGTGGTAACTAATATGAAAGCCAAAGAATGTATTAAACACATTAATAAAATATATAAAGACAGTAAGGACCTTAAAGCACACCGTAGGTTACCTATGGTCATAGGACCTTAAAGCACACCATAGGCTACCTACGGTTTTAGGACCTTAAAGCACACCGTAGGTTAACTATGGTCATAGGACCTTAAAGCACATCGTAAGGTTACCTATGGTCATAGGATTACTGATAGATTGTGACACTTTCTCTTCACATTGTTTTTATATTTCCAAGTTTTCTATCATAAAGTATAAAATCTTATTTTTCTGCTACATAGATGCACAGATAAATATGAAAATCAGTTGTAAAGAACAACCTTTCTGGGTGACCAGAGCCAGAAGGACACAGCCTCAGAGCTGAGTAAATTAAGCAACAAGCTTCACTGTGTGAGCCTTCACGACAACCAGTCAGATCACAGGGACATTTATAACTTCACTGATACAGCAGAGATACTGCATGTTAACAGCTCAAAGACAGACAAATGATTACCTACAAGCCAGCATAATCCCTCTGACATTCTATACATTTGCCTGATTTGGATCAGATTTTACAGACACTCTCTTGGAAAACCAGGAAGGAAGCCAAGAGCTGAAAAACATGATCTCCCCCATGCATGGTGTAACAAAGAAATAACAAATGAGATGACTGCCCACCCCTCCCCAATTTATAATTACGTTTCCATGTTTCCACACAACTGCCTCAACTCTAGGGACAGAGGGAAATGTCACTTGTGGACAATAGGTCCTGTTGTACTAGATCATCTTCCATTGTCTCTGCCTGAAGACTTAGCAGGCAGGCAGCTGTTTTTCAGGCAGCGGGCTCTCAAATCCTGTGTCCCTAAGGAATCATTTCCTAAAGAGATTAATAACTGAGCCACCCGGAAGTGGCTCTGAAGTCTGCACGGCTCTTTTAAAGGCAGTCGGTAGCAAATCCTAAAGGGTCCCACTGGGAACAAGTCTGGTTCCACAAACACTTGGACAATATTTAGGAAATCAGCTGGCCCCAAAGGCTAACACACGTTCTGAATACACCGCCCAGGACTGCCAGAGACTCTAGTCATATCTGTGCCAGCTGAGGAAAAGCTGGCAAGTGCCCAAGGGCAGGGGCTCATCAAGCAAACCCCACAGCCAGGCAACTCCATTGCCAAATCTGAGACATGCAAGTGAGGTTTTAAATAATTACTATTTTCAGTGGTGTGTGAGTGTGTGTGTGTGTGTGTGTGTGTGTGTGTGTGTGTGCGTGTTATGTGCATGTGCATATGGGTGTCTGCATGTGTGTGCGGGCATGTAGAAGTAGGAATGCAATGTCTTCCACAGTCACTCTCCACCTTATTTTTTGAGACCAAGTTTCCTACTGAACCTGAAGCTCATCAATTTACCTAGATGACCTGGCAATGACCTGGCAAACCTGTCTCTGCCTCCCCCGGGTTGCAACTACAAGCCTGCACCTTTAGAAGAGCAGTCAGTACTCTTAACCTCTGAGCCATCTCTCCAGACCAATAATTATTATTTCAATTAAAAATTTAGACCATGAACTTAGGATAGAGCACAGTGCTTTCTTCAACACCCCTATTTATTGACACCACAAATGGAACCAGAGATTTGTAATACCACGTAACTTTACAACTCCTCATTTGGACACTTAGTCCTCCTATTCATTAGGTGATACTTTAGCTCAATGCCTTTTAAAGTGATTCATTCTGCTTACATGCTTTAAAAAAATAAAGCAACTATGTTTCCCCCTGTACTTTTAAATTGACATCTTAATAATATTTAACATCTCAGATTTAAATTGCGAAAAAGGTCAACGTTTCCAGAGTGTCAAATAATAATTTTTGAAAATCAAAGAGTAACACACTAAGATTTACTGAATTAAATCAAAACAGCATGCTGAGTGCTATTTGCCGTCAAACATGAAAAAATAAATAAATCCAATCTGAGAAGGTTATGTGTAACAGAAATAGCTTCCTGATTTGCTTATGTTCCTTGCACTCTTTGCATTCCTGCACTTCCACAGAATTTTACCTTCATATAAAATATTGTTTCAAAGTTTTAGTCATCATTCTGTCCCAAAACTCTGTAAGATATAGCCAACATGTGCATAACTTATTAAAAACTGTTACATGCATGTAAATAGCATACGATCAAACAAAACAAAAACACGTACATGCCTTATGGTCCCAAGAATTTTTCAAATTCCCATCCATAAAAACACAAATGTGACTTGGGGGTTACACAACTCAGTCAGTAAAGTGCTTGCCTTGCAAACATGAGGTCATAAGTTCAATCCTCAGAAACCACATGGGAAAAAGAGGAGGGAAAAAAGCTGTCGCATAATGACATACTATCGTAATCCCAGAACTGGAGAGGGACACTGGGGGATCCCTATAGCTCATTGGCTGGCCTGCTTGGTGACTTCCAGGTCAATGAAAGATGCTGTCTAAAATAAAAAATAAAAAAAAAATAAAAAACCCACTTGTTGTTCTAGAAGCAATCCCAGGCTTGATTCCTAGCACTCACATGGCAACTCAAGACCATCCCATAACTTCAATTCCAGGGGGTAAGATGCCCTCTTCTGATCTCCTCTGGCACCAGGCCAGGCACCCCACATGGTACACAGATATCCATATGAGCAAAATAACCATATATATAAATAAAATAAATAGACCTTTAAGAAGGAAGTTTACCTGAAAGGGGATACCCTACTGTCTTCTGGCCTGCACACCTATGAGCAAGTGCATCCAAATACACATGTATGCATACTTACTCATAGAGACATACAAATGTGACTTTTAACAATTTCTTATACGCAGAAGGCTCATTATTTAGTACTTTCTTTGGATTGACTTAAGTTTATTAATAGTTACAGATGATTAATAATAATATAACATCTTACAAATGATTAAGAACAGAAACAATGCTAGGTGTAGTAGTACACTGCCATCACTCCAACACTTAAGAAGATGGTACAGAAAGATTGAGTTTAAGGCTAGCCTGAACTACATAGTAAGATTCTGCTTCAAAATTAGAATTTTTTTTAAGAACAGAAATGTATCTCTTAATGAGACAAATGAAGTACTCCAATTAAAATGCACACTAGGTGAGAAATACTGTATTTTTCAGACCATAACACACACTTTTCCCCCCAAAAGTGCGGGGGTGGGGTGGGGATTAGGGTGGTTTTCCTTGTTTTACTGTTCTAAAAACTGGTGCATCTTATGTCAGGTGTGTCTTATAGTCCAAAAAATATGTCAGGTGTGTCTTATAGTCCAAAAAATATGTCAGGTGTGTCTTATAGTCTGAAAAATAAGATGTCCCTCAACTGAGCACTCACTAATTCCTATTTGAGCCCTCCTCTTTTCTAATCTAAAAGCTGAGAAAATGTGTTCATACAAACAACTACATTGAAATGAAATGGGCTATAATAATTTTCCTCAATAGTTTGAATTACTTCTGGGGCATATGCCAAAAAAAAAAAATCCTCAGTGTGATCTATCACTAAAATTATTTTTAATGATCAACTGACAACTCAATTAGTCCTCTTTCAACTCTGGAAAATAAAGAATTGGATGTCACCTGAATTGTAAACATATTTGTTACCCTGTCATTACAGTCATTAATTTTCATTAACAGAAGCACCATGATCTCAATCTTTCTTTTGTTTGGAGCTCAGGTGCTTTTCTACCCCCAGTGTCTACAAAGAATCTTAGCAAGATTAGGGAGAGCCTGACCTTTTCTCTTGTCAAGAAGAAAAGGCCTTCTGGGAAAGGATAGCACAGGATGGCCATCGATCTGAAACAGAAGTCCAGCATCCACTCATGGCCCTTCCCACTGTCCCCAGCACATTCCCATCAGACCCTCTCTGAGTCCAGGAAAGCTGAAGATTTCAACTTAATCCTGTAATGTTCCCTGTGGTCAAACTCTAGAGCAAATACAGGCCTGGGAGCTTTCGTCTTGTCTCTTGCAGAAATGCCATTCTGCCTGCCTTCTCTCTCATTATATCTTCCCCATTATTGAGAACAATACCAATATTTTTCATGGTTCAATTTCTTGGCACAGAAAATTATATTGGAAAAAAATTATGCATATGATGCCTTTGCTTGGCTTCTTTGGAATCAAAACAGAAAACCCGGTATTTTGCACAAACCTGCCAATTACTTCATTTTAATTACAGTGATTTTTACCCCCTAGAGTCTACTAACCACCAAATCCTATTCAATAACAATATGGGAACTGACTCATTACAGTAAGCTGTCTCCTGAGTACTTAGCTTCTCTCCCTACCAAGTGTATCTGCTCTGAGAACACTGTATTTGATGATGAAAACGCACACAGACAAAAAAACAAGTTCGCTGGTGGTGGCTGTGCTTGTTTTTGAATGAAGTCACAGCACAGATATTGGTCATCAAATTGCGAACAGCCTCAAGAGCTTGGCTGTGGTCCCTTCCTGACTTAAACTGCTTTAGGTTACAGGGTTAGTCAGGTATGCTGATGGCAAGAGGAGGACACAATTCTCTCCTGCTAACTAAGTTCTAATTCTAGTTGTCCCACGCCCAAGCTCTCAGGGCATCCACCCGCAGCCAGAACAGGTAGCTAGGGGACTGCAGTGCAGGTGGAACGCATGCACTGTCCAGCTGTCACTCACGACAAGGAATTAGGAAGAAGAGTGAGATCGGGCATGTTCAGGTTAGTATAGCCACACACTACAGCGGTGCTTCTGTAACCCAGGGCTGGGAAGAACAGCACCTCCCTCATGAGGTCAGTTGATAATACATTTGAAGTAGTTAGACAGGGACCTGGCAAAGAGAGCAACTCATCAACAGGAACTGTTCACACAGTATCTTTAACATATTTGCCCACCAATTTCTTTGGAAATTAATTCATAGACAGATTTAATTTAAACACACCCCTTTACATAAAAGGGTTTGTTTAAAATGAAAAAAAAAAAAAAAAACCACTCACTAAGAGGGTATCCAGATCTTTACTGACTCAGCAGTATTGCCTGTGGGAAAGAAAGGACACCTGCTCAGAAGAAATGTTGTGCTTTTTACATACTGTATTGCCCCACGCCTGCTTAGCACAAGCTGTGTGTTCATGCATGTGTGTGTGCGCCCATGTGCGTCTGCCTCTGTCTGTCTGTCTGTCTGTCTATGTTCTAACCCTGGGACCTTTATGCCCACTGTAATGGTCTGAAAGGCAATGAACCCCATAGGGTCCTAGGGAGTGGCATTATTAGAAGGTGTGGCCTTGTGGGAGGAAGTTTCATTCCCTTCCTGCTGGCTGCAGGCTGGAGAACTCTCAGCTCCTTCTACATATCCTCCTGCATGCTGCCATGCTTCTCGTCATAATAATGGTCTAAATCTCTGAACTGTTAAGTTCAGCCCCAATTAAATGGTTTCCTTTACAAAAGCTGGGTGGTCATGACGTCTCTTAGCAGCAATAAAACCCTAACTGAGACAGCCATTGACTACAGGACCCACGCTGTACGAAGCATGTAGCATCCAGACACAGCAAACCCCAGCTGCTCACTGTCACCAACAGCACTCCCCTTGCACAAGCTCCATGTAAAGGCTGCCTCTAGTCCGGTTCTCTCCAACCCCAGTGATAGATGAAATGCAATTTTGTGAACTGCCGCTCACATGCTCAGAGGCATATGTGCCTGCTCCCAGCACGAGAAAGAGTTGGCCATGACACTCATTTTATGCTTCTGAAGTGTGGCTTCTGGCATGTCTTTCTTTGTCGGGAGCCGTTCGGAGCAGTACCACGCCTAGAAGATGGCACCTCTTCCTGTTCCTGTTCCTGCAAAGCTTGGTAGTAAACAACTGCCTTATTTGGACCTGCTTGGCGTCCGCCAATAGAGTACGGCTACGTGGCGGACTGTGTTTGGTATGGCTGTTTGCTATATAACTGCTATCCTGGGGTGTGGGGGCAGTCACTTCCTGAAACCTCCCGAGTAAACTGCTTGAAGAAGGATCCTGGTTGTCTGTGTCTCTTTCCCGCTGGATGGGTGCGGCACCGACAAGTGGTGGCCCGTACGGGGAACCTCTTAAAGGTCCGTACGCAGGATTCAGAACTTCTTGTGGTCGGGGCGACGTCGGAAAGCCCGGTGAGTAAATCGGTAGGGCCAAGTTAAAGGTTCTCGGTAAAGAGACAATCTCAAGTTAAAGGTTCT
>OU015742.1:137719138-137730343 GCA_907169655.1 Acomys percivali | reverse complement strand
AAAGGTTCTCGGTAAAGAGACAATCTCAAGTTAAAGGTTCTCGGTAAGAGACAATCTCAAGTTAAAGGTTCTCGGTAAAGAGACAATCTCAAGTTAAAGGTTCTCGGTAAAGAGACAATCTCAAGTTAAAGGTTCTCGGTAAAGAGACAATCCCAAGTTAAAGGTTCTTGGTAAAGAGACGAGTAAATCGGTAGGGCCAAGTTAAAGGTTCTCGGTAAAGAGACAATCTATAACAGGAACAGCGCGCAGACCGCTAAAACACCTGTAAAAATCCTCGGAGACAAGAGACCCTAAGAGGATCCGAAAGTTCCCCTTCAAGGGCATGCTCCCATTTGGTATTGACCCCCTTCTGGCTGCAGGGCTGTTCTTGTTGTTGACTGTGTTAGTAGGAGTGCACTTGTTAAAGCTAGAGAGAATAAACATGGGTTCTTCCTCGTCCCGCCCGTTACGGGAAGCTGTTCAGAGCTTATTGCGGGCGAAGAAACTGAAAATTCAAAAGGAAACTATTATTCGCTTCCTGGACGAGGTCGATGTTGTGGCGCCTTAGTTCGCCGTTTCAGGCAACCTCACAGTGGCCAGCTGGGACAAGTTAGGGAAAGACCTAGATTTTGCCTGGGAGCAGGGCACACTCAAACATGGAGTACGCCCCATTTGGAAATTAATCCGCAGCTGCCTTAAAGATGAACGCTGCATTGATGAAATAGAGCAGACAACTTCCGCTTTAGAGCAGTTGAGGGAGACTCGCTCTAGTGAGGGAAGGCAAAGTGGCTCGGAGAATGAGGGCAGTATTGGTAGTGCCAACAAAATTAAATTGAAGGAAGGTGAAGGCGCAAAACAGGCAAGGCGGCTCTATCCTGACCTTAAGGACTTAGAGGATTCTAGCCAATCCACAACTCCCGAGAGGCGAAATAGTTCCTCCTACAGTGGGGCTTTTAATTGGCTGATCCTCCTCTGCTCTAAAAGGCTTACAGGTGTGATAGATAATGAGCTTAAAGGAGCGGTAAAAATTTTAGTCTCTTCCCCTCGGGGCATTACTGCTATATCTCCAGGAGATAGAATTGCTCAACTTTTAATTCTCCCAAGTGCACACAATTTGTTCACCCAGTGCTGTCTTGGGCACGAGGTTCTGTTTGTGTTTTCCCTCAGGATCGCCATGACCCAATTTGGGTTCCTGAGAGGCTGGTCCGGAAATGTAATACTGATCCTCCTGCTCCTCCTCCTGAAGACAACTCCTGTGAAGACGGAATTGAGATGGGGGATCCTCTCGGTCTTCCCAAATCCGCTGCCGATACAACATGAAAATATTAGTTTTTCCCCCTCACCGGTTTGTGTGTGGCCCCCTTTTTTATGGGTAGTGTATAATGGCACTAATGATACCTTTGATGGTCTTACTTTGAATTGCTCCCGTGAAAATTGTTTTTATACTTTGTGCTGGGATGCAAGTAAGTTTCCTCTTGCCATTGCTACCCGCATGCCACGATGGGTGCCCGTTCCTGTCGAGGCTCCCTCCTCCCTAACTCTGCTTCATTTTAGGTGCGATTTTGGAGTTACAGCTGCCATTGTTGCTGCCATTGCCATCGCAGCAGCAGGTGCCACCGCAGCGGCGGTATCTTTGATCTCATCCATACAGACAGCAGCAACGCTTAATAATCTCTCTGCTAATGTAACACATGCGTTGGATTTGCAAGCTGGCATTAACTCCCAATTGAAAGGAGGCATTATGCTAGTGAACCAATGTGTGGACTTGGTGGAAGAAAGACTGGAGACTCTTTGGCAGTTGGCTCTAGTAGGCTGTGCACAACGGTCACCAGGACTTTGCGTTACCCCAATAACTTTCCATAACTTTTCTACGGCTGCCAACTTATCCCAGAAACTTTCTAAGTATTTACAAGGCAATTGGTCCAAAGACTTTGACAAACTTATGACTGAACTCCGGTTGGCTATAGTAGATGTCAATACAACTCGAATTGACCTCTCTATGGCAGAAGGGTTTGGCGCCTGGATTCAGCAGGCCATGAGCCACCTCAGAGAATGGGCTGGCTTGGGATCCATGCTTGTCCTGATGATGCTGATTGCGGGTCTTTGCCTGTGGTGTTTTTGCCGCATGGCTCAAGGGCGCAGAAGAGATCTTGCGGCCATTGCTCAAGCTTTCGTAGCTATTGAGGCTGGACAGTCCCCTCAAGTATGGCTTGCTAGCTTGACTTGAAGTTTGGAGCCTTTTCCCTGACATATGGCCTTTGCACCCAGCTGGCTTTTGGCCATTGCACGCTGGAAGGCATATGTCAGTTCTTTTGTCAACGGCCATTGCACTTCGCTGGGAGTATCCCATTGCACGCGAAATGGCGTTGGTACTGTCCTCTTTGTCCTTGATCTGGCGGAATCTAGAATGATCTCGCAGGTGATCGGACCTTCTGGCTCAGCTAAAACAAAAAGGGGGAACTGTCAGGAGCCGTTCGGAGCAGTACCACGCCTAGAAGATGGCA
Source organism: Acomys percivali (assembly GCA_907169655.1). Lineage (NCBI taxonomy): Eukaryota > Metazoa > Chordata > Mammalia > Rodentia > Muridae > Acomys > Acomys percivali. The sequence continues at coordinate 137,727,860 of OU015742.1, read as the reverse complement.
CCTCTTCCTGTTCCTGTTCCTGCAAAGCTTGGTAGTAAACAACTGCCTTATTTGGACCTGCTTGGCGTCCGCCAATAGAGTACGGCTACGTGGCGGACTGTGTTTGGTATGGCTGTTTGCTATATAACTGCTATCCTGGGGTGTGGGGGCAGTCACTTCCTGAAACCTCCCGAGTAAACTGCTTGAAGAAGGATCCTGGTTGTCTGTGTCTCTTTCCCGCTGGATGGGTGCGGCACCGACATTTCTTCATATTTAATTTTCAATTTCCTTGTCATTCTAGAACTCAGATGAAGGAAAAGGTACACCAGAAGAGAGTCAGAGACGGGGTAGGGGAGTAAGCATGAGAACATCCCTTTACAGTCTCCCCATGGGAGAAGACATCAAGTCTGAGGACACCTTCAGCCACATATTGAATTCAGGACAGCCTGGGCTAACAATGACACCCTGCCTCAAAGAAAAGAAGGAAGATTTGGGTAGAGAACTGTGAGGAACACAAACTGTCAGAGCTCAGCTACAGTACAGTGCTGGCCTAGCTTGCACGGAGGCCCTGGGTTTGCTATCCAGCACCACTCAGGGAAATCACCAGTCACAGCACATCTTCCAGGCAGAATGGCACAAAAGAGTTACTTTGTAAAATGTTCTACCAACTGCAAAGCCCTGCCCCTTACCACACAGCCAGGAACAGAAACACCAACCAGCAAAGAGTGGCAGAGCACAGTAGCCACAAATCAACTGCTTCCTCACATTGCAAGTACCAGACACACATTTAGTTCCAATCTGACAAAGAAGTCACCTACTGCAGGTTAGCAGGACTTTACCATCCCGCTCTTCTCCACTCTACTCAGCAACACAGAAGAGCTTAAGCACAGAATAACGCTGCACTTGATGGAGTCTGCCAAATCATACCCTTTTGTACAGATCCCAGTAGGCTAAACAAGACACAAAGGAATTCCGACACCACAGCCTACAAAGGTTACCTGAGAGACGCAGCGACTTCAGACATGAAAATACAGCGATGACAATGAAACACATTGCAACTTTTTAAATGTGCCTGTCTTTAGCTAACTCCTCAGAGGTTCTTCTAAAACAGCCTTTGACAATGAGGTTTATTTAAAGTGCTTATTTGTTTACTAAAATGGAGGAAATCTTTCTAAGAGAACCCCATAGACATGACTACCCAGTCAGAGTGTGGATGCATAATTTTTTCTTGGTGCATCTCAGTGAGCCATACAGCAGAAGCAGGTTTTTTTTTTTTAACACCTAGATATGTGAACACAAAGACACTAGAACCAAATCAAAAATGCCTCGCATTCAAAGAATTCCTTCAAGGAGAACACGCCACCTCAAACGGAAGTTGTTCTAGAATCACCACACCATTTTTAATACTCGAGGTCATCACAAAAATATTTTCCTCCACCCCCGCAGAAACCCAGCTTAATTGGAAATATGGAAATAAAGGTGGGAGTTCTGTCAAGATACAGGAGATGAGAGCTTTATTTAAAACCTCTTTAAGTCAGGAGTTTGCCCATGAAACAGGCATCTCAAAGGTGTGGCGAATGCTAAACATGAGCTCCTGTAATTTTAGCATGAACACTTTTCAAATTAGAGCCTTCCTATAGTATGTGACTGCTGACATGGTGTTAGTAAACTGACAGGTTGCCAATCCAGTTTCTAAAGGAGGCAGCACGGGGAAGGGAGTGCTCGCAACATCGGTTTCCTTCCTTGCAGTCATTCCACAAGTCTGAATGAGAACATGCCTGGAAAATGAAATTCCAAAGGAAAAACCACAATATGAGAGCTCCAATGTCAGCCACGGAACAGGTAGCGGTTCTGATAATAGCTTATTCTTCAGAAAACCCATCCAAAAAGAGAAATGGCACCCGCTGCGCAAAGGTTACATAGCTACAGACCCCAGACATGGAAGAAGGCGTCTATCCAAAGCTAGAACTACTGTAGGCTTCAAAACCTTTCAGGAACTCTGCAGTCCCAAAGCATGCAACAACTCAGACAGGAGACCCCAGGAAACCAGAGGCTCTGCGCCAAGCACACACACAATCACCTTCCTTCCTTTGGCAAGCCACTTTTGAACCCACAGGCTCACACACACTGAAATGTTGTGTCTCATCAGCCAGAAAGTATGCGTGAGCTGATCTCATGGAGGCAAAGCACCTCACAGGGAAATCCATAGTCTTTCCTTAGGGAATCATCCCAGAGGAAAACAGAAAACTACATCTGACTCTCAAGTATCGAATGCTGCCAATCCCTTGATGACAGCATGGGCTTCCTGTCTGCATGAATGAGATACTGCAGACATGAGCCCCAGTGTCAGTTTCTTTCTTCTGTGTGGGTCCCCACAGTTCCACCTAGCACTTTAGGGCCAAGTACTGCTCTCTCAACTTAGCAGGGAAGGGTAGTTAAGTGGACAGTTTCCTGGGTTAAAGTACCCGAAGTGCCTGCCTGATTCATAATTCCTTGCTAGCTGGGCCATATCCTCAAGCTGAGAGCATAGTGGTCATCTTCCTTGAGTTAATAAAAATGCCTCAAGACAGCAACATTTCTAAGAGAAAAGCATGTTTTCTTAGCTTAAAAAAAATGTTGGCATAATAGTCCCCACTTGACTTTTACTTTTGAGTTAGTAGAGAAAGATTACTAATTCTAAACATTGCTTTTACTCATTTAATATACTGACATCACTTTACAAGACAATAAAATATTGGAAATAATATCTAAGTTAACATGAGTTAGAAAAAAAGTATAAAATGTTACAATCTTTTGGAAAGGTGTGTGATGATATACAAAATTTTTAAATAAGTATTTCATTTGACCCTAAATTTCCTCATTAAAGATTACTGTTTTCATAGATGGTCACTCGTCTATAATTACAGTATTAATGCAAACGTCTTTGCGGAAGCATGTTTGAGAACAGCATGATACTGGAAAGCAGGCTAGGAAGTGTTTAAATGATGAAGCGTGCCTACCGTGCAGCAGAGGGATAACGGGAACCAGAATCACGGGGTTGAAATAGACTGAAAAGTAGATATACTAGTAATAGCACAGGATACAGAAAATATCTTTACTTGTATATACACTATCTCCTGGGTGTTCTGTCGACAGAGGCGTCCACAAGTCACAGAGGGCTGTCCCTTGTACAAGGATTTGAGACACCAAACAAGGACCCGCTGACTGCTTTTTTTTAAACTTTATGCCATATGCTGTCACATAAGCACTCAGGAATATACATTCTGGAACCACGCCGTCTGCCTTCAAGCACCAATCTCATGCACTTGCTGAAGATGTTCCACATCTCAGCTTCTTGAACTGAAAAGTGGTATCAACACTGCTATTCTAGAGAGCTGTTACGATACATGTGAAAGATTTGGAACAGTGCCCAGCACACAGTAATCCTCCAGTTTAAGCACTATGGTTATTACCATTTTATAAAGTTTTTCAAGTAAATCGGTTTTTACCTCTTTTGAAAAAAAAAAGATGTATTTATACTAGACCTATACAGGAAAATTCCTCCCATGACATACCGTTTCAAGTAAACAAGTAACAAAAAATGAAAAAGGTGATGTCATATTAAGATACTTCAATAGACTAGAAAGGGACACATGCTCCACCCAAAGGCATCAGCTGTGATCGCTCACTGGAGACAGAAGAAGGTAGAGGAAGACTTCAGTTACATTCCCCGACACCATCTGAACCAACCTCAGACATGAATGAACTCTGTGTGAGGGAGACAAAATTCAGAATTCACAAGGCACCTGTGAATCTTTCACTACAGTAGCTAGTGAAGCACAAGATAACTCCCCTTTGACCCACTGGAGACAGCTTTACAGCCCATCAACTCCAGGACTGGGCAGCACAACTCAGCAGGTAGAACACTTGCCTAATGCTTGACAAACGCTGGGCTCTGTCCCCAGCACAGCAGAAGCCTGCTATAGTGGCACACACCTGTGATCCCAGCACCTGAGAGGCAGAGGCAGGAAGACCACAAGCATAAGGTGATCCTCAGGCACACAGCAAGCTAAAGACCACCCTGGGCCACATAAGACCTTGTTTCAAAAGAGACGAGAGCTAAAGAGATGGCTAGGAAGTTAAGAGTGCATACTCTTTGCAGAGAGCCCAGGTTCCATCCATACCATCGAATGGCCAGTAACTCCATTTAGAAGGGATCAGATGCCTCTGGCCTCATATTCATAGGCACGCACACACACACACACACACACACACACACACACACACACACACACATTCATACACACACTCAATTTACAATAAAATAAATCTGAGAAAAGAAAAACCATAAACTCCACATTCAAAGACTATGAGAGGTGTGTGGATATCTGTTCAGTATCAAGACACAGCGTAAAAGACCTAGAACCCTTAAGCAATACATTGGAACACAATGGTGCACTCTGGAGTTGTGTAACAGGGTGGCCACAGGGATATATAATGTCCCTGTTCAAATGAGCAAAAGGAGCTGTGTAGGCTCTAGCACAGCTGGCTGGACCCAGTGGAGCGCTGGCTGGCTTCCAGCTGCCACTTGCTCCCTTCATGCAGTACACAAACCACATCACTGTCCACAAGGCCCAGCGAACAAACCCCTACACTATACTTCAGTCACAAATACACAGGCTTCTCACACTGCCACAGTCTTACCAATCAGAGCGCAGCCTCTCTGCAGAGGGAAGATCTCCTTAGAAAGGAAGGAGCCAGGCCAGGCCCGTCCAATCTTTCAAACTCACCAGTTGATTGCCAATAATGTGAGAAAGAGGGGGTAATAAGGGAAAGAAACAGTACCTGCATGCTTCTTTAATGGAGAGTCCTGCACTTGGGAAGAAGTACTAGCTCTTAAGAAAGATGCTATCAACAGAAGTTATTACCTAGAATTTTATAAAACAGGGTATCAATAAAACATGGAAACCAGAAAGTGCAAAAGAAAGTCAAACAGATATACATGGAAAGGCACTTAAGCATCCTCTGATGTCCTGAGAGCCATGTGACCTTGGATCTCCAACCTTGTTGGCCACGCTTGCTACCTTGTCCCATGATGGAAATTGTATCACTGACTTGTGGGGGGGCAGATCTGGATGGAAAAAGCCAAATAGCATCCTCAGTCATGTGCGTTAAGTGCTGGGAGTGTCTCTGCGTGATTAGTAGACAACGCCTTTCCAAACACTGCGTGTGCTGTGGGGTGGGAGGTGTTCAACCACATTGCGAATTAAACTGAAAGAATGTACTATGTCAGCCTCACAGGGCGGGACCGTAATGATGGAAGCATGTATGGCAGTAAGCCACACAGACCTCCCCAGCCATTTGTGTGTAGCTTTAGGCTGCCCCTTTACCCAAAAATCCCCTTTCTCATTTCCTGCACCTCACTAACTCCCACAACAACTTAACCTGACTGAGTTACCCCCACCTCCTCCAGGACATGTGAGCCTGCCCAGACCTGGGAGCCCTTTCCTCTGTGCACACTTTTACCAAAAGCCAACCTTCCTCTCTGGGGGCCACAACCAACAACTTCCTCCCAATCTTTCTTAGGCAGGCTAGCTCTGACTGGAGTGCACGGTTCATCTCTGGGCCCCTGGCATGTCTACATGCCTAGTGCACAGGCCGACACATACTTATGTGAACGAGTTCCTACCTTACAAGGTCTGCTAACTGAACACTTACTAGCAGAGAACTAACAGCTAGGGCAGAGTCTGGTGCCCCTACATCACTGTACACTGCCTGGGTACCAGTCTTCTGAAACGCTGCTCTCTGCACACTCACTGGGCACCTCCTATAGGTACAGCTTTAAGTAACTGATTCACAGGACAGCAAGAGTCCCCACCTCACTCTTAGACCAACTCGAACTAGTCTGAGGTTTAATAGCACACATTTTTTACTCTTCTTTTGCCTCTTTGAACAGAAACCACTAGCTACTATTAATTACTGTTTGGGTTAGTTTTGAGCAGCATGCATTGACTCTCCCTGCAGGCCCCTGGAGGTGTCGACTCCTTCCTCACTGTGAATCCCTGTTTCTATGGCTGTATGTCCCGAACACAGGCTCCCAGAAATACAAGCAGGTCTTCTAGGGAGCTAAGAAGGCTTCCAGGCCTTTCAGTCTCCAGCAAGGGCACACCATGTGACCCATCCACCCCGAGAGCTTACAGGGGGCTTCTAGAAAAGTTTATAGATGATCTTAGAACCAATTACTCTTAACTGTTGTCAACTTCCATCTTGAACTCAAGAGCCTCCAAAATAATTCCTTCGGCATGTAAAGCACTTAGTCATTTTCATGGCTTTATAAAGATGATCTCACTTGGTCGTGAAAATTATATTGTAGATACAGGCAGCAAGAACTATTATTCCTGTGCAATGAACAAGAAAGTAAAGCTTAGGACCCTTCCCTATATGTAGGGGAAAAAAGAAAGAAAGATGTAGAAGCCACTGGAAACCAGTAATTCGCAGAAATTGCCCAGTGCACATTGTTCAGGCAATGTGAAGGGCTGCAGACTGCAACATTCGATATATGGGCTATTATTCACACTTGCTCTCACCAGAGGAAAACTGCCAAGCAGAATGGTCTACTACTTGATGTGGATAGTCATGGCTACACTGATGTGCCAAGTTTTTCCACTATGAAAAGTAAGCACTCAGTCCTGAATGAGGTATCACCATCAAACCATCCCCTTGGGGCTCTGGGACCTAAGGAGGCAGAAAGACTGTAAGAGTCAGCAGTAATAAATGACTGTAAGGGGACAGTGTCCTCCAGATACAAGACTGATGCACATTTGAACTCAAGCAGACACTAGGAGTGCACAGAGGCCCTGCTGGGGTCCAACCCAGAGTCTCAGCACTAAGAGGGAGAAGTGAACTTGGACTCCACCCCTAAGCAAGATGCTATCTATAATTGGTACCTACTTGCAAAAGAAAAATGAGTCCTCTCTAATGGGGCCTCACTGGGTATATTAACCACACTTCAGGAAAGGCCCACGCCCAGCAGCAGACGGCCAACACCAAATGAAATCAGTGGTGCTGTGTAGACTTTCTGTCTCATATTGCTTTGGTTGGGCATTTTTTTATGTTGTTCGCTTTTTTGCTTGTGGTTTCCAATTCTGTGGGATTTGGGGATGGATGGTATAGGAGGTCTGGGGGTGTTTCTTGAAGTTTTTGGTTGCTTTTAAAAGAGTGACAAAGAAGGGCAATGGAGTTTGGTGGGGAGAGAGGTGGGAGAAAATATACAAAGAGTTTGGGGAAGCAAAAAGTATATTCAGAATATATTATATAAAAAAAAATATTTCAACTACAAAAAACAAAGGCAAAGAAAAGTCCTCTTACCAAACCGAGATAGTACTTCAAAGCAACACTGGGCAGTCAGTTCATTTTCTGTACCTAAACTGTCATCATTGAGAAAGGAACAACTTACTCCATCTGTGTCATTGAGGCTAAAAGGATCATACAGGACAAGTGAGAAAGCATTCCAAATTGTAAAACACCCCACATAAAGGAACAGTTTAATCACTCTACACTCAGGAAAAGTGATGATGTAAGCTAAGCATTCAAGCCACATTTTGTCTAGCAGTCCTGACAACTTCACAAGGGAAGTCAGAATGAGTGCCACCAACAGTGAGCCATCTAGGACAAAGGTCACTTGAAATAAAAGCCTTGGTCTCACCACAACACTATAGCAGTCCATTGTATTATGACAGGTCTATCCCTAAAGAACAAGGCAGAGTTTTCTCTACTTTCCTAGGCTCTGTTTTCAGTCAGCTCGCACCCACATTAAAATGCAGTCTGAAACTACCTTTCCTAATGAGAACCCAGTCTTTTACAGATCACCTGACAAATAATGGGCTATTTTAAGGTGGAAGGGCACCTGCCATCCCTGGCTGTAGCACAGAGAGCTCTCGGCTACACACTGAGGGCAGGTGGCTGAAGGCCCAGTCTCCTGGTAGCACACTCTGCTCTGCTCAGAGTCTCAGCCAGTCCTTCCTTCTAATGAGTCCTGCTGTGGTGCCAGGCTGGGACACCATTAGGTTCTCAATAGGGAGCAAGTGACCAAGGGTTTAACTCAGCCCAAGGACTTCAGAACCACAGGTTTCCCAGCCAGTCTGAGTAGCAACCTGACACTGCTGCATCCCAATGCACTTGGACAGTCTCAGAAGAGGTAATGCTGCTGCAACATGGAGCATGAATTCTGTCAATCACTTCATTAGTGGCCATTCTCACCTCCTGCACAACCACTAACAGACCAAAAGGGAACAAAGAAGCAGCAAAGATGTGACCAGAAGACACGATAATGGTGCTTGAGGCACTGGACTTAGGATCCAATCACAGTCACAACTTCACAACTCATTACAGGGGTGATTCTGGAGAGGGTGGGCAACATTTCTGTGCCTCAGTTTCTCCTTGAGAATAGGAATAGTATACCCAGCAGTCAGTTCTCATGGATGGTGAATGAAAAGATATACTTACAGCCCTGGTATACCACATAGCACAAGGTCAGTAAATGCTTACTATTACTAGAAAACAAGACATTGCCTATTGTACTTTATATCATCACAAAATACAGTGATCTGAACAGTTTGAAGAGTTCCCTTTGTGCTTAATGAGACACCTACAGAAAAAGTGGTGTTTTAGCCTACATTTAATAGGCATGCCACAGTAGTTTTCCTTCTTGGAAACAACACACACACACACACACACACACACACACACACACACACACACACAC
>OU015742.1:137702547-137719128 GCA_907169655.1 Acomys percivali | reverse complement strand
CACACACACACACACACACACACACACACACACACACACACACACACCCTTTTGTTTAAAATACTAAAAGAACCCTATGTTGGAAGGTGGCAACATTTCAGTGACATATCAGAAGAGGTTGCTTATTTACTAAACTAAAGCCACCCAGCAAATATTCCATGACTTTCAGAAACAGATAGTAGAGGACAGAAGAAGGGAATCCCTAACCATTGCTGTACACATATTTATTTTTGCTTCATGTTTTTAATAATGACACCTAGAAGGAAAAAAAAAACTATTTTCAAAAGACAAGCATGATGTAGACTAGCACTGATTCGCCTATTGTTTTTAATTCTGCTTAAAACATGAAACTGCCCAGATCAAATCTACTTATGACAAAACACTAAGAAGTGACAAAACTCAACAGCAAAATAATTCCAGTGTTACAACCATGATTGTTTGTATCATTAGAAAACAATGATCCTCATAAGAAAATCCTGTTAAATTCCTATAAACATTTTTCCTTTTGATTTAATCTGAGAAGGGTTGAAAATTCAGGGTTCAGTCATCCCGAGGTCCCCATACCCAAAAATATTTTATCTCCATCAATTACCTACATTCAAATCACCCCACAGTCTTTGTGTAGTAGCCACGTGTCCTCAGCTTCTCAGCTCTGCCCTCCCCACGTTTTCATTTTCACAGCTATGGCTGTGGAATGAAAATGAAGGAATGCTTTCCTCCTGTGCTCCTGCCTCCTCCCAACTCCCTGGCTTTGCAAGCCTTTGTCTGATGTACTCCAGAGAACCTTAGCCAGGAAGGAAATGGCAAGGGAGAGGGGACAGCAGAGCTTCATTTTACTCTCTGAAGCTACCATTTCTCAGGTGGAAAATAAGAATGTCATGCCATGATGACATTTTGCTTTGTGTCACAATGATTAATAGTCCTAATTTTTTCCAATTAGAGGAGTAAATGCAACCTAGTCAGTGAAATCTGACCAAGCTTGCACGGAGTGGCTGGTGAATGCTATAATTTGGATGTGGAATGAGATCTACAGTGATTCTTTGTTTCTTGACAGTTAACTAATATATTTCACTCCTGGGCTCTTCTCCAATAATAAGAAAACCTTTCAGAAAAAGAAACTAAATTATTTCCAAACTGACCCCATTAACCAATATTTTCTTCAAACGTGTCACAAAAACAGAATCTAAAGCTTATCGCTTGAGTAAATTGACTACATTGCCAATGTCATATAAGGTGGAGAGAAATGGTGTCTATATGATACATATAAAATCCTAAAATTGACTGGCCCAGACTCTCTAGGATTACTACAAAGGTCAAGGCAGCACCATCCCTGCAAATGTAGCACCTGTCAGGTAGAAGAGATTGGCATAAAAGCAGTAAGGAGCTCAGCCACTATGCCTCCCATCCCTGAACACAAAAACACCTTGGATGTAGCATATAGACTCTCCCAGACATTGCACTGACATCTTGCTGGCCTGGCCCTAGAATCTGAGGAGAACAGAGAAACCACCTAAAGGAACTCTCTCATTTTCTGGCTGAGCCTAAGAAGATAAATGCTTTGCCTGAGTTCACACCATTATTACGATAGAACCAAAATGAGAACGCCAGGCTCTTCCTTTCATAGGATAAACTCCCAGTAACCGCTGCAAATGGGCACTATACAGAACAAGGGGATCACACGTGTGTTTTCTAGACTCAAACTGTTTTAGTACATCATGGTGCCAACTACAGCACATGCTATGTGTTCTGGGAAATACAGAATTTCCAGGACAATGCACAACCCCAAACCATAAGATTTCTTTACTACCCTCAGGTCAGTTCATTGGGAGAAACGTGGCTATTACTTCAAAGCTTCCTGGGACAGAATTTAAGATTTTTATCCTGTAATAATCCAATATTGTTTCAAAGTATTCTTACAAAGTCAGAGGTTTTCAGACTTTGGTTTTCACAGGAAACTTCTCGTTGTTTGAATAAACTCTTGTATAGATTCTTAAAACATAACATCCACAAAACATCATGGGCCCCTAGAACATTCACACTTTTTACGCTGACTTGGTGTTCACTGAGGATAGTGACAGCATTCCTGCAAGCCAATGTCATACTACTACAAACATCTGGAAAGTACTCCTGCTGCCCAGTCTGCCCTGAGATTCAGCCATCATGTGCCAAGCATAGTCTGCAGTGGTATCCATATTGTGTGACAGGCCATGTTGAATAAATGTCCCAATGAATAAACTTTCCTAACAAGAAAATTTAAAAACCAGAAGCTGTAAACCATTGTGATGGTTTTGATACTGTTGTTGTTATTTTATGTTTTATCTGTCTGTTTTTGCACACCACATATTTCTGCATTTTGTTGTGGTCATTCAGTACAGTGAAAATACTCTTCTCATGATGGCTAGCTAATATTATTGTATTTGTTAAGAGTTCTTCTGTCTTCTAATAAAGACCATAATCCTGAGATATTGTGGGGTGGGGGATAGATTTGTTGCAAATTAAAATCCACAAAGGCTTAGGAAAATACCCTCAGTGTCCAGGATGCATTAAGAATGTCAAAAATTTAGGATATGCCTGAAGATTGTGTTCAAGTTACAGTTACACGATGGCCAAAGCATATGACAACCAGATGTGAGGGAACATCTTCTAACATTTAAATGGAGCCCAGATGTCAAAACATTTTTGTCAAGATGTGTGTGTGTGTGTGTGTGTGTGTACTCAAATAAAACATTTTTGCATTTTTATTATTCAGTAAGCAAAACATGACAACTTGCACAAAGTCTATGCTCAGAACAGAAGGAACAACAGTAAATGAAATTATGATCCAGTCCTGATTGTGAAGCGCAGTGGTTGGCAACATGTTTCTGTGTGAAGTCGCCCCGGCTTCACCAGACTACAGCAAAAGTAAAGTGTTCAAAGACAGTAAAACAAGAGCCTGGGAGAAGCAGCTGCAAGACACAGATGTGGGACAGAGGGGAGAAGTCAGTATAGGAAATGTCTTAAAGAGACTTTGCAGTTCTGTTTGCCACGTAAAGATCTAGGAGAGAGATGGTTGGCCCAAGCAGAATTCTAGTAAATGCAAAGGTCTTGAGTCCTGGGGAAGCACTGCATCTGAGGAGCAGAATTTGGGTCCCTAGGATGGAGAACAAGGGAACAGGAAGAAAAAGGGTTCAATAGCAAACAGTACAGAACTTCGGTCATGTACCAATTTAGGAAGAACCCCGTATGTATGAAAGGGCTTTGGACCCTAAAGCCTGATGGGGAAGGAAACACTAAAGTCGCCACCACAATGACCCACTTCAACAAGGGGTCAACAACTTTTAAAAGGCCAGGTGGCTCCCATGGAAGCACACACTAGACAGATATAAGTGTAGGAAAGAGGCAAATTAGGAGGCTACAGCAGTAATTTAGCTAAAAGAGGTGCCTCTCTAGCATACCAGCTCCTTGGCCACACAGGGCGAGGCTCCTTGGGTGGGCACAGGAGGAGTGAGAAGTCTGAGGGGAGCAAGCGCTGCCAACACAGAAACAGAAGCCTCAGAAGGAGACTCTCAGTCCCATCCAGTCATGTGACCCTCCTTCCCTTCTTCCTCTGCTCCTCACAGTTACCCTGAGTGGCTGAAGACTTGGTCCTTACTCCATGGTCCATCTTGACCTGTTCAATTATGCTTTGATTTCCTTGAGGCACTAGGCACTGTTTGGTCCCTGGTTCTTATTTTCCTAAGCCCCATACCCCTCCCCGACTTCCCTCTACTGACCCTGCTAGAGGCCCCTCCAGCACCACTGTACCGTAGCACTACAAAAAACAGGATGACCTCAACTAGCAAAGTCTAATGAGAAAGGAAAAAGACAACGAGGAGACTGTTCACCTAAGGCTTGTACCACTGCCTCATGTAAAAAGTGAATAGTTAACAACTTTTTCACCACTGTGCACAGAACCCCAAAGCATTAGGGCAGTGCCTCCAGATTCTAGCCCCAGATCATGTGAACAGGAGAGGGCTCTGAGTTTTGACTCATCTTCTTTTCTAAATATCAGCCCTTCCTAGCTGCATCCCCCTGGAGCAAACGACTTGCTGCAAGGCTTGAATGCACACATGGTACCAGTACCAACCAAACAGGCAGCCTAGCTGCGCTAAATTTTCATCTTAAATTCGATTTGCTTTTCTGATTTCTTTTTCTCTGCCAGCCCATACCTAGCTTCCTGTAATTTAAACATATACTAGAGGTTTTATTTGCAGCTCAATACCAAATCCTGTTTTCTTCCTCTGCCCGGGAGTTAGAAAGAAGCCACAAAAGAAGACAAACCATTGTCCAAGATAGGTCAGGTGACAGGAATAGGGGGAGGGGGAGGAAGTCACCCAGAAGGAAGAGAAACAAGATTTCCAGCTATTTAAAGTACAGTTCCACTCAGGTGTTTATACTGGACAATCCCAGCAGCTGGTGAGTCACGCCTACAGGAGTATTTTCAAAGAACTTCCATTCTCTTACACAAGTCCGGAGTTTTTCAGGATATGAGACACTCCCTCCACAGAGCTGTTTCCTCCGGAAGACCACCATCCCAAGTCCTGATGTTCACTTTAAAGGTTGAAGAACCCACCTTTGTGCTGACTTCTCTGTGTCCCTGTAATACTGCTACAGTGAGTGAGTACTGAAATAGAAATGTAGATAATATCCACCTTGAAGAGATGTTGTACAAACTGAAATGCAGCTATGAACTATTCCAGGTCCTTCACTTGCCCGGGGATCCAGTCCTAACCCTCTGAGGATACACATGAAGCAGTGCCTGCTTTATTAGCAGCCAGCCCATGAAATCAATAATCACCTTTGTAATTGCCACTGGGGGAAAAACTGCAACAGGTCAACCTATGAAAGGTTATACTAAGTCTACTCAGGAATACTTGCATAAGGATAACAAAATGGGAAAGGAAAAAATCCTCCAAATATTGCTTCTCTCTTCAGAGGGCTGCATTCTACAGCTGCATTCCAACACACCATGCACCTAAAATGATGCTCCCAACCCTAATTCTTTGTCATGAAACGTCATCTACCTGTCCTACATGCCAACCTAGATGATTAAACCTGTTGTCCTCATTTTTTAATAATAATTGTAGCATGAGAAATGAAACATTTGAAGACTCTCTTCTGTTGGTTGCTTTCACGGAGGCCCAAAATGATATAACTCAAGGCTGTAACTAACTCTGCAACACCGTAAATAAATACAAACCTAACATTATTCCAATAATCTAAGGCCAGAGTTATTGGGGGAGGAACATCTTCAAAGAGTCTGACTCTCTGCTTCTTGGGATAGAGTCAGGGGAGTCAGGGTTTCAGGCCCTGAAAAGGTTGGCATGGATTACACTGAGGTCAAGAATGCTGCTTCTCTTTCCTTTGTATCTCTCCTATGATACCTAATATCTAAGTTTCTGCCGTAGCCTGCGCTGTCATAGCAGAGAAGCACGGGCTTGGTGGTACATGTGTTTTCAGTTCTGGACGATGAATGTTTCAGTCAAGATCCATCAAGGCTGGCTCTTGGGGAGAGTGCTCTTCCGGGCCTGTACAATGCCACCACCTCCCTGTGTGCTCTAATGACTTTACTGCGTATGCAGAGAACCAGAGAGTTCTCTAGAGTCTCTTCCTTAAAATGGCAAGCCCATAAGCCCCACCCTTATGACTTCATTTCATCTTGATTACTTCCTTTCTCCAAATACAGGCACACTGGGAATTAGGGCTGCAACACACTGAGTTAGGAGGGAACACACTGGGTCCATAATACTCATGCATAAGCAGTTATTCCCTATAAATGCCAAGGGAAACGTTCAAGTTGTTGACTTTTTACGGAAGGTTTCTCTTTCATAACTTATCCATGGCCCACAGTCTCACAGGACAGTTGCAGGACAATGCAAAGGCAGTGGGGCCACCAACATCAGACTTCTGAACAAACACTGCTAGCAGAGGGTAGCATTTTTATCTCACGTGAAATCATTTAAAGCCATTTTTCAAAAACAAGCTACAGCTTTTGATTTCCCAAAGTCTTATGCCCCAAAGCCATCTGGAAGCAAAGTGTCACAGTAGCTACTAGGACATGAACGGGCATCAACATGACAAGCACTAGCCTGGCCATAGCAAGGTAAGCCATTTTCAAACTCTGGAACAGGGTATTACCTCCTGGACATAAAAGACTAGCTAAAGTCAGGCTGTCTTGACTCAGCTTCCAACAGTCTAATCTCTAATCCAGAAAGGAAATCCTATCCATGAAACCATGCTTCATTTACTAAAGGGTTTGTATAACTGCTTTCTGATTATTAAAAAAAAAAAAAAAATTCATGTTAATTTTGGAAGTTATTAAAAAGTAGAACGTTCCTTTATCACTATGTCATGTGTAGCTATTGGATATACCAATACTAGCATTCCAATTCTTTTCCTAAATGTGTTCCTCTTTTTAAATTTACCATGAGCACTACGTAACAATATATATGAGAACACACACACATTTCCCTGCTGACTTCAAGGAATAAACATACAAATTCAGTGTTCGGAACCATATTCCATACACCACTGACAGAAGCACTAAATGCACAATTTTGTAGAAATTTCCCCATATTATTCCTATTAACCATTGTTAATCTCTTCTGCATCTTGACCAAACTGTTTTTTCAGGTTTTAAGTTTCTCTGTTTCTTCAAGAGCCTTGCTAAACTGAGAGCCAAGGAGATCACAACCACTCCACTGATTCTGGCTGTCTCAGGGAAATGGAGGACAGACCCCCCCCTCCCCAGGTGGAGGCTGCTGTTCTGCCCAGGCTATTTTTAGTCGCCTGCCCATACATGCAAGCCCATGCTTCCAATCCTGTCTGCTTTTTGTTACCAAGACACGTAGGATTTATTCATTTGAAATACATAAAAACATGGAACCAAATCACTACGTGTCTGCCAGATTCCTGGTAGATATTTTTAGGTCAGTGTCCAACTGATAATCAAATAAAAAATGAACAATAAACTGTATGATTTACAAAAATGTTGCACAATTTGGGGGGATATGATGGTCAAGCTCACATAGGTAGTGTTCAAATCTCATATCCTTCAATGTTCTTGCCGATCACACTCTCTGCCAAGCTGTCCATCTGCAGATTCACAAGAGCCTGGAATGCTTATAAGGAACACATGCACACGTATTGGTAGTCTTCAAAGGCTCCATGTAAATGTCGTGCTCTCCTCTCTCCCTCATCAGCTGAGAAAAAGCCATGTTTTAATTCACTCCCTTGCGCGAGATACCTGCTTTCAGACTTAGTGGCTTTCCCTCTTCATGCTTAAGGATGCAAATATGATCACTAGCTAGTGTAACCTGAGTCTTAAACCTCGTCACAAGTGCTAACTAAGGGCAGTGCTAAAAATAAAGGCATGGTGCATCCCATTTCCAGGTGTTTGTTCAAAGGCTGGCTGATGTGCCGAGAGAGCTCCAATCTAAAGTTCCTACTTATATGTCACTGTGTAGTAGTACCATTGTTTGGGGCATTTCATCCCCTTCTCTATCACCAACACACACTAAAAACAGACAAAAGTAAGCTTGGTTATTGTAGCATTTTAAAGGCACCCATATAATCACTCACTTTTCTCGTGAAGACCACAGTTTACTTCTCAACAGCAAAGTCACATCCTCTACAGACTGTCTTCGTCTTCCCTCCCACCCACCTTCCTATCACAGTTATTCCTGGAAGGGGCCATATCTCAGAAGTTTAAAAAAATAAAGATGGAGTGGAAAGATTAGAACAATGGGTGTCAAGGACAGAAAAGGATACCCTCTGAGCTGAATGCATCTATTCTACCTCAAAGCTGGTATATAAGAAGCACTAACTGGTCCTCCTGTAAATCTCCCAGCTGCTTGAGTCTTTGAAGCCACCCTGCTTGGTAAGAGAAAGCAAAAACAGCACCACCAATTGCTTTTCTTCCCTGTCTTTCTCCCAATTTTACTATGATGGACTTTGCAAATGCAAGTTGTACATATTTTTTAATTCTTTTTCTTCATTCTGCCTGCATGTATGTCTGTGTGTCTTGTGAGTGCCTGGTGCCCATTGAGGCGAGATGACAGCATGCTTTGCAGGTATATTAAGCTCAGAGTGGCCAAACAAAACCCTTACAGTGACATTACAAGTTTGCTTCACCTAGGCAAAAAAAGTCTCATTTACTGAACAAAAGACACTTATTCATCAGGGTATCAGAGCAGAAACTAGGACATCTGACATGGGTTGTATGCTTGTACTCCTCAATGTAGCATACAGAGATGCTAATCCTGAAGGTGATGGTATTGGAAGATGATGCCTTTTAGTGATAATTTGGTTATTAGGTTGAATCTTCACAGTGGCATTGGTGAACTTATAAAAAGAAGGAGAGACCTTGTTTTGACCAACTCTGCAAGGACACAGCACAAGTAACCACTTGCAAGCAAAAAGCTAGCATCTTGATCTTGGACTTGCAATCTCCAGCACAGTGGGAAACAAAGTTCTATTGTTAAACAGCCCTGTCCATGGTATTTTTGTTATACTATCCACAGCTCACAGGACAACATCTTAAGCTTTTCTCCAACTCCCAATGTTCAATTATGAAGTCTTTCTGCTTTTATTTCTTACCTACCTGATTCCATCTACATCTTTGTAAATGGCTGGTCAATTGGTTTCTTGATCTAGTTTTGCTTTGTTTTTGTTGTTGTTTTGTTTTGTTTTTAAGACAAAGTCTACCTATGAGTCTCTGGCTTCAAACTTTGATCTTCCTGCCTCAGCCTCCTGAAGGAGCTTCCTGGGCTTACAGAGTTGTGCCACACTGCTCCATCCACAGTTCCTTGCTAAGCTGAAAGCTGGTTAACTGGTCCAGGTATTTATAACTCATCAGTTTTGGTAGTAACTACTTACTCATTTTTATTCCATTCTTCATAGCAATATGTATATATTTTCATATTTAATATTGAAAAAACAATGGGAATTTACTAATATTTAACAATGTCTTCTTGGTGCAATAACTGGACCTTCTATAGTCTTGACCCTACTCTTTGTTTTCTCTAACTTACAACTTAATACTAAATATCTGGATTATATACTTTTGAAGCATAAATATCCCATTGTATATTCTGATGTGATCATAGCGGAAACTGACTAACCTATCCTATGGTCATTTAGGCTGTTTCAAAGGCAATATGGTAAGGGACAACTCTGTACACAAAGTGTTTTGCTCCTATTTGGTTTTGGGTTTGTTGTGTCCCCATGTACACTTTAGGGAATGGGATTACCAAATGTCCTGTTAGTGACTATCACCCCAGATAGTTCAGCACAATGCCTAAGAGAGTAGTTTATGCAAGCCTTCCAATCCTTTTCTGTGTGACTTCTGACAAGTTACTTAACACTTCTGTTTTAGTTAAGTGTTCAGTGCTGTGAAGAGACACCATGACCACAGCAACTCTTATAAAGGAAAAGTGTTTAATTGAAGCTGGCTTACGATTTCAAAGATTTAGTCCATTATCGTCATGGCAGGAAGCATGGCAGCATGCAAGCAGACATGGTGCTGGAGGAGCCAAGAGTTCTACATCTTGATCCACAGGCAGCAGAAGGAGACTATGTGCCACACTGAGCATACCTTGAGCATATGAAACCTCAAAGTGTGCCTCCACAGGGACACACTTCCTCCAGCAAGTCCACACTTCCTGATAGTGCTACTCCCTATGGCCAAGCATTCTAACACATGAATCTAAGGAGGCCATTCTTATCCAAAACACCATTCAGTTTTCTGTAAAATATGTATGGCCATTCAACCTTCCTTTGTGGAACATCATGAAGACTAAACAGCAATACAAGACAAGCTCTTAGAACTATACTTGGCATACAGCAAGTGCTCCATAAATATTATTTTTATATAATGTAGTGCTTTGAATGAGAATAGCTCCCATAGGCTCAGTCCCCAATTGGTGGAACTGCTTGGGAAGGACTAGGAAGTATGTCCTTATTGAAGAAAGTGTGTCACTGGGGACTGGCTTTGAGGTTTCAAAAGCCCACACCACTCCCTTATCTCTCTACCTCCTACTTATGATCAAGATGTGAACACTCAGCTGTTCCTGCTGCCATGCCTTTACATTATGAACTCTAGACCTCTGAAACTGAAAGACAATTAAACACTTTCTTTTAGAAGTTGCTTTGGTCATGGTGTTTTATCGCAGCAATAGAAAAGTAACTAAGAAATATATTCTACATAAGTACGTATCAAGGTTCCAAAAGGATACTGACAAATTACAATCAGCAGGGTACTGCCTAACAGTTTTGTCACAACTAAATTATCAAAATATACTAACACTTTTTAGTGATTTTCATTTCAATCGTGGGCATCCAAATCTTACCACACATCTTCTGTTAATGCCAAAATACACAAGTAAAGTTAAATTATTTAAATGGAGATAAGCTTGAGGAACTGGAGTTCTTTATTCTTTTTCTAATACACAAGTAAGTAAACTTAACTAGTTCAGTTTGTCAGGAAAATAAGTGTCTCTTATATGACCACCTGCTGCTCTAAAAGACAATCAGGACCATTCTTTTAAAACAGCACAAGAAATGACTTGTCCTGCTGTTCTATTTTGCTCTCCTTTGCTGGCATAAACACTATGACCCAAAGCAAATTGGGAGAAGAAGGGTTTATTTGGCTTATACTTCCATATCACAGCCCATCATTGAGGGAAGTCAGGGTAGGAACTCGAGTAGAAACCTGGAGGGAGGAACTGAAGTAGAGGCCATGAAGGAACAATGCTTATTGGCATCTTCTCTCCAGCTTGCTCAGCTATTTTCCTTATACAGCACTGCCTACCTGCCTAGGGATGGTAACACCCATAGTGGGCTGGACCATCCTGGATCAATCAGAAATTCGAAAATGCTCCACATAGGTGCTCAAAGGTCAATCAAATAGAGGCATTTTCTTAATTGAGGTTTCCTATGTCTGGGTGACTCTAGATTGTGTCATCTTAACACACTAACCAGCACACCTACCACTGGCAGATACTTTAATAGTTATCTTGTATGCAGGGATCATGGAACAATGTCAAAAGAATGCTGTGAAGGGTCCTACATTGATCCCATTGAGATCAACTTCATTAGGAAAGACTCCGACAGAAAGACACACAAAGGACCCGCAAAATCATACAGCTTATTGCCATGGATCTTGGTTGCCCTCCAGAGCATGAAAGCAAGACACCATATACTTGGAAAAATCAAGCTAGTCCTGACCGGGATGCCTCCTCTCTGACAGCTAGTCCTCAGGGTGTTAGAAGGCGCTATGTGAGCTGCAACAAGAGCTATAAAGCTTAAGGAGCACAATGACAGTACTGAGAAGACAGCCTCAATGGTGCAGGTGGCATTTGTATCTCCGGGGCAACCTAGAGTTATTTAACTGGACCTAATGCCTGTTCACTGGAGTGAACTCAGGCTTGATACTGTAAACCCGTGCCTAGAGAGATCATAGGACCTATAGGAGAACCTACTACTACCACATTACTAATGTAATATAGTTCCCAACTGTACTATAAATATACATCCTTTATATCCATAGATAACAACAACTTGCACATGTCACCAAAGAAACTTCTTTTCAAAGCAGATGGAGCCTATTCAGGAGATTGATTCATAATAGGTGAAAATGCATAGGTTAAGTGACTGTGGGGTCTTCAATCTCAAATGGAATATCTATAACACAACCCCACACCTAATGTTTAAGGACTATCGAGGAAGGGGGTCAAAAAGCTTGTAAGAGCCAGAAGACTGGGACAACTGCCATGTGATAATGTCTTCTGGACTATCATGGTAGATATTGCTCCCATGAAGTCTTAACAATAAGGTTGCCTGCACAAGAGCTGCAAAGACCATACCAATCCACATGCTGGTGGGGGTGGGGTAAGGTGATTTCACAAGGCCACAACCCTAGATGAAGAGGTACAGGCAGTCAATGGCTACAAAGAGAGTAAGAACCAGTAGTTTGTTTTTAGTGATGACTCCAATCTTAAGGGGTCAATCCTAAACATATGCAAGTAAGGACAACACTAATTGAGCTAACTCAGTTACACACACATAGACACACACACACACACACACACACACACACACACACACCATATACACCATGCATGCACACACACTAGAGAAGAATAGACAGGTCATTAATTCAAGGTGAATTGGTTAGGACTTGGGAGATGTTGGAGGTGGGAGAAAGGGGAAATTCTTGACAGCAATCTTGTCTTCCATTTGAGCATGTTAAGTGTGCCCATATACATGGAAAACATGCAAACACATATATGCACATGCATGCAAACACATACAAGCACACACAAAAACAGAAAAAGAAAAAATGTTAAAACTCCATGCCAACGCCATGTAAAGAACTTGACAGAAACCTAACAGTGTCTGAGTTCTAAATACATTAGTCTCATACATGTGGCAGTGCTGCAGTATTTTTCAAACTGTGGGTTGGGAGCTATTAATAAGCCATTGAGCCAATTTAGTGACCAGGTTTAATTAAAAACAAAAAAAAAAGACTAGATAACATGGAATATGGGCAAATGTGCTGTCCCTTGTGTGTGTGCAGTGGTTGTAGAGGGCACTTAATATACAACAGGGCATGAAATTCATTATTTCTCTTAGAATGATAGTACAAGATTAAGAGCATAAACAAGGATAAATGATAATGTTTTCTCATCTCAAGTGTAAATTATTGCTCTGCTTCAAAGGACAGGCTCACATAAAATAAGTTCACATTTTTTCAAATATGAAATGTTGTATTAGTAGGCTATTCTACCAACATTTTCTTTTGCCTAAATATTTTTCTGATACATGTGCTCACAGCACAAGTCAGCATGGGAAAAACTTAGACATATATTATCAGAGACAATTCTCAAAGCGCTATGGTAATGAATACAGCTCAAAACAGGGAACGTCTGCGTTTCTTGAAATTTTGTTATCTTTATGGTGATGCTGTAACAGCTTCTAAAGGGAAGGACAGCATCTCTGTTACCATGGAGACCTTATGAAAGAAACATCACATAGGACAATGACCAAAAGAAGGAAACTATTTTTTTCCTGGCTGTTGCCTCGGGAGGCGAGATCAAGAACATCAGCTCTGTCACCGGCACGGTCCTTCTAATTATTCCTTTCTTCCCACTTGCAGTATGGAGCCTGCACCAGGCTCAAAGCATTACCAACAATCTCAAACTTTTTTGCCCTCTGTATTATCTATCTACAATGCACTAGCACAAACAGGAAACATTTTAAGAAACAGCAATGAAACAGACAAAAGCCAAGAGGAAAGGTAACTTTCCTTACTGTCCTACACAGGCTATCATCAAAAACCCCTTCCAAAGGGAAGGAGACTAAAGATCCCAAGAAAGAGAAGGTGCCTCTTTCTCTGAATTTGAAGACACTTCAACAAAGAATCTGATTCCTATTCCAAAGAAATAACAGGTTGAGAATATTTGTAAGGACCAGTAACATCGAGACTGTAATATTTTATCTTTAAAATGGCATTCATGACCTTCAGAGCAGCTTGTTTGGGGTTTTGGTTTTTGTAAGGCTTTCTTTTTTCTTTTCCTCTCTTTTATTTTTGTTTTGTGTTACATTGCTTTGTTTTTGTTTGGTAGCTGATATTGTCAGGCTAAGCTTAACCAGGCTCACACATATATCTCCTTAGGTTTGAGAGGGACGAGCCTGAGGCTCAGAAGATCCACTGGCTCTCCTCAGATTGCTCAGTAGACATGGTGAAGAGATAAGCACACACAATGGCTTTAACTTTCTTTCAACTCGTGCCCACCTCTATACGAAGCACAAGAACAGAGGAGGATGTGAAAGACAACAAAGAGGTCTGGAGGACATTAATAAGTGAGTGTGCAAGAATTACTGCCCATGGAGCTGGTCCCAGAGAAACAGAACCAAATAGACCAAGAAAGAGAGCAGCGATCACCTGTATCCTGGCAGCCTTCCAGGAAGCATTCACTAACTTCTGATTTTAGTTGAAAAAGACACATCACAACAAAAGTATCTCTCTAGTAAGAACTCCATTCCCCTTGATGACAGTTTGTAACAAAGGACACATTTGGTTGGAAGAACTCTGCAGAGTTAGTACTGGTAAGGACTTTGGGAAGCACTTACCCCAGAGACTAGGGCTTGGAAGGGTTAGATTACTTACCTCCACTAACACAGTGGACAACAGTCAGCAGTGTGCAGATGAGAGCAAGAGCTAATTAGTCTTACCTAAGACAAATGTGCCCATTATCACACCGTAGCTCTCATCCTGGACCACTGACCTCTTTTCCCCCTTGGCAATACAACTGAGTCTTCAGCCTCATGCTTGCTAGGGAAATGTTTCCACTAAACTTATATACAGTCATTTATGTATGTATGCACACAATTGTGTATACTTTTATACTCGGTCTTGCAAACTTGATCATACTAGCCTATAGTTGATGCTGTAGCTCAGGCAGTCCTTAAACTTGTCTGCTTGCTGAGTCTCCTAAGTAGCTGAGGTCATAAACAGGTCTCGACCACCAAGCTCAGCTACTAATAGATTTTTTAAAGGCAAGGTTCTTTATTCCTCAGGACTAAAGCTTTTCAAGTGTACTTCCCAAGAATCAGCGACTAAGTGTAGATTGTTTTCTGCTTACTCATCAATTAAATATTAAAAAGAATTCCTACGTGCCAGACTTGAATATCTACTGATACATCTTAGAAGTGCAAATTTTAAGTGATTTTATCCATTATATTGCTTTATATATAACCATAGGTTATACCGACACTTATATGAAAGGCTATATTTGAGAGGCATCATCACAAAAATATGCACAATATACTGAAACTTTGGGTATTCTAAGTTAAATAGTTATTACAAAGAATAAGGAAATTGACTTCTATACCTGCTTTGAGCCAAATATAACATATTCTCTATAATAATAAAAAATATAACTCAGTTTTTTTTTAAATTGTAAAGACTTTGCAATCTAAGCAGCTCCAAATACTGCTTGCTCACCATGGTGAGAAATGAAAGTCCACACATAAGTATCCTAGCAAAATTTTCATCACGCACCCGCCTAACAGATGGGTTCTCAAAAACAACTAAGCATTCCACAAGCCAAATGCTCAAAACTTAATAATAAAAGATGAGTAACATTCGTGAGTATGTGATATTGCATAAATGACAGCAACATTCTGAGGCAGAAACTCTTTGTGTTCCCGCCTCTCATCTTACCTAGCACCTCTCTTTCCCAAACATGCACACCCTCTTACCTCCTAACCCTACTTTGCACCCCAAGCCTAGGTGTCTGCAGCAAGACCCAAACACTTGACTGATCATATCCGTTTGCCATTCCAGAAAATCCCAGAGTGGTTTTTAAGCCTCTGCCCACAGCTTGCAAAGAAAGGCAAGAGAAAAAAACTAATCGATATCAGTACCCCAGCTGTGACCTGGCACATAAGGAAACCTAGAAAATAACTGCCATCCATAATCTGTAGAATTTAACACTTGCAGGAAAACAACCTCTGGGACTGACTCCAAGCGGGACAGTGCTGCCTGGGGGGGGGGGGGGGGAGGTCTGCGATTCCTCCTCCTCCAGGTGTCAAACTGGTTAGAAGGCGAAGCTCTACACTTCCTCATCAGCTCCCACAGGAAATGCCATTTCCCTTGCAAGGGTTATCTGCTCCCCAAAAGGAGGAGGGAAAGGAGAGGAAAACAACCAGTAGCTATACCTCGCTGGGTGAACCCTTAGGCAAGGGCTCACTCTTAGATTTAGAAGCGGAGAAACCCTTCTCTATGGTGTAGACAAGACAAACTATTGTCTTGCTAACCAGTCACAGCCCAGAAGGGAAGCGTAAAATAAGACTTTATTTAATCATCGAGTCCCTTTGATAGATAAAGTCTCATCCCTAGGCAAAAAAAAAAAAAAAAAAAAGGGGGGGGGTGTCTCCTGTGATTACGACTCCCTTGAGAGGTTTTCCGGATTTTTTAAATTACAGGAGAATGAATTTAGAACATAAACACATCTTCATATCATATAAATTACTAGGTCCGTCCACAATAAAAACAAGAACGCCAATCGGCAGGACGGGGCATTATAGGAAATGAAGACTGTCAGTAAAATCCATAATGCTTTCTTTCTGTTAGACCTTCTGGGAGGTTATAATTGCATTTGGCCGCTTCAGGCTTGTCAGGGAGCCTGGCTTCTTAATAGTCTCAACCCTAAAAGGAGTGACTGTCAAGGGGGGAACCCAGCTGAAACCAAACAACAAAAACGGGAACTGTAATCCTCCCGAAAAGGGAGGAGGAAAAGGAAGGGAGCCTCCTGAATTCATCAGTCAACATTAATGTCCTTTGTTGTTCACCTTTGCACACAACAGTGAACGCTATCCTGTTCGTTTTTCTCCCAAATCAGTGTCAGGGTAGTCCCCTCCTGAAAGCTGCCTCCCAGCATCCAAGGCCAGGCTTTCTGACCCTCCTATCCCGCAACACTTTCCAGCGGGCCTCTACGACCCCCCACTGCGCTCATCTCCTGGAGGAGAAGGTGGCCAGAAGTGAAAAAAAAAAAAAAA
>OU015742.1:137672712-137694192 GCA_907169655.1 Acomys percivali | reverse complement strand
CACACACACACACACACACACACACACACACACACACACACACACACGTGCATGCACCAGACTGGGTGGCGCTCACCTTTGATCCCAGCACTCAGAAGGCAGATGCTGGTCTACAAAGCAAGCTCTAGGCCAGTCAGGGCCACACAGTGAGACTTCTGTCTCAAAAATGCCAAAAACAGCTGGACATAATGGTGAGGCAGAGGCAGGTGGATCTCTGTGAATTCGAGGCCAGCCTGGTCTACAAAGCAAGCCCAGGACAGCAGGGCTCTGTTACACAGAGAAACCCTGCCTCAAAAAAAAAAAAAAAATTAAATAAAATAAGTAAAAGATAGCACACGCACACACACACACAATAATAATAAAACACAACAAAAATCAATCACTTTTCATTTTGTTCACTTTGTTTGGTTCTAGTTGTTATAGAGTGGGGTTCACCTCATTCTACCCTGCAAATGTGGACAGGTCCCTGGCTGGAAGGCAGTGTTCTCAGTCTATAGCTAAGTGGGGATAGGGCCACTTCAGAGCTATATCCTAAGCTACCCAGGAACTGAGGTTGGCAGGCCTCGGTAGGGCACCAAGGTGGACCAATTTCCTTCCTAGCCTTCTTAAGTGAGATTAATCTATGCCCTGAGCTGCGAGGAGCTGAATCCAAGTTAGAACCCTCTCAAGGTCCACAGCCAAGACTAAGACAAACAGGCCCGCCTCCCAGAGTGACTCCTCCTGAATCTCTGGCTGGTGGTTTGGGTATAAACCCAGAACCAAACCGAACTGTAACCAAGAGTCTTAGGGGCAGAGACTTTTCCAGTTCAGGACCCAATGCTACAGGGTCCTCCTAGGTCTTGGGACATCATGGGAATTTCACAGACTCCTGCCTAAATTCCAACACACCCATAAAACCACTTTTATTCACCGACAGCTGTGAGCTCATGTTTGCTGTGTGGTGGGCATGTGAGCATTCAGAGCAATGTCCTTCCTCTTCTCCAGTCTTGCAGGCCTGCAGGAATCACAGGTAACCTTAGTAAGAAGGCTTTCTCAAACAGTTGGGGTTCCAGTCTTCCTTCTCATCTGAAAGGAGAGTAGCTAGTCTTTTTACCAAAGTCAGACAACTCAGTTCTGTAAAGAAATTCTATCAAGGCTGGTGGATCTAGACCCAGGGGGGCCTACACACACTGTTGTACCAACCAAGGACAATGCATGCAGTAAACCTAGACTCCCTGTTCAGAGCTAGCCAATGGACAGGACAGCTGATTCTCCACGGTTGTGGGAAGAACCAGGACTGCCTCTGACATGAACTCTGCTGCACCCAATTAATCACTTCCCCTTGGTGATGAGGCTTCAGTCAGTTAAATAAAATAATTTGTATTAAGAAAAAGAAAAGAGCCAGACACAGTGGCGCATGCCTTTAATCCCAGCATTTGGGAGGTAGAGGCAGGTGTGTGGATCTCTGTGAGTTCCAGGACAGCCTGGTCTACAAAGGCAGTCCAGGACAGGCAAGGCTACACAGAGAAACCCTGTCTTGGAAAAAAAAGAAAAAGAAAAGAAATTCTTAAATTAGATAGATGGAGCTGACTGTTCGTGAAGATTCCATTTCAGTAGTTTGGCTTCTTCTGTTTCACCTCTATCCCAAGAACGCTCAGCCAGATTTAGGTAGAGTCCAGCATGAATATGAGTGAATCATCATCAATTACTCATTCAGGAATGCTTGCCAGTTATAATAGGACAGTTCTCCATGTAGAACTATGTTCAACTTCAGATACCAGGGGAAATGGTTATTTATAGCAATTGAGAGTGTTTGAGGTTGAGAGAAAATTTTCTGGAAAAATGCCGCAAGGGTAAAGGGAACGTCTTGCTGAAAGCTGACCAGGGTGATCGGGTACATCTCAGGGCCAGTGGAGGGATGGAGAATTTGATCAGATATCAGGATGATAAGATACTGAGAATTTCTGTAAATTGACCTAACTAGATTCCAGCTAAAACTAAGTGGTGCGGGCTGGCAAGGACAGGCGTCTGTAAGGAAAGGTTGAAGCGGGGTTGGGTGTCTTTGTCCTTAGCAAGCGCACAGCAGCATGTAGACTGGACTCTAGGGGCAGGAATTAAGTTATTACAAGCTTTGGAGAAGAGACTTAGGGGACCATGGCTTTGGGTGAAGTATCAAGTCAATTAAGTTATAGATCAGGTCAACAGATGAAGGATCCAGTTACTAGAAAAAGAATACAAGTTGAGATTTGATATCAAGAAACTGGCCATGTGCCAGTAACTAGCATCCAGAGTTCCATAAAAATGAGACCAAGTAGACTGAGTTCCACAAAGCCACTGTTAGAGACCATACTCACATTGACGGTGGGATGGGGGAACACAGGAGGGGACATGCTCATTAGTGGTACTCCCAGGAGGTTTAGCACTAGGGAGGTTGTCACAAATGTTCGGTCATGTGGCCACTGAACTTCTAACCCTGAGCTCTCTCAGTATCAGCCAGTTGTAACATAACTCTTCAGTATAAAGTGATAGCACCCTTCTTTCTTGTGATCCCTAAAGTGTAAGGAATTGGATGCTGTGACCAAACACTCCTATTGCTGTCCTTTCCCCCTGTGAAATGTCTTAGAGTTAGTTTATTATCAGAACAGATTAGATTTTGTTCATAACTACCCAGGTTCGTGACAGGTATTTTTTGGAACCAGCAGTTATCATTTTTCCCTTAAAGAGAGCATAGTCTTGTTTTCTGTTTGCTTTATTGAATTTTGTTTTTACAAACCCAGTGTCTCATGCGCACTAGGCAGGCTCTCTGTCACTGATCTACAACATCCAGACCTATTTTCCTCTCAGTACTTGAAAGGCAGAGTCCACCAGACGTGCAAATTTGTTTGTTGTTGTTTATTTGTTTATGTGTGTGTTTCTGAAACAGGGCTTCTCTATGTAGCCCTTGCTGGCATAGACCAGGCTGGTGGCATCAGATTCGCATGTCTCCTTCCTCTCTTTCCTAAGTGCTGGGATTAAAGACTTGCACCACCATGTGCAGTGAAGTCACATTTTCTGAGAACCTAAATGGACTAAGGTGAACTAAATTCTTTAGATAGTGGACTACAAAGAAATTCATTTCTATGCTGTCATGCTCTTAAGATGTTTTTATAGAAATTCATTTTTTATTATGTACATGAATTAGATAGACCAAACACTAAGTTAATATTATTTATGCTTATAGGTGCACTACTCTGATTCCATAGAATTATGAGACAAAAGTTATTATCATTTTATATATATAGAATTTCATGAATAAATAATTTACAAATATAAGCTATATAGCTTTCTTCTAGAATTTATTCTGATTTTGTGGTTGTCCTGGAAGGAAATAGTCTATTAGTTTTCCATACATTTAGCTGC
This sequence comes from Acomys percivali, assembly GCA_907169655.1. NCBI lineage: Eukaryota > Metazoa > Chordata > Mammalia > Rodentia > Muridae > Acomys > Acomys percivali. The sequence goes on along the minus strand of OU015742.1, from coordinate 137,690,814 downwards.
CACTTAACCATGTATGAATAATACCTACTCAAGTTTCTCAGATGCTACTGTCCGTGAGATTCACTTCAGGAAACTAGTCAGGCTTATCTCTCCATTGTTTATTAAGAATTTAGATATTCCAAAAATTTATCCTGAGAAGAGGCTACCCCTGTGCATATGACAAGATCTCTAGGTGGTCCCTTTCACAGCATTCCTGTTTGGCTTTTAGCTTTAATGGAAAACAGTAAGTGGAGGCTGCTAAATGCTGTTAGACACAAGAAACTACATTTTCTTCTGTTGAATGATATAGTATCTTTTAGGTGTATTTATCCCATTATAGCCAGGAAGCTGGGGGGGAAAATATATATATATATAAATATATTATAAATATATATAAATATATATATATATCCAAGGTATATTAGTTTTTAAAAATTACATGAACAAAACCTACCATTTTAGCTCACTATTTGCTCGCGTTGGTGCCTTTTGTTTCTCTCCTTGCTTTCTCCTTCGCCTTTAAATCCTCACCTGCCTCGAGTATGTTCTACCGCTAACCTATACCTGCATTCCTATTTATGTAATTTCATTATCACCTCTCACTACATTTAGTTAAGACTTAACCTTTGAATACAGAAAAGTTTTCTCTTGGTAACGAGTTTCTGACCTCTAATTTGGAGCACTCAACACTGTGCTTATTATATTAAGTCAGGTAACCATAGTTATTTAATACATTATTTAAGTTTATAAAAAATTTAACCCACATTCTTCTATCAGCTTTCAATTACTTCAAGAATGTGAGTCCTTTTTTTAAACCTATTTGTGTGAGGCATCAGTGTAAGAAGTATCAGTACAATGTTGCCATTAATGAATTAGAGAATAAATTTAGGCACTCTTTGATATACAAACCACAGCTTGTAGAGAAATTGCTTGGTGAAAGGTTGTTTCAAACAGCTTTAATGTGATTCATGGTAACCGTTGTTATTCACTTCTGGTTGGCAGTCCTGAGATCCAACTGGCAACTCTCCATTTCTCCAGGACTCTCTCTTTTCATTAAATGTGGTCTCCTCATAGACTGACTTGGGCAGAGTGTACAAGGCAGAGCTGGATGGCTCCCTTTTGCCTTGTTGCTCTTCGTGAAATTCTGTTTGCTCTACAATTTGTGGCAACTCGTTAGAGAATTGGACTATGAACACATCATTCTTATGGTTATCAAAATCATTTATAACTTTGTCAGCGTTGTTGTAAGTTCAAATATATTCCTAATTGTAGCTGATTTGTAGCTTTGTACACAACCTAAGTTGTACTTCATAACTATGTGCTTCATTCACCTTATCCTCTTTTATTTCTTGATTTTATGCGTGTAGATGTCTTGTCTGTATGTGTGTATCACATTCATGCCTGGTGCCCAGGTTAGATCCCCTGGGACTAGAGTCACAGAAGTTTGTGAGCCTCCATGTGGGTGCTGGCAATCAAGTCAGGGCTCTCCGGAAGAGCAGCCATCTCTCCAGCCACAACTGTCACTTTTTTGTTATTGTTTGTTTTGTTTGTTTGTTTTTTGAGACAGACTTTCTCTATGTTGACCAGGCTGACCTAGAACTCAAAGATCTGCCTGTCTCTGCCTCCAAAGTGCTGGGATTAAAGGTGTGCGCCACCATCGCCCAACCCAGCTGTCACTTTCAATGTGTATCTTTCCTGAACCCATGGCTGAAGTCACTACAAACATTTTTGTAGGCTTCCTCATATACTAATAGTTTTCTAGAAGACAACTTATACAGAAGTGGATTCTAATGTTAGTCACTCAGCTTGTTGCTGTATTTCCTGAGGTTTCTCTAAATTTCCACAAACTGTGTGTCTTAAGACACTGAAATGTTCTCACTCAGGTCTGAAGGCCAGAAGTCTAAAATGAAGTCCCCAGCATGGCCACTCTGTTTCTGAAGACTCCAAAGGAGACCTTCCCTGCCTCTTGCAGTTTCCAGTGGTGCTTAGTGTTCTTGGCTTGTGGCAGCATTACTCAGGTTGCCTGTCTTTGTCTCTATGCTCCCCTCTCTTGTTTATTTCTTCTCCTTCCTGTCTCTAATGAGGGCATCTGTCATTACATTGAGAATTCATCTTAATCTACTATGATTGAATCTCAAGATTTTTATCATGACAGATACAAAGCCTTTGTTTTAAAGTAAGAGCACCACCTGAGGTGCTACATAATATATGCTTTGTGGGCCACCATTCAAGCAGCTACAATTACTTATTATATATATTTCCAGATAGTCATTGTCCGTTCTGACCAAGCAGCATGCACACAGCATCTTTCTTTTTTTTTTTAACCTCATTATAGAAGTTGGTGCCTGGTACGTGGCTTCATAGACTTATAACTTAAGTTCTGACCTCACTGTGCCCATTAATATTGAGGTGATGTGTGTTTATCTTGAATTGGTACCCAGCCCTGGGATAGAATTAGACACCTATCTGCCATGGATTCAGGGCTGAAGTAAAGCCCCACTTGCTCTACCACCTTCTCCTTGTCCTTAGTGTGTTCTATGCTATATGTATGGTAATGTGGCTATGTGTGATGTATTTACTTGTTAGTGTGGGTGTGCACCCGTGTATGCAGATGCATGTGCATCTGTATGTGAGTACACGTGAAGACCAGAGAGACAATAACTGCGTGTAGGTGTAGTTTTATCTGCTTTATTCGGGTTCTTAGGCCTCTACCTCCCTTCTAACTCCCCAACACTAAGTAGGAGAGAAAAAAGGTTAGAGGGGAAGGAGAAGTAGACCTCTTCAGATATACTTCCTTGGGGCAAGTACAATCTTTGAAGTCAGGATGTCGAGCAGTCCAGCAGACCAGCAAATGAACAACAACAAATGCAGCAGCAGGACGAACCAGCAGCAGTGGTGGGCAGCAGCAGGGAGAGTGGCAGCCACCTTCTTCCTTCAAACACGCCCATCCCTCTCTGGGCTCTGGCATTTATACCCTCTCAGAGTCCTCAGAATTCAACTGTCTGCAGCTGACAAATATCACACTGCTCTCAGAGCATGAGACAATCATAGTTAACAGCTGTGAACTAAAGCAGCCCCATATCCCATACCTAGGATTAAAACAAAAGCATGTTTACATAACTGAGTTTTTAAAGAAACCAAAACTTCCACTATATTTGAGTCTTCCTAAGTTTTAGTTTTTGAGACAGGTTCTCTCACTGAACCTGGTTTGTCTATTTGTCTAGGCTGGCCAGCCAATGAGATTCAGAGTCTTATTATCTCTAGTGAAAACCTGTACAGGCTGGTAGTGCTGGCTAGCATTACTGCATACCATCATGCTATGTCTGTGTGTGTGTGTGTTTGTGTGTGTGTGTCTGTCTGTCTGTCTGTCTGTGTGCACATGGATGTGTGCCAAGATCCTAACTCAGGTGCTTATGGTTGTGTGGCAGGCACTACTGACTGAGCATCTTCCACGCTCCAAAAATAATATCCTTAAAGACTTTCCTGCACCCCTCCCTCACCCTTATAAAGGGAGTTTAAGAAGTACTGTGAGTGAGTTAACCCAGAAGCAGAAAGACTCAAATGGTATATACTCACTTATATCTGCATACTAGCCCAATGGGCATGTCCCATGAAAGCCTTCCCTTACCAGGAAACTGGGACCGAGGGGAGGACATCCTACTGGGACTCTGGATGAGAGAACAATGTGAGAATAGCAATGTAGAAGGACCCAGTGGGTCCTAGAAACCTACAAGTAGAACATTATGATAGGCAGATTTGGGTCATGGGGTCCCGCTCAAACTAAGGCCCTAGCCAAGGACAATACAGGCGGTAAAATTTAAACCCCTACCCAGATCTAGCCCATGGACAGGACAGTCTCCACACTTGAGTGGAGAGAGGGATTTGACTTTCTCAAGTACTCTGGTGCCTCACATTTGACTATGTCCCCTGGAGGGGGAGACCTGGTGGCACTCAGAGGAAGGACAGCAGGTCACTGAGAAGAGACTTGATACCCTATGAGCATATACAGAGGGAGGTAATCCCTCTGAGGAACAGTCATAGGGGAGGGGAATAAGGGGAAAATGAGAGGGAGGGGAGAATGGGAGGATACAAGGGATGGGATAACCATAGAGATGTAACAAGAATAAATTAATTAAAAATAAATAAATAAAGAAAGAAAGAAAGAAAGAAAGAAAGAAAGAAAGAAAGAAAAGAAAGAAGTACTGTCCCAAGCTTTCTTGGTTTGACTGCATTTATGACATAAGCAGTTTAGCAGCAGCCTTGGAGGTCATGGGAGTTTCCTTAGTGGCACTGTCAGTACAAGTCCTGGCCTGTTAGTGTCTGAGTACAGTGCCAACCATCTTCTTCCTCAATGGCACTGCTGGCTGGCAGAGCTGTGAGTCAACAGGAGCATCAGTGAGGTATTGTAGCAGACACTGTGTTGCTTCTGAAACTGACATGCTTGCTGATGACTGTATTGTGACAATTTCATGCATGGAATATTTGGAGGCTTTATCTCTAAATAGTAAACCTCAGTTTACAATTGTCATATTTGAAAAAAAAAGTTACTTTTTACAATTGTACTCTCTATTTAAAATTATGTGTTGGAGTTCTCATATAAGACTGTAAATATAATACTCCAAATATAATTCTTCCTGCTTGTATTACTGTATCTTTCAGATTGGACTAACTGCTCTTTTGCCTTTTTAATTATTTGGGTAATTTCAACTTCCCAGGGCACAAGTGGTTCCTTGTTGAGAGTCACCTGCTGCTAGTTTAAACTACTTAATCTCTCTGGTTCACAGGTGGCCCTTCTGTTTTCCAGGGGGAGGGATGAGGCAGCTGAGTCGCCACCCATTCACAAAGGCTCGATTCTCACACCTAATGCATCATGCTGGTGATTGAGTCTCAAAGTGTACACTCTAGAAGAACACAAGCATTCAGACCACAGCCAAATCACCATTTTCATAAGTGAGCTACCATACACTGCCAGTAATATGGGCCTAATCCTCTCTAAGAATAAAGTACGTTGGCAAACTTGATTTCATTTGTTTTGGAGACAGTTGTTTTATAAATTCCAAGCTGGCCTCTTCAGCGACAGTAGGGTATGAGCTGAAGCCATAGTTCAGTGCTGCTACCCACAGCACCCTGTGTTCTGTTCTGTACTGTCTACTTTGGTAACTTTGGTAAGGCTAAGGAGTTTTGTTTTGTTTTGTTTTGTTTTTACTTGACTGAAGAAAAGAGCTTCAGGAGAAGTCAGTAAGAAGCAGAGTTGGGGTTTGCTAAGAAGTGACTTAACATAGATTTAATATGTAGTTAATAGAGAAGTAATCCGTGCCTACCAAACTGGCTACAGGCTCCTAGAGAGGCATACTCAAGAGGTTTCCCAATATGACCTCTCAAGTAACATCTCAAAGAGTTGCTAAGAGACTGCCCGTACCCCTCAGCTCCTGACAGACACACACACACACACACACACACACACACACATACTTCATTGTTGAGTCTTGGATATGTCTGACATGTTTTGGATAATATTTTAGTTTGAGAACATATAACCAGCTATGGATGACTGACCTGCAAAGGGTAGGGTAGGTAAGATCGTCCGTTTCTGTAAGTAGAATTTCTAGTCTTACTTGTGAAGTTATGGTTGAGAAAGGAGAAAAGCTACACTTGTCACACATATGTGGAGTCACTGCTATTTGACGTTCTTATTTGAAATTTTTTTCCATAGGAAGAATAATGGCATTATTCACAGCAAATTGCCCTGAAAATCTTGACCCCATTTATCACATGATCTGTATTTCAAATAGTATATTCCATTCACCTATTTTATATATTATATAAATTTATATGTGATATGTGTATATTTACACTTTCATATATCTGTACCAAGTTTCAGGTTTTAGTGTTGTGAGCAAAATATAAACATCATCTGTACATTGAAATCTGTGTTTCTCTTGCAGGCTAAAGTATTAGTTATTCCCATTCGTAGATTACGATGTGACCTAGCCATACACGTTTGTATTGTACTTTGATGGTATCTACACTCTACTTTCTTCTCTTGTCCTTGCCCTTTCCCCCAATATTTGGGTCTCTCGTCTTCCTAACAGTCCCTCTGATATTTGTGAAGCATCTGTTTGTTTGTTTCCATGGATGCCAGAAAGTATATGATGTTCAATCTTTCTATGGCTGGCTTATTTTATATAATGTGATGATCTATGTCTACAGGTTTTTCTGAAAATGACATGATTATACCTTTTCCTTACCTAATCTCTGTTGGTGTACACCTAGGTTGATCCCATGTCCTGATGCGTGCACACGTTATGACCATCAGTGTGTGTATGAAGTCTTCTCTTATACACTGATACCATTTCCTTCTGGTATGAAGTAGTATGTTCTATCTGATAATTCATTTTTTAGTTTTTATTTAAAAAATATGTTTTCCATGTGCAGGAATAAAGTGCACACACCAACATGCATTAGGGTTCCTCTTTCCTTACATCTTTGATAGGATTTATTTAGATTGGGGAGCGGTATAATTTTTTCTAGTTGCCATTCTGACTGAAAGGAGATGGAAGTTCAGTGTTGTTTTTATTTGAATATTCCTGATGTCTACGGATGTTGATTATCTTTTACCATAATTTTTGGCCATTTGCGCTCTCTCGCTCTCTCTCTCTCTCTCTCTCTCTCTCTCTCTCTCTCTCTCTCTCTCTCTCTCTCTCTCTGATTTTGAGACAGTGGGTGCTTATGTGGCCCTGGCTGTCCAGCTGACCTCAAACTCATGGATCTGCCTGTCTCTGCCTCCCACTTGCTGGAATTCAAGACGTGCACCACCACTGCCTGCCTGGCTGGCTATCTGGCTCGCTTTCTCTCTCTTTCTTTCTTTCTTTCTTTCTTTCTTTCTTTCTTTTGTTTTCTTTCTTCCTTTCTCTGGCCATTTATATTGTTTCTGAGAAGTGTCCTTTAAGATCATTTGTGCTTTTTATTGTGCTTTATATGTTTTCACTGGGTGTTTTGTCACAGCAAGGAAAAACTAACACTGAAACCTGGCATCTGAGAATTGGGCTCATTGCTATGTGAACTTCACCATGTGATTTAGAAGCAGTCTAAGAAATCCTGCATGCTATAAGCAGATTTTAATAGATGATTCCAGTAAGAACTGACAAGACTGGAGTACCAATAGAATGCGCTCTCATGATTTCAGATGAGAATGAGGACTTTATCAGGAGCAAAAGCTTCACGTGTTACATTATGGCAAAGCACTGTTAATCCCATCAGACAAGAATAGGACCCACTACTACATTTTTTGAGCCAAATTTGAAGCAAGTTTTATTAAACACTGGCCAGATCCATACCCAGAATTCTCAGAGTATGGCTCTGAATTACATTAGTCAGGGGCTTATAACGGCAAAGTCCACAAGACTACATACTTCCTCCTCTCATCCAGTCATACTTCCTGCCTACATTGGATCAAGCACATCCTGTGCAGTTGAGGCAGCCAAGCCTCTTTACAAAAGTAAAACATATGGCCTGTTATATTTCTTGAACAACAACCCCGAGCATTCCAGAAAGTTATCTGTCCTTGGGCAAGTGGGGCTTACAGGTTCGAGGCATTTTTGTTTTATAGAGCTCTTAAGCGCAGTAATTTAAACTTAAAACATAATGTTAGCCAACACAGCACTTGCCTACATTTTGTCCCTATTATGATACTTTGTGGGAGAGTAAGGTTAGAGGTAACAGGTAAAGAAAATTTGAAGGCAAACTAGCATTGAGGCTGTAGCATGGTTTTTGCTAGCTTCTTTCACCAGAAGACGATGAAAAATAAGTAGTTTGGTCAGAAAAGCTTTTGTAAATTAAAGCTAAGGAAGACATGGTTTCTGAAGATACTGCCTTTAAAAGGAAATAAAGTAGTTTGTTTGTACCACATAATATAAAAAATGTCTTGAAGACATATCAAGAATTGTAAGTCACATCCATTACAGGTTCAAGTGCTTCTGTTATTAATGACTTGAAATTTTTTGCTATGTGAGATTTTCTTTCTTTTTTCTTTTTTCTTTTTTTTTTTTTTTTTATTAATCTATTCTTGTTACATCTCAATGGTTATCCCATCCCTTGTATCCTCCCATTCTTCCCTCCCTCCCATTTTCCCCTTACTCCTCTCCCCTATCTTTCTTTTTTCTTTTTCGGTACAATATTCAGAATTGAAACCAAGACACAACTCTGTTGCTACTTTTCCTTTGATTTCTGATTCTTTCTTCTTTTTCTCTCTCTCTCTATGTATGTGTGTGTGTGTGTGTGTTAACTTACTGATTTTGTATATACTGACATATTTTATGACATAATAAATAATAATTCTAACCCAATATATATTTTTTTTTATTTTGTGTTTTCCTGCAGTGGTGTTTTATTGATGCTTACTTTGATCTGTGTTCTGCCTGAAATTTTTTGTTGAGTTAATGGTAGTATCAATAAGGAGCCTGTTTTAATTTTTATATATCTTACACATTTTTTATTTCCATTAACTGCTGATTAATACTTTTTCTTGCTATCAAAAGGCTACTTTTGTCTTTTTATCACATAAAAAATTGTTACTACACTGTAAGTTCTCTTTCTGGTGTATTGTCAAAATATGGTCCATGAGTGAAGCTATGTGAGATTTCTGAGAGTTTGTGAGAAAACTCCAAGTAAACAAGACAAGAGTCTTGTGACCTCTGTTCTTCCATCACATGGATTGTTCTTGGAATGTGCTTTCGTGTCCCTCCCAGGGGCAATAATAGGAGTGGGTTTGCTTCAGGTTATATATTGCTGCTTACTTCTGTTACTCAAAACTGGTTCCAAGCTCAGAATGTTCTTGTGACTGTGTACAGTCCAAAACTCTGCTCATGGCCTTGCTTCACCCTCAGAATATAAATTGTCTGATGTCCTGAAGAAAGTTTGCTATTGCATGAGACTTTAGCCCCCTCATTTTAAAGACTGCTTTCCCTGATTCATACCAGCAACTATAGAGGTAACAGTGCTTTTTTTCTTTTGTTTTTTCTTTTTTTAACTTACAGTGTTAGGGAAGGAAATTTGTTGAGCCACGTGTATATTCTGTGTACAAGTTCCATGTCACTTGTATGATCTAGAAATATTTTCTCCAGTCCTGCAGCCTGTCTTACCATTTTCTTGATAGTATGCATTGAAGCTCAAAGGTTTTTCAATTACATCAACTTTATCTACTTCTTCCTCTTGCCACTGAAGGCTGGGAGACTCTGCCTTGAATTTGGGTCATTAAGTGTGATCTTAGAGGTGTTTTTAAATGTTGCACTTCTCTCTTGTAGGTTCCCACCTCTTGTGAGTTACTTGGTGTGCCTTTATGTGACCCAACATATGGATACACAGTTTCAGAACCATTTCTTAAAATTTATTTGTCATGATTGAAATTTCTTGGTATTTTCATCAAAAATCCATTGATGAGGGCTAGGGAGATTGCTCAGTGGTGGAAGGTTGCAAGCCAGTGCAGGGCCTTGGGTTCAGTCCCCAACAGCAAAAAGCAAAAGGAGGGAAACCATCAGTTCCCAACAGAGATGACTCCAAATGCAGCGTTCTTGGCTGCTGTTTGTTGTTTAAATGTTCAAATCAGCTAAAGTAAGACGTCCAATTTGTCCTTTCTCAATATATATTTGATTGGTTTGCTGATTTTTCTAAAAGAATACAACATCAAAAGAAGAACAAATAGCAACAATACTTTGGCTTAATATTATTATATAAGAAACATTCAACCGAAATATTTAATAATGCCTATTTCCAGGTACTTTTCCTTGACTCTGCCACACAGGTTTGCATTTGGTGGGTGTCCTTAGAAACTGACTCTTTGATAACCTTTATTTCTTCCTATTGTGGTTGAATATGTAAGTAAAATATAAGGATGGAACAAATTTCCTGGTAAGTAAAGGATTAGTGAAGCACTTGAAGTTAGCAGGGAAAACAAATTGCTGTGAGTGCTAGGGACCTTTTAAACCCTCTTTGCTGGCAGCTGTCCATGGCCTATGTTAGAAGGTAAGTGAGTGAGAACAATTTTAGAAACATTTGTAGTGCAAAGAGGTCTCTCTGTGCAAATAGGATGTATCTCCTGCAACGTTCTACTCCCATATCTTGTTAGAAACAGTCACCTCATCTAGTAGCTCAGCTTGTGAAATTCATTGGCATTGGACTCCCTTTCAGCAATATGTACCCGTCAACATTCTATATTGCCAGTGATGTTTACTTCTCTACAATTAAAACAGAATTTAAATATATAGAGTAGGAAAAAAAAAAAGATACATTTCCCTAACCAGTTTTCCTTCAAAGAGGATTAGCATTTCCAGTTTCCTTTCTTTTCTTCTTTCCCCTATTAGCTGTCATAGTTCTCTATGAAGTGACTTAGTTATGTAATTTTATTAAGATATGTAGATGAGCGTTTCTGATCACGTGATTGTTGGTATGCTTCTTTTCTTCTTTTATTTTATATTAGTGATTAACCTAAGGCCATGTGTATGTAAGCATATACTCTACCACTGAGCTATGCCATATCTAGAAATCTTTCTTGACCACCAAAAACCTATAGTTTCTATTTATAATCCAAATAGATACATTTAATCTAATTTTTTAGTAATTTGCTAGTTGAAGGTTTCATAATATGTGATTGTTTAGACAGTTATGTACAATTGTCAAAAATAAAATTATTTTGCTATTTGTGAGCAATAGCTCAAATTCTGTTATTTTTATGATCACTTTGAATACCTAGTTGCATATTTTGGGGGAAAAAAAGTTTGTGACACAATCTCATGTCTTCTTTCCTCGCCTACCCTTTAGAAATGCTTTTCTTCCCGGCCTTGTAATTTCCCAGTAGCTGGCCACCTAAGCTTCTTTCTGGCTCCTGCTCCACAAGTCCTCACTTTCCCTTCTCAGTAATCCCTTGACCCTCCCTCAAGACAGGACCCACTGCTTTAGGACCTAAGACCTGGCAGGTAGTTCCAACTGTATTCACATGTCTCTCACTAGGGCTGTGGTACAGGGTGAAAGGGCAGCAAGACTGGGCAGGAAGAGGAGAGAAGGAAGAGCAGTCCTTGGGAAGAAGCTGGGGAAGAGCTAAGGCTGTGTGCCTCGGCCATGGCCTCTTTTTTTTTTTTTTTTTTTTTTAATGATATGGAGAAGTTTATTTGTGGACAGGTAGGGAAGAGCAGGAAAGGGGCAGGGGCAACCCAGAGAGAAAAAGAGATACTGAGACTGCAAGAGAGAGGAAAAAAGACCAAGAGGAAGAGCTGGCTATGGCCTCTTAGAGTCTCTTCTGATGTCCCTTCTAAGCCCTTGAGTCACAGTTGTCGCCAGTGTTTAGCTTCCTACAGCACAGAACCACAACTGATACCTTGAGCATCAGATTCGTTGTCACATAGCTCTGCAAGCTACAAATCTTGGGTCAAAGTATTATTAGCAAGGTTTGTGCCATCAGGGCTATAAAGGAGGATCTGGTTCTGGGTTCTGTGGTTCCCATCCCCACTGCCATTCCTTGGCTTCTGGGTGCATCTTTGGTATCTCTAACATCACCGTGATATTCTCCTGCGAGTGTGTGTGTGTGTGTGTGTGTGTGTGTGTGTGTGTGTGTGTGTGTGTTCGTTCCACTTTTATATGGATAATGGTTGCTGGTACATTAAATTATGACCAGTTGAGTATTTTAACTTGATTACTTCTGTGAAGAACTTTTTTCCTGATAAGATCACATTTGGGGGTGTGATGATTTTTAAATGAACAAACTTCAATCCATACAGTTGAGCATTTTATCAGTGTTAGATATTTCTAAAACTGAGATATTCCGTATCTTTTGTTTTGTTTTGTTTTTTGAGGCATGGTTTCTCTGTGTAGCCTTGGCCGTCCTGGACTCGCTTTATAGACCAGGCTGGCCTTGAACTCACAGCGATCCTCCTGACTTTGCCTCCCTGAGTGCTAGGATTAAAAGCCTGTGCCACTGCACCCGGTTTTACTGTCTGTCTTTGTCAAGCATGTTCCCACAGAATAACTCCTTAAATACTACTCTTATATATTTACTAGTCAGTGGACTTCATTTGGCATCATAAGGTAAATAATACATGACAGTGCCTGGCTCTGCTCACCTTAACTAGGGAATTTGGTACAAAAATTGAATATAAAGGAGGGCAAGTCTAAAAGAAAAGAGAGTGAGAAGAAAGACCTTTGAGGACCTAAGAAAGCCAAAGCCAGCACTGAAAGATGCAGGAGCATGGCCTCATTTGAGATTAAGTGATGCGTAGAAATAAAAAGACATTAAAAAGAAAGAACGTGTGGTAAAAGCAACCTGGTGACTTGTGTAGAAAAGACAGGTGCAGAGTCCAACATCTGTAAGGAGCATGAGTTTCCTTTGGAACAGTGTTGCAGTCTTATGAAGCATCAGTCACTTCATATGGAGGAGGAAGGAGCATCTGCAGGTGTCACAGAACATCAGTCCATGTGGAGGAGATGGGCAGTGAAGACACTAGAGTGGGGACCCAGCTGTCTTTCTTCCGATGGTACCTTCATGTCATCCCATACTTGACATACAGTAGCACAGAACAGTATTGACTTGGGTGGTTTGATGAGTGACTTAGGAAACATACAGTAGCTATGATGGAGTGAGTTTAAAACAGGTACAAAGAAGTTTCAACTTGATGCAATATTCAACAGATTGACATGAGCAAATTAAACTGGGAATGTTAATTGGCTTATGGTAGCATATGGATAGGGTAAATTCAATCTGAGAGCTAGAAATATGTAGGTTTCCTAGTTATAATAATAAATGAGCAACCCAATGAATAAAATTATGTAATACCAAAAAGTGTAGGGGGGAGGGGAAGAGGATCATTCTAAGTCTATTATTTGGAGATAACCAGGGTTTCTCTGTGTAGTCCTGGCTGTCCTAGCCTTGCTTTGTACACCAGTCTGGCCTTGAACTCACAGCAATCTGCCTGCCTCTGCCTCCCTGAGTGCCAGGATTAAAGACATTCACCACCACACCCAGCTATTAATGTGCTTTTAAAAATAAAATGATTTTAATTATTTGATTATTACATATAATACTTATTGATCATATTTACTTCCACATCCAGTTTGTGCTGCCCATGTACTTCTGGTTGTGGGGCCTTCCAGTGGTCATGCATAACCAAGGGTGGGAACTTGTGCCGGCTTAATTATTAGTACTTTAATGTCTGTCCTTCCAGAATTTTCTATGCATGTATATAAATGCATATGTATGATTATATATGTGTGTATATACATATATATGTATGTATGGCTCATTCATAAGTTCTGTTGGATTGCCTTAAACTTGATCTTACACATTTATATTTTAATACATTCAAAACCTATAACTATTTTGGTGACTAGTATTCCTTGGATTTTCAGCTCTACTTTCCTGTCTCTCACATGGAACACTACCTTCTTTTTGCTTTCTAATACCTAACTGTCTCTCTTGGAAGAAATGTTTCCTATAAAACATGATCCCAAATGACATGTCTTTTATTTCATTGTTGTTTGGTGCCCCCAACTTAACTGTTTGCTTCTATTTTGTTGATTCTCTTTATCTGCTCTCTGACCTCATGGTATGCATGTCTAGACTTGGCTTCACAATGTTTCCTCATCAGAGATAATATTATCTGTGGTACAAAAACAGAAAAAAAAATATTGTCCTAGTAACATTTACAGACCAAAGGCCAACTGCTCAGAGCTGCTGTCCTTCCATCTAGAGCCTTGGCATGGCCACAGCTTACTCTAAGTTGAAAGGATAAGACAAAGACAAATTGGGAGACCAATTTCTGATTCCTCCCATTTTGCATTTTCTCTAATAAATACATGCAATAGTGAAAAAATGCTGGTTTTAATACTAAAAAGTAAGTACTCTTATACTCTGTTAGCAGGAGTGACTCTACTATGTTTAAATGGCCCAATAAATAATTAATTTGTGAAATTGGCTCAAGTTTGGGACATGAAGTTATTTTCTCAAGGCCTTTCATCCTTTTTAGGTTTATATAAGTTTTCTACACTAGTGCATAACTACATGAATTGGTGCATTTTGTACAGTGATACATGAACTACATACAAAGCAAAAACTCACTGTTTGCCTTGTCTCATTATTAAATACATAGCTGGTGAGAGACTCATTGATTTGTCTAATTTCCTACAGCACATGAGAGATGCAGGAGAATAGCTGGATGCAATTAAGAAATGCTAATAGAAAGCCAAAGACTAGAAAACTGAACAAAGAACAAAGTGCCTTTGTCCCCATAAAGCCCTGATGTCCTTACAATCTCCTTAGAAGAGTGTGTGGACACAGTAAGATAGCATGGTAATGTTCCTATGTCCTGTGCAAGAATAGAGGCTGTGGTTTTCTTGAGTCACTAGGAAAGGAAAAAGAAAATGTTTTTCTTTTCTGGCAAAAAGGTATGTTATACATATCTGCTCATATTCTGCAGGATAAAAAATTTATCCAGTTGCTGAAATCCATCAGGGCGAGTCAGCAAACAGAATCTGAAAACCTGCAATGTTCACCAGTAATGCCCTTTGACCGCACCTAAAGTATTTACTTCTGTTTCCTCACCTGAAAAGAATTCTGAAACATGCTCCTCAGAAGAAAGACTCAATAGTCCTCAATGTTGAGGAACGTTGACAAAATATGATTAAGATCCTGACTATGAGACTCAGAAATGAGCACGGAAGAGACTCTAAAAAAATCAGTGAGTGAAGGCCAGGTGTAGTGGTGCACGCCTTTAGTCAAGCACCCGGGAGGCAGAGGCAGGCAGGTCACAGTGAGTTGGAAACCAGTTTGGTCTACAGAGCCAGTTCCAGGACAGCCAGCCCGGGCACAGAAAAACCTTGGAGGAGAGGGGGGAGATCAGTGAGTGATTAACAAATAGGTGAGCAAAATGTATCAAATTGGAGTCATGTCTCAGGACAGGCTACCTGCTAGAGGGGGAACTATGAAGAAAACATGGTTTTCATCCTTGCAGAAGTTATGAAGTATATAAACAGAAAAAAATCACAGTGTGGTTAAATAAGTGGTGTCTTGTGAGTGGAGTAGATAAGCAATTACATCTGACAAACAAGGGTCATGGAGAAGGTGGAGATGGGCTGTACTAAAGAAAGCTTCAAAAGAGTTATTGTAATGGCTGTTTCAAGGCTCTTGACCTCAAATTTCACTTATAAATTGTCTTGGTTCTTAGTTGTATTGGTAAGTGTAATTTGAAGAATTTTGCTGTTACAGTTGTGAAACTTGAAGTAAAAGTAGAAAATTCCTTAGAGGTTATAGCATTTTTGTTTACTGAAATTGCAGTATAAGTCTTCTTTTAAGCCATAAGCAAATGCTGGGCACGGTGGCTAACTTGTAAAATGCGTACTTAGAAGACTGAGGCAGGGAAGTACCCACTTCATGGCTAACCTGGTCTACATAATCCAGGGCAGCTAGGACTACATAGCAAGACTGTCTCAAAAAACAAACAAATAAAAAATCAACCTTGAACAAAGTATGACACATACAGTCATTTGCTGCTAAAGGAAACTGCAAATAATACTGACTCTTCCTCTCTTTACAGTCTACCTCTCCAGTTCTTCCTTCCTCCTGACTGAGGAGAGGTTCCAAACCCCGCTGTCTGTTCTGAGAAAAATTAGAGTGTCTTTCAGATGAACCTCTGCTACTGATTCATCCCTTCTCTTGTTTGGGTGACATTTTCTTTACCTATGACTCCAGTTCATCTTCATTTGAGGAGACGAAGAGCAAGCCTACTCCTCTTCCTGCCCCGCCCCCAGTGCCCAGAGCTGTGCTTCCTACTTACCTGCATCTCCAGCACAATGCCAACTGAGGCCCCCTGCCTGAAAGCTCAACCTTTCCCAGTGGCCCCAGCCTTGGGATCATCATAGACAGAGCAACAGAGTTACTGCCTTTAACTTCTGATCCTTTTAAAAGATTTTGATTCTGTTTTTCCCCCATGAATGTCAAAGATAGGAAATTTGTGCCTGTACCTTATCATTAAGGGAAGATTTAAATGAACATGAGAAAACATTGCTTTAGTTTCTCAAACTGTTAAAGTTCTCCTGTTGGTGTTGTCTTCCTCCTTCTTCTGTGCACTGAAGGCTCATTCCAGTAGGTCCCCATAGCAACACTGAATGATGCTAATGAAACTGCAGCATCTCAACCGCACCCACGGAGAATCTCTGTGAAAATTGCCATAAAACACAGTTTCATTTCTTTTTTGTTCTTTCCTTAAAAGAGGCTGGCATTTAGAATCTTTGCTGTGATCAAGGCTAAACTGCCTGATTAGGACTGGAGTCTCTAACTTAGAGCGGCTTTTCAGAGGGTAGTGCTTTGCAGCTAGGACAGCTCTTCCTCCACATTCGCACTCCAGGTTGATGTACAGCAGGAGTTCTCAAAATACAGTTCAGCAGCAGCTTCATCGTCACCTGGGGGCTTGTGCTAACTCGGATGCCACACCCCAAATGAGCGGAAGCAGCAATTTATGCCCTAAGGCAATTGAGATTCCAAGAGGGGCTGGTATCCAAGAAAGATGTGCTGTAGGAGGCTGTTAGGGTGTCCTTGCCCATGCTAACATGATTGGGAATTATTTTACTAAAATAAATGCATTATTTAAATGTGTTTAAATTATGAAGACTACCTGGATACCAATTTGTGTAAGGTAAAATATAGTGTAGAAGAGTGCATAATTGATTTCAGCTACTGAAGTATTTCCCAGCCCTGACTTGTCTTTAACAGTCATAAGAAAAAGCCAAGTTATTGCTACTCCATTTAGTCTTGGGAAATAGTAATGACTCAGAGGATAAAAGCCTGTTAGGTATTTGGGGGTTTTCCCCCCAGAATTTTTTAGGGTGGAAAGCTAATATATTTTGATTTGCAGAATCAAAGAAATCTCCTAAATAATGTTTTGCCTGACTGTAATTAATAACTGTTTTTTAATCTTGAATACATCAGGAGCATACAGTGAAAACAAGGATTTTTTTAAACCTATGACTCAATAGAACAAAAATAAAAATAAGATATAATAGGGAGTTGCAAAGAAGATAAGTTAACCTTGTCTCATGAGCAATTTGATGGGCCGGTAGGCCTCAGAACAGATGCAGGCAGAATTTTTAGCTGGAGGCGTGTGGTCATTGGTCTTTCCTCACTGCAAGAGAGTATAATATCTGAGGCAGGTAGCTGAGGAAGAGAGGATTGCAGAGCTTTCAGCTCATGACTTTGTGGTCTCATCTCTTAGGCCCATGGCAAAGCATGATGGAGAAAGAGCTTGCCATACAAACACTGTTCACCTCGTGCCAGCCAGGAGGCACCAGAGCTAAGACCTACCCTTCAAAGGCACACCCCAGCAATTCACTTCCACCACTCTAACTTCTCCAGTTCCACAACTTTCCAATAATCAGCAATGGCTGGGCCAGAACCCTCATGCTCTAATGGCCTCTGGAAAACTCCCCACAGACACATATGGAAGTGTGTTTCAGGGGTCTCCTAGGTGCTTTTCAGTGCATCAGAGTCCCCAAAACTAAACCAGCTATACACCAAGATACTAGAACAGAGCCTAACAAATTTGTACTGTTGGTGGCCTATCCTGACCTGAGTGCCAGGCTGCCGGTATAACAAGGCCATGATAAACTTCATCAGCTGAGTACAGTGCTGCAAGCAGCATATACCTGTAATCCCAGCAACTCAAGCTAAAGTGGAAGGATCATCATGCGTTCAAGGCAGGTTTGAACTACATTAAGAGCTACAACAGCATGGAATCAATAGTCCAGGGGAACCGTAGCAGCTATTATTGGACTCGGTTTTCTCCTAAATACCTTTTTAAATTTTTATTTATTATAGATACAGTATTCTTGCAGGGTAGTATGCCTACACTTCAGAAGACAGCACCAGATCTCATTATAGATGAGCGAACATGTGGTTGCTGGAAATTGAACTCAGGACCTTTGGAAGAACAGCCAGTGCTCTTAACCTCTAAGCCAGATAATCTCTCCATCCCCTTCTCCTAAGTATCTTATGCATAAAACACAACAAATGTCCTTGCTACCAGACATGGAAAAAAGACAGCCTTTCAAATCCTTAGGAAGACTATATTAGCCATTTGAAAGGAAGTC
>OU015742.1:137628445-137663322 GCA_907169655.1 Acomys percivali | reverse complement strand
AGAGAGAGAGAGAGAGAGAGAGAGAGAGAGAGAGAGAGAGAGAGAGAGAGAGAGAGAGCGCCCTTCCCTCAGGGCAGAGAACACTCTGCAGGCTTCCCTAGGGCATCCAGGAGTGACTGAAGTTCTCAACAGCAAGAGCTCAGCCTTCCTCTCCTAAGGCCAGCTAAGTGCTGCCCGCTAGCCTCATCTAAGATACACATGAACTACCACAGGGATTCAAATGTATTTCATGGCAATCTGCTATGTTGTTGCATTTAATTTTCCTATAAATCATACCCACCAAGGAATGTACCTCTTATTGAAGGCATAACCCTTTCATCTACAGACCAGAGAAACTGTCTGTGTAAAGTCAGAAAGGAATAAAATATGAATTCTAAGGAAGAATACTTGTTTTTAAAGATTTAGGAATGCCTATGTCACATGTCTGTACATGTACTGCTTACTTGCATAGTGCTTGGGAATTTTGTTTTCAAATTCAAGAGGCAAAGGACTTACTTATTCTTCACATTCCACATGTGACCATGAAGGCCTCCACTCGGCCATCCTCCAGCTCCTTCCCCTGCAGTAACCACAACTAAAGGAGCTGGCCTCCCCGCCTGGCTCCAATGTGCTGCTTTTCTTATCTTTCCTTTGGTCTAACATGAGATGGTTGGGAAGCACTGCAGACTAGGCAGTGTTTTATAACCTAAGGAGTGAGAGAAACCTGGTCTTTCTCCGTGTCTTCTGTATATCCTAAACAAAAGTCCTTACAAGAAAGCAAATCACCTAAGAGAGGTAGCTACAGTAAAACATACCAAAACCATAGTCTGCTGGATTTTTACCAGTGCACATAATTTTTCCTTAGCTTGCTCATTTCTAGTCACCCTCAGTTTTTGACAGGTATTTGGTATCTATCTTGTTTTGTGAGTTTATGTAAATATCTGGCTAAATTTCACTGATTGCCACTTAGTAAATTCAAATAGCAATCACAGTCTATTCTTTTTGTAAAGAATAGACTCTACCTCTGGATGGAGCTCAGCCCTTGTCTCCTCTCAGGCTTACTTGACTGGGCCAGGCTAGGAAGGGATCTGGCTGGCTGTCCACTCGTAACCCCTTCCCAGAACTGCTGCCTGTCAGTGCCGTCCCTGTGAGCCGCCTTGAGGATCAGCTGCTCTAGCTGCCTTTCTGGGTAAAGATGCCTTTTTCTTCACGGTTGTCTTTTTCTTTCCGATGCTAGCCAGAGCCTACGTGTGCTTTTTTTTTTTTTTTAATTTAATTTATTCAGATTATAACAATCGTTATCCCATCACTTGTATCTTCCCATTCCTCCCTCCCTCTCGTTTTCACCACATTCCCCTCCCCTAGGTCTGTGACCAAGGAGCACCTCCTCCCCCACTATATGGTCATAGGCTATCAAGTCTCATCTTGATAGCCTGCTTATTCTTTCTTTGAGTGCCACCAAGCCTCCCCACCAAGGGGAGGTGGTCAAATATGGGGCACCCGAGTTCATATCAGAGTTAGTCCCCACTCTTCACATAACTGTGGTGAATTTCCTGTCCATTGAGTAGAACAGGGTAGGGGTTTGATGTTTACTACTTGTATTGTCCTTAGTTAGTGCAATAGTTTGAGTAGACCCACCTGTGCCCTGTTCCACCTGTTATGATGTTCTTCTTATAGGTTTCTAAGACCCACTGGATCCTTCTATTTCCCCATCTCCTATATTTCTCTTACCCAGAGTCCCAGTAGGATGTCCTCACATCTATCCCAATCTCCTGGTAAGTGAAGACTTTCATGGGACATGCCTTTTGGGCTAGTGCTCAATTATAAGCGAGTATATACCTTGTGCATCTTTCTGCTTCTGGGTTAGCTCACTCAGTGTGATCGTTTCTAGTTCCATCCATTTGTCCACAAATTTCGGGATTTCCTTGTTTTTTATAGCTGAGTAATATTCCATAGAGTAAACATACCACAGTTTCTTTATCCATTCTTCTACTGAGGGACATTTAGGCTGTTTCCAGGTTCTGGCTATTATGAATAAGGCTGCTATGAACATGGTTGAGCATATGTCCTTGTGTGATGGAGCATTTTCTGGGTATATTCCAAGGAGTGGAATAGCTGGGTCTTGAGGAAGCCCTATTCCCAGTTTTCTGAGAAAGTGCCAGATAGATTTCCAAAGTAGTTGTACAAGTTTGCATTCCCACCAGCAATGAAGGAGTGTTCCTCTTTCTCCACATCCTTGCCAGCATGTGGTATCACTTGAATTTTTGATCTTAGCCATTCTGGTGGGTATAAGATTTTAAACTCTCTAATGCTTTAGCCTCATTGTTTTCTAAAGCCCACTCCCTCATCTCCTGCAGCTGCCTGCTGGCATGTGGCTGGCCTCCATGCCAGCTTCATCCTCTCCTCCAGGCAGCTGAGACACTAAGGATTTGCCTGCCTGGGTTTGCCCCTTTCAACTCTAATAAATTGTTCCCAAGCTTCCCTTTGAGGTCATTGTCAAACTTTCACTTGTGATCAGTCTTAAATTCTGTTATCAATGAGACAGAACCTCGAGGGGGCACTCTAATTTCCCCGGTATCATATGACGGCTCTACTGGTACTGCCCAAGATTTCTGGTGACATTTTTTTCCTGCCCTTTAATTCTTTAATTGGCAGAGATAAAGAACCTATACATACACACTTGGATGGCATCATCTTGTCTAATCTAGATTTTCAGGGTACTTTCACTTTTAGAGTTGACTGTTTTTGATATCTGTATTTTTCTGAGTCAGCACCTGTATGACTTGGACATGGTGACTCTTGAGTGAAGCTGCACTATCTTCATACAGTTAGTATTTTTATTCTCGCTATATGGCAGTTATGTGTTTGGGTTTGGGCAAGGACAAATCACTGTAGTAAAATTAGCTGTAGAGTGTATCTTGGTATCCAAATGCCATTTGTCACGGCATTGCTGAAAAGAACTGGAATTGCCTAGGGAGGGAAAGAGCTTCCTTGATGGCTTGGCTGCAGTGGGTGCAGCAGAAATGAAGCCCAGTCCTTTGGCACAGTGGACATCAGTACATACAGCAAGGACTGTCCTGACACTTTTCTAAGAAGGAACAAAGCTTCTGGAACATAATTTTCTTCCCATAAGGTAGGCTTTTGAGTTCCCCTTCTCCCTCACTAACAGTTATACTGCACTGCTCCAGAATTGTGCTTCTCATACATTCTCTCAGAATCTAAGGTTACCATAGTCTAGAAGTAGCCAATAGACACCTCATCCATCCCAGTGTGTCCTACCCTAAAATGCTTTGTTAGATCCAAGTGTTTGAGCTCTAATACTGCATATGCATTTGTAAAACGCTTTGCATTCTGAAAAATCACAAACTAAAATAACAGACCTTATGAAGCCAATAGAATAAATGGCAGATCGCTAAAAATCAGTGAGCCTTTGTGACAGAGCAGTCCTAACAGCTAAACCCATGTTGCATGTATGTCCAGGTAAGTTTTTATCCTTGGATTTTTTTATTCATATTCAGATCCTCATGACATAGTTCTTTGGGGACTTTGTTTGCTCTTTCTTCTTTTCTTCCTTCCTTCCTTTCTTTCTTCCTTCCTTCTTTCCTTCCTTCCTTTCTTCCTTTTTTTACATCCCAACCAGTTTCCTCTCCTTCATCTCCCCCCCTGTTCCATCCCCCCTCCTCGCTACCACCTCCCCTTATATTGAGACTGGACAAGACAACCCAGTAGGAGGAAAGATTCCTTAAAGTAGACAAAAAAGTTAGAGGCAGCCCCTGATCCCACTGTTAGGAGTCCCCCAAAAAGACCAAGCTACACAACTAACATAATATGCCAAGGGCCTAGGTCAGTCCTATGCAGGCTCCCTGACTGTCAGTTCAGTCTCTGTAAGCACCTATGAGCCCAGGTTGGTTGATTCTGTGGGTTTTCTTATGGTGTCCTTGACTCCTTTGGCTCCTACAATCTTTCCTCACCTATGCTGCAGGATTCCCCAAGCTCTGCCTCATGTTTAGCTGTGGCCTCTGCATCTGTTTCCATCAGTGTTGGATGAAGCCTATATGGACAACTGAGCTAAGCATCAGTGCATGAGTAGAGGAGAATATCATTAGGAATCATTTTCTACCCTAGGACTCTGGGTCCTGACCATCCAGGCTGTGCAGGGGTGTAAACATTCTCATGGGTCTCAAGCTGGACCAGTCATTAGTAGCCACACCCACAATTTCTTCGCCACCTTTACCCCAACACATCTTGTAGGCAGGACAAATTGTAGGTCAAAGGTTTTGTGGCTGGGTTGGTGTCTCAGTCCTACTACTGGAAATCTTGCCTGGTTACAGGAGATGGCTAGTTCAGGCTCTGTATACCTGACTACTAGGAGTCTTAGCTAGGACCAGCTTCTTAGATTACTGGGAGTTTCCATTGCACTAGGTGTCCAGCTCATCCCAGAGACGGGGCTATTGCTTTTAGTGAAGATAAGTTTTATTAAAATTAAGTATCGTCCCAAAGAGTATAGCTCTCTCTCAGTCCAATGTGCTTTAAACATAGGAACATGGTGGCCTTCCTATGTACAGCCACACACTCAGCTTTCATAGATAGCTTGATAGTAGAAAAAACAGCAGTTTCCTGAGGCTCCACCTGGTCTTAAGGAAAGATTCTCTGAAATTTGCCAGATTTTCTCAAAAATCTTCTGTGTATCCAGTGTATACAAAGCCAACTTACATTAAAGGAGCAATATCAATAAGTAATGATTTATTTACATTCTACAAAATCTTCTTTTAGTCAGTGTACTGTCTATAAAATACAACTTTATTCGTCACAAATTATCACTTCTAAAATAAAATGCTTTTATCCTAAAAGAAGAAACTATTTCTTTTACTATTATCCACAAAGGTTTATCTTCTAATGCTAACTTATAAAGTCACATAATTGGTCACAATAGGTTTTTGTTATAACAGTGGCTTGTGGCTTCACATAAAACATGTCCCTGCTAACACAGAGAAATCACATTAGGATCTCCGTATGAAAAAAACCAGCATATTTTAAAAGCCCCTAAGCTGATTCCTATGGACCATCACAGCTGAGAGTCACTGCCTGAAAATCAAAATGACTGAAGGTATTCACTAGAGTGTCATTTTTAGTAAGGTTGCATTTAGACATCGTTCCCTAAGTCAGTGCTAGTCGGATTAACTGCCGGCAAAATTCAGTGCTTATTGTCAAATGAGTCATTTACAGAATGTGCTGTGTAGGCTGGCTGAAACACCTATTCTTTCAGAAATGTTTCACATCAATTTTTGGTTCATTTTTGTAATGTTGGCTATAAAATATAGGAAAGGTAGTCCACTGAAATGCAAGGCTGAAATCTGTTCCATGTTGCTTATATTATCCAGCATTATTTCATGCCTTCAACTTTTGCTGTATTTTGTATTTTAGACAGAGTCTCATGTATCCCAGGCTGATATGGACATCACTGAGTAGCTTGCAATTACCTTGAATGTCTTGTCTTTCTGCCTCCATCTCCAAGGTGCTTGGGTTAAGCAAGCATCCTTAGTGCCTAGTTTATAGAGTGCTGAATCAAACTTGGAGTCTGGTACATCCTATACAAGCACTCTGCCAAGGAAGCTACATCACTAGCCCCACAAGGTGACTTTCCGATATAATCAGCTATTATGATTATGCTGTCATGGGAATAGAATTCATGATATCAAACTTCTAGAAGATCATGTGTCACAGAAATAGGGTTTATGGTACTGAACTTCACCGGAGCCACACGATAGTTGTCAATAGATGAGTAAATTGAATAAAAATTTGCCCTCAATGTTTTGAACATGACTGGCTAATTCTTCACTATTTAGAAAAGCCTTCAAAGAGTATACAGAGCTGAGCATGGTGGTGCACACCTTTAACCCTCAGGGAGGAAAAGGCAGGTGGATCACAGTGAGTTCAAGGCCAGCCTAATCTACAAAGCAAGTCCAAGACAGCCAGGACTACACAGAGAAACCCTGTCTTGGGGGGAAGGGAGGCTGTTAAGAACTATATCTGTTTAAAAGCAGCCCAAATCCTAACAGGTCCAAGTAGCTTGAAGAAAGGGGATGTGTTTAAAATGCCATAAAGTAAGACCAACCCACTTGCCCAGCAGGCAGGCGTCTCGGTTGCTGGGATGCCGACCTTGTTCCACCTTTAGTGCTTTTGACAGTTCAAGTTGTATTGATATGGCCATGAGCAGGCAGGGAAACATGGGTTCCTAGAGGGTAGTTCTGACCTCTCCTTGCTCCTTGGGATCTTGCAAATCATTTGCCTGAAAATACTGCTTGGTTGAGAGCATTTGTTACATATGGTAATACACTGAATATCAATTATAATTTATGTTTTCATTTCAAAATATAAGACTAAGATAATTTATTACTTTTCATCATGGATGCTTTTAGAGCCTTACTCTTACAAAGCTGCTGTGGTATGAAGAAGGCTGGTATCGTGAGACCTGTTATTGTTTCAACAATTAAAACCCTTAGGGTTGCCCATCAGCAGTAGCTAGGCTGACTGGTCCAGCAGGCATGGTCATGCTGTAGCCATGCTGCAGGAGCTGCAGGTGTCTTCTAAAAGAAGTGATGCTGAGTCAGTCCTTGCTAACTGTAACCTCAATAACAGGTCAAAAGAATCAGTATAAATGTTCTTAGGTTTAGAATTGGTATGCAATTTCCTGAATAAGATGGTAAAAATTGCTTGCCTAAAGAGGAAAGTATATAGCCTGGTTTTTCTCCAAATGAAAAATATACTCAAGATAGATATTGATTTGAAAGCAGGACTTGACCTAATTCTAAATTATGAATGTCTTTAGGACATAAGCCAGAGAAATGTATAGTCAGCAACAAAACAAAGAATCTTCTCTTTAGTAGAAAGACAAAAACTAACTCTTTCAAGGAGCTAACTTAGGGTTTCTGTAGAGGAAAATGTTTTACATAGAGATTGAATTCCCCACATGTTCTCAAACAATGTAAATAAGTAATATGCAGAACTTTGTGAAAGTCTATTAATTATTAATATCAAGGGTTTTTAGAGCCTGGAAGTTATTCCTTATCTGTTTTTATAAAAACAACTGATTGTATAAAGAGTTATTCATATTAATGAATCAAGAGCCAGCACTGAAATAAAAATATGACTTAGTCATTTAATATTGCAAATAGAGATATATTAGTCCCACAAAAATTTATGATTCTATCAAAACCACTAATTATACTTAAAAGAGAGCATCAGATAGGTAATTTATAATTTTCTAGCTGCCAGCCCATTTCATTAAAACATTGACTAGATTACTAATTCTAAAGTAATTTCCTGTCAAACTGAATAAATTAAATTATGCTAAACATAACCCTTGTGGGTGTGTATGAAGTTTCTGCTCGGACTGCACTTGCTTGGAAAGCATAAGTGAAGTGGGCCAATTAACCAATCAGATTTTTCTGAGTCAGGCTTGCCTTTGTCTTCCTTTTCATTCTTTTCTTATCAGAGTTGAATAAATAGGAGCAGCCGCCACCTTTTCTTTCCATTCTTGCATTTGCTTCTCAGTCTTTTCTGTTACACTGGTCCTCTGGCATTGTTGGCCATAAGTTTTTATGATTAATGACATTTACCATTAGTTAAAGTTAAGACGTTAATGTCTGACTTTGTTGTTTATACAGTTTTCCATTGAGAAGTCATTCTGCGTTCCACTAATAAAGGGGAGATCACGGGAAAAAACAGACAAACAATAAAAAGGTGTTGTGTTTCAAGCCTACCACTTTAGAAGTAAAGACAGAACGATTAGGAGTTCAAGGCTTCCCTGTACTAAATGAGATGTGTTTAAAATAAATGAAATAAAAGCAGATATAAAGTAAGGTAATAGCTAAGAACTTACTACCTATAATGTATTAAAATCTGACACACATCCTTTGGATTCATCTTAGTGCTTCAACATCCCAGATGCTGCCCTGTTAAAGTAAGAGTGATAATTTAAATGCTTGGAAGTATTTTTGAAAGTGTAGAGTAGGAGCAGCAGAGGACATATCTTAGATGTGAAGGATTATTCAATATAATTATATAATGTATAGTATGATCCTTCATTTACTTTTAGAATCAAAGTCTCTTGTTGACAGTGAGCAGTCCAGTAGGAGAACTTGTTTCTGGGGAAGTGAATATACTTATTCATGTATATATTTTGAAGCATATGTTTTAGAAATGGTATATGACTTAGATGCTTACTTACTACGTTATAAGGGCTGGTTTGTTTTTAACCATTTCTTTTTCTTTAAAATGTTGTGGGTTTGTATGGTTTCCAACAGCTGCTGCTTTCATGTTGTGAGTCTTGCATTGATCAGGGAGGTAGGACCAGCTCCTCCTCCTAGAGTGATTTAAGATAGGAAGGTATCATGTATTACCCAGAAACATGGCTATTTTATTGCTATATTCATTACTTTTGCTGTGAGCCAATAGCTGACAAGAAGACAGGTAAGGGAGGAAGTTTATCTTGTCTCACAGTTTGAGGGGGACAGTCCCTCATGGAAAGGACGCCATAGTGGCAGGACTGGCCAGGCCCATGGCAGGGAGGTTGTGCAGCCGCTCCCTCACGTCTACATAGATCAGAAAGCAGGGAGAAGGGGGCTACCAGTGCCCACTTTGCTTTCTCCTTGTCTTGTTTTTGTCAGTTCTGGATTTCAGCCCATGCAATGGTGCCGTCAGCACTCAGTCTGATCCTTCCTTTGCAGTTAATGCTCTCTGTAAACACCTCACAGACACTATTTTTAAAATCCTATTTTGTTTTTTATTTATGTGTACGTTTATGTGTCTCTCTGTGTGTTCATTATGTGCACGTGTATCCACATGCCTACAAAAGCCAGAAGAAAGTCTCAGATCCCTGAGACTGGAGCTACAGGCAGCTGTGAGATGCCTGGCATGGATGATGGGAACTAACTCTGGTACTCTGAAAGAACAGCAAGCATTCTTAACTGCTGAGCACTTGCTGTTCTCTGCCTCTCTGTAGCCCTTAGGCATTTCTTTGTCCAGTGAAGTTGACAAGCACAATTAGCCATTATAATAACCAAGACATGAAACCAGCAACAAATTTAGTTTCTTACTTTGTTTTAACCAAAATTGCCTGAGGGATAAAATTCTTAATCACTGTATTTTCACCCTTAGGTAGTTTTGAAACTAAAAAATGTGCCACAGAAGGGAAAGATAAGCCAGAATTTCAGACTGGGATTCTAAGTAACCTTGTTAGTGTTGTAATGGAGAGGCCCTTGCTCAGTGTCATCTATGATATCCTGCATCTAAGAATGGGAGTGGAGAAGAGGTCCTCCCATATTCCACTAGTTCACACCCAAGACCGTTTTTTTTAGCAGCATCTGAATATAATGAATGATAGTTTTCTAGACAAAAAGAAGAGATCTACAAATAACCAACTTCCCTGCCCATCCTAGCAGAATTTGGTAGATGGACACTACTTCAGGACCATATAAGAAAGAAATCTGGGGTATGTCTAAAGGGGTTAGCCATGTTGACAGCTTTGACATTAAGGCAGAATTGTTGCTACATGTTGTCATGCAGCTTCTCCCTGACTCACCTTTGCTCTCAGTGACAGAAACATAAGAGCTGAGCAAAACGAGCTGCTTCCAGGTCCTGCCACCTTGACTGCCTGCAGTGATGGGCTGAGCCCTAGAATCATAAGCCGAGTAACCCTCTTCCCCTTAAGTTACTTTTGTCTGGGTATTTTCATCACAGTCTTAAGAAACAAAATTAAAGGGCCAAGTGTCCGTTAACCTCTAAAATAAATCTGTTTGTGTTCTTTTATGTTTCTCTCACTTATTATAGCAATGAAAAGCTAAGAAACAATACTATTCATGAACACATTATAAATAAAAATAACAATAAAATGCTAACAAAACACTGTACATATATTAATATATCAAGTAAAAGAAAATATATAAACAGGATTCATGGTTTTTAAGCTATTTGTAGTTCCTTGAACCATTTTAAGAATCAAAAGAAAATTCCACATATATTAATCTTAAACAGAGTTTTACATTAAACTCACAAACCTCAGAGGATATAAATCATCTATATGTCTATTAACCCTGTCTTCTGAACTAGTATATGAAATCAAACATGACTCAGCAGCTACCCATGGTGATTTGAATTAACTGAAGACACTAGAAACTTGCTGTGCTGCTCTGTGTCTGCATGCTAAGAACTTAGTGGCCACATGTGTAGTGGCCTCCAGTTTTGGGTAAATAGATCCAAGAGCCCTTAGCTGCTGTTACTGAGACAACCACTCTAGCTAGGCACACAGGACTATTTTATGATCATTTAGTTTTTAATCTTAAATCTTAGTAAACCATCCATAGCAATATTTCTAAATCCTTTCCACATTTCTTGAAGCCCCATATTTAAAATGAATAGAACTTATATCAGCCTCATCTCTGAGGCTCGCTCATAAATCCTTCAGCTTTTCTTATATCATATTAAATAGATTGTGGCTCTCCCCTTATTTCTTACTATCATGTGCTACAGAAGTGCCAAAAGTATACAAATACCAACACTATCATCAGGACTTAAGTAGTAGGGAAGTGGGTTTGGTTTAGTTTGGTTTAGGAGCCTCGGCCCCCTGTTCTTCAGTTCTGTGTCCAGACATTCGCATCAGCCCACAGGGATTTCTAGTATTACTGCAAATGATGCCTATCTCAGAACCACAGCATGTGTACTTACTGTCCGTAGAAACAAGAACAGGTAAGCTTTTGAGCAATTCATTTTTGAGACCCCTCCCTGCAGTAGGAAACTGTAATTCTATGTACTGATTAGTTGGTTTTTGTTAACTTGACACAGCAGAGTCATCTCAGAACATCAACTGAGAAAATGCTTATTAAACTGGCCTGTCAGCAAGTCTGTAGAGTATTAGTAACTGACATGGGAGGATCTAGCCCAATGTGGGTAGTGCCAACCCTGGGCAGGTAGCCCTGGGTTGTATAAGAAAGTAGACTGAGCAGGCCAGTAAGCAGCAATCCTCCATGGCCTCTGCTCTGTTCCTACCTTCTCATTCCGGCCTTCAGTTCACTTCCTTATGGATTATGACCACAAATGTAAGCCACTTAAACCCTCTCCTCCACAGGTTTATTTTGTTCATGGTCTTTATCACAGCAATAGCACACTCTGCATCCTAATAAAACTTGGCTTGCTTGTCTTTCAAACAAAAGATTCAGCTTTTATTGACTTTGTACATATGACACCCCTGTCTTTTGCTTTCCAATAATTTCTTCACTTAACCCTTATGAATATATTTCCAGGGAAGTATTATGAATAATGGAAACAGGCTGTGCAATGTTGTAACATTGGATTCTAAGTTAATAGAGCTAACGGCCCATGTCCTCCAGTCTTTCCTTGACTTTTCTTCTCTTTTCATTGTTTTTAACTTGGTTTAAAATATATAGCATGAAATCTACCCACATAACAAAATTTAAACTCACATTACTACTAACTATATGCACATTGATGTCAGCACATAGCTCCAGTATTTGCTTCTACATCCCTAATACTTAGACCTATTGAGCCTGAAAACCCCATTTCCCTGCTCCTTGGCCACTTACCACCACCATTCTCTGTGTTTCTGCACGTTTGTCTCCCTTTAGATACCATATGGGTACCATATGGAAGTAGAATTACATAGTGCTTACCTTTCTGTTTCTGGTTTATTTTACTTATGATGTCTTCAGGGTTTATTCTCCATGTGGCAGATGTCATCGATTTCTACCCTTATTACAGTACCACATATGGAGTTCAGAAGACAATTTATGGGAGTTGGTTTTTTCCTTCCACAAAATGGACCTCAGAGGGCAAACTCGGGTTATTGGGGTTTGCAACAAGTACCTTAGCCTGGTTAGCCATCTCATAGGCCCCGAATTACTAACTCTTTTTTAAGACTGAATAGCAGTCACTGAATTTACCTACCCCTCAGTTATTTTTACCTCTTTGTTATTATGCTTAATACTTCAGTTAGATGGGAGTGCCACAGATATGTCTTTGTGATCCTGTCTTCTCTTCTTTTAAACAAATAAGCACAAGCAGGAAGACAGAGATCCTGTGTCAATCCATTTGTAATGGTTTTTAGAATCTTTAAGCTATTTGCTTGTTTGGTTTGTTTTTCAAATGGCCATCATATAAAAAGTTTGAAATCATCATGATTTTGATTTCCCTAGTAATAATATTGATCCTCCCTCTTCATAGACCTGCCAGCTATTCATTCATCTTCTTTGGAGCGTCTGTTCCAGCCCCTTGGCTGACTTTTTAATCTGGGTTTGTTCTGTTTTGTTAGTGGGTTGAGGGGCTTCTTACATATGTCAGATTTCAACCCCTTGTTGTGACTGTTGCCTTTGCAAGTGGCATTTCAGAGTACAGCTCTTGAATTTCTCCCATGGCAGCAGGAGATTTGAATGGCACATTTCCATGGCTGCCATAGCTACTGATTCAGACTCTGTTTGACAAAATCATAATGTGACTCACATAGGCGTTCAGCTTGAAGAAACACTATCAGAGAGTGATCATTTGACATTTAAGGCTCTTATCCTAAATCAATAAAGCCATCAATACTGTCTTTAAAATTCACATTCCTAGAGATGATTCTTTTTCCTTTCTTTATTTATTTTTTCTTCTTCTTCTTCTTTCGAGACAGGGATTCTCTGTGTATCCCTGGATTCTCTTTATAGACCAAACTGGCCTCGATCTTACAGAGCTCCATTGCTCTCTGTCTCCCTGAGTCCTGGGATTAGAGGTGTACACCAACATGCCCAGCTAAGGCTTTTGTCTTTTGTTTTGTTTCATGTAGTTCATCTGCACAGTTAATGTTCAAAGTGAGAACTAGACTGGATATCTTGTTGTTAATTTGTAATACACATATGTAGTAAGTTTGGGGCCAAAGCGAATTCTAAGATGTTTTTGGCTCTTTGCTGAAAGAAGCTGAATTTGCTCTATCTACTGCCTTTCTACCATGCAGTAAAATATAGATTAATATGTGTTACAGCTGGAAATAAACAAGCTGTTAGATAATATAAGGGAGTTGCATCTATTGACACAACGCTTAGTATTTGATGGCACTCTTTGGGGGAAAATAGACTCTTTTGCCTTGCCACCTAATTTGTAGCCTGTTCCAGTGTTGAAGGTGCCCACACTTGCTTCTAAGCTAAAATATTCATATTTTTCTCAGTTTTTGTTTGTTTGTTTGTTTTGGTTGGTTTTGGTTTTTCAAGACAGGGTTTGCTCTGTGTAGCCTTGGCTGTCCTGTACTCACTTTGTAGGCCAGGGTGGCCTCAAACTCACAGAGATCCGCCTGCCTCTGCTTCCTGAGTGTTGTGATTGCAGGCGTGTGCCACCATACCCAGCCTCAAAATATTCACATTGTTAGTGCTTTCAGAGTCATTGGTTTCCAGGGAGCCGAGTAGGGCTTACTACTTAGTAAAACTGCACTTCTTCCATGTAAACTGAGGACTTGAAATCAGTATTTTTAAAATGATCGCTAACCTACAAGGCCCTGGGTTTGACTCCCAGCACAAAAAAAAGAAGACATCTACAGGAAATGATACTCATTCCATTAGCAACCTTTGCTCTGCACTGAGGCATGTAGTCAGGGCTCTGGTCTATTCCATATAAACTTCCTTTATGGAGTAGTGTGATTTGCTATACATTCAAAATGCCACTTGTTCTTGGCTATAAGTTACCCTTCCTTCCATGAAGAATGTTAAATTCCAGTGAATTGTAGCATAGGTAAGGATTTGAAGTCAGTCTGAGCTAATGTGAAGACCTTGCCTCAACAAAAGGACATAATACAAACAGAAAAAAATGATAACTGCTACACTGACTATACTAAATTCTAGCTTAGAATTCATTTCCATTTTTAATCGTTACTAATTGCCATTGTGCCTGTTATGCCAAGGCCCAGCACTAAATAAAGATTAAGCTGTAAATACAGCTGGAATGCCCTTAATTCCAGGCCCCCCCCAAAAAAAGTCCACTAAAGACAGGCACAGGTGTTTCCTAAAATGGGACTTTCCTAGAAACTTAACATTAGAACTCAAGTTCAAAGGACCTCTGGCCTGTTCCTCATTCTTTAATGTCTTCATTTAACAAACATTTGTCAAATTCCAACTTTGTTCCAGCCACTGTAGTCTACACAAGATGTATAAAAATAAGCCCTTGACCTTGAGTTGACAGACAAACATAATAGTAGAGATACATGTGTAAATAATTCATATAGCAATGATATGGAGAGATGGAGTAGGTCAAACCCAGAGAAGAACCTTGAAGAGCAGAGACTGACAAACATGACAGCTCAATTCCATCACATGGAGTACCAGTTTCTACATCATGCCTTCCAACTATAAGACCAACCATGTAACTTCTGAGATCATACTTATTACCCACCCTTCTCTTACAACCTAAATTTTTTCTGTGTTGGAATCAAAAATTATTGACTGGCACTCCCAGTCACACAGACTCCCTGACTTAGGGTTTCTATTGCTACGACAAAGCACTGTGGACAGAATCAAGCTGGGAAGGAAAGGGTTTATTTGGCTTACACTTCCATGTTGTAGTCCATCCTTGTAAAGAAGCCATTTCCTGGAGGCAGGAAATGATGCAGAGGCCATGGAGGAGTGCTGTTTACTGGCTTGCTCCCCATTGGCTTGTTCAGCCTGCTTTCTTGGAGAATCCAGACCAGCAGCCCAGGGGTATCCCCTCACACAATGGGCTGATTTCACTCCTGTTCGTTTGCCATGACAGGTAATTCTGTTTCGGTACATGTGAGTTTTATGTCTGTTCCCTCACAAATAAGTTGAGGAAAAGAAAAGCTGGGCATTAGCCATTTAAAGGGAAGAAATGAAACCATAGAAGATCAGAGTTCACAGGAAGCTTTGGGGAAAAAAGTAAAAACAATCATGGAAGAAAATGTGGGCTACTGAGCATGGTACAAATACTGCCAGTAGAGGTAGTATCAGGACACTTGGGAATGCACATGAATTCAAAGTGGCGTATAAATACATACACATTCAAAACAGCATTGAAAGTAGGTGTTAAAGAAGAATTCAAGTTGGAAAATGTCTTTGGGTACTGGGAGCAGAATAATGTATTTGAGTTCAGATTGAACCATATTCATAAAATCTTACTTTTAACTTTTCATGTCTCAGTTCTGTCATCTGGAAGTTGGCCTTGGGATAAATTTAGGAAGTGACATGCTAGGATTGGGGTACCCTAAACACTGCTGCTGCTTTGCCAGTGGGAAATTCCCAAGTTCACTCCTGATGGGAGTGGTGGTGGCTAATTCTGTATGCTTGTTTTCAGACAAAATGAATTTAAAATATCTCAATCAAATTGAGGAGAAGAAAGTAAACAGGGCTTGCTGCTATCTATTTGTCAAGTGATATTTGCTAACATTCCCTTTATTTTCTTAATTCAGAATCTCTTGTCCTTTGACAATTCCATACATGTATGCAACATATTTTGATCTTATTCACCCCAACTCTTCTCTTCAACTCCCTTCAGAACAACTCCCAACACAACTTTCAACTTCACGTCCTCCTCTTTTTTTTTTTTTTTCATAATAACCCACTAAGTGCCATTAGTGCTGCCCTACTATATGTGAGACCATCCACCAACATGGGCAGCCTTCCGGAGGCCATAGCCCTGAGGAAAACTGGCTGTTCCCCCAGCAGCTACCACCAGCTCCTTAGGTGGGGTGGGACCTCATGAGTCCCTCTCATTCATGCTGGCAGTTGACTGGCTTGACCTTCTGTGGGTAACCACAGTTGATCTAGTTTCAATAGTACAACAGTCATGTCATGCCTAGGAGACAGCATTTCTCAGCACTCTGCCTCATCAAGTCCTTTTTGGCCTTCTCTCATTATGTTCCCTGAACCATGGTACACATGTCTTCTTTAAGGCTATGGGGCTGAACAGCCACTGACGCTCAGCACTCTGGCCAGTACCTGTATGAACCACAACCCACTGCACATGCTGCCTTGGTTGTCCTTAGCTGGCAGAAGACTGCTAGCAGCAAATTTCATTAATAGTATTTCCAAAGTGCTTGCATGTTTTAAATACTCTCCTCATGTCATGTTTACTCAGTACCCTCCTCTGTACTAATTTGGAGTTTTATGATCATATGAGCAGTTTGATATAGCAAGCTTTAATATGACTAGAGTGTGTGAGAGTGGTATACTACAAATCTCCTATGTGACACTTCCCTCTGTGAGCCTGTTCTGTGAGCCATCCTGCTTCTGGCTTTCCCTGAATGTCCTCTGTCACATTCTCCTTATCCTGTTAACTTACTTGTACCTTCTAACAAACTGTGAGCACTCTAACTTGTTGACAAGGCTCTTACCACACAATCCAGAACAAAAGACCTATGTTGTAGATACTCAGCTGGTGTTGTTAAGTAATGAGAGAAAGCTTCCATTTATGTGACTCATCTCATTCTTGGCCCATGCTTAGCAGTGTACCAGTGACTGATTTAATATTGCTAAGTTGAGAATGACTTAAATATTAAGGTAAGAGTAAAAATAGGAAATAAAATGTAGCAGGAAAATATTGGTATCAACCTAATTCCAAAAGTCATCTGTAGAATGGCTCTTTTGTAATACTGAGGATTGGCAGCAATACCTCACAGATGCTAAGCGACTCTTTATCACTAAACTGTATCTCTGCCCCTCTTTTTACTTTTATCTTGAGGCAGGATCTCATTAAGTTGCCCAGGATGGCCTTGAACTTGCTCTGTAGCCCCAGCAACATTTGAACTTGAGCTCCTCCCACCTTAGCCTCCCAACTAGCTGGGCCCACACGACAGGTCTAGCAGTTTTCTCTTTCTGAAGAAAGTTCCCTTTCCTTCTGCAGAAGCAAAGGCTGGACTCTAGTTTCTGTTGGTTGTTACTACCTGCTCAAGAACTGGAAGAAGATGATGGGTCCAGGGTTCTACCTTGGCAAACTAAAGAGAGATTCTGACAAAATTGCCTTAAGTTGAAGCCAGAAAATTAGAGACACAGAGACACTAAAGCACTTGAAGATTCTGTGAGTGATAAGAGGAAAGGAATAGTACAGGCAAGGAAAGGGTTCCCTGTGTATATACTGTCCATCTCTTGGCTCACAAAAGCCTTACTTGTGATGCACGATTGTGTAATGAACAAATGGCAGACATAACACAGAGATTGCTACCTCAGCCACTTAGCACATGCTGTTTTGAGCCAATACAGGAAATGTGTTTTTTACATGACATGTGATTAGAAATAAGAAAGTTTTCAGATGTGTTAGAAAGCCTGACATAAGCTGTAGGGTGGCTTACTAAATCACATGGTCACTTAGGACCCTAACCTAGCTGTTGCTGTTTCCACATGCTACTACTCAGAATTGCATCCACTGGCAGGACCAACAAGAAAACTTCAGCAGCTCTTCAATAGTGGGTTTGCCCGCTCAGGCAAAGCGCAGGGCTCCAAGCTCTACTGCAGTATGGCTGTGGCTGAGTTTAAAAGGACAGCAAGGTTCTTGCTGCTACTATGGTTTTTGTTTGTTTTTTTCTAATATGTAAAATGTCTTCAGTCTCCTCTCAGTGCAGGAGGTAAGAACTCATCCATCTAAAGATTGAGAGAGAGCTGGTTTCAGCTTTTCTTTCTTCCTCTTTTGTGCCTCTCACAGACAGTAAAGATTGCATCCTGGAGCCGCTGTCGCTGCCAGAAAGTCCAGGTGGCCCCACCGCTTTAGAAGGGCCTCCATCTGTGCCTTGCATCTTCTGTGAAGAACATTTTCCCGTGGCTGAACAAGACAAACTTTTGAAGCACATGATTATCGAGCATAAGATCGTCATAGCTGATGTGAAGCTGGTTGCAGATTTCCAAAGGTAAGTTTTGGTTGTGTTTATAAAATAATCAAATTCTTCCTTCACTAGAGGATAGTATAGCCTACACAGAAAGTAATCTCTACTCAGATATAGAAGGTCCTGTTCAGAGTGTTTTGCTGGGTTTTTTTCTTTAATTTTTTTATTTCAGTCTTTTATTAATAAGCATGTAAATGTGATCAATTAAAACCTGGTTTTTGCTGACTTTGTTTTCTACTGAGGAGACTCCATAGTAGTTGCTGACATGGGTAATTCCTGAGAATATAAAATTTAGAGAATGTGGAAAGGCTCCATTTCACTGGAAAGTAGAGAGTAGCCTCAACATTATAGCGTCAGTGCAGACTATCTCTCAGGGCATCATAGCATGGCCAGGGAGCATCCTCAGTCTTGCTATGGCTCTTCTTAAGCAGCAGGCAATATTATTAGCAGTGGAGTAGACTGGAAGCAGGCAATCCTGTGCTAGAATGCCTTCCTGGGAGCCTCTTAGCCTTATGACATGGGACAAGCACTGGTCTCTGGTCTATCAGGCTAAAGCAGAACCTGCCTGTGACTTGCTGCCTGTTTGGTATATGAGAGACAACATGTATTTGTATTTTTTAAAGATTTATTTATTTCATTTGTTTATTTATTTATACAGTGTTCTGCCTACATGTATGCCTGCATGACAGAAGAGAGTATTAGATCATATTACAGATGGTTGCAAGCCACCATGTGGTTGCTGGGAATTGAACTCAGGACCTCTAAAAGAGCAGTCAGTGCTCTTAACATCTGAGCCATCTCTCCAGCCCTATGTATTTGTATTTTGATTACTGAGGATATTGCAGTCTTTCAACTATAGCTTCAATCTTCAGTGGGCGTTTATTCTAGTCTGAAAACTAATTATTATTTATTTATAAGATTTAACTTTTAAGAAAAGTTAAGTTTCCACATTATCTAGATTTTTAGAAAGACAGTTTGTTTGAGGTTGGAATAGCCAGCATTCCTGCAGGAGTAATCCAGCTATTCTCAGTTTCTGGTATCCTTCCCAGCTGCCAGACACCAACACGGAATATATGTGGCATGCCTTCTGTGTATATATGGGGTCTAAAGCCACTGTGTACGGTTATTTTTTAACTAGACTTTGATGTTGCCTGGCCATAGAATAGAGCAAGGAAATGTGAATGATGTGTGTCAACAACTGTGAAACTAATTTTCTTGGATATTTTCAGGACCAACACATTGTGCCTCTCCTTGTTTGTTATTCTTTATTTTTGAATTAGAGAGAAATGGTCAGAGTGGTTGTTTTTGGAATATTATGGAAACTTTGCTAAATATAATACTTTTTCCAAGATGTATTCAAATCTGTTCATTTAAGACACTTCTTAAGCTAGACATCTTCCAATTCTTTTCTTCCCCCAAGTAGCTATAACAGGAATATTAAATGGTGTGTCTTATTTTATTCAGCTTTTCTTTGTTTTAAGATGATCTCTTTACTCTTGTACCATGTAAACAACAATTGCCGCTTGTGAAGTGCAGGAAAATACAGCCATCTATCAGTGGTAACTGAAAAGGATTAACACTTTCTTCCTCTTCTGCCTTTAAATCAGAGGAATGTTTACATCAACGTTTGTCTTTTCTCTTTTGTGTTTATGTATAGCAAGATGACAGTAATAATAGTTATTAATCTCTTATTATTGGCATTAATCTTATTGTTCCTATACAGACAGAACAACCAAGTTACTTAGCCAGGTCTCAGGGCTTAGAGATCAATAAGTGAATATTGAGGACAATCACTTACTAAGTGCAGCAAATATCCAGTAAAGTGGATACATTTGATTTAAAGAAAAAGATGCATATCAAATGTAAATGTTCTCTAAAATGTATAGTTAACATGTACATTAAATATAGAATGTAAGTTCTTTCTTGCCAGAAGCCCCCCCAATTAAATAGTTTGTACTCTAAGGAAGTAAAAAATAGTTTAATTTGAATTGACCAACAATGTGTCTGAGTTTCTTTAAAGAACATTGATTATTACTGTCGTTGTTGTTGTTGTTCAAGACAGGGTTTCTCTGTATAGCCTTGGATGACCTGGAATTTACTCTGTAGACCAGGCTGACCTGGAACTCCCTGTAGACCAGGGAGACCTGTGCCTCCCAAGTTCTGGGATTAAAGGTGTGTGCTGCTACCTCCCAGCAAGAACATTTTAATATATCCAGTCTTCTTTGAATAACCTCCTATAATTTAAAGGAACTAAAAGTTCTTCTCTAAAACAGTCATTGACTATTTGTAATCTGTGTGACTTACCCAGTCTTCAGAAAAGAAACTATAAAAGGATTGGGGAAGAGACAACAGTGAAGAGCTTTAGTTAACATGGATGAACTCACTCTTCTAAGTAGTATCTTATATTTTATTTTACTCCAACAGAGTCTCACTGGGTAGTCAATGTTGGCCTCAAGCTCATATTTCTCTTACCTCAGTCTTTTAAATGCTAGGATTACAGAGATCTACCACCACTCCAGCCTTATCCTGTGTTTTATAAGAAGTAAGTTATATATATTCATATTAAACATATTTGACATTCTTTATTGAAACAAAGTAGGTATAAAACTTCCTAGGGCAGAGGAAATAAAACAAAACAAAACTGAAAATCATTCCTTTGAGGCTACTTAACAGTTACTTAGAATGAGTAGATATATGTTAATGCTTGATATTTTTTTTTTAAGTTCCATTCATTCAATGCTACTTGTATAACAACCATATCTCAAATCTTCATACTTTTACCAGTATGTGTACAAACTACAGT
This sequence comes from Acomys percivali, assembly GCA_907169655.1. NCBI lineage: Eukaryota > Metazoa > Chordata > Mammalia > Rodentia > Muridae > Acomys > Acomys percivali. The sequence continues at coordinate 137,642,677 of OU015742.1, read as the reverse complement.
GGATGTCTGAGCAGGCAAGATGTTACTACAAAGATTTTCTTATATGTGAGAAAGAGTTCCATGACATACAATTTGGCGTTCTTTTCAACAAAAGTATTTGCTGATGACTTACCAATTACTTTTATGGATTTTTAATGAAGTGTGAAATGCTATCATGACTGCCATCTCAAAAAAGATGTCATATCAGATATTTCATATGGTATATTCAGCCTGTATATATTAATAGCTATAGCTGTAACTTTGAATAAACTAGGGAATAAAGTAGGGAAATGAAGTCAACCAGTAATCAAAAATGTGTTCTAATTGGGTCCAGGGCTACAAGGGATTTGTTAAAGACTTGCTGTCATTAAGCTGTTTCTCATTGAATAGAATTTCTCCAAGTGCCTGTAATAGCCACAACAGAATATATAAACTGATACCCCTTAGTTTTGGTTAAAAACTACAAAGATAGTACTATTTCTTTAGGATATTCCTAAACTCAAATGTAAGCTTGGCCTCAAATATATGTAGCAATGAAGTTGTTTGCATTTTGTATGGAGCATGTGTTTGTGCTTTTAAGTTATATTGTGATTTGTGAGTCTGTTTTGTTTTTCTAACACATGACCTTTTATTTGCTGTCGTTACACTATCTTTAATGAGGAAAAACTCAGATTTCAACTTTCTTCCTTACTTTACCTCCCAGCACACTCCCAGAAGCTGCTTAACAACATCTCAGCTAGAGATGGGCCTGAAAAACATCATTTCTAAGATTCTTGAGTACTTGTCTGCAGAGCAGTAAAATAACTTTTAGCCAGGCTGTGTACTGTATGGCTTCTTGGCCCCATCAGGTCTCAAGCCGGCCTTAAGTTTCTGAGGTTCTGCCTGGCAGGATCTCCCTGATCTTCAGTCATTCTCAGGCCAGTAATTGCTTCCCTGCACTTGTAGCCTTGAAGTAGCTGATACAACAGAAGCACTTGATAGTATGCTTCTCGTGAAAGGTGTAGTACTCAAACATTGAAGACCTTGAAGGCTGGACTGCTGACCGTTGGAATCAGGCCATTGTTTAATCAGGAATATAGGAGCTACTTCGCACCTGCTGCCCCATCATGGAGCCCCATATCAGTAGCCAGAGCAGCTGTAATAACTTTCAGTCCCTCTGTAGGCAATTAGTAGCTGTTCCCACTGACGCCTGCAGTTACGTAGCATGCTCTTTAGAAACAGACTGCTACCTCTCATTCAGATTTCTGTATAGTTCTACATCTGTCATATGCAAAATCATTCTGTGCATCTTCCTTGGTCCCTGAAGGGCGTGGAGAAAACTCGTCAAGTATCCATTGCAACTACAATTCCAGGAACTTTCCTGCTGCCCTTTTCCAGGATTCTTGTGCAGACTGATCCCCACATGCATCTGTGTTCCAGAGACCAGGGCTGTTTGGGAACCAGAAAAGCCTATCTGGATTCTGCTTCTGCCATTCTAATCCACTATAGATACAGCTCAGTGAACAGCAGCCTATGAGGTATCCATTTGTGCTTTCGTGTTAACTGTCTGGTGGAATGAAGGCAGACTTATAGTCCCAGGACTCAGGAGACAAAAGCAGGCAGATTGTACATTTGAGGCCAGCCTGGGCTATATAGTGACATCTTCTCTCAAAAAAATGAAAACGACTTCCCTTATTCATCCACTTTGTGGCAGGTTCCTACTCTGCCATTCAGCCTTGTCTCAAACATACAGGCTCAAATAGTTCTTCCACCTTCTATCCCTTGTAGATGGGACTGTGGGCCACTATCCTTTCCTTTTTCCTTTCCTTAAATTTTATTTTTTAATAAAATGTTTTAAGTGTTACAAATGTATGTAAATGAGTTCCTTTTCTTATACCTATTGTTTATAAACACCACAACTTAAGATATTGTGCTCTACCTGCTTCATAATACTTGAGCATCAACAATAATTATTTTGCAAATGAGTAAACCAAGTCTCATAAGGGTCAGATAACTGTAAGTTCAGATTCATGTACCTGAATGCTGAATGCTGCTCCTGAGTAACACACTATTAATACGCCGCTATTAGCTTGAGGATTTGGCCACTATCATTATTTAAAAAGCATATCTCTTCCAATTTAAGATCACCCTTAAGATCTAGCATAAGAAGAAAAATGTTTTAGCTTTTTATTAGAAACTAAGTCACAGCTGGGTGTGGTGGCATACACATTGTAATCCCAGCACTTGGGAAGTCAGAGGCAGGCGATCTCTGTGAGTTCAAGGCCAGCCTGGTCTACAAAGCAAGTCCAAGACAGACAAGACTACACAAAGAAACCTTGTCTTGAAAAACCAAAAACGGAAGGAAGAAAGCGGGGAGAGGGAGGGAGGGAGAGAGGGAGGGAGGGAGGGAGGGAGGGAGGGAGGGAGGGAGGGAGGGAAAGAAATCACAATAGTTCAAAAGGTGGTGTGGTCACTAGGGTCCATGTTCTCCAAACATCTGCTTACACTGTTTCCACAGATAGTTTCCCAGGTCTGTGAACATCTTCTGAAGGTGAGCGGCCCAAGCAGATAGAGTTATCACTACTTTAACAGGTTGTTGATCCAAAATGGGATTAGCATTATATAGGACTGGCTACCCTTGTCAGGTTGGCTTAGATGCTATGTGTTGACTGTCCTCATTAAAGTGTCAAATGAGGATAATGAACCTCTTCTTGGTTTTTTATACTGCTACCTATGAGAACTTGGCCCTGAAAAGTCAGTTATCTCAGGTACCTGGACCTGCCCTATATGAATATATTTAGTCATGAACACAAATATCTGTATATTTTAGTTTGGAGAAACAATTCATGTCCTATTCTTGACATCTCTAACACGGGTTCTACCATATTTCTTTAATCCATATCACTACCTTGCAATAGACAGTTTGCTAAGCAGAACATTCCCAAAACTCTTCCTTATGTGTGTGTGTTTCAGTATGTGTTACGTATTTGTTTGTGTGTGTACAGATATGTAGAGGTCAGAGGTCAACACAAGGTATCTTTCACCATTGGTCTCCACCTTATTTTTTGAGACAGAGTCTCAGCAAACATGAAGTTCATTGAGTCAGCTAGGCTGGCTGCTCAGTAAGCTCCAGGGGTCTGTATGTATCCATGCACCTGGCACCACCTCTAGCAGTGTGGTTTACAGATGTGTGTGCACAGCTTTTAGGTGGATGTAAAGTATCCAGACCCAGGTCTGTGTGGCAAATATTTTACTAACTGAGCTCTCCTGCCCAACCCTGAGCATCTTGCCTTTCTTTTTCCCTCTCTCCCACCCTCACTTTTCCAGGACAAGATAGTCAGCTAATAGGGAGACCAGGAATAGCTGTGCAGAATAACAAGGGGTGAAACTGCTAAAGTTGGCCAAGGAAGTAATGCTTTATCTTTTTGTAGATATATGTCCCTTGTTATCTTCTTTGAGGACTCTGCTGTCCCTTCCACATCTAAGGCATATCAAAGCCAGTGAGTTAGCCACAGAATAATGATGGATCATGTGCTGCCTTTGTAATTCAATCTGAGCTAGACTTAACACTGTCATTTTTTGACCTGTGAATGAAGTCAGAATCACTCTGTAAGGAAATGTCCCTCTTTCTATGTTAAGACTGCCAAGGTAGTTAGACACGAGGAGTAAGAACTAATTTATGGCTCTGTCCTACTATTACCCTTATATGTATCCTATTCATTCTGTCCTACTATTACCCATACATGTATCCTATTCATTCTGTTCTCCATTTTTATTTACTTACCAGCTCATCTCATGGTTCTCTCTTTTTCTCACATCTCTCTCAACACAAATTCTTGTAGTCTATTAACTCTTGTGATCTAGAGACAGTCTAGATCACCACAATGGTGGCAAATAAAGCTGAAAGAAGAGTAAAAGGAAACCCGATGTGGGAGTCGCTGGCTGCTTAGAAAACCCACAGAAGTCTCCAAGTACTCTCGCACATCCTTGCAGCACTGACGTTGAGCCTACTATGGCAGACCACTGCTAGGTGCAATATCAAGCCATATTAAACGTCCAAATTCCTATTCTTTCTGTTTTCTTCCAGTATTTCAGTGAATTCCCTCTCTTTTTATGAAGCTTTGGTTCTTTGGTGTAACTTGTTTTTCTTAACTGTAATTTGTATAGTCCAATAAATTGTCAACTATAAGGTCAACCATCCTTTTCCTTTCTCCTCTTGAAGACCACATCCCCTGTGGTGCCCTTTGGTCCATGAGGTAGTGCCATAATCATCTTGTTATAATAAATAAATTGAAGGAGAAGCAGCTTGGTTGAATCATGTCATCTTACTTTGTCTTTCAGCACATGTACAGGACTGGGTTATGAGTTGCTTTTAAGTTGAGCCCATATGCTCCTTCTAACTCTGCTCATTAAGTATAAAGTGTTAGCTCAGCTGTTTTCCAAAGGCTACATTTGATTTATTTTAGGCAGAGTGTGGGCATTCAGACATTCTCTCTAATTATGCAGATGTTGGATGTATGCTGTTATCGCACCACATTGACCTTTGGGGAAGATGACTGCTCAATCTTCTCTTCACCTTATTGGTGTCATGAGCATTTGATTCTTGCATTTTTAAAGAGTTATTTATTTTTATTTTGTATGTATGGGTGTTTTACCTATATGTGTGTCTGTGTACCACATGTAAGGCTGGTGCCTACAAAGGCCAGAAGAGAACATCAGATCCCATAACTGCAGTTACAGATGCTTGTGAGTCACCACGTGGGTCCTGGGACTCAAACCAGAATCCTCTGGAAGAGCATGCCATGCCATAAACTACTCTCAGCCCCTGACTATTACATCATAAATGCATGTAAACTATTAATGCTACTTTAGAAAACTTTATTAAAACAATTCATTTAACCATGTACGGTGGCCCTTGCACATATTCTCAGAACTTCAAAGATGGGGCGTTCAATGCTAGCCTTGACAACATAGCATGTTCAAGGCTAATCTAGGCTAATGAGAGCTTGTCACAAACAAACAAAAGACTCATTTTAACTTTCTTACAAACCTGTTTATTGGATTTCAAAATAGTGAGGCATTTTCATTCCTTTGTAGAGTAGTTTGATTTTATTAAATATTTATCTCATATTTCTGCAATGCCTTACTGCCTTTCTTATCACAAATTCTCTAGCAGTTTCAGTTAACATCTGCTTTTTGGTGTGGAGGTAATTAGACATTCTGGTATGATCCTATCATTTTAAGACTTGTATTTTGATTCTCAGTATCCTTTTGAATATCATCTCATAGGTACATTTTATATTGGAAGAAAAGATTCACTGAACAGCCCATCACAGATTTTTGCAGTGTGATAAGAATCAACTCCACAGCTCCATTTGGTAAGTGCATGTCTTGACCATCCACAATTCAGAAAACTAATCTCACTCTCTTAAATTGTGCTCTCTCTTGTTTGCATGATAGCTGAAATTAAACTGATGTGTTTATTTTGCTTTACTTAAGTAATTCTACATCAGAGCTCTATACCAGATACTAATAGACATGTACAGTGTGTATGTGTGTGTGTGTGTGTGTGTGTGTGTCTGTGTGTGTCTGTGTGTGTGTCTGTGTCTAAGCCACCAGCCAACCTTGGCCTCTATTACACTTTACCTTATTTTCTGAGGCAGTCTTTCCCTGAGCCTGCAGCCCAATTGTCATAACTACCTGGCTAGCAGATGCCAGGGATCCACCACCCCTGGGCTTTTAAGTGAGTCTTCAGGATCCAAACTCAGATCCATTGCTTCATAGCCACACGGTTTTGGGTGGTGGCAGTGGTGGGTGGTGGTGGTTTCTTCTCCCAGTTTTTTCAAGACAAGGCTTCTCTCTGTGGCTTTGACTGTCCTGACTCACTTTGTAGACCAGGCAGGCCTCGAACTCATAGTGATCTGCCTGCCCAGCTTAGCCACACAGTTTTTTAAAACAGTAAATACCCCTGGGGGCGGGTGTGAGGGGCAGAGTCTCTTTTCTCATTTTTGTCCTGGTCTCTCAACAGAAGAACAGGACAACTATTTTTTGTTATGTGATGTGTTACCAGAAGATAGAATCCTCAGAGAAGAGCTTCAAAAACAGAGGCTGGTAAGAATTTTAAAGTGCAAGTAGTGTGTTAAACACACACACAAATCATTCCTATTATTCTCTTTTATCACTTTTATTTAAGGAAAATTTCAAACATATACAAAATAAGACTACCTACATGTCTTAAAACAGAAAATAGTATTCACTTGACTGAAAGCTGAATTATCTACTAGAAATGCAGAGAGGATAGAGGACGCTTGACTGAGTTTTCCTCAACATAAAACGTATTTCCTGCCCCATTACATGGAAGCTTCAGGTTATTATGACTGGTCCTCCTTGGAGAGTTGGCAATGATTACAAGATATCTTTTGTATATAAAGAACTGTTTCAATCAATAGTACGGATCTCTGGGGGAAAAGTATAAAGCAATCAAATGAGATCGCACTCAGAAAAATAACTTTTTTTTTCTTTTTCTGGAAAATGAATAGATTTTTTTAAAAAAACTAAAATCTGCCAAGACAATAAAATAAAGGCATGTTTCCATCATACACTGGGACTCTCAGTAGTGTTTATGCCCTTGGTCCATAAGAACCAAGGGCTCCTATGGACCAACTCATTCCACCACAGTTTGCTAGCTGTTCCCTTACATTGCTATCAGTTACGTTTTATCAAGCAACCACCTCCTGTCCCCTTTATTAATCTGTTCCTGTATAGTTTCTGGAAAATAGAGTATAAGCCAACCAATTGGCCTTGCAACATGGGACATGGAATCTGGCCTCTGTGAATGAATTCAGTGACTTGAGTAAGGTCAGCTCCATAAGAAGTGCAGACAGTCCCCCCATGTGGTGTCTGTGCTTCTGAGCCACATCAGTGACTGCTTGCGTGCTCACTGTTCCTTAGGGTTCATGCTCTCGCCCAAAAAACTGAGGAAAGCATCAAGTTAAGCACTGAGTTTACGTGCCATCTTGTGGTTTGTTCTTAGTTCAAAATGACTCTGTTTGTTTATTATGTGTTTGGGTTTTTTAATTTCTCATTTGCTTTTAAAGATGGGGTCTTGCTCTGTACCACAGCCTAGTATCAAACTCTCACATCTGCTACCCAAATGGTAACCACCGTTCAATGTCACCTTCTGGTTTCTTTCAAGAAAAGAACTAATCCTGTCTTTAAATGTTCCTCCGTAGTCACTGCTGTTTCAGTGTGAAAATATGAGTACTTACAGGTTTATGGAGTATGTATGAATTAAAACAATAGCAGTAGATTTAAGGTTAGAACAGTTTGTCTTTTTATACTTTCTTTGAAACCTCTCCACACCCTGATTTCTTGCCGTGTGTAGGATTTGCAAGCTCCCAGTTGTCTTTGTGCCAGAGTGTGAGTCCCATTTGACCCTTCTTTGAAATTGTTTTTATTTGTATTCTGAAGGAACAACCGAGTTGAACAAAGTTCTGGGTGGAGGATTTGGGTAGCTTTCACACTACCCTTAGCTTCCTGTTAGAAGGCTTTTCCTCCATCTTTGTTCATTATCCTATGTCTTATATGTCTGCTTTGCTGTCCTCCAACAATTGTTTTACCTCTTTTGTTTTAAATAGTTAAAGATTCCACAAGATCTCATTCAGTGCCTGCACTCCAATAGCACCACTGTGCTGAAGGCCTGACTCTGATGGAAAGTAGGCAGAGCAAACCCACCCGGGCTCACTACTTAACCCAGGTCTAAATTCCCCAGGATCAAATGTTGCTATGTTTTTTTCTTATCATCAGCATCTTGTTTAATATGATTAAAAGTGGAGCCTCCTTTCCCTGAGCCAGAGCTTACTAGTCACCTGCTGTCCTTTCCTCGGTTTGAATACCAGGCATTCTAGCTACTTGTATAGCAGAGTATGAAAACCCTGCCCGTGGGGAGCTGATGCTCAGGTGGAGATCTTACTGGTTGTACTTCCACTCAGGTATATTGGATCCTTTCATCAACCAGGAACACCAGCCCCACCTCGTTTCCTTAGATATGTATTCTGTAGGGCATTATTTGAATGCATACTTTCTGAATATTTTCCCTGATGCCATCTGTCAGAATTGATGACCTCTTCTAAGTTTTAATAACATGCTATTCTCTTAGCCTTTTCAATTACAATTAGTTCTTTAAAAATCTGTTTTCTTGTGGCAAGACACAGTGGTGTACACCTTTAATCCCAGCACTAGGGAGGCAGAGGCAGCCAGATCTCTGAATTCTAGGCCAGCCTGGTCTACAGAGTGAGTTCCACGACAGCCAAGACTACACAGACAAACCTTGCCTTTAAAACAAACAAACAAAAAGAATCTGCCTTCCTTGATTAATCGGGTCCTTCTGAAGGTTTAGGGCTGCCAGTCACTTCTTCATGTTCTCTAACCCTGAAGGTGTTGATTTGCTGCCTCCATAAAGCCATATAGTCAAATGTGCCTGAACTTTAAAGGACATAGAAAAGAGCCAAAGCCGACTTACTAGATCAATGGGTTATATTTTTTCACTTAAAGATAAAAAACAATCTCCTTTCTATTTGCCGATAGGAGAAAATACATGACATTCATAAGCTCTCAGTAGGAGGGCAAAGCTTCACCAAACTGAGAGGACTGAATAGATTTTTCTTACACCTTTGGTTGTGAGCCTCAACTTTAAAAGATGAGCCATCTCCGCAATCCAGGGAAGGGTTTTTCTAATCACTATTAAAAATGACAGCTTGTGACAACGCTTATGACAACTATAAATAATTTATGAAAATTTTAACCTGCGTAGCAATTTGATCCTCTAGAGAGAAAGTGTGTTTTGTTTTTAATCCTATTTCATATATCCCACCTCACTCCAGAATAAAGCAACAAGATGAAATTACATGTCTCCCACTGAGAAGATTTTTCATCCCACCGTACTTTTCTTTAGAGATTTTTAGTAGAAGATAGTATTATTGTATATCAATCACCTTAAATTAAAATATAAATACATTCCTATAGCTTTCTTACACAATGGCTGTCTTTGTAGCACATTGCAAGTTCTAGTACTGCATTTAGGGAATAAAAATTCCCTAAATAAGCATAAAATTACATTTTCTGGTGAGTAGAACATGCTTATTAACAGCTCAGCAGGGATCGAGTTAGCATGAGTGGCCACTGAATGATTTTAACCTTTGGATTATTTAAGAGTTCATTGGTAAACAAATATAAACAGAGCCTAAAAAAATATTCATCTGCATTCTAAAGTTTACCATTTTGAGCTTGTTCTTCAGGTGCCTAAAATTTACAACTTTTTCATATGTTCGTTCACTGCATGGACTTGGGAAGGCGGTGTTATTGTTGCTACTTTGATAGACAGACAAGGTCAGACAGCTTAGGAGTGGTGTGCAATTGTGGCTTTCAGTGAACCAATTGAAGGAAAGCAACTTGAACTGTTTTCTAGCCCTCAGAATCACTCACTAGGCTAGTCGTGGTGGTGCATGCCTTTAATCCCAGTGCTTGGGAGGCAGAGGCAGGCAGATCTCTGAGTTCAAGGCTAACCTGGTCTACAAAGCGAGTTCAGGACAAACTTACACAGAGAAACCCTGTCTCAAGAAACAAAAACAACAACAACAAAAAAGGATCACTCACTTTGCAACTCTAGCAAGTTTCATCTCCCTCCCTAAACAAATGCTTCATTTTTCATTTGGCATTGGTTAGAAAAGAGCATAAATACATATGTAAAGAAATAAAGTGTGTTTTCATTGGGAATTTTTAAAAGGAAATCTGATTTATTTGTTTCTTGAGTCATCAGTAAATGGGAATTTTATTTCCTTGGACCTAAGCTTCTTATATCTTCTTTTAAAACATGACTTTGTTTTCAGAGTCTCTCTCTCCAATAGAGAGCATGGGGCTGCTGCTGACCCACAGGCTACCCAATGAGTCATGGCTCATGCAGACCATACTATTCTGAGACAAGCCACACTGATAGCTCTCTTTCCTCTGTGGCCAAAAAGACAGGCATTTCCAGCCTGTTCAAGCTACCTATTCAGTCTTTAAATTCTTCTTCTTACCTACACTAGATTATGTTATATATTTACTAAAGACAGGATACTGGCTTTTTACCTTTCTCATATCTTTAACTCTTCTATTTTTCTATTATCCTATACATCTACTTTTTTATGATGATAATCTGTTTCTTATGAATTATTACATTTTTTGGTTTTGTTTGTTTTTTGAGTTCTTCACTCCACAGGCAGGAGTAAGACATCTTGCTAAAGACTGCATTGTGCCCACAGGTCCTCTATGCTCACCTATCATTAATGAGATTACAGACATGCACCACCCCTGGATCTAATTCATTTTTTAAAGACATTCTGCCTGTTGTCCCTTCCTCGCTCTTGAAAAGCAGCCTGGTGGGCCCCGCTAGGCTTTGCAGTAAGCAGATGGTTTCTGACTCTGCCGCTCCAGCTTTAGGAAGGATGAAAGGAACTGATGCTTTGTAATAAGGTGGAATAGGCCAGGTGTGGTGGTGCACGCCTTTAATCCCAGCACTCGGGAGGCAGAGGCAGGTGGCTCTCTTGTGAGTTCAATGCCAGCCTGGTCTACAAAGAGAGTTCCAGGACAGCCAGGGCTATTACACAGAGAGACCCTGTCTCGAAAAACAAAAAAATAAAATAAAATAAAAGGTGGAATAGTGGTCTAATAAATCTCATGGATTGGAGAAGTAGGCATCACCCAGTTAAGTGTCCCTCCAAGGGGTGTGGGTATATCTGTGGGGCAGTACTTCCCTAGCATGTGTGAAAATACAGACTTACTCCCTAGCCATGGAGAGGAAAGAAGGGGACTTCCTGCCTTTTTTGTTTGGCTTTACTTACTTGTTCACTGACATGAGTGTTCTTGTTTCTAAAGATGCTTTGATTTTTATAACAAGGATGACCAATGGTATCATATGCTTTCCTAAAAATAATTAAACTTGCCTTTCTCACCATTTTTTGGCAGAAGTGGTAAGTCATCCTGCCTCTGGTGTGCTTTGCCTTGTATTATATACCTTTTATGAGAAATTTTGCTCAAGCCATCAAATTCTTGCAGATCACACTTTCCTAGTACCATTTAGTACCTCTGACACTTGAAAGGAATTCTGTGGGAATGGGTTTGCAGCTTTCTACTGAGTCGGAAAGCTTCGAAAATACTGAGGTAGGTTACAGATCAGCTCCACTCCAAGATTAGCTGTGGCTTTGTGCCAGAACCTCTACTCACAACTGATTTGTGATCCACTGACATTTACTCTTAAATTAGTGACAATTGCTGTGCTTTTCTGATGCTTGCATAGCTGGTATTACACATAAAGACTGTGATAAGAAAAGATACGTTTTGGCTAAGGACATGCTCAGAGGTTAAACACATGCTGTACGGGCTCAATGGCCCCAGTGCAATCCTTGGAACTCACATAAGGTGGAAGGAGAGAACCTCATGCCTCTAATCACCACCATGACATATGTGTATGGATAAAATGAAAATACCATATTCCTGCCAGAAGAAATAAGAAACAGCAGAAAGACCAGGAGGAGATCGTATTATTAGCCTACCTCCAGTTTGAGACCATTGGAAGCCAGTTTCAATAGTCTATATAATGTCACCTATTCGTATCCTAAAGCAAGAAGAGCTAAAATCCAGACTCCTTGGGAATCTCAGAGAATCTGGTACTTGCCTCTCATCTTCTCTTACCATGCTCCACACAGCATGCTTACCCACTGTGCTCCAGCCATCCCAGGTGTGGCCCTGCTACCCACTTACCCCAGGCTCTTCCTTCTTCTGTGCTCCACTTGTTGCTGTACTGCTGTCAGAATCATATGGCTTCTCTGAAGAGAGGTTTTGGTATCCAAGTATCTGACACAGCACTGCAGACATGCATAAGTGCCTAAAGAAGACGAAGATACAGAGTGATTCAAGCAGTTCACTGAAATGATTTAGGAAAAGAAGCTTCAATGAAGAATTAACTTTTATTATCAGCTCTAATGTTGTGGAGAGTAGACATTTATATTGATCAGTTAATTTATTAGAAATTCTTGCTGGGTAAGAAAACTTATTTGAAGTGAACACTATGGCCAAATAGAAGTCATGGACTGCAATATTCTGACATGAAAATTCTGATTATCCTTGGGAATTGTTTTGCTCAATAAATGGCATTTGTTTTATTCTATTCAACTATCCGAATCAACTGTTTTCATCAAAAATCAAACAACACACCTTTTTTTCTATGTGTTCTCCCAAATCCATTCATTCACCTGTGTCCTGTAAGAAGGGACATGGAGAATAGGAATTATGCAAACATCTCTGCCCCTCTCAGCAGTAAGTAAGAGCTGAGTTAGCTCTCTCCGTTCCTTGGTACCAGTGTTAGATAGTTATTCAGATGTCTTATGAATGTGGTTTTTGTTTTCTTAGTTAGCTTTTTTATCACTATGACCAAATATGGGAGAGAAAAATTCAAATGAGGAAAATTTTAACTGTGGCTCAGAGTCAGAGGTATCCATCAGTTCATGATCTGTTGGCTGCATCTGGGCATCACAGCAACAGAATGGAATGAAGGAAGAGCCTGTTCACCTCAGGATACAGGAAGGGGCCAGGTTAAAGATGCCACCAAGAACCTGACCCCCAGGAACCTACTTCTCCAGCAAGCACCAACACCTAAAGCTTCTACTACTTTCCAAAGGAACACCATCATTTGTGGAGCAAGCCTGAAGTCAGTGTTTGAGCCTTTGGGGCCACTTTACATCCAAATTGCAATGCTTTCTATCCTGAGCCTCCTTTTTATATTCACATCTTTAATAGGGTGAGGCATGTGGAGGTCAGAGGACAACTTTTGTAAGTTGGTTCCTTCTTAGACCATGTGGGGCCCAAAAATTGAACTGGAGTCATCAGGCTTGATGGCAAGCACCTTTACCTGCTGGCTCATATCGTGAGTCCTCTTTTCTGAACTTTTACTGATGGCTCAAAAATTTAAGAAAAGCCTAATATTCCTTTTTTTTTTTTTCTGATGTACTTGTTTTTATCTTATTCTATGAGTGTTACTTGGCATGTACTTATGTGTACCACATGCATGTATGATGCCCATGAAGATCATTAGATGGCATTGGATCCCTTGGATTGGAGTTGCAGGTGTGAGCTTCCATGTGGGTGCTGGGAACCTACTAGGGTGCTCTGCAAAAGCAGCATATGCTCTTAACTGCTTACCCTTCTCTGCAGCCTCCCTACCCCTTTCCCAACCCCAGCCCTACACCAGTTCTTAACTAAAGAACTGATTCTTCTTCAAGGTATTTCCTCAGGAAATTCCTGGATGCTTATGTCTATCTCCCTTTTCTCTGGTAGCTTATTTTGTAGTCTTTAATAAACACAAAATAAATGTCAGTTGGACCTTTTCTGGACCTAAAAGAGCACAGGGCTCTCTAGTCCTTGTCTGCTTCCCTCTTGCACTCATCTGTCCACCATATTGTGGACAGACCAGTTCACCAGTTTCCTACCTTTGAAAAGAAAAGGCCTTCATTTTTATAAGTATTTTAAAGATAAAATTTTAAAATAATAGAATTATTTAAAACAAACATATGTATAATTTTCTTGAATGTTTAAGTAAAGTGAACAAAAGTTGTTTGGCAAACTACAGATTAGTTATTTCCAGCAGTTTTGTGTGTGGCTTCTACACCACAGAACACTGTGTGATCTAGAGGAAGAACTAAGGATAGTAGGCCATGGCTCCATAATTTTCTCCTCCTCCTGAGCAGCAGCAGGCCTGTGCTTTGTATTTGCTTTATCTTTCTCCCAACAGCTTAGAGTTTCTGGTTTAGGTGCTAGAGAATGGTACCAGGAAGTCAACTGGCCTTGGGACCTGCTCACTAGTGGAAAGCTTTTGTTCATATCTCCTTTCCACACACCCAAGACTTAGGAGGAAATATGGAAAAGTTAGAGGAATATGTGGAAGAGTGGGACTACTTTGTGTCTAGGACTCCCACCTGGTGACAGCCATTGAAGTTTGGGGCAGTTAGAAGCTTCAAGAGGCCATGAAGTCACCTTGTCCCAGTCCCATGTTTCCAAACAGGATCAATCATTCCTTCTTTTTACAATGGTGCTTAAGTTTCAGCAGATGCTACAGAAGAGGTTTTACCATTTGATGATGCCTCTAGGAACATTTGTGTAAATACCACTGATACACCCTACTTCTATATATTTCTGTGTGTGTGTGTGTGTGTGTGTGTGTGTGTGTGTGTGTGTGTGTGT
>OU015742.1:137603132-137628435 GCA_907169655.1 Acomys percivali | reverse complement strand
TGTGTGTGTGTGTGTGTGTGTGTGTGTGTGTGTGTGTGTGTGTGTGTGTGTGTGTGTGTGTGTAGCCTGTTTCCTCCTTGTTAGTGTATTTGTTCATGTCTGGTACATAGAACTAGGTAAAATGACAAAGTTCTATGTTTAATTTCTTCAAGAATTATATATTTAGTATGGCACCTTATAGCACTTTGAAATACCTCACATTTATGAAAATAAATGATTAAAAAAAGAATTCATTACAGTTTCATTTACTCCCATGAGGCCAAACATGACGTGTTCCCTGGTTCTTGTCTCCTTGGGACAGACCCATCAGTGTATCTGCTTGCCTTGTGATATCTGCTCTTTGGACTCAAAACAAGTCATATCTTTTGGTTGGGTTGGGTTTTTTTTTGTTGTATTTTCCCTGATTTGAAGAAATTCTCTCCAGGCTTTCCTCATCCTTACAGAAGTGAGGCAACTGCTCTCCCTTACTGATTGACAAAGCACTGCCTTTTTCCTGTTGTGGCCATTATAAATGCTTTTTTGCTTTTGTATGTGCACATATGTGCGTGCATGTGTACATGTAGATTCAGATTTTAATAAACATAAGGCTAATTCTGAAAGGGAAATCAAAATGGCACTGCTTGCCTCTGTGGAGTATGAGAAAGTAGAGCAGAAATCTTTTTTAGACTATAGTCTCCCTTCTGGTGGCAGGATGGAGACCTCAGCAGCTGATTAAACATCAGCCTAGCAGGTGAAAAAATTCACATGGAGAGGAGAGGGGAAGGGTCCTTCCAGTTTCCTCTTCTGGCCTACATCAAGGTGCCTGATAGGAGCCCTTTCTCTGGGAGCATTGCATCCAGCTATAGTGATGTAGTCATGTGTATGCTGTGGCTGTCTTTTCAGTTCCGTGAGCTAAGACGTACCATTACTCTAGTTTTGCCTAAGACAACTCACCTGACCAACTTCTTAGAAATAAATTCTAGAGCTACTATTATTTATTACTATTTTTATTTGCCTTTTAACCAACTTTTCAATGAGAATCCTATCAATCAATTTCTAATTTAGTTGTCTCCATTGTACTTTGCCAGAAATTTACCTTTGCAACACTCTATATGCTAGCAAAGTATGTCACTCACTGCCAGATAATTTTCTGATGCCATCCAATACAAATCAGAAATCTTACTGAAAATATGACCCATGTTTGAAATTGTGAGGATGATATATAAAGTATAATTCTGAAGGCTTATAATTGGTATTGAGAGGGTATGATGGTATTTAGAAATTATTGCTTTTGGTATACCCCTTCATCTACTAAACAGCTAGCTCTCCTCCCTCTTACTCTTAGTAGGAACATGTGACAAAACAAAAACACTCAGGGAACAAAAAAGACAAAAGTGCTTGTCTACCCTGAAAGTGCTTAACTAGCATGCTTGAGACCATGGTTAAATCCCTGGTGTTGCATGGACGTAGGAGAGACTAGGATCCCAAAGTTTCCTTCTAGACCATGCCTCCAGTGCCCTGAAAACATCCTGCTAAGTACTACCACTTAAAGTTTATACCAACTTGAGTAGTACCAGCCTGGACACCAGCCCAGTAACACAGGAACCTTTGGCAGAAACTATAATCTAACCATAATAAACTTTTGCAGTACCCATCTCTAGGCTCATTGTTAGGACCCCCAAAACAAAACACAGTTTAGTAAGAGAAAAGCATAGATTGTATGTATAAATGTTTTTATTTCTTCAGAAGCTGGGACAAGATGAGAGCAGTTCCCACCTCTTTTTAGCTCTTTCTGAATTTTGCTGGCTGATTCTACCCAGCTTTTCTGGCCTAAACTTCTCTCCAAGCTAACTGATTGAAACTGGCTTTTCTTGGATTCTGACTGAGTTGTTCTTCCTGGCCTTAAACTAATTCTGGCAATATGTTTTACTATTTTGGCTCCTTTTCATTCTCTGGCTTGTCCTGACTTCATTGTGTCTTGCTTGTTCTCTCGGTAACCTGTCTCTATAAAACTGTCTGAGTAATCAACTCTGAGTAAAAATATCTCCTCTCTTTCTCTCCTTGCACTGCTATTGAGTAGCCTCTCTTTCCTGTCCTGTTCTTATGAGAGTTGGGTGTATTTTATCTCTGACTCATTCCATCAAATCTTTCTCTGATGTATCACTTTGCCTGCCCCTCAATTAGATATCACTTTCAAACATGACTGTTTCCTTCTATAAACTAACCTTACCTTCATTGTTTGGGACTAAAGGTGTGTACTAAGGGTATGTCTTCATTTCAACCAGATCATACTGTACTCCAGAGCGTGTCTGCATTCCAGCTGGATCACCTAGAAGGATATGATCCCTGGCCAGAGCAGCCATGTTGCTGGATTAAAATTCCTCTATATGTGCCGGGCACGCCTTTAATCCTAGCACTCAGGAGGCAGAGGCAGGCTGATCGCTGTGAGTTCAAGGCCAGCCTGGTCTACAAAGCAAGTCCAGTACAGCAAAGGCTACACAGAGAAACCCTGTCTCAAAAAAAAAAAAAAAAAAAAAATTCCTCTATATGTATAGAAGATAAGCTTCACTTGATATGAGAGCCCTCATAAGGAAATGCAGACCCAAAGAAGAGTCTGGTCAGTAGGTCAGAGTTCACTAGAAGAAGAGAACCAATGGATTGACTATATATTGAGGGGGGGCTTTGTTAGACTGGCTTCCAGGGGCCATCAGAGTAGTCCAACAGTGCTTGTCTAGCATGGGAAAGTTTGAGAATGCAGCAGCTCATCCATTGTATTCCATACTGGTCTTTGGTGTGTGGTCATCATATATCTGCAGTGACTTCCACACTGGCTGTCCAAGGTTAGGCCAGACTCATAGGTTAGGTACACAGTCCTCCCATTCTGGCACCAGCTGCCTGTGGGCCCAACCCCTTTCTCTTCTGATAAGCTGGCTGCAGATTCCGAGGTACCCACTCTTTCAGAGTCAATTATTGGTTTTAAAAATTACCAGGACCCAGGAAGATACTGTTTTATCATTACAGCAGTAGGAAAAATCAGAACAAGACAAGTAGACTTTGAATTCAAAGCCTGGGAGATTCCCTACTTCAGAGCTCTCACTGTCCCTTGAGAGGTGTTATCCTCCGGGTACATCTGCGTATGTGACTACTAGGTGTCTCTGACCAGGAAATCTTCCTCAAGGATTGGTTGGAGTACAGGGATCTGTTAAATCATTGACCACATCCAACAGTCATGTGGCTCAGAGACACAACCCACTAATCACATGGTTGGTTTTTCTGGCTTAGCCAGCCAGCCATCATCCTGAGTCATGTGTTTTACATAAGTAATCAGCTGTAAGCAGAGGGCCTACTGAGTAACAGACTAACTCAGCCAGGGGAAATTCAAAGTGTTTGTAAATTACCTCCTAAGAACAAGTGAGAATGACCAATCAAATTCCCTATTAGCCAGGCATGGTAGTGCATGCCTTCATCCCAGGACTCAGGAGGCTGGATCTCTGTGGGTTTGAGGCCAGCCTGGTCTACAAAGTGAGTCCAGGACAGCTAAAACAACACACAGAAACCCTGTCTCAAACAAACACATTCACTATTGTACAAACCTCCTACCTGGTCTGTCACCCTTTTCTAAAAAGGCTAAGAACCACATGTGGGGTCACCTACTAGGGAGGGTGCATGTTCTTTTTGTTTTTATTTTTATTGTATGTGCCCATTTTCCTACTTTTCCTCTTCTTTTATCTCCCAACTGTGCCTCCTTGTCTTAAGCTAGCCGAAAACACTTACTAGACTAGGTGAAGGCATTAAAAAACCCAACACCTTGTAGGTGATCCCTGGCTCTAGGAATGAAAAACAAAAGGTTCCATTGGGCCACTACCACAATTGTGCTAGGAAGGTGGTCTGTGCTAGACAATGTCCCTGTTTGTCTAGTTTTGTTAATACAGCCATTTCCTTTACATTCCTTATTTTAAATATCAGGGTTCTGTTTTGTTCTGTTTTTTCCTTCCATTAAAATATTTTCTAAATGGTTGTTTCCTACATTGACTGATATTCATTCTTACAATTTTTACTCCAACTCACATTTTCCTTTTCTACCTCAGTGTCAATTGCCTGTGACTCTGCACCTGCAGCTTTATTAAAGTTCCCTGTGTTTCCAGCTTATGAATAAAGATGAAAGACTGCACTGACCCCTTTGCTACTCTGTACCTATGAGACAAACATATAGCTTGTTATTATGACTCATTGCCTAATGTATAAGCTGATCTTGAATTCTTACCACTATGGTTCTTACTCAAGCCAATTTTATAATGAAAATTTCATCTCATTATACCAACTGCTCTGAGAAACTCAAACATATAACATCTGTGACATTCACTTCATCTCTCTACTCTGCCATCCCACAAATAAAGCCTAATATACAGCCCAACATGAAATTTCTTCGGAAAATAAAAGCACAAAGCTAATGAGCTTTGATTTGCACTTGTGTTTGATACTGTATATTGATTCCTGATGTTATCTTTTTGTTCATAAAGCACACTAAGCATATGCTACAACTGATTGTATCAGCTGCTAAGATATACAGAAAAAGAATGAGAAGAGAAAGGGGAAGAAAATATTGTTGAAATTAAGAGGTTTTTTTTCTATACCCACTCTAGCTCCCAAATATGACACAAAGACCTGTTATATTTATAATAAGCTTCAGGTACCACAACTGTGCAGATATTGATCTGTGCTAGCCTGGTCTACTTCCTAGCTGTGTACCACTGTCCTCTAGTCTCACCCTGTCTGTCTCTACCCCATCCTTGTCCCCACAGCCACTCCTCCATGGTGACCTCCTCCTCATGGCATGATAACCTTCCCTTTCCTCCCTTCTCCCTGCACCTGGAACCTCCAGACTGGGAACAGAAGTCCCACCCACTGTCTCATCTGCCCAGCATGGACTCATCAGCTTCTTTCTTAACCAATCAGAGAAAATTGTGGAGTAATTTTTACACAATGTTGAGACAAGAGATTTCTCATTAGCAATGATAATACCAGAGTCTGTTAGCATTCGCTAACAAGCGAATATACAGAGAGACACCTTAATATCATGTGAACGAAGGTCAACTCTACGAAATACACTTTTCTTGCTATCCCAAGTAGCTGTTGCTGTCCACCATGATGCCTGGTCAGCAGCTGGTGGCACATTTGTTATGGAAGACAGAGACGCAGAAATTAATGCTTCATTTGGGTTTTGAATGTTAGGTGGTTTGGTTTTGGGTTCTCGTGCACTTGTATAGGCCTGGTGCAATAAAAGAAGTGGCATTATGTCTGCAAGTTATTTTTAATTGAGCCAGAAAATAAATACATACGGATATAAGCTGTGTGTAGAGTTGGGGGTGGGGCTTAGAGAGCAAATGTTCATAGCTAACAGACTGTCAGAAAACCCTGCTGCTAAGGTCACAGTCTGCCATTACTGGAAAGCTCTGAGCTCAGTGAAATGGAAGACTCCCTTTGTCAGCCAGGCGCCCTCTTTTCTGCCTGATCTGAGGAGCCTGAATCCCCACATACTCTACCTGAAGAATGTCATGCATTTCTTAGGGAAAGTACAGGTCTAACTCCTTTCTCTAGACAAAACCTGTTGAACAAGACCCTGGGATTCCTAGAAGGCCTCTCAAGCTAAAGAGGCATCTCAGTACCTTAGGCCATCAGCCTGTGACATTCACCAACCCTAGATTTCCCACCTCCAAATTCACCCCTAATAAAATTGATCTGCCTCTCTGCATCTGATCCCAGAAGGTTATTTACGTATGTGTTCACGGGCCTCCATTTCTGCTTCTTTGTTCTGGAGAACTGGTGACCCAGGAATGAGAAAGACCCACAGCAGACATTAAGCATAGGAATTTCATTGTACTATTCTTTTAAATTCTCTGTTGAAAAGAGTGCATAATTTAAAAAAAAAAATTGAAGACAAGATAAAGTAGTAAGAAGTTAAGGGAAAACCGCTTATATTAAAATAAACTCTCACTTAGTAATTCATGCAGCATGACATATCCATGTTAGCAAAGCCAATTTAAGAACACTTTTTTCTTAATTTACTGAATTAATAGCAATAGATAATCAAAACTATTATAGAAAAGATAGCATTGTGATTTAAATAGTTATATGTTTTATTTTACATATAGGTACTATTTGAACAAAAGAATGTATCTTATTTTGTGTTTCTATCTTAAGAAATGTGGAGTTGGAAAAAAAAGAAATAAGGAGCATGTCCTTTCAGTTTAGCACTCCCAAGAGTAAAGCCTTGTAGAGCAGATGCAGACATATCTTGACACTATTATTCAGGGGATTCTTCCCAGTGCTAGGGTTGACTCTAGGACCTTGAGATATTAGGAAAGCACTCTACCAGAAAGCTACACTACAGTTCCATTTTTAATAATTAAAAAACAAATTAATTAATAGAAATAAATAATAGCTGTTTTGTGCCAATAAACTTAGCTTCCTTAATGATTACAATTGGTAGTTACCACTCTACTTCATTTCCTCATCTTGACCTTATACCTCCTGTTTTGCTCAGAAAGCCATCTACCTTAGGAGTGTGTTTTTATTCATTTAAAGTGCATGCTATTAAAGTTATGTATGTTATAGTAAAAATGAAAACTAGTAATCTTAAGTACATAACAATCCCTGAAGTAATGTAAAATTCTCTGTGTCTCTTAAAACTTTGTAAACTGTCTATTATGACATGTTTGAAAGCAACAGAAAAAATAACTTTAGGACTTTAAGAGTCATAACAACAATCCCTTTTCTTAGGATAGTTTCCTATACAGACATTTCTTATCTTGAAACAATTGCCAACCTGCTGTGAGCTCTTCAATTTACATTCCCTGCACCAAATACAACACTCCTCAAAGTAAATAAAAATATTCCCCAGCCAGATGTGAGTGATATGGCCCAGGAACCCAGATCCAGAATGCCCCTCAAAAACACACATTTTGTGTGCAAGTAAGTTCATGGGCATTTTGTAGTTTTGGAACAAAAAACTCATAAATCAAGGCATTTTTCCAATACATTAGTGGAAACTGGGCTCCAGCAAAGCCAGGGAATCTCTGTCATAGGTTGCAGGTGCTGTCTGGCATCATTCTTACCTTTTGGATGATGGGGACTAGGACTCTGTTGATGTATCACAAAAAGTTGTACCTGGCAGGCACAGTGGTGTTATATCAGACATGGAAAAGGCTCTTACGGGACCTGAAAATAGCACAACATCATTTGGACCAAGGCCTGCAATGCTCCATCCCACCACAATCTCAGGAGTTCTACTCATCCAGCCTTGTTGGATCTTTAAACACATGTGCTGGGTTTCCCTGAGATTTTCACATCAGGATTCTAGAAGTGGAACCCAAGACGTTGTGTGTGCTAGGCAGCTGCATTCCCACTGAAGCATTTTAGCTCATAAAATTAGTCACAAAGTTGTGATTAGTCAGCAGTGTAGGCACTATAACACAGATGCTGGATTATTCTGAGAATGTCACATCACTCACAAGCTGTATGCAGTATGTGCAATCCCTGTACACATATACACATATGTACATATCAATGACATGAGAAAGGGATACTCAGGATCATAAATCCTTTCAGAAACCAATTTTAATCTTCATACAGACTTATAGTGTGTATATAGCAGCAACAGGAGTACAAATTGAGTTATCATTCGTTAGACTCAGATTGTCAGAGTCTATTCCTGGAAGCCCAGTGAGAGTCAGAGTCCAGAGTCGATGCAAAAGCAAAAGAGTTTTATTGAGCCACACTAGGGTCCACCAAGCTCAAAAGAGTTGGGAACCCCGAATAGCCAGATCAGGGGGTTCAAATATCCTCTTACAGAAGCAGATTTCAGCAACAGTGGTTATTGCTGATCTCATTGGTTACTCAAGTTGCACTCTAAGGGGATTGGGTAGATGAAATGGAGTGTGGGAAGGAGTGAGGGGGCAGCCTGGAGCCTGTTGGTCTTGGCAGGTGTTAGGGTGAGATAAGGGTGTGGCTATTCTCAGAACTATCTCAGGCTAACGGATTCTGGGTAAGGTGGGGTAGGGGATGTGAGGTGTAGTCATGGAAATTTTTCTTTAATTTGTCCTACCTTGGCCTATAGATTTGGTAAGCTGAAAGCATAATGGCTGCACTCTGGCTAAAGCTGATAGCTCTCTGGTTAACTTGAATTCTACACATGTATTTTTTTGAAAGTGTACTATAAGGAGTTGCATACACAGTGCATAAACTCTTATTTACTACTGGTAATGATTATTAGTACAGTGGTCTGAAGAAACACTGTGGATGCCTGTTCAGTTTAAGTGGCAGAAAGGAATATCACAAAAGTGGCCTAGGTCACTTTAGTTATTGGTAGAATGTTTTCATGGCTAGAGCTGTGTTCAAGGCAGCATTGAACTCTAGTTAACTAGAAACACAAAAGAACACAGAACTCCTAAGTCACCATTGGTTTTCAATTCCACTCTCTCTTGAGCGGCAGAGGGCTTGCTTAGACCTCCTACTAGGCACAGATGAAGCTGTTTCTCCAGTCCCTTAGCTAGTTAAAGAAATCAAAGGGAGTTCCTAGGACCTGATAGTTGCAGTGCTACACAAAGTTGGTATCTTTTTTGCTTTTGAAATGAAAGCCCAGGACTTGCCAAGACCAAGTAGTTGTCACAAAGGAGATTTATTTGCTCCAGAGGGACAAAGGGCAAGGAATAAGAGACAATGACAGGAGATTGAGGACAAAGGAGCAGAGAAAAGGGGAGGGGCAGGGGGGGGAGGGGTAATGCATATTTGCCCTGGAGGGATGGAGGACTTCCTCTGGATAAAGAGGAAACAGATACAGCCTATAGACAAATGGCAGTTTATAAAGGGAAAGGAGGAAACCACGAGTTAGGATGAGTTGGTTAATTTTGATTGAGCAAGTAAATTAGAACAGCCAAAAAGGGGTTTTTGATTACTAGACTTCAATACTTTGGAAGATGGACCCTGGTGGTCAGCCTCAGGAGGAGGAAGTGGCCAAATAAGGGAATGGACCTTAGTGGCTAGCTTTAGGAATATAATCTAAGGGTTTAGCAAAGTAGAGAGAATGGCGGAGAAGGGTAAAAGGCAAAACCTGTCAGTAGGATGTTTCCTATGCTTGGGCCTGCTAGAGCTTTCAGCTTTACCTGTGACAATGTTACACAAGGAACCAATGTAATAGAAAGCTTTGAAGATCTTAAGTTAGAATGAAGTGTTATGGAGCAATACTGAAACTTATTGATTATATTTAGAAGAAAACTGGGAGCCAGCATATGCCCCTAAGGGTTTATTATATTCAAGTTTTCATGGTTTCTAATGTGGCATACTCCTTGTACTCCTTATATATTTACAGCCTACTTTTATATGTGAGGGCTCTATCTGTATGTACACCTGCAAACCAGAAGAGGGCATCAAATCACACTATAGATGGTTGAAAGCCATCATGTGGTTGCTGGGAATTGAACTCAGGACCTCTGGAAGAGCAGACAGTGGCCCTTAACTGCTGAGCCATCTCTCCAGCCTCCTACAACCTACTTTTAAATACCATCTCCAGTAACATTTTAGCTTCTCCCTCCCTCCTTCCATCCCTCTTTTTGTCTCCCTCCCTCCCTCCTACTTTCCCTGCATCAGATAATCATATTTTAAATAAACGTTCAGAGAATGTCTATAAATCATCCCTCTGATATCAGATAACGCCAGTAGAAATCTCAGAGAACCCACACATAAGGGACAAGTTATTTTCACCAAGCAGCAGTAACTAACACAGCACATCAAAGGCAGACACTGGGTGCTACTAATTCTTGGATGCCGAACGTATTTAACTTAGTTATGTTCTTAGAATTTGATGGCCTCTGTGTCTGTAGCTCAGCTTGGAAAGTCTAGTAGTTTATTTCCAGGCTCAGAGGACAAGCTGAGGGTCTAAGAGAATAGAGTAAGTAGAAATCAGGTATGGCCGGGTATTGGATTCACAAGCAAACCATGAACAGTGACGAGAAGCTCTACAACTAGAAGGTGAACATAGGTGGCTGTAGAAAGAGTAAATGCAAGTAAGGTGAGCATGAAAGCAAGGAGATCCTGAACTTCAAATAAATTTGTATTATAGAGGACAGTAGTAACTGTTTCTAGCCAGGACTCCACATTGTAAGCAACTGAAAGCACATCTTGTATTTGGGATGCAGAGGAAAACATGGAAGGCCAGCTACAAAGCCATCCTGTGCGTAATTAAACCTTGACTATAAGACTTAAATTCCAATGATCTAGAAAATGAACTTATGTAAGTACTTCTTTTTCCAATTACATCAAGAGGAAGGCATAATTGTTTTGTGTGTTTTATTATTCCCGTTGTATTAGTGTGCTCTCTTGCTGAGAAAGTCTCCCATCTGACTCATTGCAGTGAAGCTTGTATGGGTGCTTAGTAGGAAAATATTAGTGCTTCTCTACCTCCAGATCTCTATCTTAACTTCACTAAATGGAAAGATCGTTGTTATAAGATGTACATCTACATACTCTACAATATATACATTCTGAGGACAAGAGAGAAAAAGCTAGCCAGGCATGGTGGCACACGCCTTTATCCCAGCATTCAGGAGGCAAAGGCACGCAGATTTCTGTGAGTTTGAGGCCAGCCTGGTCTATAAAGTGAGTTTAGGACAAGGTTGTTACTCAGAGAAACTCTGTCTTGAAAGAGAGAGAGAGAGAAGAAGAAGAGGAGGAGGAGGAGGAGAGAAAGCGATTGTGTTGCCACACCAACATTAGTATCAGAGCATTAAACAACCAACCCAAGCCTCTCTTTATAGGGAGGTAAATTCTGAAGGTCCTCTGAGCACACATAAGTTGCATAAGCCAATTTTGAGCAGTATTGGTCAGAATGATAATCTTACTAGAGTGGAGTGATTGGTTGTGCCTAGAAAATACAGTGTGTTGTGTATGAATCCTAGCTTTGACTCTTTACAGTTGGATCGTTAACCAGGAGTAATTGTAGTCTAAGGCTCTAGTCGGGAGAGTCTATTCCTGGAAGCCCCCAAGTGAGAGACAGAGACCAGATCGATGATGCAAAAGCAAGAGGTTTATTGTTCCAGTGCACTGGAGTCTACCCACACATCAGAGTGAGGCAACCTTGAACAGCAAATTCGTAGGGTTTTTATAGGTTTTAGAAAAAGAAATAAGTTTTACAGTATGTGATTGGTTGGCATTTGGGCAGAAAAGCTGCAAGCAGGGAGTTACAAGCTTTGCATTTCGTGGTTGGGTAATAGGTGGAGGGGCAAGTTGAACTATGGAAAAGGTTGAAGCAGTCACAGGAGGTGTTGGGAACTTCGGCCTGGCTTCCCCTAATTTGTTGCTGTTATGTGCTAGATCATTTGATGGTCAGCTTGACTAGGAGAGAGTATGTTTCAACTTTTTCAAGGTGAGCTGGCTGTATTAGTCTAAACAATGTATTTCTTTAACTCTTGGGACACTCTGCCCTGGCAGGTGGCTAGGGTCAGTTATCAGTTGTGGCTCCTCTCAGAATTGTTTTACTGGCAGAGAAGGGAAGTGTTAAAGTAGTCTGCAGCAGAGGAGATTTACAGACTTTGGCTTTGATGGGGGTCCTTAAGGAGGGGGGCTGGTTCTTCAATAGAAGCCAGGAATCTAGACAGGATTGTTGGAAGGGGGCTGTGCCTTAAGAGAATGGGTCCAGTAGAACATAGTTGATATGAAAGTAGAATGTAGACTCTTAGGGTGGGCAAGGTTAAACAGGAATGGGGATAGATGGGTGGCAGAGATAGGTGATGGGGTATGGAGAGTGGGCTAATTAGAACAAAGGATCTATGAAAAAAAATGTTTTTAAATAACATTATTTGTAAGCCAATTCAAAAGTATGTTTAAAAAAAAATTGTAGACACTGTGGGCATCCAGACAGAGAATACACAAAGGTCTCCCTCCCAGTATGCCATGCTGCACAGGCAGAAGATACCCGGAGGCCAGGCAGCAAGTGGCCCTCCCACAGCAGCAAGAGCCACTACAATACGCAAGTATGTGTTGGACAAATGGGAGAGAAAGAGGAGTGAAAGAGTTGGAGCATTATGAAGAGAGGTGGAACTGGAGACACAGGATGGAGAGAATAGCATGCTGTGAGTAGCCACCTGAGGCCATGGTGAAGTCCTAGCCCACGCTGCCACTGAGGCCACGACTGGGTCTGGGGCATTGCAGCAGCAGGGTCCCTGTCGATGTCCCACTGAGGCCATGTCTGGGTCTGGGGCATTACAGCAGCAGAGTCTCTGTCCATGTCCCACTGAGGCCATGTCTGGGTCCAGGGCATTGCAGCATCAGGTTCTCTGTCCATAGCTCACAACCATTAGCACCAACAGCCAGCAGTGTATCCTCACCATTTGTTTTCTTGATGACAGCTGTTCTGACTGGGAGGAGACAAAATGTCAGAATAGTTTTCATCTGCATTTCCCTGATGACTAAATACATCGACACTTTTCAATAGTGTTAGCAGATTATTGTACTTGCTCATTCTTTCAGGTCATTATTAGTTGGATGAGTTAGAAGTTTGGTGTTTAATTTTTGACCCTTTTTATATATTATAGATATTAACCCCCTGTCTGAGGTATAGCTGGCAAAGATTTTTCTCTTTTCTCTGGTGGTCCTTTGCTGAGCAAAAGCTTTTTCCTATGTCAAGCAATCCTCATTGTCACTCTTGCAATTATTTTGTGTGTGGTTGGTGTCCTTTTCTTTTTTAAAAATATGTTTTATTAATTTATTCATATTACATCTTACTTGTTATCCCATCCCTTGTATCCTCCCATCCCTCCCTCCCTGCCATTTTCCCCTTACTCTCTTCCCCTATTACTGTGACTGAGGGGGACCTCTTCCCCCTGTACATGTTCATAGGGTATCAAGTCTCTTCTTGGTAGCCTGCTATCCTTCCTCTGAGTGCCACCAGGCCTCCCCATCCAGGAGACATGGTCAAGTATGGGGCACCAGAGTTCCTGTGAAAGTCAGTCCCCACTCTCCACTCAACTGTAGAGAATGTCCTGTCCATTGGCTAGATCTGGGTAGGGGTTTGAAGTTTACTACATGTACTGTCCTTGGCTGATGCCATAGTTTGAGCAGGACCCCTGGGCCCAAATCTGCCTGTCATAATCTTCTTCTTGTAGGTTTCTAGGACAAGTGCTTGTTGCTGTATTTCTCCAGCTACTTCAGAGTTTGGGGCTTATGTTAAGGATGTGATCCATGCTAAGCAAGCATCATCTTACCTACTGCCCTGCCTATCCAGGGCTGCCTCTAATTTACCATCCTGTAAATTAGGCTAACCAGTTTACATATTACTTTAATTACCTTTTGGTTGTGCAATTAAGATCCCACTAACAACTTAATTCTGGCCAATGAAAACTTGCTATGGCTTAGTATTACTCGGGTACTGAGTCATAAAATCACTCATATTTGTGCTAAATCAAAAGGAAGAAAATGTTGGGCTAAGTAAGATTTTTCTCTTAACAAAGTGAGGACTAATATTCTCACAGGCCCAAGAAATGTACATTAAAATGTTGATTTTTTTTTTTATGAAAGCTGGAGGTAAGGCATAGGAATCTCACTGGCTCTTAATGAACAGCTAGCTAATGGTTTGTAAAGAGAAAACAAAGGAGCACACTGACCCCCAGGAAGAGCAGTGTGTAGAGCCACCCTGATTAGAGCAGAACCTAGCAGAACATTTTCGACTCATTTCAGTTGCAGCACAGCACAGTAATTGTACATGAATTACATGTACATGTTTAATAAATGGTTTTCTCCCTTTGGTGGATGTATTGAGAGAAAAGGGATTGCAATCATCGTAACTATGATATTTATTTATAGTAATTTCAAAATAATTCAATAAATCTGGGCTCATGGTAATGGCATTGGAGATAGTGGGGAATTTTCAAAACTTGATTACAAACTGAATGGTGATTTAAGGATAAGAGCAATCAAAGAACTTAGCAGGTTTTGGTCTGATGAGAGTGAAGATAGGAAAGGGCTGACACAAGCCAAAGGAAGGTTCAGGAAGAACTTTCCCTTGTTGACTCTGAGTTCCATCCATTGCCATATGACTGCTGTATTCTACTGTTATGTGTCTTTCTTTTTTCCTTCCTTCTTTCCTTCCTTCCTTCCTTTCTTTTTTTTTTTTTACTGAAAATCCATTTTTATGCAATATATTCTAATTATGCTTTCTTCTCCTCAACTCCTCCCAGATTTTCCCCACTTCCACATTCACCCAAATCCACACCCTTTCTCACATTAGAAAACAAACAAGCATCTAAAAAGATAATAAAAGATAAAATGGAAACAAATCAGAATAAAACAAAATAAACAAGGGAAAAAAAGAATCATAGAAAAAAGCACACGGAAACACATACTGATGCTTAGATACACACATTGACACACAGAGAAAACCCATAAAAGCAAAGCCAGAAACTATTAATGTATAAGCAAAAGATCTGTATGATTAAAAAAAATGTCCAGACAAAACACTGTGAGACAAAAAACTTTCAAAAATACCACTGAGTTTGTCTTGTGTTGGCCACATTCTACTAGGCATGGACCTGCCCTTGAGGGAGGTTGGTGTGCCCTCCCTCAAGACTCTGATTTTAGATGGGTTTCAGTGCAAGACAAGAACAAAAAAAATAGAAGTATGAGCGACTTCATACATGACCTTTGTACTCTTACACTCTCATCAGTGACTAACTGCAGGTGTTTTAAAGACAGCTTCATAAATCTTTTTACAATTTACAGAAAGAAATTCTGGATCAGCAACAGCGAGAGCGAAATGATACGAGCTTCCACGGCGTGTGCATGTTTTGCAGTGAGGAATTCCTTGGAAACAGGTCTACCACTGTATAAATTTCGTAAATTCTGTGGGCCAATATCTGCCCTTTGTTAAAGGATTTTCTACTTGTGTTGGAGCAAACTTCCACCCTACATTGATCATAACTCGTCGTTGCCATTTTGTGGTTGGTCTTCTTGGGTGTTTTCCGGGTATTCATATAACCTTACACTTGAATATGTTCTAAAACCCATGGGTATGTCGTACTTTCTCAAAAGGATTCATAAGATATCTTACTCCCCAGATTATATTAGATGGTTTATCTAGTATATTATTTATCATAATTGATACTTCTTTCAAGCAGCTGCATTATCTTTTATCTTATTTGTTTGTTTGTTTCATTGTTTTATTTGTTTGTTTGTTTTTCCCAAGATAGGGTTTCTCTTGTAGTCCTGACTGTCCTGGACTTGCTTTGTCAACCTCACAGAGTTCTGCCTGCCTCTGCTTCCCTAGTGCTGGGATTAAAGGTGCATGCCACCACATCCAGCCAGCTGCAGTATCTTTAAAAATAATAATAATAAATAAATAAATAAAAATAGTCGTTGATTATTTGGGACAACTGCTCAGGTGGTAAGATTTTACTCCCTAAGTCAGCTGATTCAGATCAAGTAAAGACGAACTTTGTGAAGAGAGCTTGAGCAGCCCCTGCCAGGCAGGGTCAGTAATTACAGAGGCTAGGGATGTCTACTCCCATGCTGCCCCCTCGGCCAAGAGGCTGCTGGTGTGAAAGCTAGAGAGGATCTGCAGAGAAAGAAAGGGAGAAGGCCACCTAAGCTCACAATTCCTGCCATCGTTTTGTCATTTTCCTTAAATAAATATACTCTGAATTATTATGAATTTCTAGGTTGATAGAACTAAGTAGTTTTGTTTGTGCTGCTTTCAGGGAGGGGCAGTTGCATGAGCTCATTCTATCATCATTGGGGCTGGGGGGGGGGGCAGTAGACGGTTCTCACACAGCCATACTTTTAACTTAATACCATTTGTCCAGACCATAGAGCTATAAAGAAAGATCTGACAGTGTCTACTGTGAAACCAGGAAAGGGGATGAAACCCAGGAGAAGAGGCAGAAAACTCTGTTTCTAAAATGTTCAGGGCAAAACTTGAGAAGACAAGTGTTAGAAATAATATTTTAAGTAAGTTTCAACTCTATCTAGAATGTTTTAATTATATATTCATAATCATTACATGCCTTTGAGGACCATTGTGAACATGGAAAACTATAAAAATTATGAAAACCAGAAGTTTCTCCGTAGCTTTTAATTTGAAGTAAAACTGTGTGATTAATGATAAAATTAACATTCTAAAGAAGGTAAGAAGTTGAAACACTGGTTAAAATTGTTGTGTACTTAATTCAGTGGAAATTAAAGCTAAATTGATGTGAAACTAATTTAAAGTAACAAGTTTAATGAATCATCTTGGCTGGTCTTAAAGAACGTAAGAATCTGGGAGATAAAGCAGAAGGTGTCATCTTCAAGCAAACTGCAGACACCCCCAGCCTTGCCAGCTGCTGCTGTGCTGGGAGAATTAGTGCAGAGGATCCCAGCCTCCCCTGGCCTTCTTCCCTCAGGTTCATAGGTTGAATTGCCCAGTTTTGAATTAGCTAGTAAACTACTTAGGTACCAATAGCATTTATAAAAGAACATGACTATGGCTCTTGGTTCGTATAGTTAGGAGGATGAAAGTTCCACAAATAATACCTTTTATAATCTGAGGATCCAAGAAAACTAGTTACAAATTTAGTCCCATTCTGAAGACATGGGAACCCCAAGGGCCAGTGCTGGTGACATCTCAGGGTCTTAAGGACAGAAGAAGATAAACAGATGTCCATTTCACTCTCCAAATCCTTAATGGATTGGGTCATGCCTCCTTACTTTGGTGAGGGTACTTGTCTATATTCAGCTTTCTTATTTATGGACCAGTCTCTTCCATAAGCATCCTCACAAATAATGCCTTACTAGTTATATGGCCTTTCCTTAACCATGCAAGTGGACTTATAAATTAACCATCACAGTAATGTAAAGCGAAGCCCCTTCTTGATAGTTCTGCCTCTCTGTAGTGCCCTCCTTCCGGGCCTGGATGTCAACTGTGGAATCTCCAGGAACTCCTGGTCACACTGGGCCACTTTTAGGCAACCTAATAGAAACTAAAAGAACATAGTCTAATCACCAGAGCAGAGCCTGGAGCCATGTGAAGCCTGTTGGTTCTATAACAGCCTCTCCTCTTACTGCCCCTGCATCTACTCAACCCCTTCCAAGTCTGAAATGGGCATGGAAACCTTGGGAAGAAAGCAGAGTGGCAAGGTGGGAAGATCTTTGAGCTTTCTCAGCTGACACAGTGGAGCTCAGACTGTGTGCTAACTTTCAACCCCTCAATTTCAAGATCTAGATACCTGTGTGGCAGGCCCCCAGAAAGTTAGAAGAGGACTAGACCTCAGGAACACATTCAGGGTGAACAGCAAACCCTAGAAATAACCCCACCCCACCCCCAATACCCATGCAGCTCTTCAACCAACTGCTGGATCTGTGTCTGTCTCAAAACTTGTATGTTAGCACTAAACACCCTGGGCAGATCTGACTCAGGCCTGCTGCTCTTGGAAATAATCTTAGGGTCAGGATGGCATGGGGCTTGACCCAGTGGAACCTATAACAGGTCCCAAGAACCGTGCTGCCCCAACTCCCCCTGAGTCAACTCCTGTTAGACTCCAGGAGTCACTGTTTACAGAGATTTGGGATACCTCTTAGCTCACACATTCTTTGAACCAGCCACACTGGCTTAGGGTTTCAAACCTGGATTTCAAACCTTTGACTATGGGCCTTTAGTCTGCAGAGATTGTGGAAGGAGGCTTTCATCTGTAAAGTTAGTATACTTCATAACAACCAGAGATCTTGGATATGTTAGCCAGCTGTTATTTCTGACTCCATCTCATCCTAAACGCCTAAGGCATGTATAACGTGTTCTGGCCCTTCTCCTTGATTCTAAGGTCTCTGCCCTGCCCTAGTGTGGATTAAAAGGTAGGAAGTTTCCAACTCAGTGCATCATACCACTGCCATCTATTCACCCTCCCCACTTGCTGTAAGAAGTTCCCAGTCTCTTTCTACCTGGAGTCTGCTACAACATAGGCTCTGCCCTGCAGCCCATGCACAGGATATCCTGGGAAAACTCGGAGGGTCTGACCAGCAGTGTAAAGTACCCAAAAAGTACTTCAGTTGAAGTTGCAAGTTACCACTAAGCAGTTAGAGAAGATGGCTTATTAACCACAGATTAATAAGTGTGCCCCTTGTATCATGAACAGAAAAGGTAACAACATTCATAAAAAGAAGGTTGTTTTATTTCTAATTTTAAAAAATCCAAAAACACTTTGAAGGAATAAAGTAAAGTATATAAAAGAAACGTCTTGTGCAGCAATTGCACAGTCTGACAGTGTCATACAAACTCATGCATCTCCTGAACTCTCACCTTTATTTCTGAGAAGTTCCTGTTACAATATATTACATACATATGCTTCTTGTTATTTAGGTTATAGAAATTATAATTTTCAAGCCTGACTCACACTGTAATCCTACCACTTGGGAGGCAGAGGCAGGCAAATCACTGTGAATTCTAGGCCAGCCTGGTCTACAAAGTGAGTCCAGGACAGCCAGGGCTACACAGAGAAACCCTGTCTCATGGTGTGCAGGGAGGAGGAAGTTAGGAACTAATTAAGATTTTCATGTAACACATACATAGCATAGAATACTACTCAACTCTGTAAAAGAGTTCAGTCACAACGGGGATGGAATCTGGGAGGAATGTTACCAATTGAAATGTGCCTTGCACAGGAACAGTTATTTTATGATCTCACTCATATGTGGAATCTGAACAAAAGCTGAGGTTGTATGAGTTGAGAATAGAGTGCTGACTACCTGTGCCTGGAAGAGTGATGGAAAAGGCAAAGTTAATCAATATGTGTCAGTCATCAGAAATAGCAGTAAGAGGGTTGGTGTGCTGTTGTTGCCCCATAGGGTGACTAGACCTAGTGCTAATGTACTGTGTACCACAAAAAAACTAAAGAAAGTTTGAGTAATCCATGTTAGAGCAGGTATGGCTTAAGCACTGTGTAATATCTATATGTCAAAATATCATACAGTCATCAATAAATATGTACATCATTATGTTTTTAACATAAGGTAGAAATAAATTTAGAAATAAAGTTCCCTTTTGTGCATAAGCGAGTCTACAACTGATAATTGTGCCTCCAGATTACCGTGAGGATGACAGATAGTTTGCTACCTGAGCAGTCACCCAAAACTCTAAAATGTTGGAGCATCATCAAAAAAAGAAAAAGAAAGAAAGAAAATAGAACCTGATGCTCCTACAGAGTTGAGCCACTCCGTTATCAGAAAGTGGAGGTGTGGGTTTGCGTATTGTTTAGCATATCCATTCTAACAAGACTCAGGGGTTTATGTCTATATTTAGTACTTGTTTATTCTCTGGTTAGTTCTTATAAATGCTATTCCTAAACTGATTTGCTCTTGGATTACTTATAATAATAGAGATTGTTCATATTCCTTTGCAGATCTGTTCTGTTGAACCACATGGCCAGGGAGCATGCTTTCAATATTGGTTTGCCAGACAACATTGTGAACTGCGCTGAATTCCTATGCACATTACAGAAGAAACTGGACAAGTAGGTGTTCTCTCACGAAGACTAGTTTAATAGTCAATGTGTCAGAATTTTTAAAAATCATTTTACTAAATTAATTTAGTTTAGAATTAAAGAAATAAAAGTTACTCATTTCTTACATTATGAGATTTTACATATTTTGGTATTATTTGCATTTTGTCTAGATTTTATTGCCTTCTAGTGAGGCTTTAAATTGTTGCATTAAAATGACTTATGCCAAACACTTACCATGTAAGTTATATCATAAAAATTTTACTTATCATCTATGTTACTCACTTTTCTCGTTGCTATAACCAAATACCTTGCAGGTCACAACTTAAGGAAGGACAGGGTTATCTTGGCATATAGTTCCCAGGGATGCCAACCAGTGAGGCAGGGAAGGTAATGCTGTAAGGTCACATTGCTTGCTCAGTCTAAAAAGAGAGAGCAATCCTTTCCACAGCTCTAGCTAAACAGCCAAGTTGGCCAATTTAGACTACTACAAAGCCAACCAAGCCATGCTTTCTACAAAGCCAAGTGGGTAAAGGGAGGAAGGGAGGGATGCGTAGAATTCATATTACCTTTCTTCATTTTGTATAATCCAAATAAATAAATGTAAAATTAAAAATAAGGCTCTTGCAACAACTGTTCACGAGATGTGTTTAGCAATGGCTATGTGTTTCTCTTAGTTTACAGTGTTTGTACTGTGAAAAGACCTTCAGAGACAAAAACACACTTAAAGATCACATGAGGAAAAAACAGCATCGTAGGATCAATCCAAAGAACAGGGAATATGACCGGTTTTATGTCATCAATTACTTGGTAAGTCTTGCTTTACATAGTTTAGAATTTGGTTACAATGCTGCAAACAAAATCTTTCTACAAGCCAAGTATTGCCAGAGTGATGAATGAGTCAGGACAAAGGGGAAAAGGCAATGAGAAACACTATTAAGAAGTAGTTAGCAGTGGCTCACAAAGCGAATGTGACTCATTGTCTTTGGATTGACAGATGTTTCCACAGTAAAGATGACAAATGTATCTCTAAAATGCAATGCAATAGCAACTATGAAAAACAAACAATATTTCATTATCTTCATACCATTCCCCATTTGTATTACCTGGCATCTTGAAGCCAAAGGCTTGTGTATTAATTGTTAAAAACATTTATTGAACATTGAATGGCTAGGTACTATATAAGCTAATTCTTTAAAAGCAGTTTCTTTACTCTTCTCCCATCTCCCTAAATTATCCTTCCTTTGTCCTCAAAATAAAATGTGCATCTGTACCATTGTCTGCCAGCTTATTTTTGAGGTAAGTTTCAGAGAAACTGCTCCATTTTGCTAGGCAAATATTTTTTGTTTGTTTGGTAGCCCATGCCAAGGATTTTAAATGTCTTAAATTACAAAGTCTCTCTCCTTCTCCTGCCTGCTGTGGGTTCATCCTTTGGTGACAAGAAGAGGTACTCAGCTAGAGACAAACTCACTGGAGTTAGTTAGAACTCTGGGAGGGGATGTGTGCAGACATAATGCCGAGAGAACGGCACCAGGCCCGCCCGCAGTCACCCAGCTTCTCAGCTGTGTATAAGGAGGTACACTACCCATCCATGAGAACGGGGTAATTCGTTTTACAGAAAGATGAACGCTCTGATTCGGGTGTTTTCTGAAGCAAGAGTTTTGTTTTATTTGTTGTTTTTCCCCCTCTCAATACAAGCACATTAAAATCTAAACCTGTTGATTTGGAAAGGCTGAGTGAATATTATCAGCCCCTTCGTATGTGTTGGATAGAAAGCAGTATACAGGATCTGTGTTGGAAACCTCTGCTCTAACGTGCACTTTTTATGTTCTAACTTAGTCATAATGTGTTAGACTGAAATTCTCCTCAAGGAGTAAGTTTAGCATGTGCTTAAAGATTGACTCTGGGACCTTGCCAAGGTTTACTACAAATGTTTTACAACCAGCCAAAGGCAAAGGCATCATCTGAGTCCTTCCCTCTTCTCTTAAAATCATTCAGTCATGACTTCCTAGAGGGAATGCTGCTTCAAGGCCCAGCCCACTCCAACAGGAAGTGGACTCCAGCACTGGCTGGAGTATGCAGCTGCTGCAGTAAGCTAGGAAATAGTTCTTCCTTCCGGGGCCCTTTTCCACTAATACACAAGAGCTGTGAGTTAGCAGGACGCGGTAGAGCTGCAGTTTTTACCTTGAAGGAAGACTTCAAAGAGTCCACACACTCATATTCTGCTGGAATGTTCTAAGCCACTGCTAACTACCTCTTGATCCCTGAGCATCAAGTAGTGTGGCTGGCTGACAAGCTGACATTATTTATGAGTGCCAGCTGTCTCTAGGGAGAACATGATGGATGCACTAACCACAGATTTGCTGTAGCAGTTCATGCCTCAAGAGAATGCAGTGGTCTTAGTAAATATGAAATGAAATCATATAATATTGACATAAAGCCCATTTTAAAAATAACAGCAACTGGCAGAGATGTTTCTATGAGCCATGCACCATCACAGGTGTATATACTGGATCATTTAACCACCCCCCCCAGGACACAGACAGTAATATGAAAGCCTTCGTAATAGCTAAAGAAACTAGGGTGTAGTGAGGTTCAGTTATTTCCACACACTCACATAGCCAGGGTACATTAGCTATCCACTGCATCCATTGGCTTTAGGTGGAGATAGTGCTGGTGCCTTCACTGTATTCTTTAGGCTGAGGTTTTTTTGGTTTTTGTTTCTTTTTTTTAATTAAATTTTTATTTTATTTTGTTTTTGGTTTTTGAGTCAGGGTGTCTCTCTGTAGCTTTGGCTGTCCTGGACTTACTCTGTAGACCAGGCTGGCCTCGAATTCACAGTGCTCCACCTGCCTCTACCTCCCGAGTGCTAGGATTAAAGGTGTGTGTCACCACGCCCAGCAGCTTATTTTATTTTATATATATATATATATATATACGTTTATATTATTATTATACATATATGCAATAAATTACCTACAGCAAAAATAACCATGAAACAATCAAGAATTATATAAATGTTACATTTTTAGTGTTTTGGCTATTTGTATTTGGCAGCCTTGAAGAAAATATCTTTCCTATTTTGGTGTGTCTAAAATTCTGAGTGTAAATCAATATCTATCATATCTCATCATTATCAACTTAAAACAACTGTCTAGACCTAAAAAGTTCTTAACCCCTAAACAACTAAGCTTCATTGTAAAACTAAGCTACCTGGTCTTCAACTCCATCAGACACTTGAGAAGAAATAAAATTGATTACCTGTGTATATAGGGGGTACAGGTTAGTAGCTCCCCAAATGAGAGAATGACAGAGATAGTTTGCTACCTGAGCAGTCACCCAAAACTCTAAGACGTTGGAGCATCATCTTCAGCCTTCTGACCCAGTATATCTAACAAGCATATTTGTAAGGCAGGAACTATTGAGGACTTGCTTACCCTGTGTTGGCAGAATTTGACTGTCAACTCTGCCTGCATCAAAGCTTGCCCTTTTTTAAGCAGAATTCTGTCTGGTAGAAATAAGGACATTTTACTAAGTGGTTTGTTCGCCACATTTGAAGCCATCTCCATAAGGAGGTTCTTTGATACTCAGCATACTCTTTGAGGTAGTCTGGGTGTTGCCAGGAGTTAACCTGTCTAACTGTCAATGAATCTTTAAAGTAATAAAAGCATTTTTAAATGACATATTCTGTATTTCTCAGAGGTTTTTGAAGACCTTATCTGACTACTTTACCTTATCTTTCTATAGAATGAGATCTATCTGTTGCACCTAAGATGTACATACTTGTGATAAAAATAGACTAGTAATTGATATGACCATGATTT
Source organism: Acomys percivali (assembly GCA_907169655.1). Classification (NCBI taxonomy): domain Eukaryota; kingdom Metazoa; phylum Chordata; class Mammalia; order Rodentia; family Muridae; genus Acomys; species Acomys percivali. Next base: position 137,605,118 of record OU015742.1, on the reverse strand, counting down.
GATCAACTAATAATTAACTTGTGTAACTTATTTATCCTAAACAGCCTGCAGTAGCACTTTCAAAGTATTGGAAGTAAACCTTGTATTATAATTGAATTATATGGGTACAATACCTCATATTAGAGTAGAAATATATGTAGTGTGTATGATGAATAATCTTACATTTGAATTCTATACCACTTTCTAAAATTAAACTTAATTTTGCATCTATATACAAAATTCTATACCAGTGAATTAAAAGTAACCTTGTGAGTGACAATTAAGGCATTAAGTTGAAGAATAGATTCACTAATCTACTTTTTGTTCTATCTTCCATATATAGTTAAATGTTTCCCCTTCCTTCTTTTCAACCTCTATCTCCAAACCTAAGAATGAAAGATTTTTTTAAAAAGTGGAACACTTCACATATTTGCATGTCATCTTTGCACAGGGCCCATGCTAATCTTCTCTGTATCAGTCCAATTTTAGTATATGTGCTGCCGAAGCGAGCATTAGGCTGAGATTTTTTTTAAGACGTGTTGATTTTATGATGACCTATTCAAGACAACAGCAAAACCTGTTTTCTAGTATGAAAACAGAGAGTAAAGCTGGCTTTAATCTGTGCATTATGATTCTCACTAACAACCATAGCATTTTTAGACCAAGTATTGAAGTAAATGGTTAATAAATATAAAAATGATTAAGAAAAGATAAAATGGATTCTGATGCATTAGCATTTTTAATATGATACAAACACTTTTGAACAGGACAAAAGAAAGCAACAACGACCCTGAGATGTATGACTGCCCTGAATTAAAGAAGTCCAGATACTCAGCCTTAACAATATCCTATATGGGTGCTTAAAGAGTCTGGTAATAAGTAAAAATCATTATAACACTTAGGATATACATACAAGAGACTTTTACAAATACTATTAATACATCATCAGAGAAAAATTAAAGCCAGTAATGTCTCAGTATCATTACAGTTTTATTTTAGACATGTTAGTGAATAGTATTTAATGAGAATAAGTCATTATCATGAAGAATAAATTCCCTAAAATTTTGCCTAAGTGATAGGTAATGATAAAAAACCTTACTTTTTCCAAATAAAAGCAAAAGAAGGAAAGACATCCATGGTTTATTCCTCACAGAGACATGGGCAAATGATAAAGCTGTATTGGTAGTCTATGCTATGAATCCTTTCTGTCTGTCCATGCATTCACGTACTTTCAAGTGCCTTCCAGACAGCAGAAGACTGAGGCAGAAGAAACCATTTTTCAGCTGAGGTGGCTGGTCAGATCTCTACTAGAGTTCAGAGACTGGAATAGGAGGCTGGTGTAAACACACTTGATGAGAATCTTGTCCAAAATCAGCCTTCAACCTCCTCTGTGGGTCTACAAACAGTAATACAACCATCCACTGTCCTGGATAGCCTGGCAAGATGCACTGTAGCAGTCACCAAAGATGGCAAAGCCAGGGACAGAGAGGCTGTTTTCAGCTCCCCTCCGGACTGAGCAAATTGACAAATGTTTTGCTGCTTCTTAGGTGAGATGATTCGCATCTTTAATAGCTTATGTTAGTTTTTGAACCTAACAGACTTGCAGACACATTGAAACTCCTTTGCACAGTCTGGATCATCTACCTCAAATCTTGCTTCTTCTCATCAGCGAGAGATGAGAGTAATTCTTAAGAGATGAGGTCTCTCTCTTAGTTTCACCATCAGATGTTCCAGCCTTGGGGACATCAAACTGCTTAATGTCACTGGCCTTCAGCCACATAGTCCTAAGGCATTCATGCCTCAAATGCAGAATTTTGTAAAGAAAACTGTTGTTTTGGTTTTACTACTTGGTTTGTTCCATTTTATTTTATTTAATCTTAAAATATACAAAGCTATATAGATGTAAGCTCCTCTAGCCTAAAGAGTTTTGCTATACTCCTATAAATACTTAACATATAAATGTGTGTGTGTGTGTGTGTGTGTGTGTGTGTGTGTGTGTGTGTGTGT
>OU015742.1:137537912-137603122 GCA_907169655.1 Acomys percivali | reverse complement strand
TGTGTGTGTGTGTGTGTGTGTGTGTGTGTGTGTGTGTGTGTGTGTGTAGGGCGTACTGCTTGAAGGAGATCTGTTCTCTTTTTTCTTCCATCCTCTCACTGCTCACAAGCCATCTGATGCAGAGGTTTGAGGGGGTGTTTTGAACATCTTTACAGACATGCCTTCCAAACTTTGTTTTTCTTCTGTTCTTAGCTTTTCTGACATGAATCATTAGCACAGTGTCTTAATTGGAAGTCATGAGCCTTGTTTTTTTCCTTGTTTCCCCCCTGTAGCTCTTGTCCCTAAGCAAAGTATTTTACAAAGTCTAGACCACTGTCAAGTGCATATTGCTAATCTCCTAATAGACTAATGAAAATAGATTTTCCTCTTGTTTTGGTAAATTTTAAAAGTTGCATTTTGAAGACAAATCAATACAGGTTATAGTGGACATGCAGCAAGCTGCAAAATTATACTTGAGTTACAAAGTGGAAAAAATCTGCTTTCCTTTGCCTCAAAGCATTTGTTTGAGCATCATCTGCTCATCTCACGTAGTAACATCACAGATGGCCGCTGCTTGAATGTCCTGTAGCAGTAAAAGTGTGGCCATAAACCCCAGCCCAGAGAGACCAAGGATGGCATGAAGCTCTTAATATATTACCAAAAATTGGTGCAGAGATCCTGTTTACAGTGTTGAAACCAGACTTGGTGTCCTATAATGAGCTTCAGACACTTATGATGACTTTTGAAAGTGCATTATAGAGTTCAGATTAACTGTCTCTAATGACGGTGTGGTGGATTTTAGCACGTCTGAGTTTATGCTTTGTTTGGCTGATAAGTAATGACAGTTTCAAAGCCTCTCATTAAGCTGATGAGTGATAGATTTTCTTGCTCCCTCTAAAGTGTAATGGTGCACATAGTTCCTTGTTTTAGCTAAATGAATGCCTTTATTTTAGGAGAAAGGCGTGTCCATAGCTGAGAAAATCCTGGTTGTAGTTTTCCAGAAAAAAAGGCACTGAGTGAGAAGGATGGCTGTGCTTACAGCTGGCCAGGCTGGGCTTGACTCAACCTGCATCAGCTCTTTGAGATGTCCAGGGTCATGCCTCCACTGGCTTTGGTATATGTCTGCTTTGGCAGACTTGAGTGACAGAAGACATGTCATAAAGCAGAAAAACAGTTCAAAGAAGAAATAGAAATTACTAGACCAGGATAGACCACCCTAACTCCTTCTTGAGGGCTTTGCTGACACTGTGACTTGGCACACAAAGGCCCCTAAAAGTGGGACTTATCCACTGACTGTAAAAGATAAAAGGTTTGAATAGATATTGAATACCTATTCATACCCAAGATGTACTTTGTAGACATCATTTAACTACCTCACAAGGTCTTTCTGAAGTAAGATCTAAACTGACATTAAATTTTCACATTTTTCCAACCTGGTCTACAGAGTGAGTCCAGGACAGCCAAAGCTACACAGAGAAACCCTATTTTTTTTTTTTTTTTAACATTTTTTTTTTCAGTTACAATTTTAAAAAAAAAAAAACAACTCAATAGGACCTGCTATGGGCAGAATCAGAAAATGTAGCCAGGGACAAAGGCCGTGTCTCCTTGGACACTCAAGGGAGGAAATGACAAGCAAATAAAACACAAACACACACACAAAACAGTGCCCACGATGCTTCCACATCATGGAGGAATATTGAGTAGCTTGGAATAGGAGTCTTGTTATTACTTTTTCATTGTTGAGTTATATACATATATGTAATGAATTTTAGTCATTTTCACACCTTGCTCCCCCTCCCTCACCCCCCCTCCCACCCCCGTGCTCTCTATCTCTGTCTCTCTGTCTCTCTCTGTTCTCTCTCTCTCTCTCTATGACACACACACACACAGAACCCTTCTTTCTGTCAAGTCTCCCTATCTCATATCTCATACCTTTCTTTATGTCTTCCTTCTGTGTAGAGTCTCTTGATTGAGCTTGGGGGGGCGGGGATGGGGGACAGGAGTATTTACTGGAGCAAGGGTAACCTACCAGTGTCTACTACCACTGAAGAAAGTCACAGCTCCTCCTCCTCCAACAATTAATTGCCTCAGTAGGGGTGGGGCCCTGATGGGCCCCTCCATCAGGTATGATAAAATGCCAGTGTTGTGCTAGGCTTGCACAGATGATCACAGCTACAGCGAGGGTATAGCAAGAAGACCAGCCAGGCTGGAGCATCCTAAGGAAGAAAGGGGCAGCAGGCATAAGGATGCAGAATGACAGGGGAAGCCATGGGAATACATAAATCATGGTCAGAACTCTGAAATGGGTTCAAACTATGAAGACATTGTGGCTGCTGTCTGGGGAACAGACAACAAGAGCACAAGAATGGAAACAGTCTGTACAAGAGTATCCAACTTTCAGGCTGTGTGCAAAAATATACAGCTAAGAGTACAGCCCAAAAATCATAGACCTCCTTAAAATGCTATGAGATTTGTGTGTGTGTGTGTGTGTGTGTGTGTGTGTGTGTGTGTGTCTGGTGGTGGTGGTGGTAGTGGTGGTGGTTTGGAACTTGGGGAGTTTATTGTTTTCAGGGTTTTGGGGTTTTATTTTTGGATTGGGTTTGGTTGGGTTGAGTTTTTTGGTTGCTATTTTTTATTTTTGTTGTTGTTTTGAGACAAGGTTTCTCTGTGTAGCCTTGGCTGTCCTGGAACTTGCTCTGTAAACTAGACTATGCTCAAACTCACAGAGATTTGCCTGCCTCTGCCTCCCCAGTGCTGGGAGGTGTTGTTTTTGTTGGTGCTGTTTTGATTTGGTTTTTCCCCATATGTATATGATATGCATGAGAGCTTGTGTGCATGCACATACATGCAGACACCTGAAGTTGATATTGAATGTCCTCCCCATCACTTTCCACTTTATTGAAACAATTTCTCCCTGAACCCAGGATTCACCGATTACGCTACTCTTGCTAGCCAGCTGGCCCCAGAGATCCCCTGTCTGCACTTCCCAAGTACAGGGATTACATGTGACCACCGTGCCTCCCTGACATTTATGTAGGTTCTGTGGATCCAAAGTCAGGTTATCACACTTGTCGGCAAATACTTTATCTTCTGAGCCATTTCCTCAACCTCAGGTGGCTGCAGCTGTGGTGGTGGTTGTTACCATTCTGGGGCTAACTGTAACTTGACTGTGTTGTTCTCAAGTGTGAACTCTGTAGATGATAACATCGTTTTGTAATGTCAAAAGAGTGGACACGCTGTTAGGTGGTATTTCAGAGTCTTTTCCGGGAGCTCTTGGTGGTTTTCGTTAAACAAAATAACACAATACAGATCCTCAAGGGATTCAAATATATATCCAGGGTTGAAAAACAGTGATTTAAAATTAAGAGGGTGTGGGGGGTGGAAAGAAAGACGTGATTAAAAAGCTACTGCTGTTTCTTTAGAAACAAATACATTTACTATTTGAGCTTTTAGCATTTCAGGATTTAGTCATCTCAGTCATGGCAGTGAACTTTTAAATATATCTAACTTGTACTGCTTCAAAGCCATCTGAGTGGGTTTGTTTTAGTGGTGCTGATATTTAAGTTCTGTGTCTACTTCTCACTTTTTTTCCCTCTTCTCCTTACTCTATCTAAACTCTCTGTTCTCCCTAAAAAGGAATTCGGGAAGTCATGGGAAGAGGTGCAGTCGGAAGATGATCGCGAGTTGCTGGACCTTCAGGAAGAGTAAGGCGTGTCACTGCTGCTGGTTAATTACAGTGTTGAAGAACAGGCAGACGGTTCTTTAATTTGGTCTATAATTAACATTCAAAAGAGAGAGAATAAAAGAAAGTCTCTTTGAGCCATGCATCCTTTCATGAAAATGGCAAGATTTTTAAATTAAAATAATTTTCACATAAAAATCCCTAAGGATACTTTTGGGTGAGATTGGTTTGGGGTTTTGTTTATTTGTTTTACCTTCTACTTTTTCAGGCAGAGAGCAGGACATACAAATACAGTAATTATGCTAAGAACACTATTATTATTAGCATCTTAGACAAAACCTGCTGAAGGTACAATAACAGTAAATCTAGAAATCTGATTAAGGCTTTCTGATTTCTTCATATTCCTTTCTACCTTACATAAAAATACCATCAAAGGGAATTTGGATAAAGAAAATAAATTCACACTTTGAATAATCACATGTCCTAATACAGTGTTCGACAGTCTATTATTTGATTCTTATATCCATCCTTTGAAGTGGTACTGTTTGAGTCTGGTAGTGACGCTGTGACACAGATAAGTTAGACAGCCTGTCTCAGATCCCAGGTAGAAAATGATAGCACCAAAAGAGACATCACATTCCATACATTTAGTGACAGGGATTTCCGCTTGTCTCTGTGCACCCATTTTCTGCTTCTTCCTTAGTAATGAAAACCCTGGTAACCATCAGGGTGCTATATGCCATGTAAATAAGAGACTTCCGTGGCCTTTCTTGCAGCTGCGTGTGGCCATGTAACTGCACTTTAACTGCAGAGATTTCGCTAAATGAAAGTATATTGCAGAGTCCAAAAACAGTATTTCCGTGCTATAGTATGCATAGCCCTGCTCCTTAAGTTGCTTTCCTCATCACTATACAACCTAAGTACCTGACAAGAGGCAACTGAAGAGAAGGCTTGGTTTGGGCTAATGGTTTTGTGGCAGGGCAGTCATGGACGCCAGGGTTCCACCACTGCTGAGGAAGCTTACAACATAACTGTGAGCAAGCAGAGGCCTTGGGCCAGAACCTAAGCAGTTACAACCCTCTACCTGCCTCCATGGCCCTCAGCTGGCCAACTAGGTCCCACATCTAAAATGTCCCACAACTCCAAAAACAGCTTAAACTGGGGCTGTGAGGTGCCCGACATGAGTGCTGGGAACCAGACTCAAGTCTTCTATGAGAGCAGTACAAGCTCTGAACCTCTGGGCCATCTCCTCAGTTACTGCTTTCCAGTCAGAAATTGAGTTGATCTTCAAAGTTATAGCAGATAACTTCTAACATAACAAAGTTATAGATTTTTAATGTGCCACGAGAAATTCTCCCTTGTTCTAATTTAAATGTGTATTTCCTTATCATCACAATTCTTCCCTACTGGCAATGTTTCTATCTGGATAACAGGAGGAAGTTGGGAATGTCTCAAGACATAAATGTATAGAATTAGAGGAAGTAGTAAAAAGTATCCTGTATGCATTTTTGAGGACTCACTCGTTTGTGTGTGTGTGCACACTTGTGTTTGTGGATGGGTATAACTGCATGAGCTCGGAAGCCAGAATAGAGCACTGGGTGGCCTCCTCTGTTACTCAGGCAGGCTTCTCCATGAACCTGCGGCTTGTGTTTTCTAGGCTACATTGAAATTCAGCAAGCTCAAGTGATTCTCCTATCTTTACCTCCTTCAAAGATGGGGTTACAGGCATCTGTGGGAACTCTGTTCTACATGGGGATCTCAGCTCTAGTCCACACGATTGTGAGTCAGGCACTCCACCTCTGAGCCACCTCTCCAGCTCCAGTCTGCCTTCTGAGTTACCATGAGATATAACATTTCCCCATTTAAAATAATCAGTGTTTCACTCTTGAAATATATGTGTAAAAAAATAAAATAAAATAAATAAAAAAGAAAAAGAAATACATGTGTAGACTGTGTAAAACGATGCCGTCCACCACGGGGAAGCCTAGCCCCAGCATCTCAGCTTACATCTTGTGCACTTAGTGCTCCAAGCTAATGGAGAACATCCCGTCTCTTGATAGACGGCTTTTTTAAGTTAAACTCCAGAAAATATCACACCACTTCCAGTCTCCAGTCACTGTTCAAAAGATGGCAAACAAGGAAAGTGGGGCAGCACTTACTGGCTGTTTCTAGTCATCTCATGCTTGGAATTTCAGATATTGTATCTGAAAGTCATAAAGGGATGTAACAGTTTTTACCAAAATGTCAGACTCAAAGACTGGTGTCGTTTGCTATGAAAGATACACCAGTGTGGTGTCGCCATGTTGTCCATCTCTAGGGAAACGATGACCATGTTTTCTATCTTCTGTTTTTAACCTAGTGACTGGTCCGATTGGCAGGAGTACCCTGTCTCTGCTGTCTGTCTATTTTGTGAAAAGCAAGAGGAGACAATAGATAAATTGTATGTGCACATGAAGGTAAGTGCTTTTATCTTTGTTTGATTTGTTTTGTTTTGACAGTGTGGAGCTAGGGGTCTTTGGATCCTCATTTACTCACTGTGATGGTTTCTGCTTGTTGTGGAGTTGATGGAACCTGAAATAGCCTAGGAAAGGAACCTCTGAGCATGTGTGAGGGCCTTCCTTGATTAGGTACATTTAGGTAGCTCACTACCCTAAACGTGGACAGCACCACTCCATAGACTGGGTCCAGAACAGTCAAGAGAAAGAACTGAGCAGCACTATTTGTCACTCTCAGCTTCGTCCTTTCTCCTTGAAGGTTTGTTGTGGTGTTACTGTTGTTTTTGTTATGTGTCATTGTTGTTTGTCAAGGTATATTAAATCTGTGTGGAAACAGGCAAAAAAACTAAAACACACATCCTCTAATCGTTACTCCATCCCTGAAAGTGCACTGGACAAAGAAGAGACGGGCCAGGCCCATTGAGGAGAAGGGAGCATGGTGCAGTATAAAGGACGGTGGTTGGACCTGAGCTGGCTCCTAGCTTAGATGCCACAGGTCTCTGCTTCCACTCTTGAGGTGCTTCCCTCATAATTCTAGCTCAGGACTTCAGAGATCTGCAGCCACAGTGACAGTATTCAAATGTAGTGGCTTCTGGGGTCTTTTTTCCTGTTGTTCCTATATTTTTGACTAGGATAGAAAGAACAGAGGACTTGCTATTTGCAAAGGTCCAAAGAGGAACTGGACATAGTGTGAGCTTAGAGCCACTTCAGCAACCAGAGATGAGAAAGAAGGAATGTGGAGCAGTCCTGGTCTGCTTTCCCCTCTGAGTGTCATGTTTATATTAAGGTGAAGCTTGAAGCTAGTGATTCTGAAACTTTCTTCACCACAGTGTACCCAAAAGATGCTCCCTATGTGTTGCTCTGCCCCTTGGCTGGATGCTGGGGTAAGAAAAAGAGTAGCTACTCAAATATGACCATATCACAACAACTCGGGGATAATGATAATAATAATGGAATAGTTCAGCCGGGTGTGGTGGCACAGGCCTTTAATCCCAGAACTCAGGAGGCACTGGTTGGAGGATTTCTGTGAATTTGAGGCCAAAGCCAGAGCTATTACACAGAGAAGCCCTGTCTCGAAAAACTAATAATAACAACAGTAATAATAATAATAATAATAATAATATATTTCTGAGGAGCTCTGACATTCTCTCCTGTCTTCTCAGCTATGTCTGTCTATAGTTGTCATCTCTTTTTCATTCACCTTCACTCCTCCTCATTCAGAAGTGCTGTTCTTAGTTCAGCACAGTAAGGACCTAGACAGAGCTAGGAACACGATGGGCACATATTCTTATGAATCTGTATGTCTATAATACGCTGCTAATAGGATAGATATATGGAGATTTATAGCTATATCATCGTATAGGAATGACCTTGGTATCTCTACAAGGGTCACTGATGCTGCTCAGTTACTCTCCGTGGTAGCATGTCATGAACTCCTGGCCATCCTGCATCCAGTAGTACTGCACAAAATGTTGCCACAGGGAACTAGATGATTTTTCTGTGAGGTGGTAAGTTTGAACATTTACAAGGACAACTGGAGAAAGGAGAAAGCAGAATACATAAGTCTCTGTATTGTGGCAGTCCGAAGAAACCATGGCTGATGAGAAGATGGAAGTAAAGAAAAACCTTGGCTGAAAAATAAGCCCCATGCTATATGTTTTTTATTGTATATATGTGAATAATATAAATGTATATGTAAACATTAATTAATTTAGAAAACAACAACAACAACTAAATAAATAAGTTAGCCCCACAAACTTGACTGTGTAAAATACCACTTGCTGTAGTCAAGATGCCCTGCATACTACAATCTACAGTCACAATTTACCGCACACTTTCATCAGGCTAGGTATTTCAGACATGATAAAAGCTGCATCAATAAGCTGTAACTAATTAAAGCGTTTTAACTGATTGATGCCTTGGACTGTGCTTTAAAGAACTGCTGGCCATGGAGGGAGGTGGTTAGAATTAGGAGGTTTCAGAAGCAGGAGATGTTGAACTCAGAAGTGCTGCTTCTAACATATTCAAGCCCCTGTGAATCAGATGTCTGTTTATAGCTTTAGCCTGAAAGAGGAAATAATTCATATGCTTACAAATATATTCCTTCCCTTTTTCAGGACACACATGAGTTTGATCTCCTCAGAATAAAGTCAGAGCATGGTAAGTTTGGTTGGGATGTTGTTTTCCCTGACGCTGCGCTTTTATGACCCATCCTGTCAGGGAGGCCCGGTGTCCTTTAGCTGTGACTGTGGGCTGCAGGCACACGCTCCATCTCTGTGCGGACATTCCTGTGAGAACTCACTGGACCAGTGGTTCTCGGCTGTTCTGAACTATAATGTTCAAATGTTTATTTTTTCATAATTCCACATACTTTCTTCTGCTCTTCTACATATATGAGTGCTTAATAAAATGCAAGAAGAAGCCAGCAGAAAGAGCACAGGTGGTTTGAGGCTTAGGATATTTTTAATTATAATGTATTTATTTGTTTTGTTTTTGAGGCAGGGATTCATTCACTATGCAGCTCTGGCTGACCTAGGACTTGCTATGCAGATCAGGCCAGCTTCAAACACACAAAGATCTGCCTGCCTTTGCTTTCTGAGTACTGCGATCAAAGGCATGCACTACCACACCCAGAGAAGAGCTCAGATTCTTGAAGTCAGACTACAGTGTTGTTCTGACTCTCACACTTACTGTGTATATGACACTAGACTTCAGGGCATAAAATGGGAAACCGTGTGTTCAAAAATACCTGTTGCAGTGCTTTACAGGGCTTGGCAGAATAGCTGCTGTTGGTTATTACAGATGTGATCAACTATACCACTCTCAGGGTGACTGCCATGTTAGAAATGTTGAGACATCAATTGCTAATTTCCTAGTGGATCTAATATATTGAAAAGCTCCTGTCTCCCTTTTCAGTACACTGACTACTTCCCTGGGCTCCTGGATATGACGTTGCTTTGCTGCTATATAGACATGCATAGATGTTGCACTAATTGGTTTATTAGTCAAGACCATAGGCTACAGAACCACCAGCCTGGTGTGAGACTGTGGCTCCACCATTTCCCAGATGTGAAAACTTGAATAGTTTCCTAATGAGTAATGTTATTATAAAGATTCTACCCGTGTGATGATGTTTGGAAGATTAAAAAGTGGTTAGCATAGACTGCAACATATAAGCCCTATACTGGTGTCCATTCTGATTATCCCATGTTTTCAAGTTGGTTAATTAGGATAAGTGTCTCTTGTAAGATATTGTAACAAAATATTTTTAATGTTTTCAACATAAAAATGTTAAGTATTGTGCAATTATAGATCTTAAGACATTACATGATAGCGCATAAATATTTAAGTTTTTATATACAGTTTAAAATAAATTTAATTTTTTTTAAGGAAATAAATTAATGACAATACAGAAATGATGCTGAAGGTTGTCTAATGATTTTCAGGATTGAATTTCTATCAGCAAGTGAAGCTGGTCAATTTCATTCGAAGACAGGTTCACCAGTGCAGGTGCTACAGCTGCCATGTGAAGTTCAAATCCAAAACAGACTTAAGGACTCACATGGAAGAAGCTAAACACACCTCACTACTTCCTGACAGAAAGATGTGGGATCAACTGGAGTAAGTCTTGCTGAGCTGAAGTGACCCTCTGTGCTCCACCCTCATTGTTGTGTCCGTTTATTCAACTTCTTTAAATGTATCCAAACGTATGAACCCACCTACAGGTTATAAGTTCATGTTCTTACATATAAAGCTGTACATTTTATAAAGCTTATATAACGTATAAACACATGAAACCATTTTGGATTTTCAGTTGGCTAGTCATGTGTTGCTTGATATAGAAGTAGATACGGACTTTGTAATTATATTTTACTAGAAAAATATTTCAAGCACCTTTATATATCTGATGCTCTTCTATTACATCTTTTTTAATGGCTGCCAGATGTCCCATTGGGTAGTATACCCTTATTATGTCATTTTTTTTTTTTTTGCTATTATAAGTAGTAATTATAAGTAGTAATAAAATGAATAGCTATGAGCCGGGCGGTGGTGGCGCACGCCTTTAATCCCAGCACTCAGGAGGCAGAGGCAGGCGGATCGCTGGGAGTTCGAGGCCAGCCTGGTCTACAAAGTGAGTCCAGGACAGCCAAGGCTACACAGAGAGACCCTGTCTCGGAAAAAAAAAAAGAAAAAAAGAAAGAAAGAATAGCTATATGCCTGTATTTGTGTGCTTATCTAACTGTATGATTCAGATAAAAAATTAGTATGTCAGTGACATGCATATCATAGAGCTATGGCGGACATTTTCCATATTGGCACTACAAAACATATGGACTTTTTAAAATAAGTGATGTCAGATTTCCCAAATACCATTTGCCGTCTGTGATGGTTCTCACATCATTCTTGTTAACTTCAGGGGAAGGAGTGGGATGCTAGCTACCTAAACATTCAACAGCCTCAGAGGATATTAAATTGGGTCTCTAATTAGAACTCTAGCAAAACAGAAACAAACAAACAAAACTCTAGTTTTCCTTGTTTGGAAAACTTCCGACTTATGAGGGCTAAGTCAGCCCTCTGCTGAACTGGTGCCTTGTCCTTAGTTCTTATAGAGAGCAGAAACGAATGAACCAATAATGGTTATGTTTTGTTGGCTATTTGAAATTTTTACTTTGGGGAGAAAAAAAAAAACTATTTTGGCCCTGGTTAACACTTTGGAAGGACCTAGACTTTGAGTAAATGAAGGAGATGCTGTTTTTAGCTAATAACAGAACTGGAGCAAGATGCCTGTCCCGATAGTGTTTCTTATCATGACAGATGAGTGGCCCATTAGCAAGACTGGATCCCAGGGGGCTAATGTCAGACTGGATGGGTCAAGAAGAAAAACAACAGAGTTGTCCACAGCACAGCCGCTGCAGCTGTGAAAGTGTCAGTGAGGGGACACAACAAAACTGGCATCATGTGCACCCAGCTGCTTAGATGTCTTTCAGGAACTTTACTGATTTGGTTATTCGGTGTACCTGTCCTTGTTTGCAGGTATTATTTCCCCACCTATGAGAACGACACTCTCCTGTGTACTCTGTCCGACAGTGAAAGTGACTTAGCAGATCAAAAGCAAACGGAAAATATTCCCATCATCAGTGAAGACACATCCAAGCTGTGCGCTTTGAAACAGAGCAGTGTTTTAAACCAATTGCTACTCCAGGAATCCTTGGAAAACTAGGAGAAACTGCTGCAAACACAATGTTGCATGGTTTTCTCCTGTGACGCAGAAAGAAAAGAGGACTCCAGATTTCATCATCAATACAGCATTATTCATTGGTGAAATCATGGTTGTTGTTCTTAATGAAATTTTTTTCAAGAAATGAAAAAAATAAAATGTGTCATTTTTATATTTGGACTGAGATTTTATTGTATGGTTATCTTAAATAATTTCATTTCATAAACTTGTGATTATGCACAGTAAGGGGAATGCAAAAGTTACAAATGAACATTCAAATGTATAAACCTGACTTTAACCACTAGTTTTAGCCTCCTTCCCACAGGCATCTGTCACCCATCAAGTCACAAGTTTCAATGTGATTTCTGTACTAAATTGGTAACCTATGAATGTGTGATTAAAAGACTCACAGAGACAAAGAAAGATGTTCAAAGCTAAGGATAATGAACAAATTAGACTATTTAAAAATAATTCAAATGATTGTATTACAATGTTACTGCTTTCTGTTTCCAGTCCCATAGAAATGGGCACAGTGTAATTATGCTCACTCTTCCCCAAAATATATATGTGCTTATTTATGTGCTTTCCATACTATAACAGCAATAGTAACAAAGATAAGGACCACTGTCTATGAACGTAACTGCAGTGGCATTACAACACCTAATAAAGTTAAATGGAACTTTTCAATGTCATTTTCAGGTTTCCCAAGTGGTCTCAAAAATGTCTTCTTACATTAATATCAGCGGTGAGACATATAATTTATGACCTCTTACAAGATGCACTCAAGGAAACAAAAATCACTTTTGTGGGTTTCTACCAGAAATGAATAGCCTGGATAACATAACCACCATTCAAACCTAAGTTAACTGACAATCTACAAAATAATTGGCCTTTGCTCTTATAAAAAATGTCAAGGTCATAAGAAACAAAAGCTAAAATGCTATTCCACATTTAAGGGTAGATGGATGCGGGACCAGGAAATGAGTGTCTGCCTTCCCATGAAAGGCTGTGGAACTGTGGGAAATGTTTGGCAGGCTTCTGTAAACAGTATGGCATTTGCCTTAGTTACTTTTCTTGCTGTGATCAAAGCCTGACAAAAAGCAGATTGAGGGAAGAGGGACTTGTTTTGGCTCATGGTTTTGGAGGAAGAGCTCATGAGGTGGAGAAAGCACAGCAGGAACAGCAGGAGGTGGCTGATGGTGCTGAAGCTGGTGAGGAATGCTTTTTCCTTTTTAAGTTAATCTGGGACCCCAGCCCATGCAATGGCCTGTATGCTTAATGTGTAAGACATTACAGGATAAGGAATACAAAGTGAAACCAGTAAGTTACATGTGGTCAATGTGACTTTTTCAGACCCCGCAAGGGTCTTATAGTATATAGCAATTCATATTTCCTCCCTTTGTGTCTGTTGGAGATGGGGGGTTTGCAGTTATGGACGTGTGCATGTAAGAACATGTGTAAGATACACAGCTAATGCTTGAAGATAACATTCCTGAGGAGCCATCTACCTGGTTTTTTGAGAAAGAATAAGTCGGTGGGACCAGGGACTTAGCAGTTCACCTAAGCTGATGGCTAGCAAGCCACAGGAATGCTCCTGAACTCACCTCCGCATGGATGGTATTACAAACATATGCCACCATACCTGGTTCTTTATGTGAGTCACAGGGGTAGAAATCAATCCTTGTGTGTGAATAGTAAGTACTACACCAACTGAGCAATACCCCTAGTCCCACATTTCCTCCTTTGAAATGCCAAGGTTTTCTTAAACTGGTTCCTCTGTCTCACTTTCTGCACTGAGATACCTTACGCCATATGATTTAGCATGTTCTAGCACTCATTTGTCCTACTGTGCTGCTTTGAATAGGAATGGCCCCATAGACTCATGAATTTGAATGCTTGGCTCATAGGGAGTTGCACTCTTAGGAGGTGTGGCCCTGTTGGAGGAAGTGCATCTGTCACTGTGGAGGTGGGCTTTGAAGTCTCAGATGCTCAAGCTAGTCCTAGTGGGGCAGTCTTCCTCCAGCTGCCTGCAGACCAAAACACAGAGCTCTCAGCTCCTTCTCCTGCACCATGTCTGCCTGTATGCTGCTATGCTCCCCACCATGATGATAATGGACTGAGCCTCTGAAACTGTAAGCCAGCCCCAATTACATGCTTTCCTTTATAAGAGTTGCCATGGTCATGGTGGCTCATCTCAGCAATAAAACCCTAAGACTCCTGCTAATTGTTAGATCTAAAGGTGTCATTAAAATTGGATCCAAAAAGGGTTTGCAAGACTAATGCATAGGAAGTACTGAGTTCCTCCTGCTGAGTTACATCAGGCATGTCCGATGTGCCATTAGCAGAGAAGTTAAACTTGCTGAGTGACTGGTTGCAACAGGAGGGCTGGTAGTGTTGCTTAGGGGGCTGAAGCAGGAAGAGCTGGGGAGTCTGGGAGTTTGAGGTCAGTCTGGCCACACAGTGAGACAATATTCCACTCCTTCCCAGCTAAAATATATTCATTACCATCAGCTATCATTAGCTTGATAAGTTATACAGTTCCCCTTCTATCTTTCATCTGTTCTTTGTAGTTTCCTTAGTAATTTTTGCCTAAATATTTTTAGTGGTAAGACAGAAAGGTAGTTATCTAATTCTGTTCTTCTTTTACAAGTGGGGCCAATACATGTGTATGCTATACAATACTGGCTTCCGAGGTCCTAGGCTTCCATGGTTAATGGCAGCCTGTGTGGAAATACATTGCCTGGATTTGTAAGTCACATCTGTTCTGACCGTATCTTTACACACCCACACATCAAGTTCTGCAGATAGATACCCATGTAGGCTTTTCATGAGAACCAAGCAAAGAAGTGGGTGCACATGTTGCGAAATGCCTAAGTAAAGGACAAATTAAGTTAAATTGTCCTAAAAAACAAAGGTTAAAAAGAAAATGTTCTGTCTCGAGAACACTGTCTCTAGGAAACAGACTTGCTGGGGAAGTCAAACAGTGTCTGCAGTGTTCTCTAGATTGTCCTTCAGCTTAAAACAGGAGCGAATGGATGGAAGTAAAATACCAAGAATAGCAAGCTTAAGGAGGAGAAAGCTTTGGGGATGAGAAAAGTATTGCCTTGGGAAACAAGTGAGATGTAAAGAAAAAGTGAGACCTAAGGAAAAGCAGCCACTGAAAGAGAAAGAAGCTCTTAGGGCTTAAGTCATAAGGTGTTATTTTGGAGGTAGATGGGTCTATTTAAGAATCAAAGGAGTAACTTAAACCCAATCAAATCTAGTAATAGAAGCAAAATCCCAGCTAGTCACAGTGGCTCTCTGAGGGACCAAAGATGCAGATGACTGCTGGGCTAAGGCCTCTCCAAGCTGCAAAGACTCCTTGCCAAGGAGCCTTGGAGAGCTCTTTTAAAAACAGACTGATAGCTGGATGTGGAAGCACAGCTATAATCCCAGCACTTGGGAGGCGGAGGTAGGAGGATCACAAATTCAAGGTCAGCCTGGATATGTAATAAGATTGTCAAAAAACCAGAAACAGAATGGAAAGATGGTTCAGTAGTTAAGAGCACTTGCTGCTCTTGTAAAGAACACAAAATCTGTTCCTACATCAAATCAATCAGATGAGAGAGAAATGAGAGAGAGAGAGAGAGAGAGAGAGAGAGAGAGAGAGAGAGAGAGAGCAATAACCAGACAGGAACAAGAAGTTGCTTGAGGTTTTAATGAGTTTGCAAGTGTCACTCCAATTAAAGATAGAGACATGAGTGCTGCTGAGCCCAGGGGAAACAGACCTGAGAAAGCTTTGGAATTATGATTCAAAAGGAAGACAACAAGGAAGGGAAATAACAGAAGGAGCCAGACAGGATAAATGAGATCCAACCCTGGATTGGAATATACAGAGAGAAGATCTCATTCATGTAGAAGTGCTATGAACAAAACAGCACTGCCCTGGTAGATTGTTGACCTCTTGCTTAGAAAGAAGGTCTCACCCCCGTTCAGCGTTGAAGTTAGCGGCTAAGCCTGACGCACAGAAATCAAAGATGGAGGAGCGTGTGGGAAAGGAGACAAAACTCCTTTGCATGAGAGAGAAAAACCCATTACTTAATATGGTTGCTTTATCTGCCCCTTTCTTACTCCTACAAGGGAGAGGGATGTGTTTTCCAGTTATGAATTTGGAGACCAGAAACCAGGTACTTGTGACTCAGCCCCTTCCACCTGTGTGACTTGCCTTTCTACAAAAAAGAACGCATCCTATTCTGCAGCCGCATTGTGCAAACTTTAGAGTGCGGGCTTCATGTAACATTGTCTGTAACGGTGTACAAAGATCCAAGCAAATGGAAGGTCCAAAGTGAGGAACTTCCCTTGCCCACAGCTGTAAGCCATTTCCTTCAGTATCATCTTAATTTGCAATAAATATAATTTTTCATCTCCCCTTACTTGACCAAATCAGCAGACCCTTCCAAAATAGGCACAGCTTATCTGGGATGGCTGATATGGCCAGCATTCTTAGAAAACCACTTCTTAGAGAAATGCTATTAAATGCATTAAACCTAATCAGTCAGTCAGAAGCAACATAGGTTTACTTCCACAAACACTAAGGGGGGGTCGCAGTAAAGCCAGAGAATTGGTGGCTGGGGACATCACTGTTGAATTAAATGGACATAGACCCTTGGAAAGAGCAACAGCGCCAGTCTTAGGTTAATTTTATCAGAAGCTGGTCTTGAAATAAAAACGTACTTACCAGAACCGCCTGGGAAAAATGGCCGCCTCAGCAGTGTCTGGGCTTCAGCACATCTGTGGGCAGGCCCTTTACCAAGCTAGTGAGAACTCTGGTTCAGATATATGGCATCGAAGGTCGCTATACCACTGTGCTTTATTCCGCAGCATCTAAACAGAATACGTTGGAGCAAGTGGAAAAGGAGTTGTTGCAAGTGGGACAACTCCTGAATGATCCCAAGGTGTCTCTTGCTATTCTAAATCCCTACATCGAGCGCTCCATCAAAGGGAAAAGCCTGAAGGACATCACAGCAAAGGAGAAGTCCTCTCCACTGACAGCCAACCTTATGAATTTACTTGCTGAAAACGGTCGTCTAAGCAACACCCAGGGAGTCATCTCTGCCTTTTCCACTATGAGGAGTGTTCACCATGAAGAAGTGCCGTGCATAGTGACCACAGCGTCTCCTTTAGAAGAAGCGATTCTCTCAGAGTTAAAGACAGTGAAGAAAACCTTCCTGGGTCAAGGGCAGAAACTGAAATTGAAGGTTAAGACTGACCTGTGTCAGTCATGCGTGGGATGATTGTCCGAATTGGGGAGAAGTATGTTGATGAGTCCTCAAAGAGCAAGATTCGGAAGCTCAGCCAGGCCATACGGGAGATGCTCTGAGAGGCTTGCACAGCTCTCATTCTCAGAGCAACAATAAAATGCTTCCTGAACAGAAAAATAAAAAAGTAAGTACCAGCTGTTTCTATAAGAGGTAACCAGAGGAAGTGCCCATTTAGGAAGTGAATACCTGGAAATGGAAAAGATTATCACTGTGCGAGCTGGTGCTCAACCTCACTGAGGACTTCAGGGAGAATGAATAGCTTTAGATTTGCCCTCCCACCCACCCCTACCACCACCAAGGAACAAAAAACACTACCACCAACTCACTGATCTTGAGCCCAGGAGCACAGTATCCCTAGCTTCTCTATGGACCTTGCATGTTGATCTAATGCCTTGTGGGGGCTATAGACAGTCCTACAGACAGAGGAAGCTATAATGAAAGGGGGAGAGGGGAGCGGGGTGAGGGGGGGACAGGGGAAGATGTGGGTAAGGCCAGACCTAACTGCAGCTTAGCAGCTCTCCCAGCTTTTTCATGTATTACCTCACTTGTCACCTTGGAACACAGTATTGTGAGATTTCTAAGTAGAAATTCTTTACTTTCATCTATGTATGTGGGTGGGTGGGTGGGTGTGCTCACAGAAGCCAGAGGAAAACATCAGGTGTGTTTTTCTATCTCCACCAATCTGCCTTGAGGCAGGGTCTCTCTCTAAACCTAGAGCTGGCCGGCAGCCAGCAGGACCCAGCAACACTATTGCTCTTCTTCACGTAGTGCTGGAATCGCAGGCGAAGGAGGTCAGGACCAGGTTTTTCACATGGGTGCTGGGACCCAAATTCAGGTCCTGACACTTGCATAGCAAGCATTCTTGCCCATTGAGCCCTCTCACCAGTGCTCTAAGTAGGAATTCTTGTCTCCATCAAAGACCGAGAACTAAAGAGATGAGGACTTGCTCAAAAAAAAAAAAAAAAAAGAAAAAGTATGAAAAACATTCAACAAATAGTATACAGGAATTTAAAATGAGATACAACCAAGACGGAAGCATTTTAAGGGAATGTTTTTAAAAAAAAACAGTTTTTTAAGGATAAAGAACTTGAAATAAAAAACAAGGATTATTTTTAAATGTAAGTGCTTTGTTGATTTTTATACAAAGTTAACACACCAGTCCACTTCCATCAACAGCATCAAATTATAGCTATTGTTACCACCCAGTGTTCTAGAAATTTAATTCAACTCTTTTAGTGAGCTTTAGATGGTGGATAGCTAGAAAATAACCAGGGGCTGAGTTGAACATTTCTGTCCTTAATTGCTATTTTGAAAAACTAAAACATGTTTTGTCTCAGATTTTGGCAATTTGCAAAGTTGAATGACATGATAAAGCTGTTAATTCAATCTAAAAATATTCCACAAAATTAATAATTTCAGAGTTGTCTAAAACTCAGGTGAAGCCGTGTCCTTGGGGGCATTTAGAATTAGGCCGTAAGAAAAAAAAAAACAGTTTTGAAAATATTCTGAGTCAATTAACTTTGATGCAGAGTAAGAAGTAGATGAAACTTCTTCATTTGAAAAAGATTAAAAGAGAAGACAGTATGCTGTGTGACTGGTTATTTGAAAGTTACAATTTCAAAGAAGCAAGAGAAAGTGAAAAGAATATTTTCCATTTGTTCATCACACACACACCACATTTCACTCCCCCACCCCTCATTCCTGTAAAAGACAAAGTCCATAACTAAATATCTAAAAGTCTAATGTTCTTTGTAGTCTGCATAAAAACACTGCCTCCATCAGTCAAGTCCAATTCTACCTACAAAAATCTCAGTCCCCACCACTGTAACCAGCTTGGCCTTCACCACTCATTTCCTAACTGGCCTTCCTGCCTTCTCTCTGGCCCTTCCAGTATGTCCCGGACAGACTAAGGACGGTCACTGCTGTAATCACTTTCTTGGATACATATGCAGTGTATGCACCTCCTGCCAGTCCTTCAGATCTCCAAATTCCTAAGGGAAGCACTACATCCCACTGAGCAGCAACTATGCCACCCAGGCCTAGCTTCAAAGAGGAAGGTCCTAGTTGCTGTAGTAACTCTCCTGTCACTGAAGAAATGGGATTAGGGTCGGACAGTGACTAAACCTATGCCAAAGTGCATAGCTAGTCTCTGCTCTCTGGCTGGTCCAAGTTGGACCTGCCAGAAAAGCTGGGTTCTTCTAAGTGATCTAGAGAAGCAAGAATTTCCCTTTCTCAAACATAGACCAAAAACAAAACAACAACAACAACTGTGAGAAACTGGGGAATGCTGAGAGTGGGAGAATGGCCTTCTCCATGGAAGAGCCCCCCCAGTTGGTTATCCAGTACCAAGTGGTCAGAATGAGGTTATATACATGCTGATAAATTTATACAAACTGAGCAGGCTACATTTAAACTTTAGCAATGTATGCATATATATGAACAAAGAAGGAAAAAAGGTCATCAGTTTGAGAAATAACAAGAGGTATGTGATGTACTCATATTAATTTCAAAACAATAACAAATTATTTTTTAAAAAGAAGGGGAAGAAAAAAATATATCCTGGCTGATGTCAAGACATAAAGAAAAGCTATGCTGAAGGACTTCCAGAGAGGATTTCTAATGCGGAAGTAAGAATCATTGTTCAGAGACAGACCTACTATAGACTTTTCATTGCTTGGGCCAAGAAAGGCCCTTTATTGCTTAGAGTCTGTAAGTAAGGTCTCTTGACCATGCAGTAGATACATCTTGGCTAATGTAAATATCTCCCAGTGAACATGGGGGGAAGTGCAAACCTCTGATGCTCTCCAGTATCTCCAGTTTTGTCCCATTTATCTGAGTGCCCACTCTTACTGAGTGACCAAGCTCTTTCTGTTTAATAAATATAAACCCTCACTGTTAGTAATCAGGCAACAATGCAGTCACCCCTGATGGTCCTGATGATGGCGGGAAAACAGGCTACATGACACCACCCACCTCCAGCAGGACTCAAGTCACCTAAGTCATCTGTGCTTCTTCTGTGCATGCGAATGTACCTCTGCGCATGCACTAAATAGTTTATAAAGGGAATTCCTCCCATCTCTCTCTGTCTCTGTCTCTGTCTCTCTGTGTCTGTCTGTCTCTCTCTCTCTCTCTGTGTGTGTGTGTGTGTGTGTGTGTGTGTGTGTGTGTGTGTGTGTTTTTCCGGAGACCGTCTCTGTATTCCCCTATTAAATCTCTTAAGTGGATCTGTGGCGTGGCGTGATTCCATCCTTCGGTACAACTTTTAACACTCACTTCTCCTACTTTAACGTTTTCACAGTTGTGTCTCCGTACATTAGCATCTGTATATTGTCTTCCGTGCATCCACTGGCCCAGCCCACTGTGTATCACTTCACTAACTTGTTTTCTGCCGGTACAGTTTTAGATTCAAGTGAGAAGTAAAAAGAGGAAGGTCAGGATTTCCGCTGGAAGTATTCTTAGGTGCCACAAAGACTGCATGTGGCCATGTCCCACTCTTCCTTCTGTGAGAAAACGAGAACGTAAGTGGGAAGATTTATTAGATAAAAAATTAATTTCGAAGAATCCCAGTTGACTATTCCCCATGAGACAAAAGTCATGGTAAGAAGACAGACTAGGCTTCTCTGGGACAGAAAAGTACGATACTGGAAACTGGTGCATGCAGAGTGGTGGGCACGGAGAAAGAGAAGTGAGAGACATCAGAAAGGCATCAAGGAAGCTGAAGAAAGATGTCAGGGGTTCAGAGAGAATGCAGGCAGGTCCGCATGTGAGAGGTGAAGGTTTGAAGATTGGCTGTGTGGTGTCCAGGTCTCTGTCTTTAAATTTTCTTCAGGAAATGATGCCAAGGTTGATGTCTGGCCTTCACACACATACACACACACACACACACACACACACACACACACACAAACACACACACACACACACGTGCATTGGTACATACAGCCAATAGTCAGGACCAGACGAATTAGTATTTAAGCCTCTGCACTGAGTCACGGGGCAATTACTGTCTAGCTTTCTCCTCCTAGACTGAGCTCTTCCCCCCCCATCTTAGTCAGCATTTTATTGCTGTGAACAGACACATGTCCACGGCAGTTCTTCTAAGAAAAAGCATTTCATTGGAGCTGCCTTACAGTTTCAGAGTTTTGGTAACACAGAGGCAGATGTGGTAACGGAGAAGTAGCTGACAGTTCACCATCCCATCCAGATCAGCAGGAAGAGAGACTCTGGGTTTAGAATGGGCTTTTTGATACTTCAAAGCCCTTCCCAGTTACACACTTCCTCCAACAAAGCCACACATCCTAAATGTGCCTGGAGAGACTCCCAAGTGTTCAAATCTGAGTCGATGGTGGCCATTCTCATTCAAACCAGCACATTCCACTCTCTGTCCACCATAGGCTTGTATTCTGCTCCTAATGTAACATGTGTTTAGTCCAGTATCAAAAAGCCCCATGGTCTATGACAGTTTTCAACACAGTTTAAAGGTCCAAATTTCAGCCTGTCATGGTGATGCACCCCTTTAATGCCAACACGCAGGAGGCAGAGGCAGGCAGATTGCTGTGAGTTCAAGGCCAGCCTGGTCTACAAAGCAAGTTGAGGACAGCCAAGGCTACACAGAGAAGCCCTGTCTTGGGAGGAAAAAAAAAAAAGGTTCAAAGTTCAAAATTGCTTCTGAGACTCGAGGCAATCTTTTAACTGTAAGCCCCTGTAAAATCAAAAGTAAAAAGTAAATCACACACTTTAAACATACAATGGCACAGAATTAACATTAACATTCCAAAAGGGAGGGAAGGGGCTATAGTTAGGAAATACTGGACCAAAGCAAAACCAAAAACCAGCAGGGAAAACTCCAGACTCTGTATCTCCAGGTCTGATGTCAAAGCTCTCTTCAGATCTCCAGCTCCTTTCAGCTTTGTTGACCACAATTTACTTTTGCTCTCTTGATCTGTTTTCACACCATGTTAGCATCTTTCCTTGGCAATTATCCTGTGTCTCTGGCATCTCCAACATCTTGGGGTCTCCAAGGAAACCCAGGCTTCACCTTCACAGCTTCATAGGATGGCTTCTCTGTACTTCCATGTAAGGACAGCCCTGATGCATCCATGACCTGAGCAGCTTTCCCTAGCTGCACAGGGAGGTTCCACGACCTCTTTCTTGGATCCTTGATTCTTAAGCCAGAACCACAGGACTAAAGCTGCCAGGTTTGTCTGCTTGCTGAGGCTGGAACTTGGCTCCCTTGTTCAATTACATCTGCATCATGTTTCTGTCTTTGATGGTTTCCTACACTGCCTAAGGTTTTCTTTAACTCCTTTTCACAAGTTGAAAGCTTTGTTGGGTGGGGTCTTGCCCAAAGGTCACTGCTTCCTTTATTCTATTTATCATCGGGCTTTTCTTTAAACTTTTTATCTCCTTCAGCACTGGCCTTCATTACACTTCCTGACTTCTTTTCTCCTCAAAATGTACATTTTTATTTTCCCTTGCACAGCTTGCTCCTTTTTATTATAGATCACCATGACCACTAATAACCAAC
Source organism: Acomys percivali (assembly GCA_907169655.1). Lineage (NCBI taxonomy): Eukaryota > Metazoa > Chordata > Mammalia > Rodentia > Muridae > Acomys > Acomys percivali. Next base: position 137,580,921 of record OU015742.1, on the reverse strand, counting down.
CACATGAATACTAGGCTGTTTTGAAATCTGTTCTGCCAGTACCAATAGTCCCAAACTCTTCAGTTTAGCCTTGGGCAGAATTTTTTGGACAAGGGAAGAAAGTAGCCACATTCTTTGCCAGAATATCACAAGAATGGTTTCTAGGACCCTGAATGATATTCTTCTCCTCAGAAAACTCTTGAGCCAGGCCATTATAATCTATATTGCCATCAGTACCACTGTCTTCCATGTTCCTACTAATATAGCTCATTAAATACCACTTAAAGTGTTCAGCTACTTTCCAGTGCAATTTTCCAAAGGCCAAGTTCTGCTAACAAGTAAGATGGTCAGGCCTATCACACTCCCTTGTACCAATTTTTGTTGTTGTTGTTGTTGTTGTTGTTGTTGTTGTCATTTTTCAAAACAGGGCTTCTCTGTGTTGACTTAGCTGTCTTGGACTCACTTTGTAGACCAGGCTGGCCATGAACCCACAGAGATCCACCTGCCTCTGCCTTCCCTACTGGGATTATAGGCATGTGCCACTGCACTAGCCTAAAAGAAAGCATTTCATTGTGGTTTGCTTATAGGGGATCACTGTCATTCAAGCCACCACATGATCATTTCCCTGGCTGGCTGGCTGACTGTAGTTTGTTAACGATCCACAGATACATCTTTCTTGAAACTGTCCTTCACTGAAAGACGGGTCATGGAAACATGGGAGAAATGCTTAATATAAATTGGCAGTGATGGCAACCAGGGGTGTACTTGGATTTAACAACATAGACAGGGCCACTAGTGACTTTGGCAGGAGTGTGTGAGGAGGCTGGAAGTCTGGATTTCCAGAGAGTATGGGCCATAAAAGAAGCAGTGAGAATGTGCGAGAGCTGGGTCCTGCAGTAAAGCTAGGAACTATGGCATGGGAATGCTGGCCAGGCAGGGAAAGTGATCTGAAGACAGGAACTCAGACTGGCCAAGTCCTCTAGTTTGAGTGGAGCTGTTAGAATACCTAAAGAAGTGAGTGGTATCCAGACCTGGCTATTTTAAATGGTACATTTGAGTGTATTCAACCAGACTATATCTATACATACTTCCTCATATGCCAGAGAGATCAGCATATTAATTCCTCTAGTAGGAACTGGGCCTCTGAGTCCAGACTATAGACTGGCCATTCACGTTCGATTGGTGTTTAGAGTCATCCCATTGGACCCCAGGCTTAAAATCCACTCGTCTCTCTTACGTGAGTTCATGAAGCCAGTTTCAACGCCTTGATAAGTTTCCTGTCTCTTCTAGTTGGGTAACGTGAATTATGACAGCCTGGCTCGAGATCTCAAAAGAGAAGAATGTTAGTAAGGGGCCTAGAAATCAATCTTGTGATATTTCTTGCTTTGGTCCTTAATTTTGCTTATATTATTTTACAATTTTTACTTCTGTTTGAAAGCATCATACAGGAAGCATTAAATACATCTGTTAGCATTTCTTCTGTAACTTCAGCCAATCTACAGGTCCTTTTGCCCAGTGTCTCTATGAAATCATGCAGTCCTAAATCTATATTTGCAGAACTTACCTGGATCAAGACAATCGAATCTTGCTTTATCACTAATAAAGCATTATGTGTGAGATTTTAATCATCAGTACTCCCAAATTTTAGATTATTGTTTCCCCATTTCTACACTCTCCTTTCTAATAAGATTTATTGTGACCAGGGGGGGAAAAGACCCTAATAAAAACCCATCAACATGGCCTCTGCAGTTGAGCCTCTGCTGTCCCTCATTTCTAGGTGTGCCATGAAGTGGCACTCTTTGTGGCAGCCAAGTTACAAATAAGTAAGCACACACTTCAAGGTGAGTTTTGGCGGCTTCTTTTCCTTGTGAAGTTGAGGCACTAATGAAACTGCTTTTTGTCTCTCCCTAAGTCAATGAGCGCTTTGAGCTCCTGAGAGAACCCGGCTTGTTAATTTGTTATACAGCTTTCATCTTCACACGCTCCTCTTTTCCTTAGAAAATGACAACATGCCTATTTTAAATCTCCCTTGGAACCACTGGCAATGTCAGCCAGGGTTGAAAAACACATTGGGTAGTGAAAGCCCTTCGTTTTTAAAGCGTCTTCCTATCGCCAGGCTCTAAACTAACCTGGGCTCACCTATCAAAATAAGCTCTCATGCTTATGAATGCAATAATCGTGGCTTATAGTGAAGATGACTCCTGTAAAAGTCCTTTATTTTGAGCATTTGGAGCCTAAAAAATGGCAAGTCTGTATGTGTCAAATTAAGATGATTAACTTTTAAAAAATATAAAAATTATGAAGTAGCATACAATAGCCATAATGAGGGTGATCTTTGTGCAAGTTTAGAATTAGAAATCCTAAGCTTGAGGCAGTGAATCAACATAACAGCCTGAAATGATACCAGCTGGGCAATTCAGATGGAGGGCAGCAAGGCTGGGACCCTGTACCCCTCCCCAAGGGGCTCACTGCTCAGTTCTAGCCCATTTTCCCAGAGTCCACAAGAGAAGCCAGAAACCAGCATATTTATGTGAGATTTCCTGACTTTTTATCCCTATTTGAAAACATACTTCAGTTTGACTCCTCATATTTGTGACATGACAAAGTAGAATTTAAAAGTCAAACAGTGTGTCAGTGGAAGACTATTTACTCAATATACGCAAGGGCCTGGGTTCAAGACCCAGCACCGCCAAATAAATAAATAAACTTCAAATAGTTTTACTGTAAACCACTACTATTTCTAATTGTAAAGTGAAAGTTATGTTCCAAAGGCATCTTAAAATGTTTACTTGTTTGTATTATAATATGCATGGTACATTATAATATAATTTTATAATTTAATATTTGTAAATTATGTTTTATTTGTTTTATTATAATATACATAGTACATTATACAAAAAGAATAAAAAGAATTAAGAACAATGCCCAGCATGGTGGCACATGCCTTTAATGCCAGCACTTGAGAGGCAGAGAGTCCAGGGCAGCCAAGGCTACACAGAGAAACTTTGTCTCGAAAAACAAACCAAGAGAAAAAAAAAAAAAGAATTAAGAACAGATACCAAGAATATTGTTACAAAGAATATACACAGACTTATCTCTGCATCAATGAGGGATATTTTCCTACAACTCTGTTCTAGTTAGCTTTAACTGTAAACTCAATGTCATAGTTAAGGGTTCTATTGCTGCAAAGAAACACTATGACCAAAGAAACTTGGGAAGGAAAGGGTTTGTTTGGCTTACATTTCCATAGCACTCTTCATCCTTGAAGGAAGACAGAACAGAACCTCAAGCATGGCAGGATCTTGGAGGCAGGAGCCGATCTGATGCAGAGGCCAGAGAGGGGTGCTGCTCACTGACTTGGTTCCCATGGCTTGCTCAGCCTGCTTTCTTAGAGAATCTAGGGGTGGCCCCACTCACAATGGGCTAGGCCCTCCCCCATCAGTAACCAATTAAGAAAATGCCTTATAGCTGGATCTTAAGAAAGCATTTTCTTTTTTTTTCTTTCTTTCTTTTTTTTTTTATTACGTACTCTATTTGTTTGCATTAGTGAGGACACACACACACAAAAAAAATGCACTCAGTAGGAATACATTCTTAACCAAAAGCCAACAGCAGTCCTCGAGTGACACTTGGCCTTTACAGCATCAACTGTGCTCAGCCAAGGACTCAGGAACCCATGAACAGGCAGTTCCTATCACTGGAGTCATTTTCTTAACTAGGATTTCCTCCTTTCACACAACTCTAGTTTGTGTGTCAAGTAGACATAAGACTAGCCAGCACACTGGACCTAGCTGGGTCACAACTGAGAGATTCTCCAGATCGGATTGGCCTGTGAGCGTGTCTTGGGTGGTGGGATGGGGGGCTGTCTTGATTGATAATTGATGTTGGAGCACCATGGCCACTGTGGGTGGCACCATTTGCTGCATGTGTGGCCCTGCTTTATATGAATTGGGTGGTGGGATGGGGGGCTGTCTTGATTGATAATTGATGTTGGAGCACCATGGCCACTGTGGGTGGCACCATTTGCTGCATGTGTGGCCCTGCTTTATATGAAATCCAGCTAAGCTTGAGCCAGAAAGCCAGAGCCTGAGCCAGAAAGCCAGAGCCTGAGCCAGCTGCCAAGCAGAGATCCACAAAAGTTCTTGTTTGTATTTCTGACTTCACTTCCTTTGATGAGGACTGTGACCTTAAAATAAAAGCCAAATAAACTCTTTCCTCCTCTAAGTTGTTTTTGGTCCTGGTGCTTATCATAGAAACAAAATGAAGCTGTAGCAGATACCTCAAGGTCGTCCAAATGCATGGGGCCTCAGCCCCATGCCCTGAAGTTAAGATGATCTAGATAATTCTCCACAGGTGTGCCTGGAGGCTAGCCTCATCTAGATAATCCTTCACAGGTGTGCCTGGAGGCTAGCCTCATCTAAATAATCCTCCACAGGTGTGCCTGGAGGCTAACCTCGTCTACATAAACCTTCATAGGTGTGCCTGGAGGCTAACTTCGCCTAGATAATTCTTCCCAGGTGTGCCCAGAGCCTTGCCTCTTAGTTGATTCCAGATGCTTGTTGACAACAGACACTAACAACTCGGAGCCCAAGAGTCTATGGATACAAACAGGGAGAAAATTGCATCTTTATTTTCACAGACTAAAATTTAGCATTTCCTTCCACTATGAATATAGTGATTTGATAGAAATAGCAGTGCCCTTGATGACAAGAACCACAGATATATTCACACAACAGTCAGCTCTTTCAGGCCTCTCAAAATATCACTGCAGTCATTGCCACTTCAAAATTCAATGCACACTGCTGAGCTATGATGACCATATTATAGATACTCACATATATTACTGAATTTGCAGTGTTTTGTAAAATTTTATACCTGCACTTAGTTTGTCTCCTTTGCATTTACTTTATTTCATCTTTTAAAATATTATTCTTCAAAGCTCTGGTGAGTCCTATCTTTTCCAATTATTTATTTTTAGGTTTGTGAGGCTTTCATCATGCTTTCTTCATGCATGTGTCATTATACTCATGCTTTCTTCATACATGTGTCATTACACTTTGTTCTCAGTTTTCCCCCTCCCTGCATGGTTTGCATCTTAACTGTCATTTTCAGGCTGTGAGTGACAGGCTTAGCCACCAGTCAGTGGTGTTATTGGGGTGTTAGTGGGAACTTCAGGAGATGGGGGCCCAGCGGAGGGAAATAAGACCATCCCAGATTGGGCCCTGGAGAGGATATTGGTATCTCAACCATTCTTATTCTCTCTTTGGATCCTGGACACCAAGGGGTGAATAGTTTTTACTTTGTTTCCTGCTCCTTGCTTTTGATGCTCTACCTTTCTGTGGGCCCAAAACAGCAGAGACAGGAAGCCATGGGCTGAACGCTGTGAAATGTAAGTCTCCTCTAAATTGATTTATTTCTGGTACTTGTCAGAGTGATAGAAACATGATTAGCTCAGATGTCCATGATCCTCACCAGATGACCAACAACAAACAAAACATCTTCCAAGTGTAACAAAACTTGGCCTATAGTCCATCTTTGTTCTAATCCTGGGAAACCTCTGACACACTAGATAGAGGGACATGCCTTTAAACCCTCCTTGGCATCATACATCAGGCAGCCACCACAGTCAACTAGAATGAAGCTCATTTACCATCTCTGGTCAGTTCCCAAGGAACTTACATAATGATGAGTCATTCCTGACCCCACAGGTTCAGGTCCCTTGGAGGTTAAGACATGGTCCTTGGTAAGAACTGATACGAGAGGTTTCTGAACTTGGCCTGTATGTTAGAAGCACATCCTTGAGGATACAGAAAGCCTTTTAGATCCCTCTGCCAGGGATTTTTTTTTCTCTAGTCACAGCCCTGTGCAAAGTTCTCCCAGTATTCTTCAGGAAGCTGTCATGCATCAGTTCATCACGACCAAAGCCACCACTAGTTCAACCTCATACATTTGCAAAATTATTAAGATTCTAAATGCTCCCTAAACATGCAGCCTGCCTTCATACACCTTACCCAGGATACTCTGATAAGGAAAGGAGAGAGCCAGCCAAGGATTGGCCAAGTCTTGTTCATATCCTGGTTCTCTTCTAACTTTCTTTCTTTTTTTAAAAAATATATTTTATTAATTAATACATATTACATTTCAATTGTTATCCCATTCCTTGTGTCCTCCCATTCCTCCTTCCCTCCCATTTTCCCCTTAATCCTCTCCCCTATGACTGTGACTGAGGGGGACTTCCTCCCCCTGTATATGCTCATAGGGTATCAAGTCTCTTCTTGGTAGCCTGCTGTCCTTCCTCTGAGTGCCACCAGGCCTCCCCATCCAGGGGACATCTATCCTCTCACAGTTGCCTGAGCAGTCTCAGGCATCTTTACTTCTAGAGAGAAGTCATCTTGTCAGACAATATATGCCCAACACTGTAACCCCCTGTCCACCCCAAGACATGTGGGTGGTTAGATTTGGTTGTGTGAGAGACAGTAATGTAGTTTCTGCACATGGTTCTCAAACTGTTACCACCAGATGAATTGGAATTCACCAATAAGGGCAATGTTATCATAGAGGGGAGGTACTTGATCCATCATCCCCTGACCCAGACAGCTCCATGGGATCCAGCACTATGATGACATCAGAGCACTGAGGGTGCACAGATCCTATACATTCCCTCCAATAGCATATCCTGCTGCATATGTGTTTGCACGGAAGGCCAGAAGACTACCTCAAGTACTGTTCCTTGGGAACTGTCCAACTTGTTTTCTGATAAGTGTCTTCTGGCATAGAGCATGACTTTACAAAGTAGGCTAGGCTGCTGGCCAGCAAGTACCAGGGTGTGGGAAAGATTAAGCTTTGTCACAGGTGAAAGCAGTCTTGGCGGGTTTTACCCTTGGGGCACCCCATGAATACCTTGTGACAGACTGAGTGGTGCCATCCTGGGCCTGGAATTCAGGAAGCAGACCTGGGAACCCCACCTGGACTATTGTTTTTCTAATTGACCCTCAACAGGAGAAGGAGACCGCCCTTCCCACGTGACTCAGGCAGGTGGGGAGGAGAGAACAACAGGTTCAGACCAGGAGAGAACCCCGTGGAGAGCAGCGACCAGGCCGGACCAAAACGCGGGACAGAGAGACACCTAAGGACTCATCCCGTGGAACAGATACCGGAAGGTTCACTCTTTTGTCCCTTTAACCTTTTTTCCTTCTTGTGTAAGCTAGTTGGGTTGTATAATAAAGTTTAATTGTTAAGAAACAGAGCCAACATCAGGGAGTCTCTGGTCTCTACCTATTGAACTCTGAGATTGCAAGCACATGCTCACACAACTGACATGGTTTCTGCAGGGGTGGGTCAAACTTAGGTCCTTCCCTGAGCTACCTTCTCCTGTTCCAAGTACCTATCTTAAACAACTGCCAGCCGCTGAGATCCAGTAAACAGCAGCTCTCCACCACCACATATGACACGCCTGTCCCCATGTGGAGCACCTTTTACCTAGTTCACAGAACTCACAACACATAGATGTTTTCATTATTGTTTTAAAACTTGGCTAAGAAAAGGAAGGTAAAATTTGGAAGATTCTCTTTTGATGCAAAATGTCCAACCCAAACAGTTCCTTCAACAATGGTATTCCCCCAGGTCCTAAATGAACAAGGCTTTTGAGCATCAACCCATAGTGACACTCACATTGGTGTCTGCATCATGCTGGTGAGCTGATGGCAGCCTGAGTTTATGTGCTAGCTGAGGGCAGCTTGTCTTCCTTCCTGTGGGCCACTTGGAATCAGAATAGCTGAGTGGATTTTCTCCCTCTGTCTCTTCCAAACTCAACACCCTGCAAAGCCACTCCAGCTCCAAGCCTCAGCTATTTATCTAAAACAAAGTTGGTGTGGGGGTTAGGGCCATGTAGAAGGCCAGCCCCATGAGTGGTATTACCTGAGGGTCAGTCACTGGTAATTTTTGTTGTTTCCCTGCACTTGAGTATCTGAATAACTCAAGGGCTGCGTCCAGGCAACATGATGAGGTTGGGGGCTAGTATGCATTTAGAATGGAAAGCAGAAAACTTAATCATTTTTATTATCTGACAGGCAGTAAAATGCTGTTTGACCGATGTTATTTTAAGATAAAGTCCCCTTTAAATTTTTGAAATTTGGACCATTTCATACCTGTGAACAGTGTCTTATGTTCCTACTCACTCTCATTACCCACTGATTCTGTCAAGAGCTGCGATGTAGCCACACCTAAAGATGGCGCTGGCTTCCGCTAGTCACCCTCCCGGCGGTGAGCGCTCTCTCCAGTAAACAAGTCCTTATATGGCTAACAAGCTCGGGCGTTTAGCTCCGCCGTCTCTTTTACTTACGAGGAGTTCACACGTGGCGCCTCCTGATTGGCTCTTGCCGGGATATAAGCCTCTGCCCCGCCTAGGGAGGGGGCTATTCTCTGCTTTGCAAAACTGCTGTAAATTCATTCCTGAGTAAACTGCCTTGAGAAGGAACCTAGTTGTCTTGAGTCTTATTCCTGCTGGCCAGGAAGGGCACGGACATGATTCCCTTTCCACTCTTGCTGATCCCCTCTCCTTCCCTTCTTACTTCCTTCCACGTAGTGTAGAGCAAATCTTGTGCAGGTAGCTGCAGGTAGCAATAGCTGCTGTGTGCTCATGAGTCCAATGGCCACTCCTCCCCATCTTCTAGCTCTTTCAATCTCCCCACACTCCTGTCTTCTATAATGTTCACTGAGCCTTAGAGAGGAGAACATAGAATTCATTAGATTAGTTACTTAAAAAAAAAAAAATGTATATACTTCTATAACCTTTTTCACATGAGAAACTTTTTCTGGCCCTTGGTATATATGTATATAAAATAGGCAAACAAACCAAGCATTTACTAATAGTAAGTCATAAAGAAGCTGTTTAAAAACAATTGTTTGATTGCATATGTAATTTTGCCATCTATCAAAGATAAATTTGTTTGTCACTGTGTGATGGCTATTATTGGTTGTCAATTTGACTACATCTGGAACCAACTATACCCTAAGTGGCTAGGTACACCTGTGCATGATTTTCCTTAATGAAATCATTGGAAATGGGAAGACTCATATTTAATCCATATCTTTCGAGGTGGGAAAATCCATCTTAAATCTGGGCCACACCATCTGGTGGTAGCGTATACAAAGGGCTAGGAAGAAGGAAGCTTTTGCTCTTGTCTGCTTTCTCTCACTCCTTCATGGGCATTAGAGCCTACATCTTGTTAGTTACTTCTTCCTCATGTGCTTCCACCAGCACAGTGCCTCTTACAGGCAAGTATGCTCTATGGCATATAAGCTGGTCCTGATCTTTCTCCAGTATGTGATGACAGAAAGCAGAACTGCAAGCAACTCTGAGGGCAAAGCCAATCATATATACTCTTGTTTTTTCTGATGGACCATTTCTCCTCAAGTTATTTTGGTCATGGTGCTTATCATGGCAATAGAAAGAAAACTAGAGTGAAACAGGAAGATCCACCATAACTTCTAGACCAAATGAGAAGGAGAAAGCAAGCTAGGCAGCACCAGTAGTTGTTTGGCAGTTTTAGATTTCTGCTGCCATGACTTCCCCACCGCCATAGAATTCCTCTCAATGGCAACACAAAATAAAACCTTCCCTTGCTCAAGCTGCTTTGGTTATGAATTTTGTCACAACAAAAAGAAAAGTACAAAAACTTGGTGGCAGGTAAAAGCAGGGCTGCTGCTGTCATAAGACTTTGAAACTAGCTCTCTAGAAAAAAGTATTTGGAACTCTGGGCTAGAAAATCCCTAGGATGCTCTAACTAGGTTGTAATGGGCCTTTCTGGGGGGCATTTGGGAGACCAGACTGCCAGAGAGATGGCAGAGGTTCATCTCATGTGGTTTCAGGGAACAAGAACGTATTAGAAGTGTGGCTAAAGGACACTATTGCTACACTATGGCAATGAATCTAGCTGCATTCCACCCATGTCCTGAGTCTAGCAGACCAGCTTTGGGAACCAGTGAAGAGAAGAGGAGAGAAGTCTTGGTGGTTCCATGGTAGGGAGAACTGAGCAGGTGGTGAACAGCTGGTTAAGGGAAACCAACCATTTGTTGGAGAGATTTGGAAATGGAGGAAAAAAATATTAGCCCAGGACTAAATTTTGGTACAAACTGGAAGGTCTTCTAGCCCAGGAGAACTTTTTCTTCTGCTTTCTGTCTCTCCTTGGGACAACCCCAGTACTTTATTTAAAATGAAATTCAGATTTTTTTCATTACAGATTACATCATTATTTTCTCATCTTTTATAATCAATAGAACCTTTAAAAATCAACAGAGCAAGAACACAATCTCACAAAGAAATATAAACAGGTCTGTATAATCTACAATAAAACATAGAGCAAAAAAAAATCAGTCAATTTCCAAGCAATGGTCAACATGACCTGATTATTATTTCTTAAACAATACTTGGGAAAGTTTAATCATAAATTTCCCTGGGCTAAAGCCATTGTGTTTCTATGACTGTTATAGTAACCTAGCTTTAGCTAAATGTTCTTTAATAAAGAAAAACTTGATTTACTCCCAGTACCAAACCAACAGGTATGCTATCTAAGCCTAGACTAACTGCCAAATAGTCCTCTATTGTAAAATATCTATAAATCATGATGTTCCAAGCCAACCTTCTATTTCTTTCAAAGCAGATTCTAGAAAATCAAGTTTCACTTTTCTACAGTTACCAATACCTAACCAGGTACTGATATATTAAAATCCTAACTCTCTTGCCAAGCAGTTTCTGCTTGACTGCTCACAATGGTCAGAGCCAAGACTCTCTCCTTGTCTCAAGCCTTTGGCCAGATGCTTTCTTTTAACATTCTCTGTGGGGAAAAGTTTTCCAGTGTAAATTTCATTAGGACTGAGAAATAAAGAGAAATGCAGTTTTAGGAGAAAGGGTAGATTTCAAAGTAGTTTTTAGGCAAAATTACACCTGAACTATACATAATATTTAGGGGCATTGGTGATCAGCCTGAGATCTTTGGATCTTTGTCAGAATAGTCTGAACAGCTATTCTGGATGTCTAAGGATCATGTTAGGCAGTTGGAGGTCCTTGGAATTTTGTCAAACAAAGCCTCAACAGCTATTCTGGATGTCTAAGGACTGTGTTAGGCAGTTGGAGGTCTTTGAAACTTTGTCAAGGAAAGCCTCTATGACTTGTCCTCATGTCGGTGATACTTGAGGACCTGTGATGCTAAATTGGAAAGTGTTAGATTAATTTGTTTCTCATAGAAACTTTCAAGACAGCATAGCATTCCAGTTATGGTCTGGCTACTGCCCAGTGCTTCTATTCATATCTAGAGAGTGTGAAATTGTAGGTGCCTTTTATAAGAGAAACAAGATCAATCATGTTTAAATTTCAGTGAAGACATTAGAAAAGAGGTTGTTCTGTTAAAGTGGAACTTCTTGCTATACAAGACAATAGGACAGATCCCCCAGGACAAGACCTAGCCAGCAAAGGTCTACCTTGTGAAAAATTCAAATTATTTTGAAGGAGAGAATCTAAACTTCTTGCCTCTAGGAAAATATTTCCCCAAGGCCAATACATAGAGAAGGCTGCAGCAATGGTGGTCTAAGGCTGGCAGATTCCATCTTAGACAGAATCAAGGACTTGACAGCATTATCCTCATGATCTTGTTTTACAGGTATGAAAGGTGCAAGATGTCATACAGTCTCACTCTGTGGTTTCCAGAGATCCCCTGATATGTGGTAGCATCAGAGTCCCTGCAAGGAAGGCACATGAGGCTGCTTAATGAAGCTGTGGAGGTGAAACCGAAGTTCCAATGGAGACCCCAAGATGTTGAAAATGTTATCCAACAAGAAATGGTAGAAAGAACCTAAAAGAGAGGTTATATGTGATGTAAGTAGCATAGCTGGGACACTGATGTCCCTAAGTATTTTTGGATTCCAGACAATTGCATCTTAACCCCAGCCACCTAACAAGGAGCTTCAGGATTTGGTGTTTTCTGCCCTAGCTTTCAGCTTTGCTTTGGTCTGATCATTCCTTGTTGCTACTCCATCCTTCTCTTTAGGAAGGAGAATATTTACTCTATGTGCCTATGTTGCAGATCCATAACTTGTCTGGTTGTACATAAAGCTCTTGGGTAAGCAATTGCTTTCAGTTTCTGAAAAGACTTTGGGCTTTGAACTTTTGTACAGTGTTAGACTGTTAAAGCCTAATGGGAATTTTAGAGTCCACTAAGTGCATTGTGAATTATGAGGTGTTCATGAGCTTTTAGGGGCAGTGGTGAGATGTTATAGCTTCAAAGTGATGTGTTTGCATGTCAAGTTGACCCAGGGTAGCTCTGTGATACATCATACTGTCAGTTTGACAGGATCTATAATCACCAAGGAGACACATCCTTGGAATGTCTGGGAGGTGTTTTCTGGATTGTCCCGGTGGACAAATTTACCTTAACCTCCAGAATGAATGAAAAGAAATCACGCTGACCACTCATCACTTCCTTTTCCTGAACAGCAGCCTTATATTCTTGAACAATAACTTCCCCAACATCATGGGATACATACACTCATACTTTAAACCAAAAGTAGCCCTTTCTTCCTTGAGTTTCTCTGATCAAGTATTTTATTACAGCAACAGGAATAATAACTATCTCCACAACCCCCAAAGTATAACGTGTGAGCATGGTATGCAAATTTTATGGTTTGTTTCCAGTCTAACTGTTGCTTTGAGACATCGATAACAATTCTAGTTGGTTTTGCCTCAGCAGAGGAATTTCTTCTGATTGAAACTAAGAAAATAATCCTAAAATTTTAATTACTCAAAAAAATGTTATCTAATATAAAATTACTATTGGTATAACTCATTTATGTAAAAAATTTTTATTGTGACAACAGTGATGTAAAGTGAAGGCAAGAAAAGGAAATATACAGAACATAAAACTTTACAAATGACATGTCTTTATGATATTAAGCAGCAGCAGCAGCAACAACAACAACAACAGCAATCAACAAACCACCCAGATATGCATAGTTCTATAATGTTTGATGTTCTACCCATTATCACATTTTATAGTTTTCCATTTTGTTATTAAGAAAATATGTCAGCCAGTGATGGTGGTACAAACCTTTAATGCCAGCACTCAAGAGGCAGAGGTAGGTGGATCTCTGAGTTTGAGGTCAGCCTGGTCTACAGAGTGAGTTCCAGGATGACTACAGCTACACAGAGAAACCTTGTCTTGAAAACACAGACACACACACACACACACACACACACACACAGAGAGAGAGAGAGAGAGAGAGAGAGAGAGAGAGAGAGAGAGAGACAGAGACAGACAGAGACAGAGACAGAGAGACAGAGAGAGATAGAGAGAGACAGAGACAGAAAAACAGAGACAGAGACACAGAAAGACAGAGAGAGAGACAGAGAGAACAAAAATTTATCAAAATAAGAGAAGAAATGAGTTTGCTGTTTTGATTTACAACTTTTAAATGTTTAGACCTGTGGATATGATTCTCATTTTGTATTATTTGTATCAGTTTGTCCTCAGGTTCTACAAATGTTGGTAGGGGGAGGCATACTTCAATGCCATAGTCATTTCTTTGTCTTTTTAAAAAGTGACAGATTAACATGATTCTAAAAATTTTAAGCACATAGATAAAAATCAAAAGATGAAAAGTTTATTGCTACAGTAACTTCATCTACTCCATTCTCACTCTTGTCTGAAAACTGTTTTCTAGGTAATGATATTTATTAAATATTTATCTCCCTTGTTCCTTAATAGGAATGTTAGCATTCTTAGTACACTGAACTATTCCTTTGCCCATTGACATATTGTGGCACTTTTTTCACATTAGGATATGAGTGAGTATACTATAACTAATTACTTTAACTAGCCCTATGTTAAGAAGGCTATTTGGAGCCAGACACAGTGGTGTACACCTGTAATCCCAGCACTTGGGGAGGTAGAGACAGACAGATCTCTGTGAGTTTGAAGCCAGCCTGGTCTACGAAGCAAGTCCAGGACACCCAAGGCTACACAGAGAAACCCTATCTCGAAAAACAGTAACAAAAAGAAGGCTACTTGGATTGTTTTTATTCTGTTACTATCACTAACAAAATTGAATTGGGGGCTGGAGAAGTGACTTAGTGGTTAAGGGTACATGCAGCTCTTGTAGAGATCCTAAGTTCCCAGCACCCACATCAGCTGTCTCACAGCAATCTATGACTCCACCTTCAGGCATTCCAATGCCTTTTGCTTCTGAAGAAAGAGCAACAAATTGATGTATGAATGTTCTTGCTCAATTATCTCCTTTCCATTCAGTCCAGGTACCAGCCCATGAAATGCTTCCACTCACAATTAGAGTGGGCATTCCCACCTTAACCAACCTAATTAAGGAAATCCCAGGCCAGTAGAATGTCTTTGTAGAAAAGATACTTGCCACCAAGTCTGACGACCTTAGAAAAATGACTCTTTCAAGTTGTCCTCTAGTACACCTCGCCCAGCCCCACTGTGAGCAGGTGTGCATGTGTGCTCACATACACACACACACACACACACACACACACACACACACACACACACACACGCACTAAATGTAAGAAAGCTTCCTTATTGGCAATCCCATAGAACGACCTAACCTAGACAATTTCTCATTGAGGCCCTTTTCCCAGGTGAGTCTACATTGCATCAAGTCAATAATCAAAGCCAACCATCCCAGTGTGTTAACACCACAGGGTATGACTCCCATTGTCATTGTGAGGTTCTAGTTCTTGACTTCAGAAAAAGCTCAGACTCTGACACTGACGTAGCCTTATCTAGATAACTGCAACGTACTCCACTGGGCCTCTCTACAGTGAGTGCTTACCACACTAACCTCTCTACGTATGAATAGGTCTAAAGACGTCCTTAATGAGAAAGTTCTAAAAAGTCTGTACTCACCAACTCTGCTCCACATGCACCCTTCCTGTGCAGGGCTCTGTTTGACATCCTGTGACATTTTCATCTGACTAATGACCCAAACAGCAAAGCAACAACCTTTTTGTAAATACTTAGAAATCTCACCATTTGCTGATTTCAAAGCACATGGTGTAGCTACAACCACCACAGCCATGTAGTGCTGGCATCAAGACGAATGTTCACCAATGGAATGAAACAGAGACCCAGAATCAACAGTTTGCAGCTTGCACACATCCACTTCCAGAGTGTGCCTTTCTTACTACCATCATCTTTTTCATCTTAAGTCCTAGCTAAGATAAATCTTTAAAAAAATAATAATAATCAACCAGGTTTTCTTTCTGCCTACTTCTCTATACATTGTCTATTGATCAGACTTAGTTCAGGTTCATAAAGCAAGTTTGTCAGCCACACACTTGGCAAAAGGCTCCTTGTACATGGAACATGAGATTACTACCATTAAGGGAACAATACTTTGGGAACATATTTGTCAGGCTTCATAGATATTTGTTTGTCATGAAAAAGACAATTCTCCCAGGTAACATTCCTAGCTAAGTCTTGTTAAAACTTCGCCAACCATGTTCATCTTACATGTGTAATGAGGAGGGAAGGGTCTATAAATTCCAGGCACCAGTGAAAATGAACAGAAATATGGCAACAGTGGTCACTGGGCAATAATAGCAATGTGAGCTGTGAGGCATGTCTGGGAAGGAGGACAGTTTTTTATTCCTGTGTTTCTGATCTAAACTCCCAGAATTTTGTCTTTCTGGCTTTCTCCTTTTGCTCTTATTCTTTCTCTCCTTGACTTTATGAATACTTCTCTTTCATAAAGTTGTGTGTGTGTGTGTGTGTGAGTGTGTGTGTGTGTGATTCATCCTAGAATCAGATTGAACATTTCATGAAATATATATCATAAAAAGCTCACGCATACATATTACTAGTTATAATTAAGCAGTTAACTCTTTAAATCATTTGTTATGATTTAGTTGAAGAGAAAGCATATTATAAGGCTTTTCGCTTTCTGCCTAGGCATTTTGGAGTAGATGGTAAAATGATGCCAAACTGGGCAGGACAAAGTAAATATATGTATGCACACATATTTAAATCCCTTTGACAGACCTCCTCCCTATTTGAAGCACATGTTTTACCTTATCAATTAAAACTTGTAAGTGAAACTGCTCATTTGAGTAGAAAAGTCATAAAGTGCATGCAGTGCCCTGAGGTTTAATGAGCAGGTTCTGGGATTTTACTGGAGTGTTGTAGTACAACTGTTACTACAAGGTTGTCATTATTTGATTAGCTTGCTACGGGAAAGTCTCCCAAGATTTCACCATGGATTGCTGTCTGTGCTTACCCATTTTCCTGCTTCATGGGGGAGAGGTAAGGTAGCAGGAGTTCTGGGGGTCCACCTAGGGAGGGAGCCATCTTGGCCTTTCAGGAAACACCCCAGGAGTGACTAGCCACCATTCCCATGAGTCCAGAGTGAATTTCCCAGCCTAATTGTGGAAAAGAACCAGGGCTATTACATAGAGAAACCCTGTCTCAAAAATCAAAAAGCAAACAAACAAACAAACCTGGAGCTGGAGAAATGGCTCAGTGGTTAAGAGCACTGCCTACTCTTCCAGTTCAATTCCCAGCAACTACACGGAGGGTCACAATCATCTGTAATGTGATCTGATGTCCTCTTTTGGCTTACAGGTGTACATGCAGGCAGAACACTGTATACATAATAATAAATAAATAAATCTTTAAAAGAAAATAAATAAATAAATAACAACAACAAAAATTAATACACAAGTCCAAGTGGAAGCTGTGCACTGGTAACAACATTGTTTACACCAGTTACTGCCAAACATGGTGGTACATGTCTGGACTCCAGAACTTAGGAGGCTGACACAGCCTCCTGAGGATTGTTGTAAGTTTGAGGCCTCCTCCTCTTCTACATAGCAATTCCAGCAACCTTGTGAAGTTAGGACACTGTCAAAAGACAAACAAACAAAACAAAACAAAGAAAACACCCCCACAGCCAAATCAAAGCCAATAGAATGCTGTTGACAGATAGTACACAATAAATCTTGAATACATAAATAGTAAATGACAAGGTCAGTCACAAAAGGCCACATGTGGTTGATTTCTCTCATCCCCAATAAGGACAAGGACAAGAAAGACACCAAGAAAATTATCAGGACCGGAAATGTCCCAAATAGACAACTCATTAGAAGCCAAAAGTGTCTTAGTGGTTGCCAGGGGAAGGAAGAAGACAAAATAGGGAGTGGTTGCTAATGGGAATGGGATTTCTTTTTGGAATGACAGAAATGCTCTGGATTTAGATGGTGGAGATAGTTGCAGGACTCTAGGACCATATGGAGAGCTACTGAGGTAATTATATACTTAAAAAAATCTCTATTTGACAAAAATGAAAACATGGCCATGCACAGACATGCATGTGGCTATTTATAGCAGTGCTGTTCATAGTAGCCTCCAGCCAGTTGCAACCCAAATAAATGTCCATCAAGGAAAAAAGGGGATAAACGGCTTATACACGCTGTGAAATTCTGTTCTGAAATTATATATATATAGTGTATATGTGTATGAACATGAATGAACTCAAATGTATGACACTGACAGAAAGAAGCCACATACTGCATAAGTCCATTCACACACCATGTCCAGAAATGACAAATTTATAGGGATGGAAATATATCAGACATTGCCTAGAGCAGAGAATGGGAACTGGGGAAAACTGTAAATGGGCATCAGAGAGCATGTGGGTGAGAAAATCATCTCCCAATTGAATTTTGGTGATGGCATAGAACCTAAAAATTCATCAGAAATTATTGAGTATACATTCAAATGGGTGAGCTTTACAGTATATAAACTAAACCCCAACAAGACTATTAAAGATAAAAGGTTCATCCACACTCTCAGCTACACATGGTGCTTAGACATTCTCAGAAGTCCTTGCTGGAAGATGAGCATTTTCCCCATGCCATAAGGTCTAAGAGTTACAATATGATCTGAGTGCTGCACACAACCTCAGTGTTCTTGTAAATAAACTGGTTTTAAGAAACCAGCCCTTGCTGGGGTTCCTCAGGACTGGTGGGTTTCTGATCTAGTCAGATCCCGGCTTCCTAATGCCTGGTATATGGCTCTTTTCTGCATGTGCCACAAAAGCTCTTCAAAGCCTAGAAGTGTCAAAGAATGACACAACCAGAGGGAATGAGACATTTCCTGAGCCACAGAAATAACCTTGTCTCCCATTTCATAAGGAAGTCTCTCCTAATTAGACATGACTGCACATCACAGACTTCAGCTGAATATCCTAATATAAATAATATGACTTTATAGTGCCAGGAAAGAACAGTTCCCACTGCCCATTACACACACACATACACATGCCTCCCCCACTACCTCTTTGTATCTCTGAATTCATGTAAGCATAAACAGTCACTTGAGATGGAGGGTATATGGCATACACACTACCTGAGTGGAGATCTTTCCCTACCGATTCCTAGCGGCACAAACTTGAGCAAGGTCAGCCCTCTCTGGGCATGAGTTTCCTCTTCCATAAAATGTGGGTGATGTAGGACTCAGCCTGGGTGGGATAAATGCACAAATGTTCATGTAAGTCTCTGAGAGATGACCAAGCTCTTAGGAAGCTCTTTGTATGTATCACCACACAGTCATCATGATTCCAGCAGGTCCTCTATTTTAATTATTATTTTTATAATTAGTAGAAGGTATTAGATACTGTGGTGTGATTGAATGAAAATGGCTCCTATAGACTCATACGTTTGTATGCTTAGTAGTTCCCAGTGGAACTGTTTGGAAAGGACGAGAAGGTGTGACCTTGTTGGAGGAGGTGTGTCACTTAGAGTACGCTTTGAGGTTTCAAAGGCCCTTACCAGGCTCAGTCTCCCCCCTCCATCTGTCTTCTCCCTCCCTCCCCTCTCTGCCGGCTGCCACACTCTCTACCGTGATGATATGGATTAACCCTGCAAAAACTGTAAGCAAGCCTCTAATTAAATGCTTTCTTCTCTAAGTTCCTTTGTTATGGTGTCTCCTCACAGCAATAGAGCAGTAACTAAGACACTATGGAGGCATTTTCTTTGTTTGTGTTTGGTTTTGTTTTTCTTTTTTTTTTTTTTTTTTTTTTTGGTTTTTCGAGACAGGGTTTCTCTGTGTAGCCTTGGCTGTCCTGGACTCACTTTGTAGACCAGGCTGGCCTCGAACTCACAGCGATCCACCTGCCTCTGCCTCCCGAGTGCTGGGATTAAAGGCATGCGCCACCACGCCCGGCATTGTTTTTGTTTTTCAAGACAGAGTTTCTCTGTGGAACAGCTCTGGCTATCCTGGAACTTGCTCTGTAGTCCAAGCTGGCCTCAAACTCACAGAGATCCACCTGCTTCTGCTTCCCAAGTGCTGGGATTAAAGGCATGCGCCATCACCTCTGAGATTTATGATGACATTTTCTAACAAAATGTGCTTAGTAGAGTCTCTTCCTGCCTCAGCTTCCATTTCCTCACTCCCTACCCTCTATTGAAAGCCCATCCCCAATAGGCACTCTTCTGGGGCCCGTGGACGCCACTTTATCTCTCTGACCCCAGTGTGTAAGATGGCAATAGTAACTGCATTTATGGGCTTTCAGCCTGAGCAGAGTCTCGCCCTGTGACAAATGAGTCCAGCACACCAGTCCTCCAAGTGAGCCTCTGGCCTCTTACCTCAAATCCCTGTGTGTGGTTTGGAAGCAGGATGGCTCTCACATTTCCTGTCAGAAAGGAGTCTCTGTCCTGCTTCGTCCACCTCCTTCCATCTATGTCAGTTTTCAGCTTAGGTATCACTTCCCTAGGAAAACTTCTTGACTTCCCCATCACAGTATTCATATCAGGCAGCCTGTATATCCTCCTATACAAGCTGACAACTGTTACCACTGCAGCCACATACATCTTGTCAATATTTGTCTGCTTCCCTGAAAGTTTTACATCCTTGAAAACATGGGCTACTCTGTCTTGCCCATCTTTGTATTCTTAGACCTTACCACAAGGCCTAGAACATGGTTGTGTGCTACAATATCTTTTAAGGACTCAGTCACATTGTTTAGGACAGCACAAATTTAGTTACATTTAATGTCACGATAGTCAAAAGCAACACACTATTATTAGACCATATGTTTTGTCCTCGTTTGTTTGGTTTTTTTAAGATTTATTTATTTATTATGTATACAATGTTGTGTCTGCATGTACAACTACACGCCATAAGAGGGCACTAGACCTCATTATAGATGGTTATGAACCACCATGTGGTTGCTGGGAATTGAACTCAGCACCTTGAGAAGTGCAGCTGGTGCTCTAAACCTCTGAGCTATCTCTCCAGCACAAAGACCTGGGTTGGAGGTTCTATTCTCCATGTAAAAAACCAAATAAGGCAGCACTCATTGCTAATCCCAGGGCCCAGTGGAGACAGGAGGATCCCTAGGATTTGTTGGCCATGTAATGTATCTGAATCAGAAAGCTCCAGGCTCAGTGAAAGACCTTATCTCAAAAAATAAAATAGAGAACAACTGAAGAAGACACCCCATGCTGAACTCTGGGTTCCACAAGCACATGCACACAGGTGAATGTGCACATACATACAAGTGGGTGTGTACCTGCACACATGTGGATATGAATTTAAAATTTTTTAATTTGTCTCAACCTAAAATTATATCAGAGACTTGTTGGAGCCCATGGACTTGACCTGGTGTCTTCACTCTGCAGACTGGGAAGCTGAGAACTGGAAAGACTGAAGGTCACACTCCCAGTTGAGAGTGGAGCCAAGTGGCAGCTCCTACGCCTCCTTGAAGTACTCTTAGTATCTATGTTTTTGTTTGTTTCTTTGGTTTGGTTTGGTTTGGTTTGGTTTGGTTTGGGTTTTTTTTTGTTTTTTGAGACAAGGTCTCTCTGTGTAGCCTTGGCTGTCCTGGGTATGCTTTGTAGACCAGGCTGGCCTCGAACTCACAGTGATCCATGGGCCTCTGCCTCCAGATTACTGGGATTAAAGGTGTGCACCAGCACACCCGGCTGTCTTCTATGTTATGTTTGGGCAATCTTTTTTTAAAAAAATATTTTTTATTGATTTATTCATATTACATCTTAATTGTTATCCCATCCCTTGTGTCCTCCCATTTCTCCCTCCCTCCCATTTTCCCCCTAATCCCCTCCCCTATGACTGTGACTGAAGGGGACCTTCTCCCCCTGTATATGCTCATAGTGTATCAAGTCTCTTCTTGGTTGCCTGCTATCCTTCCTCTGAGTGCCACCAGGCCTTCCCATCCAGCGGACATGGTCAAATATGGGGCACCAGAGTTCATGTGAAAGTCAGACCCCGCTCTCCACTCAACTGTGAAGAAGATTGTTTGGGCAATCTTGCTTACTGTCTCTCCTGTCTGTTCTTTTTCTTACCCAATTTGTAAACCTTTTTTTTTTTAAACTTATTTCTTTTTACATTATGTGTTTTACCTGCATAAATGTGCTATGTGTGGTGGTGTCCATGGAAGCCAGAATAGAGTATGTGATTCCCTAGAAACTGCAATCCCAGAGGGTTGTAAACAGCTGTGTGGGTGCTGAGAACCAAACCTTGGTCCTCTGCAAGAGCAGCCCATGCTCTTAACCATTGCTCAATCTCTCCAGCCCCAACTTCTTTTTTTTTTAAGGGAAGGGAGCTCAGTTAATTGGATTCTCCACAGCCTGCCTTCAAGCCTTGGCATGGGATGCCTCAGTAACTAATTGAATGAGTAAATACATCAACAATGAGTTATCTATGACTAAAGCAGCATGAGGATTTGTGGGTTTTAAATGATCCTGTTAATACTTATGTTGCAATTAAAAAAAAAAACTGAATGTAACTTTTCTTCCTGTTTCATGTTTTAAAGGTTGTAGTACGCCAGAACCAGTAGAACTTCACTCCAGTTATGCACATAAAACATACTTACTTCACAGCAGCTGTGAAAATCCAGCTGTGCTTATTATTGGTCATTGATGGTTTATAATGAAGGTTACAACTTGTTAACCTAACTGTAGGTTTGAAGGATAAACAAGAGGGTAATAAATCCATCAATTATTCTCTCGGGCTATTGACTGCACCACATTCAGCTTTTAACTCTTGTAAGTCTACTCTTAAGGTGGCAAAAGTGTAAATCTATAATATTGATATTTTAGTACATTGTTTAAGACTGGTGAGGCAAGAGTCACGGGATTATGTCTTGAATGCTTTTGTACAGACTGGAATGTCACTAACTGCCATTAACTGTCCTTTTGCACAGTTAATGCACTATGGTATTCAAGGTCAAGTTTTTAGTCTTTGCTGTTGTCTTCTTGGATTCTAGGGTGAGGTGGGGATGGGGGTTGACCTGGATATCTTTTTTATCAGTTACCCCAGGTGACTGGAACATAGGTGGCTACAGACTACTTTAAGCAATCACATGCAGAAAGGTGTTTCAAGGATGAAAGCTGCCTTTCACTCAATTGTGTGCCTGAGACATATGTAGTGGATACTTGGTATGCATTTATTGATGTATTAATGTACTTAATATGTACATTAATGGTATTGGTATGTATGTGTGTGTGAGTTTGTGTGTGTGTAAGTGGTGTGAGTATGAGTAGATAATGTAAGCATCCCTGGAAAAGTCACCTTTGTATTATCCTTTGACACAGTTCTGAAGTTTCTCTCTTTTGCTATATTGGTATAGGATGTGAGACCTTCCTTACTGTTGTTTTAGCATTGATACATGACTTATTAAGCTTATTTTAAAGATAGTATTTACTTATTTTGAAAAATCTAGTTACAAGAGTGATTTGTACTCACACAATTAGCTAACTTCTTGTACTTAAAGTACTTTTTGTTGATTTGTTTTTTCAGACAGGGTTTCTCTGTGTAATAGCCCTTGGCTGTCCTGGACTTGCTTTGTAGACCATGCTGGCTTCGAACTCACAGAGATCCGCCTGTCTCTGCCTTGCGAGTACTGTGTATGTGCCGCTGCGTCTGGCTCACTCACACAATTTGAAAACGTGGCATCAAAACCTCAAAGAGGAAAGACTCAGAGACCCAGAGACCCTGTTAATATGGCACAAGCTTTGATTCAGTCACATGTATCAGTATCTTGCATGTTTAAATTAATAACAATATAACTTTATCTCTTATTGCTTCATTTTTGGAGATTTTTTTTTTTAAGACAGGGTTGTTCTGTTACACAGAGCCTTGGCTGTTCTGGACTCTCTTTGTAGACAAGGCTGGCCTCCAACTCACAGATATCCGCCTGCCTCTGCCTCCCGAGTGCTGACATTAAAGGCATGTGCCACCACACCGGGTATGGAGAAGATATCTTTAAAATAGAGACGTTTCCAAAGGTTGTGAAGAAGAGTGGCAATGTTTAAGGAGCAAAAATACTTTTTCAGCCAGGTTTCTAGTTGACATTTTATTTTTCTCACTAAGGCCCTTTTGTTGTTGTTATTGTTGTTGCTTTATTTTTGTTTTTGTTTTTTGGTTTCGTTTTTCGAGTTTCTCTGTGTAGCCTTGGCTGTCCTGGTCTCGCTTTGTAGACCAGGCTGGCCTCGAACTCACAGAGATCCACTTGCCTCTGCTTCCCAAGCGCTGGGATTAAAGGCATGCGCCACCAAGCCCGGCCAAAGGCCCTTTTATAAGCAGCAAAACCTAACTTTCACTACCTGAAGCTTTACAGCCAGAATCTAGGAGGCAGTACTTGATGGACTAACAGAAGGCTGAAGAACAGGGATCTCGAAGAGCAGGAGGATACCGTGAGGAAGGCTTCCAGAACTATTGCCCTGATGGCCTCTCCGCGCGAGAACTCACATGCTGGGAGGCAGCAGTTTTAATCTTCATGTTCTTGAATTTAGACTACGCAGCGTTTCTGACCGGGTTGCAGTTCAGGCTGGCAGTTCAGGAACCCCTCCCATGCTTCTCTCTCTTTGTATAAGCCAACTGGTGACTAGGATACTTCCTAAGATTGGGAACGACACAAGAGACCAGGCTGGCTAAGGCTAGGGAGTGGCTGGCTGGCTGATTTGATATGGGGCATGCTGAGTTTGAAAGTCATGAGCTTCAAAATGTGTTTACTAGGCCTCTGAGTGTCCAAGTCCTAGGTGCAGTCTCAGCCTACAGACTCTCCTTTCTCCCTGCCCTGCGCCTTGTGAGATCAGCGGAGGGAATAGGGTCGGTACCCAGTTCTCTGGCTTCCTCCTTGACTTGCTGATGAGGGCTGCCGAATCCCTCTCAGTCAGGGCTCAGAGCACTCGCTTTCTCTCTGTGCTCCCTTCCTTCCCTCTCTCCCTCTTAAATTCTGACTAGGCTCTTATTTGTTCAAAAATTCTTCTACCTGACCCCATCTAATTTCCCTGTGCACTACCCACCCCTCCTATTGGACTCTAAATGCCACATCCATTTCTGCCATGGTCCTGAGAAGCCCCTGTGCTCCAAGCAGAAGCTCACTCGGGACCTGTGGCCCATCTGCTTACAGATGTAGTAAATACTAAAAGGAACGGTGAGTTTCTTCATGAGAACCACACAGGAAGAAGGGATGGAAGCCGTTAGAGAGTGCCCTTGCCTGCCGCTGGAGCAGAGAAAGACAACGAGGGCTCAGGGAAAGAGACCTCCAGAAAGCCACACAGTCCACCAGAAAGCGAATGGGTAACTGAACGCCCATCTAAGGACGTTAGAGTGTCAGTGACAGAGGCAACTCCTTACCAGGAAATCACAGTGGCTGGCTGGCTGCTCTCATTGCACACAGCCAGCCTACAGACTATATAATTTTATTAAAGTAGGATAAACAGATTCGTCACGCATGATAAAAATCCAAAATAGTGGTGATGTAACAGAGCAGTTTGCTCCTTTGTCACGTGAATGAAGCTTGGAAATAATTCTGGTCTATTCCTTGATATGTGGAGCCAATTAGAATGCCTGTGAGTAGAGCACAAGTAGCTGTCCTGGGCGCATAGTCTTGATTTGGGGTGTTTACTTGTGCCCCAACCATCTTATCTGCATTCAGTTCAACAGGACCCTTCTCAGATATCACATACAACACATCTCTTTGCTGGGCGTGGTGGTGCATGCCTTTAATCCTGTGAGTTTGAGGCCAGCCTGGTCTACAAAGTGAGTCCAGGACAGCCAAGGCTACACAGAGAAACCCTGTCTCAAAATACCAAAACCAAAACAAACCAAACCAAAACATTACATCTCTTTGTCCAGAATGTAGAAGTGTGACCAGAAAAATACCGTGTTTCTGATGATTATGTGCCCATGCTGAAGATAAAAAAATTGGAACATGAAGAAAATAAAAGATGATAGAAATCTTGCCCCCTCTGCCAAAACATGTCGCTTTACAACCAGTTTTCTTTTTCATTCAAAATTTTCATTTAAAAAATTGTATGTGTGTGCATGTGTGTGTGTGTGTGTGTGTGTGTGTGTGTGTGTGCACACATACACATGTAAAGCACAGAAGAGCTGCTAGATCCCTTGTAGCTAGAGATACAGGCATTTGTGGGATGTGTAACTTGTTTGCTAGGTGTTTGCAGATGCCTGGGTGGCTTGCTACATGGACACTGAGATTTGAACCCCAATCCTCCCAATTTTACAACAAGCACTCTTTACTGCTGCGCCATCTCACCAGCTCCCTCAAACATTTCCTTTTTAAAGGAAAAGATTTTTGATGATTCCTTGCTGGTCATAGGTTCCCTATAATATTCTTTGGGTCCCTAGTGCAATAAAAAAATATTAAATTATTGCAATCATCCAACTCCAGGTTAACAGCGCTTGAGAGAGCCCAGGTAGGCCATGAAGCTCATAGCCAGAAGCAGCTGCGAAGGACACCTGACTGGAAATAAGGCAGCAGCAGCAGATGAAGGAGTCTCTGAGCAGATGCAGCCTAGCTGCAGGAGCAGGAGCTGCCGCAGGTCCTGACTTCAGGGGTCTCAAACTACCAGGGTAGGTTTGACTCATGGTCACACTTGACATCTTGCTTCTGGCAGATGTGAACGTGCCCATGGACTAGCTGCACATCAACTTTCGGATACAAATAAACAATGGACTGGTTCTTTCTCTGGGAGCTTGTTTTATGCTGTGGTGAATGCGGCCATACATCTCTGTGGGAGATGAAGATTCCACAGTGGGCCCTCATTACCATGTCATCAAAGTGCTTTTTCCTCACAACAAATATGGTCAATTTTGTTTATGGGGATGGTAGGAAAGGTAACTTTAGAGAATTTGGCTCGTTAAGCAAGACTAAAACAACCAACAGAAAAAGTCTCCAGAGTATGAAATAGAAACAGTATCAAAGTCCAGCCAAGGATAGATAGGGCAGGGAGAATAGGATTTTCCTCACTGGATATAGCTCCTGATTATGTAGGAATGAATGTACAATATAGAGGCCCAACTGCTACTCTTTCTGGGAAATTGTTTTTAAATTCTGGAGTCATCACAATCTTTTTCTGGATACATGGCAAAGAAGGGAGCATGGTGAAAGGGTTATAATAAAAATAGCATCTAGCACATAAGAAATAAATGTGACTATGAATGATGGATAATGAACTACATTTTAAATTGTTCTATCCATGTTATTTGAATCAGTATCTTCTTTGTCTCATAGCCCTGGCACAGATGTAATTATTAAGCCAGCAGGAGTTCTATGTATTCTTCTGTTATAATTATTAGGTCCCAGAGAGCCCTTGGTTATTAGTCGCAGAGGTGCTATCTTAGCCAGATGGCCTAAGAGTTACGCACAGCTCTGCTGAGTGGGAGAATCAGTGAGTCACTGTGTGATTCTACCCATTTGTGTGGGTAGAAAATTGCTTAACTTGAACCTAACACCACTCTCGAAACTTATCAGAACTGGTAGTTCTCTAAGATTGGAAAATGGTTACAAGCGTGGATTATGGATGTGTTCATTTGGTGCTTGGTAAATGCTGTCCTCTGGGAGGTGCCACTCATTGGTGACAATGATGGAGTAGCTCGTGCTGATGAATTCTGAATGCCCGTGAAGTGCCACAGCAGGAGGATGCAGGATGCAGCACACCTCTTGTCCATTTTTTTCCCTCTAGAAGGAATTCCGAGGATCTCATCCCGGCTAATAATAATCATAACTTTGTGTTATAAAAAACATTTAATGAGATTTCGTAATAGTTTTAAATAGAAAGCTAAAAATCAACTTTACTTATAATGTTTGGTTTGAAATTTTGAAAATCATGCTACGACATGGATGGACCTTGTGAACACCATTCTGAGTGAAGTAAGTCAGTCATTAAAAAGGCAAGCAAATACTGTAGTCTTATTGTACTAATGTTTAAAAGTGTGCATGCACATGTGCATGCATACCACAGCACCAGTGTAGATGTCAGAGAACAGTTTTGGCAGTGGGTACTCTCCTTCTATAACGCTTCAAGAGAGTGAACTTGAACTTGGGTCTTTGAACAACACTTTTACCTGCTGAGCCATCTCACCAGCTATGTTCCATTTTTGTAAAGTTTGTAAAAGTGACCGAACTCTTAGAAAGGGTGAGTAGAGGTGGGGGACAGAGACTCAGTGGAGTAGGGCAATGAACCCAGATTCCCAGCTTAGTAACCTGAAAGAGTCCCAGGGAGCTTATTACATAGTAAGGCACACACGGTCACCACGTCGCCGTGTTCTTCAAAGGGTTTGAGTTAATGAGTCTTATGTTTTGCTTTTGCTATAATACATTTTTATAATCATTGATTTCCTTCCATTTTAATAAACTACTTTAAAACAATCCCCAACAGTGAAAAGAAGAAAGAAAAATAAAAAAAGAGTTTTCATTTTATTCTGACCTGTAGAACTTCAAGTTCTATGGGGCCTGTGGTCTTTCTCAGCAGCGCTCAGATGCCAGTTCTGATGATCTGTCTGGCTTTGAACCAGACAGCTCATCTCTCGGGGTTAAGTGTTCACTATATTTGGCAAGAGGTAGGGAGAAGCAAGTTCTTATCTCAGTAAACTTCCCTGGCACTAAGAGGCCGTTGTGTATGTGTATAACTAGAGTAGGGTGTGGCATGCGCCAAGATTTCAACAGATATTTTTTACAGTGATCATTTTTGGGGATTTGGTTTGGTTTGGTTTCAAGACAAAGTTTCTCTGTGTAGCCCTGACTGTCCTGGAACTCACTCTGTAGGCAAGGTTGGCCTCGAACTCACAGCGATCCACCTTCCTGGGCCTCCCAAGTGCTGGGATTAAAGGCGTGTGCCACCACTGCCTGACACATGATCCTTTCTTTATGTGCATGAACTTGCTCTCCTCTGGAGTTTATTGTATTTCTAAGCTTAGTTAGATGCCGTACCAAATGTGCTCATTATGAGTGTGTTAGGTAGATCGATGCAACCTTATCACTGATGCCAGTGAAAAAGAAGCCAGTGCAAAGATCACATAACGACCGCAGCAGGCCTTCTTTGCACCTGAAGAGAGGCTGTTGGGCCAGACAGTGTGTTTTGGGTTGCCGCTATACATCTCCCACACAGGTTTGAAATGATTCTTCTAAAGGGCATGAATGGACTTTACTCTTGATGCCTCCTCTAGAAATAAGCTTCAGATGCTCTGAGAAGATAAGAAAAAGGAGGTGGGAGGCGATGCTCTCAGAGGAATATGAGACTTGGGATATTCCTTCACAGAGACATCGCCAGAGTGTTGCACTTGTGATCTTACAGTTTAAAGGCCTGGGCATGGGCCTCAGTGCTAATGTTCTGAAGACCGTTCCATGGCTGATTGAAAAAAAAAAAAAAAGATTGTTGTCTGATACTCGCAAGCCCCCTGCTTTGTTACTCCTGATATTATTTGTTTACAGAGGTCAGAAGGACATGAGACCAGAAGCCCCCATAGCCCTTTGGAGTCGCAAGTTGATTTTATCATCGGGGTTAGTTTTCTGATATTATAATAAATACCTGAGGGAAATCAACTTAAAGGGGTTAAAAATCTGACCTGGGATATCAGTGACAGAGCACTTGCTGGAAGGCCTGGGTTCACCTCAGGCATCCAGGGGAAGGCTGTTGTGGCCTGGGAGTCTCGATGTTTTGAGTCTGTGGTGGGACAGTATATCAGAGTAAGGGTGTGTGATCTTTGAGCTCTAGTTCCATAACTGAGAAACCATTCACCCCGACAGTAGACGTTTCTAGAGAGGAGGTGCTCCCCTAGGTAAAAGGGGTTTTTCCCATGAAGCCATCTGGTACCCAGTGCCACTAAAGGACAGGTAGGAATCCTTTGGAAACAAAGGAACCTAACGCAAAGTCCTCTGCTGCTCATAAGGTGACAGGTGTGCTCCTGGCTGCATGCAACATGACAGCTACCAAGAGGTCACAGCTCGCAAAACAGACCCTGAAGCCTCTTTCAGACTCAGGAAACCCTGCCCCCCCCCCCCATCCTCACTACCATGTTCCTTTCTCAGGATTCCACATCTTCCCCCTTGCACTTTTGGGCCATGTGTTTCTAAGGGTGATGCCCCAAGAACAAAACTCAAGTATGAAATGACACAGCTGGGAAAGAAGTGATGAGTAATGGGGCAGATGACCCTACCCAAGACGCTTCTGGAGGGAACCTGGATCAACACAGTACCTGGCTGTCTTCGCATGATTAGGATGGCCAGGCTGTCACTTTAATTCTTCTTGCTTTGAAGTTTCAGGGAGGACTTGATAGTGCCCTGCTCTAACCCTGTGATTTTCATTTAAAAGCTTGTCTGTGTCTCACCCAAACTCCTACTCAAGAACCAAATTGTTCCCAGGCTAGAGATCAGCTTTGTGATAGCCAGCAGGCTTATTACGTAGGCTATGTATATTCAAACTTACGTGGCTGCTTATGAGATGAGCAGCTTCAGACACCTCATGCTGGATTTCCTTTTCTGGCCCTATGGCCATCCGCAGCATACAACACGGGGCTCTGGGCTCTTTGTGCTCTCACGACTCACCCCGCCTCTGCCCTTGCACCCAACTCAAGCCTGACCTCTTGTCACCAGACCAGGGAAATTGTGATGGTTTATGTGAACTGTGAACTTGAAAGGCCCTAGAATCACTTTGGAAACAAGCATCGGGCCGAAGCTAATTCACGTAGGAAAACCTGCTGTAAATGTGGGAGGCACCATTCCATAGTCTGGGGTCCCAGCCTGTGTAAAAAGAAGAGCAGCGCAGCACAAGCGCTCACCTCTTTCTGCTTCCCAAATGCAGTAGCAATATTATTACCCAGCTGCTCTCTCCGTGTTATCCTTGGAAGGACACAGACTGTGTGTATATCTCAAGCTGTGAGCCCAAATAGGCCCTTCCTTCCTTAAATTTCTTGTCAGATATTTTTGACTCGGCAGTGAGGGAAAGGGACATCCAGAAAACTGATTAACAGGAAGTAGGACCATCGCTCTGATCAACCTGACCTCGTGTTTGTCAGAGCTTTGGAACTTGTGTATGGGAGGAATGTGGAAGAGTTTGGGATTTGGGGCTAAAAAGCCCTCACATACTGAACACCCAGCTAATGGACCATTGCAGCTTTACCATGGCTGATAAGTTGAGGAATACGCACACAGGAAGGAGCCTGTTTATCTACACAGGATGGAACACAGAGAAGGGAAAGAGGTTGTTTCTGCATGTGCTGGCGTGCCGGGCTGGAATGAGCCCCCTTCTCAACGGCGCCCAGCTGCATTTTAGAAAGGATTCTGTTGGCCATGAGCCTTGTGATTTGAAAATGTATGCCATTTCTTTCTTTCTTTTTTTAATTTTTATTTTTTATTTTAACCCCTAGGTTTGTTGAGCATGTTTTTATAGTTAGAGACAGATACATCACTCTCTTCTGTACTACGCTTAGGGTGGTGACACGGACCTTAGGCTTTTTGGGTCTTTCTGTTCACCAAATACTCCTTTCAAAATGTGTTTTTGCTCAATAGCAACAAAATCTTCTCACTTCAAAGAAAACTATTTCTAAGTGTCCTACTGGTGCTTTAGGAATTAATTGACTTAGAAACCCTGCCGCTCCTGTTCCCATAATTCCGGGCACCAATGGGTGTCCTACACCTGATTGAAAACTGCCGCCTATTTTGAAGAAATCTTTTTTGTCTCATCGCTAGCCTCGAAAGCCAAGCATCAACCTCTACTGTTTTCTGGACATGTATGTCTGTGGTGGAGAAGGCTGTGTGAGGAGGTCACCTTCCGATGCCTCTCTGCATGTCTCACATGAGGCATAACAGCTGTATCCTGTGAAATAAACAACTTCCCCCCAAACAACGGCTCTTATTTATCATTAAGGTTTTCTCAGGGAGGTTTAAAAAAAAACAACAAAAATACAAAAAACAAAAAACAAAAAAAACCCTTTCTTTATAGTTAAAAATGGGTTAACCGAATCTGCAGACCATCCCATATGGTAGTATGTGATCCAAAGGCAGGAAGGCACAGCCTAGTGACTTAGAGAGATTATAAGAATTTCCTCACAGGTTAGAGCTTTTCTAATGACTTACAAAAGCTCACAGCGGCGAACCTGTCTCATAATCTTGAGTGCATTGTTTAAAAGTTTTTTTTTTAACTCAGTTACTTCATGCACAATAGTTTTGACATTTTATCCGCATGCAATTAAAGATCCTTTGTCTAAAGTTCTACTCTAAATTCTTGAGCAGATAGAAGCTCAGAAAGAACGATGAAAAAACCATTAGGCTTTTTCCTTTGACAGTTGTGGCAGCCCACACAGGAGGAGCGAGCAGTGTGGTGCTGCCCTCTGTTGGGCTACTGGAGAAATGCATGCATACAAAGCTGGCCCAGGAAAAGTCTTCAATTGCATTCCTAGGAATATTCTGGTAGTCTGTTAGACTTCTTTTCACAGAAAAGCAAGCGGCAGCAGTAGAGCTTTCACACAACAAGCTGATCAACAGAGGGGAAAATAGAGATTACATTTGCTGAGACTCATTTGGTGGATGCCTAGAAGGAAAAACTTGTATGTTGACACATAAACCCTGGAGTGATGACATTTGAAAGTGGAGCAGTGGGAGGAAATTAGGTTGCGAAAGTGGAGCCTAATACACAGGATTAGTGTCCCAATAAAAAGACGTAAAAAGAGCTGGGCATGGTGGCACATACCTTTGATCCCAGCACTTAGGAAGCAGAGACCGGATCACTGTGAGTTCAAGGCCAGCCTGGTCTACAAAGCAAGTCCAGGATAGTCAAGGCTACACAGAGAAATCCTGTCTCGAAAAACAAAACAAAACAAAAGACAAAACAAAAAAAAAACAAAAAAAAAACAAAAAAAAAAAAAAAGAAAGAAAGAAAGAAAGAAAGAAAAAGAAAAAGGAAACCAAACCCATAGAATATTTTTTCCAGAGCCTACTGGCTAGCACCTAAGTCTTGGACCTCCTAACCTCTAAAGCTATGAGAAATAAATGTTTACTGTTTGTGTTTCACAAATTATGGTATTTTTGTATAGTTGCCCCAACTGAAAAGATAGTGGAGTTAAATAAGAGGAAGAATAAATAGAAAAAAGTGGGAGATTCACACATTAAAACGAACAAGGGGCTAAAGAGATGGCTCAGCAGTTAAGAGCATTGCCTGTTCTTCTAAAGCTCCTGAGTTTAATTCCTAGCAACCACATGGTGGCTCACAACCATCTATAATGAGATCTAGTGCCCTCTTCTGGAGCCTAGGCATACATGCAGGCAGAATACTATCTGTATAAATAAATAAATTTTAAAACAAAACAAAACAAAAAACCCAGGCAGTGCTGGCACATGTCTTTAATCCCAGCACTTGGGAGGCAGAGGCAGGTAGATCTCTGTGAGTTCAAGGCCAGCCTGGTCTACACAGCAAGTTCCAGGACAGTCAAAGCTGTTACATAGAGAAACCTTGTCTCAAAAAACCAACAAAACAAAACAAAACAAAAACCTAGCCTGGATTGTTTAAATTCAAAGACCCATATGATCACAGACAAATGTCCTGAACTCCAAATTAGGACTTGGTCAGGTGGACTCGGCAGCTGTAGGGGCCTAAGAAGGAAAAGTGTGTCATGTTCCTCTGTTGGCTGGATGGATATCAGCAAAATGGAAGAGTTTACAAGCCAGCACTTCATCTTTGTCTCTGCTCGCTGTTAGCCCAGATTGCCTGCGTTGGAAGCTTCGCTGACAGCTTTCTTTGGGGACCAGGCATAACTGTGCACTTTAATCTTACAGGTATGGGGCCAAAGAGATGGCTTAGTAGGTGGAAGCATGTGCTGCTTTTGCAGAGGACGGAGGTTCGGTTCCCAACACCCACATCAGGAAGCTCACACCGCCTGTAACTCCAATTCTAAGATGTCCAATGCCCTCTTCTGGTGTCCAAGGGTACTGCACCCACGTGATGCACAGAAAAGTACGCAACAGAACATCATACATGGATATAAATAATAAAAAAAATAAATTTAATATTAGAGATTTTCATCCAATCAGGGAATTATAAAAACCAAGAAGGCAAAAAACACACTTCAAAACAGAATCAATTCATTTATTTGATTATATTGCGGTACTGTTAAACATTATCACTACTATAGATATTTGGCCTTTTTTCTTCATCCGGTATGCTTGCCGTGTGTGTGTGTGTGTGTGTGTGTGTGTGTGTGTGTGTGTGTGTGTCACTGGTGGTTATACAGGACAATAGTGTGTACTGGGACAAACTTGGCCTAAGTGAGGCTCTCATGTTGTTGGTCTCTTTCCTTGAGTCATTACACATTATCTTACATGACCATTTTCTCTCAGCTTCAAAGACTCCTATGGTGATTGAATGGTGTTGAAGAAACAGTCTCAGGAAAGGGCTTGACTTCCTGATTGTCATATGGAAACCATGTAACTTGGATCATTTAATCCTACAGAGCCCAACTGTTCCATGTTGACTTTTATTTTGTGGTTCTTATTCCCAGGAAATCACTGTGTTTACCATCCTTATCCAATAGTGGCAAGTAGTTGAGAATCAATTACTAGCCCACAAAGCCTTGTCTCATAAAGGATCTGAAAATGCATCTGGTACACAAAGAATTCCGACTACCTCACCTTAGTTGGCTTCAAGTTGAATACGCAAAAAACAGCATTGATCATCTACTCTACCAACAGCTGGTTTCCGTTATCTATCTATCTATCTATCTATCTATCTATCTATCTATCTATCTATCTATCATTTATTTTCCCTCTCTGTGTGCCACAGTTGGGGCTAGGCCTGGTCATTGTTTCGACTTAGCACAGAAACATTGTTCTTTCTCTTTTTTTGTGATATCATTTGGAAGACAAGAGGCAACCACTGAAAACCAAGACTTCCTTTCATTTTCTTGACAGCCTGTTCGTACACCTGTGCAGCCCCTGGCGTGGAACCATGACTGAGCTAAGCCAGGAGAAGAGAAGGTGCACAGCCTCGTCACAGCTCACAGCCTGAGCTGGCTGGCCAAGGGGTCTCTCCCTTTTATGCATAAGAGCTGCACGACAAGCAAGTTCCGTGTCCTAGTGCATCCCTTTCCGCTTACATGGGGCTGCCTGCTCATCCCTTTCCGCTTACATGGGGCTGCCTGCTAATCCCTTTCTGCTCTCTCAGGTCTTCCTCTTTTTCTTCGGGGCTGAGCTGCCTATACTTGGCAGTCACATAGGCAAGTGCTCTTAATTCTGCCAGTGAAGACTGCTGCATGATGGCCACTTCTGGAAAGGCCTGGTTCTAAATTTCCTGCTCCTTTGAATGGAAGTCTCCATGACTGAATATTCTGTTTAATTCAACTGCTGCAGTCTAAATTCTGGAAGGACGTAATGGTCTCCACACAGTGTTACCTGAAGAAATATTAGAATCTAGCCATTCTGCCTTTCCTTGAGACACCCCAAAGAATAAAGTTCATAAATTATAAGAATTTATACAAGCAATAGGCATTCCAATCTGAAGCAACCTGAAGGGTACACAAACCATCCACCAAAAATAAATGAGAAAATTAATTTCAAATCAGAAATTCCTACTTGGGAGACCCAATAGGGTCAAGTGGGAGTCCTTTCCTAAATGGCTTTTTTTTCTGGGGAATTTGGGGGAAACTAGCATCCTGTTCTTACTTTCATGAGCTCCTGTGTTAACCGAGATATGGAACATTAAGATGGGGACAATAGGAATATAATTATAGGATCTGTGACAAGGTAGGAATCTTGGGGACCACCTAGTGGCAAACCATCATCTTACACTTGACACTGTGGACTGGAGGTGTAGCTCAGGGGTTCAGTACATGCCTGGCATAAGCATGCGCAAGGCTATGGGTACATGCCTCGTGCAACAAACAAACAACAAACAGCCGCGGAAGACTCAATCCAGATAGTGCTAGGTTAGAGCCAGAATCCCAGGCCTTTGGCTCAGTGATTTCCCACCCTGTTGCTGCCTTGAATTACCCACAATATTAACCCCAGTCCAGTGGTTTCAGGGATCACAGCCAGGTCCTCGTGGATGCTATGCTAGGCAAAGGCCCCACCTCTAAGCCATGTCTCCCAAACAGCTCATTTTCACTGAGGAGCCATGCCAAAACTCCTCCAGCTGGGCCTATAGGCTGAGGCTGGAAGCACTATCAGAATAGCAAGTATACGTCCAGCCATGGTGGGTGGAGGGCAGGGAAGTGCCTGTCTTGATAAGGAGAGGATGGATGGGCACTGGAGAGAGCAGACACTGGACCACTGGCATCGGAGGTCTGCTCCTGCTCTTGTCCTCTTTCCTGCCCACCTACCTCCGATGTGTTTGTTTTGAACGTTAGTCTCTTCAGTGGATGTCATTGCACACTTCACCATTCTTTAAGGAAACCTATGTTTTGAGACTCATGTAATAAACCACTGCCACAGATGTTTACTAAGGTTCCAGGGACATCATTTCTACATATGGATCATCAAATCTATGTGTTTCTCAAAATATCAAGTTACATTATGTTGAAATAGTCCCATACTTTTGTCAAGCATTTAAAAGATCTACAGAAAAATATGTGCACCATTTAGAAAAGTTCTTTTATTTTTAAACAAAAATTACCCTTTGCAAAGCCAATGG
This sequence comes from Acomys percivali, assembly GCA_907169655.1. NCBI lineage: Eukaryota > Metazoa > Chordata > Mammalia > Rodentia > Muridae > Acomys > Acomys percivali. Next base: position 137,544,992 of record OU015742.1, on the reverse strand, counting down.
GAATTCATTTCTGATTTACATACATGGTTGCTAAACACATTTTTCCCCCAGAGGCACACATTCATATTGGTTATATAACTTGCTTCTCCAAAGAGACTCACAACATCCTGTTGCAATGTTCAAGGCCACAGTTCTTGGCCAAGTAAATATCCTCTTGCCCTCTGCAGGCAAACTTGAAACTTATCTGAGGACATGCAAACTAGACATTCATGGTCTCACATGTTTCTCCTCCATCCTGCTTGTTTTGGGATCCATTTAGCAAATGCCTTGCTGACAATGTGTATGCCAGAAATGAAAGTCTATATGTAGAGTGCCACTTCTTATCAAGAATGACAGAGGCTGATAAGGTCCAAACGTTAACAGGGTCCAAGGGGTTATAACAAGATGTATGTCTTTTCCATCCAGTCTGTTTATAGTGAGTGCAGGATAATATTTCTATCTTTCATTCCACAATTAGCTAATTGTCTATTTTCTGTATATACAGAGACCCATGTGAGAGTCTAGAGTGAGCGCATACCTGAGCCATAAGTCTGTCTCAAGCCTGTCTCTATTCTAGTGAAGTTTATCACAGAATTATTAGCAGATTTTGTTATTCTGCAGAAGTAGCTTTTTAAAAATTATTTGAATTAATTTAGGAATCATTATCAGGAATTATAAAAATCATCCTCATATTGATTCTACCAGAATCTGCCTGAGAAAAGCAGTTACATCAGAGCATAGGCAATGAAGATTTTTTTATGCCATGCCATGCCATGCCATGCCATGCCATGCCATGCCATCTCTCTCTCTCTCTCTCTCTCTCTCTCTCTCTCTCTCTCTCTATATATATATATATATATATATATATATATATATATATATATATAATGACAAGCATAAGAAGCAATCTAGAGACTAATTCTCTGGGGCTTTGCCTACCAGGGCACATTCATTGCAGATTTTGAAGTGCTAGGCCACCTCCTGGAATCTCGCTTGCCTTAAGTCCATTCCTGCATCATTGGCATCTGGCAGATCTGCATGCCCAGCGGCCTTGCACAGTGGTTAAGGCAGAGCACACACATTTACATAAGGCCATTCCTTCTCTGCGGGGCAAGTAGAGCAGCTGAACCAAACACAGCCCCAGACTCATCGCTGCCCTGATGCTGTGGGCTCCAGCTGCAGGCATGGAAGTTTTGCCCATGGAGACCCTGCTGCCCTCTCTTCTTGAGGGATATTCCTAGAATTCTGGTGTCTCTGCAGAAACTGTTTCTCTTGGGTTTTGATTTCTCTATTTCTAGCTCTATTGAAATCTGTACAGTTGGCCCTTTGTGTCAAAGGTCTAGATCCTCAGATTAAGCCAATTGTGGGAGAAAATGCTCTGAAAACAACTACATATGTGCTGACATGTACAGATGTTTTTCTTTTTGCAATATACTATTTAATTGTATTAGGAATTACAGATATTGTAAAGGTGATTCAAAGTAGATGAGAGGACATATGCAGATTGTCTAAAAATTTTACCATTTTACCGCCATTTTTGAAGGAGCTGAACATCCAAAAATTTGATGTTCTCTAGGGCCCTGAAATCAATACCCTGTGAATATTTACATGTTGTTGGGTCTGAGGGTTGTGCAACCAATGAGAACAGAATACCATCAAAGTCTAGTAAACCAGAAATCAACTTTATTTACCATTGGAGGAAGCTATTATCTGGCTGAGGTTGCAGTCCAGACTCAGGAGGTGAGAACTGCAGCCCTATGAATGGGAGCAGGTTCTTTTAAAAGCAAAAATCCATGAACAAATGTCCTTGAGTATGGGCTTTGCTCAGTATGTGAGCTTCCAGAGAACAAGGAGGGAACTCATGACACCCGGTAGGCACCTGCGTTTCTGATAGCGCAGGCTCATGGGAACTGATGCCGTGCATTTGCTTCTGTGATAGAAGAGTGGGAAAGTGCAGGGACACTTTGAAATGGGACCTGCACCAGGGCTAGATCAAGAAGAGTGCGGGCCCCCCGCATATGGGGGGCAGCATGGAGATCCTCAGGGCCCTTCAATGTTTTATTTACTTATTTTGGGTCTTCTTTTCCTTTTCTTTTTTCCCTTTCTTTCTTCTCCTTCTTTTTTAAAAAAATTTTTCTTCATGACAGTCATTTTATAGTTTTTCCAGAGGTTGGGTATGTTGGAAAGGTTTCAGATTAGGTGGTTGTAATTGTTATTGTAAGTTCGGCAGATGTTCTGTTGGTTGTCTGGTTTCCTTGTTTTGTCGGTTAGTGAGGACAGGAAAAGAGCACCATCTGAGGGAGCTGGAGACGATGGAGGAGGCAGTGTAATGCACCATGACACTAAGGTGGTACTGGAGGTTTGTGGAGACTAAGATTACAATGAGATGAGTCACCATGATGGTGAGCTTTCCTCTGGCTGCGTCCAGCTGCATCCTGCTGTAGTTCTGCTAACTGAGTATGAGATGGCAGAAGAAATAAAATTAGATTTCAGGGTCACCTGGGGCAAAGGGTAGGAAATAGGTCTACAGTAGATAATCTGGCCAGCTGCAGGGAGGAACCAATAGCCAGTCCTTTTCACTCCACAAGAGATAAGGTTGCTAGGAAACTGGCAGAGAGGGGGTGGGCTATGTGCAAAGAAAACCAGAACCGGTTATGGTCTTGGTATCCTCTTACAACCAATCCTTTTAAAGCACAATATCCCTTTCATATCTCAACCAATAGGCACTTGCAAGGCTGGAATTCCCCTGCTTTGGGGTGTTGAGAGGGATAGGAACCTATAAATTTACCCTCAGCTCAGAGTTTGAAACTCTTTCTGGATACCACTGTGTTGGTGACAGTCAGAGCTTGGCTCAAGTCAAAAATTAAAAGTTCCTATTATGCTTGCATCGGTATTGAGTCCGGGGGGTCTTCGGGGGGGGGGGGGTCTTGTGATCTGGGTACAGCAAGTACAGAAGAAAATACAAAACAGATGCAAAGAGGGGTCTAATTCTACTGGTGACCCACAAATTAGGCTGTATGGCAGGACAAGGGGTTGCTGATTATCATGTGAGAATGTTCAGGAGCTCCCCTAAAAAGCAGTGCAGTGCATGCATTGCCCTTGGTTGATGCATCACTTTGTGCAGACCACCTTGTGCCCAATGAGAAGGTAAGAGTGAAAGGATAACAATTGGGATGTAATGTGAATAAATTATAATAAATAAAATATTTTTTTTTAAAAAGCAGTGTAATGGACCAAAGATATAAAGTAGTTGTTCAGTGAAGAAAAAACACAATTTAAAAGATAGTCTAGCTAGGAGTGGTGGAACATGCTTTTAATCCCAGCACTCTGGAGGAAGTAGCAGGCAGATCTCTGCATTCAAGGCTAACCTGGTCTAACAGATTGAGTTCTGGGATAGCCAAGGCTACAAAGGGAACCTGTCTCTTTATTAAAAAAAAAAAAAGACTCTAGAATATCTGAAAAGCTATTTAATTGTAAAATTACAATTTTCTATGCCCGCTCTAGCTTCTGAATAATGACACGGAGACCTTTATATTTATCAGAAGCTTCAGGCACTATGGCTGGGCAGATACTGAGCTAGTCTAACCTGACTATGCTGGCCTGGCCTTCTCCGAGCCACGTGGCTCATTACCTGCCATCTTAGTCATCCTCGCAGCTTCTTCTTCATTTGTGTTCATTCTTGCCCAGTGGCAACTCCTCTCCTCTCTCTGGTCCCCCATCTGGGACTCCCTCGCTAGGATCAGAAGTCCCGCCTTACCCTCTCCTGCACAGCTAATCCCTGTTCAGCTCTTTATTAAACAATCAGAAGGTGGCAAACAATGTTTACAAAGTACCAAGACTGGAGATGCTTCATAATGCTAGTGCCAGTGTCCATACTATAATCAGATATCCGGGCACAAAAATCAGCATTTGTGCATGAAAACATACTCCAATATTTAATACTGATTATGTTTGTAGAAATGTAAATTAAAAACAACTATAAACATTTCCAATAGGCAGAACTCAAAATGTTTGCTAACACTCTGTGTTAGCTGTGGAGAGTGTGTTACCATCACTGCCACTAAGAGAGCAGAAGGCACAACCTCTGTGAGTTCAATCAGGAACTCAATAATGAAGGCAAATTTCATGTAGCTATTTATTGACTTAGTACTTCCACTGTTGCCTGTCTTTACAAGTGTAGTGCAGTCTGAGCAGGAAGGTATTTACTGTGCTTCCTGAGTGCTGGGATTAAAGGCATGCACCACTGTGCTTAGTTGCTTTTCTGTTGATGTGAAAAACAAAACAAAACAAAACACCATGATAGGTGCAATTTATAAAAGAAAGCATAGTTATTTTGACTCATGGATCAGAAGGAAAATATTCCATTATGGTGAGGAAGCAGCAGACATGGTGTCTGCAGTACAAAGCTGAGAGCATACATCGTAAACTGTAAGCATGAAGCAGACAAAAGGAACTGGAGGTAGCATGAAGCTTTAAACTCTCAAACCCCACCTCCAGTAACTTCCTCCGAAAACACCATACCTTCTGTACTCCAAACAGCATCACCAGCTGGGGGGATGGGGGAAGGAGAGGGAAGTGGGATGTTAAGTTGCTGGAGACTGTTTCCATTCAGCTGGGGACTAGATATTAAGTTGCCAAGGATTGTTTCTCAGTCAGCTGGGGACCAGATGTTCAGTTGCTGGAGACTGTTTCAGATTCAGCTGGGGACCAGATGTTCAGTTGCTGGAGACTGTTTCTCATTCAGATGGGGACCAGATGTTCAGTTGCTAGAGACTGTTTCAGATTCAGCTGGGGACCAGGTGTTCAGTTGCTAGAGACTGTTTCAGATTCAGCTGGGGACCAGATGTTCAGTTGCTGGAGACTGTTTCTCATTCAGATGGGGACCAGATTTCAGTTGCTGGAGACTGTTCTGATTCAAACCATCAACACTATGCCTGTTAGATAACAAATGAGCATAAGCAATGCAGATATCCATCTGAAGAAGGCTTGTTTAAAAAGCTGTGTTGCATTCAGAAAGGAGAGGGTAGAGCAGCTGTGAAAAAGAAGAAAAATGTTCTGGAAAAACAACAACAAGATTCATAGTGAGAGATTAGATGAATATATAGAGGGCTTTTTTTCTGTAATAAAAGGAGAAGAAATAAGAATGGTGTTTATCAAAATTCAAATCCCTGGAAGAATATGTTTTATTTATTTATTCATGGTCTTTTTTTTTGTTGTTGTTTTGTTTTGTTTGAGGCAAGATTTCTAGATGTAGCTTTGGCTGTCCTGGACTTGATTTGTAGGCCCTGCTGGCCTTGAAATCACAGAGATCCGCCTGCCTCTGCCTCCCCGAGTGCTAGGATTACAGGTGTACCTTGCCTGGCTGGAAGAATAAATTTTAAAAATTATTGAAAGTGATTTCCCAGAGGGGACAGGAAAAAGAGATAGACCTGGAAGTGACATTTCTTTAAACATGCTGATCAATGTTGGTGCTCTGTAATTCTGGACACTAATAAAGTGAAGAGGAATAGGGGAAAGAGCCAACACTGATGTGGGAAATATATACATTTAAAAAGAAAAGCTTGGATGTTTCCTGCTGTTGAGCTTTTACATTGAACTTCCATTGTAAAGCCACCTCTTCATACTCCAGCCACATGAGGGTATGGAATCTGCATGACTTGTTCCAATTATATTTATTGTTTCTCGAGTATCTTCTCTCACGAAACAGCTCCACACAGTGTGGTTCTTTGCTTTGTTCATGGGGTTATCCATATACAGACTACACAATGTCTGGAACATAGGTGCTCAAAAAATATGTGCTGACTGAATGAAACTCCTGCAAGCAGTAAGCTACCCTTTTATGTGTTTATTTGAATGACTAAAGGCTGGAGTGAGTTGCGTTCAGAGACAGCCTAATATATTGTAGTCTGAGCCCAGATGTTTTTAGTAGAACTACAAGTGCATCTCTGTCGTTATTGACATTTATTCGTATCTGGACAACAGCCCTGGCTCCTGCTGCTGTGACTTTATCTGCAGCTGGCTGTCCCCAGTAGCCTAGATATTACCCAAGCCCATGCTGTGTTGAAAGTGGACAAAGGGGCCAAGGATTTACTCTCCTCTCTCTTTGGTAGACTTCCAGCCAGGCTGCTGTGTGGAGTTTCCTTCTGTATTTTGAATGCACGGAGAAATAAATCTCTTTTTAAAAAAATGTCTGTACACAGACAGGGAGCTTTCTTTCTATAGCTTTAATGGTGACCTGGGGAGATCTGAGTCACCAAGAACAGTGTCCCCCTTCCAACCACTCTCTTGGTATTTCCTGTCTCAGCAGGAATCTTAGTACCCTGGGGACGAGACAGTAGGGTTTGGGCCCTCTTGGATGAGTGAAGAACTCACCTTCCCTGGACTCAGTTTGTACAATCTTAGGGGCACTTATCCTTTAAATTAAAAAAAGCGAAACAAACACTTATTTGTTGTGTGCATACTCGTGTGTGAGTACACACGTGTGTATGTGTGTACTGTGTGTGTGTGTACATGAGTGTATGTATGGAATTCAAAAAATAACTTTTGTGAGTCTGTTCTCTCTTTTTACCATGTGGGTCTCAGGGGCCAAACTCACGTCACCAGGCACGAGGGAGTTGCCTTTACCTGCTGAGCCATCTTAGCAGGTGTCCAGAACACCTACTTCTTTCTACATTGGAAATACTAGCAAACGTGTGTGCTATAGCCCCAACACAATGCTGACTTTTTACTAAATCGAGCTTTTAATTTTTTAAGAAAACCTATTTCCACTACCAGCTGTAGAGAAATCAGATCAGCAGGAACATGTGGACTCTTGGGTGGTGAGATTATTATACTTTTTAAAGGCTGATGATTAAATTCTCCTGAATTTTTCTATCTTATAAGATGGCTTTATAGGCCCGGAAAGATGGCTCAGGGGTTAAGAGCACTGGCTGCACTTCCAGAGGTCCTGAGTTCAATTCCCAGCAACCATATGGTGCCTCACAACCATCTATAATGTGATCTAATGCCCTCTTCTGGTATGTAGTTTACCATGCACATACAGATATGAGAACTTACACACACACACACACACACACACACACACACACACACACACACACA